>CM062818.1:68412648-69120299 GCA_031772625.1 Pinus tabuliformis
ATTAAATGGATTGAGGAATTCTACTTGCATAAAATATAAACATAGTTAGACTATGTATTTAGTGAAATTTTATTAACTTTATACATTATTCCACCAAGCTTGACACTAAAATTTCTTTCCCTATTTTTATTAGGCAAGGTTACCACTATAACACCAAGAGTAAATCCAATAGCCCATAAGCTAAATTAAGAATTTATGACTTAGCAAGAGCTGAGACTCCACGAGGGTGGGGGAGCCTACTCCTTGAGCCTTATCACAATGGGCCAAATATGTCCCCATGGGCTTTGAAACTAGATGGAGGGGATAATCTCCCATTATCCTCACCACCCCGTCATCCCATGAGAAAAACTACAAGTAACTCTTAAACTCACCCCTTAAGAGAAGCTTCACACTAATTCCTTGACTCCTTTTATTACACAAGTATCTCTTAAACTCACCCCTTAATTCTATTCTAAAAAACAAATCAAAAGATCATGAAACAACGAGCGAGTACCACTTTTATCTCCAAGTATTTAAAATTTACCAACCATATGGCTTCAAAACTTCCTTGTCATGTACCTTAATGTTGGCATCATCACAAACTCAACTTGCAATGTAATCAGGCAAATGCAATTTTTGTGAGTTATATGAACTTTATCATATTTATCAATAAAAATTTCCACTTGAATTTGAGTAGAGCATATACTAATACCTTATGATTTTAATACTAATTTTAAGAGAGTATACCTTATGACTTTTAGGCTGATAGGCATTCCTTTTGAATTAGGTCACCTCACATTTTTATCTACCTTTTTGTTGTGCTAGTGACATTTTTCTACTGCTAAAATTAGTTGAGTTATGTAGATTTTCCGAATTTAATTGCACTTTATTGTGAGACACAATATTGGGAAAACAAATTTGTCTTTGCATTTGTGAGGCTGGCGTTGGGAGAATGTATCAATTGTGATATTTTGTGAGAAAACAGAAATACAGTTGTGATATTTGGCAAGAGAACAAGTAACAGGGGTTGTATTCAGTAGTGTCCATAATGATTGTAGCATTATCTTTATTAGTCTTGAGAATTTTCATGTCAAGAATATTTCTAAGTTTCTTAAGGACTTCTTCTTCATCTGTGGTAATATTTATTTTTGGTACATTTTCCCTTCTTATTAGCATTGTACATTCTTATTTGATTACCTAAACAGTATCTGTAGGTATATTTTTGAGAGCTAGTTCCATATTGCAGATCAACTCTTTAAAAAAAAGCTAGATATTGTACTCCAATACGCTGCAGGTGGTATCATATAAATTATTCGTTGATAGATTAACAATATTTTACTTTGATCCATCGTCATTTTTTCTCTTGTTTTGTTTTAGTTTGAATCTCCCAAACTTCCTATTTTTATTTTTATTTTTGGTATCCTCGAGTGCCTTATCACATCTTTGAGCCATCGCTGCATCCACTCCATTCTACTAATCTACACATATTTCATTTGATAATTTCGAGTGAAGATTACAAATTTTATACGACGGTTGAAGGTTGAGCCAACTTCTTCTTATTTATTCAAATATTAAGGACAATATCAATGCTAAGAACCTTGTTATGTTTCTTTGGATTAAATATGTGTTTCCTTCCATCTTGCATGTGACCCCCCATGCGACGTTTTGGGGATTTGATGAACCCCGATCCATAAATATAGATACAAGTTTCCACAACGAGAGTTCATAGGTCACATGTCACAACTAGGGTTTTATGTCTCAATAATTTTCTTTTTTAAGAAAAAACCGAGCCCATCCTTAATTGATACTGATATTCCTTTTTGTTTATGCAGGTTTTGTTCTTGAGGTAACTAAAATCCTTCTCTTCTTTGGGTCAACCTGAGGCACAACTCTTTTCTTTTGGGTGTCATGGAACCATGTTGGCCTCAGAGTAGAGAATACCACAAATTTGGGTGTTTCTGCCCTAAACAGTCGTAAAATATTCCTACTTTGATGCTTTAATATAAATCTAGTTGTTGTTCCATCTTTGATCTTGGAATAATCTCAATCGGTGTGTCCCTGGAGGATAAGGGCCTAGCCCTGGTGGAACACTTACTCCTGTACCATTATCTTTAATTCATGTGTGGTTTTCATTATCACCTTTGTTCGGTAATATGATGTGTTTGACTAAGTAATATTGTTCTCTGTGACAGGAATGTCGTATTATTCATTCTAACTTTGTAACACATTGTTGTTCCTTTAATCATTGATATAACATTGCTGGTCCTTACAGAATGCTATTGTTGTTCAATTGTAGAGTAACCGTGTTGTAACATTCATAAGTTGGTATTACTGTATTCATCTATGGTTTACACTTAATCACGATTGTTGTTCAACTGACATTGCTATTCCATTATGAATTACAATCGTTATTCTTTGTAACTGAGATTGATATTTGTGGTATCGAAGTCAGATTATTGTTTCTCTCAATATTAAAGTGTGCCGTGTGTGTTATTTATTTTGGTTCATTGTACATTTACATTTGGCTCTAAGTGTTGTTCGATATTTCATTGCTAATCAGTTTCCGTTCTATTTCCGTTTGTTGTCTGATTTATTCTTAGAGTAAAGATTGCTATTTGATTTCTGTAGGATACGATTGCCGCACCTATTTCTGTAGATTAAGGTTTTGCTATTTATAAGAACTAGTTGTTGTTCCATTTCCTAGTTGCTGTTCCATTTCCTGTTATTTGCGTTATCATTGCTTTGGTGTGCAGAACGATCTGAAACTGTAGTGAGCATTGAAATTTGTTTTCTAGTTCCCAGGTTGATGATTTGTTCCTTGATCATCTTTAGTTACATCACTTTACAAAGGGATGAGTTACTGTTACTGTACCCTTGACTAATAATTTGCTTAGTTTTTTGAATGCACGATTTAAGTCTTAAAGTGCTTTGCTGTAAGTAGATCTTGTTTTAATCATCCGCTTACTCTTGTATTCTGAGCACTATACTACTAGCATTACTCTGACAAATGACTGCCTCAAACTGAGTACACTCTTTGAGATAGCAAATCGTTCCTGGATTGATAAGTTAATGTGAGGTAGAGAGAGGTGAAAAAGACCCTTTTTACTGCTCGACATTTTGGTGCCATTGCGGGGGAAGAGTGTAGCCATTTGTTTCTTTTCCATAGTAGTGTAAGAACTTGTTAGGAAAGAATTGGGTTTTAGAAACGGAAGGTAAGAACCTACGTGTAGAGTATGTAATAGCCCTACTCCCCTGCCCGCTTTCCTGCCGATTTGTTGTTGTTTTGTTTGGGTAGAACTTAACAGTTGATTTGTGTGCATGACTAAGTAGAAAAATCCTTAAAAGAACCCCAAACCTCTACCCAAGCCTGATAAAGCTAAGGGGTTAGTGACCCTTGGCTGATCGACCTTCATAGATGAAATCCTTAAGAAAGCAGAATCTCAGCTGTTAGTAGGACCTAGAAAAGTTACTTCTAGACAGCCTACTAGTTCCCTTCAGGCCACAGGATCACCATCTGTAGCCTTTGCTGAGGTGCATAGTCAAACCAAAGAGCAAGATTTTCAAGAAATTGAAAATTCTAGCCCAAAATCATTGCAAGAAGGGAACCTTAGCGACCTCTATGAAGGAAGAGGAGAAATAGGAGAGACTGAAGAACCAAGATCTCCTCTTGGGGTAATTTAGCCGCTAAGCAGCCCAGATAAGGGAAATGCTGCAAAAATCATTTATAACGAAGTTGAAGAAACTCAAGAACCTAAACCCCCACAGGCATTAGGCGCTCTCATCATCCCAGATAAAGGAAGTGTTGTTAAGGCCATTCCCGTTACAACCATTCCCCTCGACAACCTAGGAATACCCTCCTAGATATCCCAGAAGGTTATTGGCATATATTTGACCAAATGTACCAGAACCAGCCAAACACCCAAACCTCTACACTGCAATACCCTATTGTGGATACTGCAGCTAATGCACATATGAAAGCAATTCCTCTCCAGCATATCCCTACATTCCATGGCCTTACATCAGAAGATCCGGATGCATTTTTATTCAAATTTGACGCGCTGTGTAGAGGATATGACTATACCACCGATCCCAGAAACTGAAATTATTTCCCTCTACATTAAAAGGGGCTTCTCTAAGATGGTTTATGGGATTAGGTGGTGCTGTTATAAATAACTGGGACCAAATGAAAGAGTCTTTTCTAAAAAAATATCAGGACTATTACAGGTTTAGAGAGTTAAAAGATGAAATATTTTATATGGTAGCTAGACCAAATGAAACATTAGAAGAGTACATTGAACATTTCTAGTATAATCTTCAAAGATATTCTTATGCGTCGTTACCCTTACGTGATAATGTATTAAAAACAACATTAATTAGGGGAATGAAGGAACAATGGATTGAAACAGTAAATATTATGGGAAAAGGAGCTATTTATCAAGAAAATTTTGCTGACATTATTAATCTATGTATCAGGAGCTCGAGAGGTAGCACAAGACTAAACCAGCAGAACATGATCGGTTTGCAAGAGATAACAGAATTTCGGTAGAAAGAGTAACTCGTGCAGAAATTGGAAATTTATTAGAAAATTTTAAAACTGACATACTGGGGACATTGACAACACAACTTGATGTTATGCAGGCCAAACAAAAGTAAGCAGAGGCAGAACATAATTTGGCAATCTTCTGTCCCAGATGCAGAAAGAAACACAACCATAAGGAGTGTCCATTAGATGCAGTCCAAGTTTGCGCCATTTGTACAAAAGACCACTCTACAAAAAGTAGTCCCTCACTTCCTCAATTGAAAGCAGTATACAAGCAAGCAGAAGAAGAACCAGAACCAGGGTATCTACTCAATTAGCACCGTCAATGGCAGCCGCGACAATCAAGTATGTTCTCGGACCCATATTCTTCTTTTCAACCTACACAATATCATGCTAAATAATATAATACAATGTGGAAAAATCAACATCCCTTCCCAAATTGGTCACAACAATCATTTCCTTCATCATCTCCATGGCCGAATCAAGCAAGCCAACCCAATTGGCCAAATTTTCCCTATACCCACCATATTGGCAAAACAATGTATATCCAGCACAATGGACCCCTCCTACTTCACAGAGTCAAGCCTGGCAGACAAACTGGCAAAAGACCGATGAATCAGCCAGTAGGAACCATCCCGCTCCCTCAACCTACACCTCCAGCATTACAACAAAACCCCTAGTCTAACTTGAGACTGTAACTCCCAGCCCAACCCAACCCCAATTCGAATAACAGACCAGTCCAATCCACTCAAATAATTGAAACACTAGAGATAGGAATCGATCTAAGGGAGTGCAATGACCTTCAATTAAGATCTGGGCATATCATTGAAACAGAGGGAGATAAAACAACTCAAGTTGAAAATCAGTTACCTATAGAACAACTAATACAAGAAGAGGACGTGACCAGACAAAAAATTTATGATCCAGCAACCAAATACTCTTCCCCATTCCCAAAATGATTAATTATACCTCGACCTATACAATATCCTGATTTTGACATTCTGGGGGAACTAGAAAATCTGTACATAAAAATCCCACACCTCCAAGCCATTCAAGACATCCCGATATATGCAAAGAGTATCAAAGAGCTATGTGTAAAGAAACCAAGGAGGAAAATAACAAATAACCCAAAAGTCCACGTAGTTGGCACTCTATCCGACTTATTATCAGGAAAAGAAACACCTGTTAAATACGAAGACCCAGCAAATCCAATAGTAACTGTACAAATCAATGGACAAACCTTCTCAATTGCCTTAGTTGATCTAGGAGCTGCAATTAATATCTTAACAACCGCCACTTGCCAAAAACTAGGCATTACATCAGTAGAACCAACCTCCACTTTACTAGAACTGGCTGACCGATCTGTGGTTCGGCCAGAAGGTACACTACATGATGTCATGGTATCCATTGATTCCTAGGAGTATGTGGCCAATTTTCTGATAATAAACCCCAAAAACTGACTTGATGGACATCCATTGATTTTAGGCAGACCTTGGCTTGCAACTACCGATGCTTATATTGGTTGCCGACAAGGCAGTATGACCATAACTAGGGGGGAAATATCAAGAATCTAGCTTTATATCCCCCAACGTAGCCAAGTGTCACAATAATAAAAACTAACAAGCATCCTATATCATACCTCACCGAAAATATTAGATCTCCATTAACCATAGAAGAGGCCCTCGATTTCAAAGACCAAACAGAAGATGATGCCATTAACAATTTTATTAGCCAAGATGAACCCAGATCCCACATACAATGTCACATGATAGAAGCAGCATTTGATAATGAATTAGAAGAAGATCCTCTTAAAGATACACACGATCAAACAATACCTACTACCTCTATCTCAAAAAGCAAAACTGTAGAATTGAGCCAGGAAAGACATTAAACATTATTGCCAACCTGACTTCTAAAAAAGAAAAAAATCTCATCCAACTACTGAGGAAATATAAAGAAGCATTTGCATGGGACTATCCTGATATGAAAGGAATTGATCCCCGTTATGTACACACCACATTTACATAGAAAAGGATGTGAGACCTGTTCGCCAACCACAAAGGAGAATTAACCCTCATCTAAAAGACATTGTAAAAATTGAACTTCAAAAACTTTTATATGTGAACTTCATCTACCCTATCTCCGATAGTAAATGGGTCTCTCTGCTTGTTGTGGTACTAAAGAAGAATGGAAAGTGGAGGATTTTTGTAGATTATAGAGAGATAAATAAAGCAACACAAAAAGACCACCTTCCCGTTCCATTCATTGACCAAGTATTAGACACTTTGGCAGGAAAGAAATTCTTTTCTTTCTTAGATGGCTTCAGCGGATACAATCAGATTCAGATTACTCCTAAAGACCAAGACAAAACCACTTTTACTTGTCCTTGGGGAACATTTGCCTACAAAGTTCTACCTTTTGGCTTATGCAATGCTCCTTCCACATTTCAAAGCGCTATCCTCAGCATCTTTTCAGATTTAATAAATTAAGGGCTCGAAGTATACATGGATGATGTTACGCCATACGGAGACAATTTTGACCCAGCATTGGACACACTGGAAAAAGTCCTGCGGCACTGCATTGTAACCAAGCTTTGTTTGAGCCATGGAAAATGCTATATGATGATGACTGAAGGACTTATTCTAGGCCATTATATCTCAGCAGCAGGAATATAGGTAGACCCAGCCAAAATTCAAATAATTTTGCTAATTCCCACTCCTACCACTCAAACAGAGGTATGCAGTTTTCTTGGATTTTATGGTTACTATAGAAGATTTATAGAACATTTTTTGCATATTGTTGCACCTCTATATGTATTGGCAAGTAATGTTGACTTTCTTTGGACAAAAAAATGCGACCGTGCTTTCCAGGATCTGAAGAAACTTGTGTCAACAGCCCTAGTCCTTCGTGGTCCAAATTGGGACCTGCCATTTCAAATTTCATCAGATGCTTCAGATACAACTATTGGAGTAGTCCTAGGGCAGGAAGAAGATAAAAAACCATATGAAATTTATTATATTAGCAAGAATTTATCTCCTGCTAATTGAATTATACTATTACTGAAAAGGAATTTCTAGCTGTAATACACACTGTCAATAAGTTCAGGCATTACATTACTGGATATCCTATTATCTTGTATACAGATCACTCTACCATGAAATATTTAGCAAATAAACCAATCACAAAAGGTAGAATAACTAGATGGCTGATTTTATTGCAGGAATTTGATATCACAATCAAGGACCGACCTGAAAAAGAAAATCATGTAGCTGACTTTCCCTCGCGAATACCAAAACCAGTAGACGCAGCAGCAGTTGAAGATCAATTTCTAGATGAGCATTTGTTTGTTGTCACTATTAAAACACCCTGGTTTTCTAATGGTGCAAATTACTTAGCAGTAGGCAAATTATCGAAATATCTAACCCCCAATGAACGAAAACAGATTGTCTAGCGAAGTGCTCGATTTTCTTGGATTGGGGGCTACCTATTCCATACAGGGGCAAATATGCACATCAGGAGATGCGTCCGGGAGGATGAAATTTTTGACGTTTTGAAAGCTTGTCATGATATACCATGTGGCGGACATTTTGTTGATCGAATAACTAGACATGAAGTGCTGCAAATAGGGTATTATTGGCCCACAATCTTCAAAGATGCAAAGAAGTTCGTTCAAGCTTGTGACAGTTGCCAAAGAGCAGGACGCCCTGGTTAGTTCGACGAAATGCCCCTCAATCAACAACTAGTTATTGAACCATTCGAGTGATGGGCCCTCGATTTCGTTGGTCCAGTTAACCCATCCTCAAACCAAAAAAAATATATTTTGGTAGCAACAAAATATGTCACCAAATGGTTTGAAGTAGAAGCATTGCCGAGAGCTATAGAGGATTACGTCATATAGTTCACGTTCCATATATTCGTGCGATATGGGCTTCCAAGAGATATAATTACAGATGGTGGACCACATTTTGTTGGTAACAAGATTGCTGCAACACTAAAAAACTATCATATCCAACACAAAATTACCACTCCATACCACCCACAGGCAACTGCTCAAGTAGAAAGCAGCAACAAAATAATAGAAGCAATCTTAACAAAAACCATTGCGTCACATAGACGCGATTGGGCTGCAAGACTACCAGAAGCCTTGTGGGCTTACAGAACAACATGGAGAAGCACTACCGGCTATTCACCATACCAATTGGTGTTTGGAAAGGAACCCATCTTTCCCATAGAATTCGAAATACAAACACTGCGAACAACACAAGAAGTCGGTCTAGATCTAAACGAGGCATAGATTAATAGATTACAACAGCTCAGTGAGTTAGATGAAATAAGGCTCTCTTCCCTTCAAAAGACTGCATTAATCCAACAACAGTGAGCTAAGTGGCATGATGCTATCATTAAAAATAAAGTCTTCCGCGAAGGAGATTGGGCGCTCTTATATGATTCCAGGTTTCAAGATTTTCCCGGGAAGCTTCAGACTCGTTGGCTGGGGCGATACGAAATCCAGAAGGTACATGATAATGGTACCCTTACTCTAATCACCATTGATGGATCTGGACATACCTTCAAGGAAAAAGGCCCCCGAATTTGAATATACCATAAACCACTTACTCGGGAATCCTTCTACCAGCAACTCCGCGAAGACTCCGACATGCAAATTTTGGAGGAGGAAGAGAAATCTTCCTCCTCTAGTTCATTAAAGTGATTCAACTGTTCTTACATTTTGTACATAATTCAATCATTTTGTTAGCATAAATTATTCTTTGTACATATTTTTTTTTGTATTTGCACTTTTCTATTCCTTTTCGAAGAATCATCAATTCTATCGTTTTTGTTGTTCCTTTTAGAAGGAACAACACCTTCACCATTTTGTTGTTCCTTTTTTTCAAAACAACAACACTTGCATTTTTCTGCTATTCCTTTTTTAGAAGGAACAACACTGTCATTTTTGCTATTCCTTTTCTGAAGGAACAGAATTTATGTGCACTTTTGTTTTTCTACTGTTCCTTTTCCAAAGGAACAACACTTTCTTTTTGTTGTTCCTCTTCCGAAGGAACATCACTTTTTGTATTAGCCGTTCCTTTTTCAATTTCATTTCGCTATTCCTTTTCCAAAGGAACGACACTTGCATTTTTTGTTGTTCCTTTTCCAAAGGAACAACACTTTTGGTTTTTGTTGTTCCTTTTCCAAAGGAACGACACTTGCATTTTCTGCTGTTTCTTTTCCAAAGGAACAACACTTTTTATTTTCGCTGTTCCTTTTCCAAAGGAACGACACTTGCATTTTCTGTTGTTCCTTTTCCAAAGGAATGGCACTTGCATTTTCTGCTATTCCTTTTCCAAAGGAACAACACTTTTGGCTTCTGTTGTTCCTTTTCCAAAGGAATGGCACTTTCATTTTATGCTATTCTTTTCCAAAGGAATGACACTTGCGTTTTCTGCTGTTCCTTTTCCAAAGGAAAAAAACTTTTGGTTTCTGTTGTTCCTTTTCCAAAGGAACGACACTTGCGTTTTCTGCTATTCCTTTTCCAAAGGAATGGCACTTGCATTTTCTGCTGTTCCTTTTCCAAAGGAACAACACTTTTGGTTTCTGATGTTCCTTTTCCAAAGGAATGGCACTTGCGTTTTCTGTTGTTCATTTTCCAAAAGAACATCACTTGTATTTTTTTGCTCTTCCTTTCTGAAACGACAACATTCTCGTATTCCTTTTATTTGTGCTTGTTCTCCTTGCTATTCCAATTAAAGGACAACTGCTATTCCTCTCAATATATAATAATTTCGAGTATTTTGGAGCACAACTATGCACTTATGCAATGGATACAAAACTAGAGCATACTGAAATCACCAAATTATATAAAATCACTATTTTTACAAGAAATTGCTTTGAATTGATAGGAGGAAAGAGGAAAGGACACAATTATTCATCACTTTTGTTGTCATTATCCTGCTAATACTGATATGATTGGATATCTTTATCCTAGTGGTTCTTTTTTTTCCCATAATCTTCTTTGATCATTATTAAGGAATAAGAACAAAGGGTATATTTTTCTATTGAGATGTTAAGACTTCTTCCACCATTCCTACTCTTAAGGAGTGCTGAACCACCCTTTTTTATATAAATAGGAAGGTACTTTATAAAAGCAAAAAAAAGAAGAGAAAAATGTTTATATGACTTGTTTATATGAGTTGTCAAATGCAGGATAGGGGGTCTCATCAAGAGCCAGCCTACCATGATCATAAGGAAGAAAGTAAAGTGGCATTCCCACTATGGCCACCACACTAGGGATATGATCCAAGAGGCACATCAAAAAAAATAAAGAGTCCTTGGAATAGGAGGTCTCATCACGAGCCGACCTGCCCACCTTTCACTCCTTCCTGGTGAATGGCATTATGGTTTAACTGGTTACCAAGCAAGCATAATGACCTCCATTTTGACATTGCACAGTACTTCTTAAGCATACACAAAAGATCATGGTTCCATCGGTGAAACAAACAACTCTGTCAAGGTTATGGACACCTGTCGGTAGTAGAGATCTATTAATGGTATTGAAGTCACATTCCTTATAAACCAATAGAAATCATCAACACCCTTCTATGTCTTATACCTTTGTAATACGTCACATTAACATATCATTAAACACATGAAAATCATGTGTAATACGTCACTTCCCCGAACCATTAAACACATGAAAATCTATTACAACCAATCATGACGGAAAAGTCAATCATGACAGCATTAGACTTTTTGTGCATGTCAGCTGTCCTATCCTCCCAACCTCGCTTCATATCACATCATTCTCTTATTTCTTAAGCGATCCTATTAAACAACTCGATTTCAGCAACCTGCTCCTTTTGTAAGCATGGCATTTCGGCATACACTATTCCTTTATGACTCTGTACCATGGCAGTTTAGCACACTGCTCCCTCATTTGACGGCCGAGGATGACCTATCACATTGAAGGGGGGAGGCAGGTGACTTCATAATTTGCTAGTATACGTGTCAGAATATTATTCAGAAAAATTTTACTTGGGAATAGCAAGGCTTAACGGTATATCTTTTTTCAATTTTCATGGCTTGCTGTTCCTAAGCTATTTCCGTATTATCCTCTGCAACAATTAGTAAGTGACTCAGGATTTTAACGAGCCTTGTTGTTTCATTATTTTCTCCGTGTTTCTAACAGTTCGAATAGCCTACTGTTCCATTTCTGTCTCTGCATTTTTACAGTGAGCTAAAACATGGGAGGAAGATCAATTCGAAGAGAACCACAGGTATTGACAGTTTCTGATGTTGCACGGGAAATCTTGGCAAGGGCATGCTGGTTAGTTTATCTTAATTGTTTACAGGAATCCAACGAGACCGTAGCAATAGAATTCTTGCAGAACTCGCAAGAATATCACTCCACAGTAAGGGGGGAGACACATAGCAGTCACCGATGACATAATTGTAGAGGTCTCGGGACTGCCAGCCACTAGACCTGTGTGGACTCTAAAGAAGGAGAGACTGCAAAAGATCATAAAAATCTTCCAAGATAAAGGCCAGAACCTGACAGTCAGAGGAAAGGGAGTTCTACCAGTAGCATTAGGGAAGCCATGGGAAGAATTGGCGAAGATCATCCAAAGCTACATCACCCGTGAAGGCAGGAAAACTGTGGTAATACCATGACACGTTAAACTTTTAGCCGTATTAAAACAAAAATGCTATGTGAACTTACATGCATTTTTAGATTCATTACTTCATGATGTTGCCTGAAGCATGAAAAATCACAACATGTAGAATTGATAGTAAGTCACCATGGGCTGATACGACTGATAGTTAGCCACATTCTTGCTCAACAATACAGCAACTGGGAAGAGCTAATTGCCACGATAGACGGGGGACTGACTCTGCTAGCCCCAAAACGAAAACATGCTACTAGTACACCGAATAGACCATTGAAACAGAGGAAATTAGTTAGATTGGCATGGATTAGAGGGAGGTTGGACAAATCCCAAGGGAATACCAGCCAACCAGTGGAGATAGATGATTCAGGGGATGAGCAACCCCCACAATTGGAAGGAGAAGAGAATGACAAAGAATTGGAAGGAAATGAGGAAGGAGAAATGGAGGAAGAGACCGAGTAGCCTAGGCAAGCAGAGGAAGAGATAGAGCAATGCAAAGAAATCCCATTGCGAAATCCATTGCAAGAGAATGAATTGGCCCAAATTCTGGCCAATATGGGTGAATATGCCCAACCTCTCAACCCGCTAGGCCTCCATATTGAAGAAGAACCAAAAGAGCATTCTGCTCAGCACAAAAATGCACCTGAAGAATTATGTGACAAGGAAGAAAAAGAAGAGAATCATTCCATTCATGATGAAAGTATGACAGGAGAGAAAAGTGATGAAGATATAGAAGAGGAACAATATGTTCCCAGCTAGACTACACCGGAAGAATTTCAGGGAGAAGAAGGGTGGAAAAAGAAGTCACCGAGGAAATAACAGAACCAGTTAGGGTTTTTATTCCTGAGAAACCCAAACAGAAGAATGAAGGAGCGCCCTAATAAGAAAACCAGAGAATTGGCCAAGATGACAGTCCAGGCCCAAGTAAACAGACAGTTGTTCCTTCTAAGAAAATAGAAGAAATTAAAAGATTATGAAAAGAACATAAAATATTGTTGAATGTGATAGCACGACTTCGACAACAAATCAAGGTTTTGAAAATGAGAAAGAGAGCGAAAAGGACTTCGGGGGTAAGACATGCAACCACTCCGGTGAGACCCCTTAAGAAAAAGGTAAGGAGGAATCAAGTCAGCCTGCCGTTCAAAACAAAAAGGAATAGCATTCAGTTGTTACCCATGTTGAAGTGCAAACAGATGATATATCAACCTGTGACAAAGATGTCCAGACAGAGGCATAGCCCTCTGAAGAAATGTGAACCATAAACACGAGATGATGCAATAAGAAGATTCAAGTGAACCTTCGGCTTACCACTACCATGTGGGACAATGATCCGAGGACAGTAACCCTACAAGAGGGTTTGATGCAAGCTCAACAAGTAGTAGAAAAACTCACAGAACAAACAGTTTCTTGAGAAAAGTATGAAGAATTACAAAAACAGCTAAGGGATGTCAACTTATCTGAAAGCCAGGCTTTTGAAGGATGGCGAAAGGAAAAAGAAAAAGTTGCAAAGGTAACTCATAGGTTAGATGTAGTTATCAAGCAGATGGATACCTTATGTTCTTTGTACACTGACGTCCTAGCATGTACAACCCCTGCTAAGAATTATGCCTTGTTTTTAATGGAACGATATTTGCAATTGAAAATTAAGGCTGTCAAAGTAGGAGCCCCTATACAAATTAATATTATTGGTGATTTTATAAATTGTTGTAAGCACTATGGAGTAAAGGTTCAAAGATTATTGTGTGAATTCTATCTACATAACCTTGTGTTAGATCAAGAGACAAAGCAGAACCCCGGCCCTTTCGTTGGGGATATACAACTGCAGGCATTTATTTCGTTTGGAGTTAATTAAATCAAATGGATTAAAGCCTATAATGCCTTCCAAAGGCAAGAAAACGGATTAGATTTATGGGTAAGAACTGAGCCCAGAAATCCAGTGCAGTTATCGAGGGAACATAGGAACCTCATGAGGACTCCAGGCGTGATTGAAGCATTAGGACCCATTCATACAACAATCAATCGGCAAGGGATAAAATACTTCTTTACCATTAAAGACCTTTCCATTGAAGCTGTTAAATTTCGATATCAGATTTCTAATCCGAATATCCAACTTAGGGAACCATTTAATTATGAGAACTTTAAATTAGTCGCTGATTGC
Source organism: Pinus tabuliformis (assembly GCA_031772625.1). Lineage (NCBI taxonomy): Eukaryota > Viridiplantae > Streptophyta > Pinopsida > Pinales > Pinaceae > Pinus > Pinus tabuliformis. Next base: position 68,426,987 of record CM062818.1, read on the forward strand.
TTGAGCCTCTATGGTGAAATTATCTTGAGGGTAGGGCCATCTTGGTTAGGATATAGGATCCGGAGTCCGATTATTTGGCACCCTGCACTTGGATACGAAGCCCTGTATGAGATGCCTGAGGGTCAAACAGGCCATATTTTTGAACACCTAGTTAGGCGTCATGGTTGTAGACCACCACATGAGATCCCATCTCCGGCCTACTCTCTCACCGCCCTACATGTCAACTACAATGTTTTCATGAGGGCATGAAAAAGGGTAAGAAGGGGGGTGTGTGGAGTACTGAAGAAGGTATGTTTTTATTGATTATTTTGTCATCTTTTCTTTAAAACTCATAACCTCTTTGCATCATGAACTAGGTAGATAATAAGAAATCATGACAAAATCTATGGGATTTATACGCAACACAAAACTACTAATAATTTCCATTTCTTATGCAGGAAAAGGGAAAAACGAAAGACTGTCGTCCCAAAGAAAAAGGCAGGGCAAAGTTGACTATTGTCCCTTTGGTAGGGAACCACATGTAAATAAGGCGATCCAAATTGAAGCGTATCAGCCAAGGAATGGAAAAGGAGATATCAAATTGGCACAAGGAAACAAATGGATAACTGGGAATTAACAGTTTGGCGAATCCCTCAGGATTCTTTGATCCTAAGGGATCGCTATCTTAACTATTTTCGCATCATTGATATCTCAGCTCAACTGTTATAAAAAGGGGCAGCGTTGCTAGCCTGTGGGGGATGATCTGCTGTTATTTTCTATGTAACTTTCCCTTGTATTTGAAACCTTGATCATCGACTCTCATTGAGAAGTGATCCACTGTAACTCTGCTTTGATGCTTTAATATAAATCTGGTTGTTGTTCCATCTTTGATCCTGGAATAATCTCAAGCGGTGTGTCTCTGGAGGCTAAGGGCCCGGCCCTGGTGGAACACTTGCTCCTGTACCATTATCCTTAATTTGTTCATGGTTTTCATTATCAACTTTCTTCGGTAATCTGATGTGTTTTTTTATTTTACATCACAGTTCTATTATATTTGATTTATGTTCGACTAAGTAATATCGTTCTCTATGACAGGAATGTCGTATTGTTCATTCTGACTTTGTAATGCATTGTTGTTCCTTTAATCATTGATATAACATTGATGGTCCTTATAGAATGCTATTGTTGTTCAATTGCAGAGTAACCGTGTTGTAACATTCATAAGTTGGTATTACTATATTCATCTATGGTTAACACTTAATTGTGATTGTTGTTCAACTGACATTGTTGTTCCATTACAAATTACAATCGTTATTCTTTGTAACTGAGATTGATATTTGTGGTATCGAAGTCAGATTACTATTTCTATCAATATTAAAGTGTGTCATGTGTGTTATTTATTTTGGTTCATTGTACATTTACATTTGGGTCTAAGTGTTGTTCGATATTTCATTGCTAATCATTTACCATTCTATTTATGTTTGTTGTCCGAATTATTCTTAGAGTAAAGATTGCTATCTGATTTCTGTAGGATATGTTTGCCGTACCTATTTCTGTAGATTAAGGTTTTGCTATTTATAAGAACTAGTTGTTGTTCCATTTCCTGTTATTTGCGTTATGATTGCTTTGGTGTGCAGAACGATTTGAAACTATAGTGAGCATTGAAATTTGTTGTCTAGTTCCCAGGTTGATGATCTGTTCCTTGATTATCTTTAGTTACATCAGTTTGCAGAGGGATGAGTTACTGTTACTGTACCCTTGGCTGATAATTTTCTTAGTTTTCTTAATGCACGATTTAAGTCTTAAAGTGCTTTGCTGTAAGTAGATCTTGTTTTAAGCATTTGTATACTCTTGTATTCTGAGCACTATACTACTAGCATTACTCTGACAAATGACTGCCTCAAACTGAGTACACTCTTTGAGATAACAAATCGTTCCTAGATTGATAAGTTAATGTGAGGTAGAGAGAGGTGAAAAAGACCCTTTTTACTGCTCAACATTTTGGCACCATTGCCGGGGAAGAGTGTAGCCATTTGTTTCTTTTCCATAGTAGTGTAAGAACCTGTTAGGAAAGAATTGCATTTTAGAAACGGAAGGTAAGAACCTATGTGTAGAGTATGTAATAGCCCTGCTCCCCTGCCCGCTTTCCTGCAGATTTATTGTTGTTTTGTTTGGGTAGAACTTAACAGTTGATTTGTACACTCTTTGAGATAACAAATCATTCTTGGATTGATACGTTAATGTGAGGTAGATAGAGGTGAAAAAGGCCCTTTTTACTGCTCGACAATAATTACTTCCAATGCTTACAAGATATGGTCGGATTCATTTCTTGATGCTCGATGTGATCTTTCACTTCTTGAACATTTTTCTTCTTGATATGTCGTTGTATCTTGATAGTTTGAGGAGTGGTAATTCCGGCCAATGCATTACAAGATATGGTTGGATTCATTTCTTCTTTCTTGATGTGATCTTTCACTTCTTGAACCTTTTTCTTCTTGATATGTCCTTCTATTTTGAGAGTTTGAGGAATGGTAATTCTTGCCAATGCTTTACAAGATATGGTCGGATTCATTTATTCTTTATCTAGGGTTGGTTCCTAGTGTATATCCTCTTCTTTTGATGTTTCTTGATCCTTTTCTTCCTCCTCTTCATACTCTATAAAATAATTTCTTCTCAACACACTTATGACCTCTAGTGCATTTGCTATCACAATTGTAACAAATCCATTTTTCTCTTTTTTCTTCCAATTGTTTTCGTGTAAACCTTGTACGTTGTGGAAAGCTAGGAGAAGAAACACTTCCATAATTATAGTCGTGAGTGGTGGGATTCCTTGTTTCCATAATTTCGCTTTCAATTTTTCTTTCCCACCTGAATGCCTTCTCCAATGAATCAGGTTCCCAAAGACGAACCTCATGTTGAATGTTATCCTTTAAAGTACTTATGAAGATATCAATCCTTTGCTTTTTTGGAATATCATTTACCATTATATTCAATTTTTGAAAGTCCTCAATGTGCTCTGCCATTGAACACTTTTGTTTGAGATTTATCAATTGGCTAAAGAAGGTGTTTTGCTTTGTATCCTCATAATGTGTTATCATTTCCTCCGTGAAAATTGACCACGTAACAAGTGGTTTACAAGAACAAAGCCCTTTATACCATAAAAATTGATCCGGTTCTAAATATGAAGATGCAATGTGTACCTTTTGTAACAGTTGCACCTCATGTAGATCAAAATATTGCTCCATCTATAGTATCCAATTTACCATATCCTTTCTATCAAACTTCCTCATATCACATTTTCTTGATTTTAGGAGCTCGATCTTGAAACGACTATAACTCTGTAATTTCGACTCCTCTAATTCTGAAATTGTGACCTGCAGGAGCCCTCTGTGTCCTATTTCCAATGCCACCAGTCAGATCGAAATTGGATTCTCCAAGAAAGAGTTATGCCAATCTCCCAAGATGACCTGATTGTATACCATTTCAGAAGAGCGAACTTGTATGAAGTGCCATGTGTCACTGTTTTGACCTTTGGATCTAAACAATATACACAAGAAACTACAGTCTATCCTCTTTCTGCAACTTCTTATGGAATTTCAATTTGGTGCTCAAAGAGACAGTTATGACGGTTTTCCCAAGGTGACCTATTCGGAATGTAATTAAGTGGTCTGCAAAAACCATAAATTCATCAGACTATATCTCTGAAACTATAGCGAGACAGGATCGGAAATTTAGAGCCGAGGTTCAGACCGACCTCTTCTCAAATGAGTTTTTGTTTTAGCTTCTGAAACTTCATAGCGAAATAGTTATAGTGAAAATCCCATGATGACCTATTTTAGTTGAAATTCTGGAGCTTTCAAACACGCTAAATTTCTTAGATCATATCTCTGTAAATATAGAGAGACAAGCTCTGAAATTTGGACCCAAGGTTTAGAGCAAGTTCGTCTCAAATGGGTTTTTTTTGCTCTTATGAAACTTCGCAGCAAAAAAGTTATAGCGAATATGCCACGATGACCTATTTGGAGCATCGGAACCTTAGAACCCAAAGCTCTGATACCAAATGTTATGAAACTAGCTCACAAAAAGATAGAAAAGATAGATGAACGCCTTATAATCAACCTCTTCAAGGGGGAAACCTCCTTTACATTACACAGATGAAAAATTCTTGGATGATAAAAATGAAAATACCTCCTTCTATATATAGGAGTCTAAGGGGTCATACTATAATCAGAGCTGACATAACAATAATAATGTAAGGGCACAATAATAACAATAATGGGCTTCTATGGGGCATAATAATAAAAATATGGGGGCTACATGGGCACAACAATATAATAAGGGGGTTGTACTAATAACAATAAGGGGTTACACTAGTAGTATAGGGGCCTAACAAAAGTTATGAAACACTATGGAACAATTCAACTTAGAACTTATAGCCAAAGAATAAAAAATATATTAAATATGTTTCACATATATGACATGATATTATAATATGCGTAACATCTAATGTTCAGGTGATATCAAATCCTCATAGGATTCAAAACAATTTCATAAAAGTCTATTACTGCTATGTTCATAATGTACATACAAATTACTAGATAAACAACTTGATGTCCAAGTTAAATAATGGTCTCATAAGTTCAATGTATATGACCCTGATAATAAAAAATGTATATACGCATGAAAATTTAAGTGTTCAACTAAAGGAAATGAATCATCTTCTAATTATCCAACACTTCTCCTTGTAGGTATTCTTCATAATGTATTTGACCTAGTTCTAAGCCCACTGATTCCATTTTGGATAATATGTCAACTTTTGAATTTAATTCCATGTGAATGTGATCAAAGGATATAACCCTAAAAATTTTAATAAACTCCATAACTCTAATCATCCACTGATCCACTAAAAAAGTGTTTAAGAAAGTAAAACCTTTCCGCTAATCTATAACAACATTTGAATCTCCTATCACTTGTAAGTTTCGATTGTTGAAGTGACACAATTCAAATGACTAACATAAACGACTAATTCATATTATTGTAGTACTCCTTAGGTTGATCAGGTGCTCATGTCCTAAGTGTCGTAAAATGCTCAAAATTTAAAGTGCTCAGAACTGGTTCAAAGTTGAACGACTAGAATGTGCTCATCTTCCCGATTCCGGTGCCACAAACGGTTTGAAAAACGGTCGCCGTATGAGGACGTTATGGCAAAAAGAAGAATTTGCCCATAACATTAGAAATTTTAATTAAAAAAGGAATATTCCACAGAATATTCCAAGGAATATTCCGTTTTCAACAGCCAATCAGAAGTTGCCACGTGGCAGGCCCAGAGGCCGCCACGTGGCCCCCAGATGACGTCAACAACTCATGGGCGGATGTATTAAAATATTTTGGTTGAATGGGGGATCGAACCCCTGACCTATGGTCTGCTAACCAAGCGATTTACCACTGGACCACATGGTCATATGCTATTAGAAGGGCGAACACGCATTATTATAAATTTTAAAGTTGCATGGGGCGGAAACCAAAGGGGGCCAGCCCCTAAGGGCCAGCCCCCCTCTCATATGACCATGACCCAGGAACCAGGGGCTTAAGCCCTAACTGCCAGCAAACCACCAGCGTGCAATCCGAGGCAACCACCTAAACATTAAATATAACTGCAGTTAAGTTGGCGGAATTTTTGCAGGAGAGCCAAATTTGGTGGACCCGCCATAATTGGCGAAGCTAACTGGAGTTAACTAAAGTTAGCTGGAGTTTTTCTAGGGGCAAACTGGAGAAACTTTAAATGGCCATAACTTTGGCTAGGAAAGTCAGTTTTGGACGATTTTTTATTTTTATTTTCGGTATTTTCGACCTTCTGAAGCCATTGGTGTAGGTCTTACAGCCATCTAAGGTCATTTGCAGAGGTTCTAGAGCCCTGAAAGTTCTAGGAGCCACTAGGGCCCAGTTTTGTGAAGACTGTATAGGGTTGCAGGTATCCATTGGAGGTGATCCAATAGTCAATCCTGAAGGATTCAAGTGTTCTGAATCCATTTTTACCATCTATTTCTCCTGTAGATGCTTCTATTCAGCTGTATTTTCAATTTGATCATTTAATAAAAACAGGACAAGCCTAGTTGGGAGCTTTGGACCCAGCAGACGTAGCCCTGGAGGGGGTGAACTGCTTTATCAACTTCTTTTGCATTTGTGGTTGATTTATTTTGCAGAAAAAATTCATTTTAATGTGTTAAACAGTAAAAGGAAATAAATCTGCTATGCTTAAATGGGTCATGAACAGCTGAAAATTTCATGTCTTTTCTTTCTGCAAGACATGGAAATCTTTTAAACATGTTTAATTCTGAATTGAATACCTTGCAAACAAATTTCAAGTAGTTTCAATTCAGATCAAGTTGGTATCAGAGCTCAGGGTTTTGTGCAAATATCTTCTAACTGTCTTGCAAAGTATTGATGCTTACCAGGTTGAAACTCAAAAGAGGGGAAGGACAGTTGACTAGAGAATGAGAGAATCCTCAGTCAAGGAAGGCCAGAGAGCCATCACCTCCACCTTCAATTTCACCCTCAAGAGTCTGAGCAGAAGCTTCAAGGATGTCTGAACATGAAGGAGAAATTCCTATAGAGACAGATCCAAGAGAAGAAGAAAGAGTCTTCAGAAAGGCTTTCTTGGACCTCACTGAAATGGTGAGGATATTGTACAAGAAAGAAATGAGAAATTGGATGGAGAAGGGTCCAAACATCCACATGAAGGAGAGGGCTCTTCAGGAGGTAAGAAGGATGATGATCATTCCAAGAAAGGACATGGAGGAAATGGTGATCCACCGCCCCCATCTTCACCTTCTTCCTCTTCATCCTCGTCTTCTTTTGTTCATAAGCATAGATTCTCTGGAAAAAGTGCCTTTTTTGAAGCTTGATGTAAAATTCGAATTACCTATGTTTAATGGTGAAGTGAATGCAAAAAAGCTTGACAACTGGATTAGGCAGTTGGAAGTTTACTTGAGGATCCAGAATATGCATGATGATGCCACAAAGATTCAGTTGGCTTCTTTGAGAATGGATGGAGCAGCATTGGTCTGGTGGGAGGCCAAGACTAAAGAGGAGATCAAGAAATTTGGTAAGGTCACCTTAACATGGCCTAAATTTCTGTTAGCCATTAAAAACCAGTTTTATCCTCTTGCTCACATGCAAAAAGCCATTATGAATTGGAAAAATTTCAGACAACTTAAGGGTCAGAGTGTCCAAGACTACACCCAAGAATTCAGGAGAAGAGCTCTCTTGTTAGGGGTAGATTTACAGACCCAGGAAACCTTGCTGAAATACATTGGTGGCTTGCATAGCTACCTTAGACACACCATCTTGATGTTTAACCCTACTACCCTGGACGAGGTTTGTGTCCAAGCTACCCATTTAGAGGCAAAGGGAAAAAACACATTTGAAGAGGGCAGAAACAAGCCCCCCAAGGGGGAAAAAAAAGAGAAAACCTCCAAGGCAAAGAGAAAAAAGAATGCATCTGTCAAATAGGAGAGTGAGAAAGTGATCTGTAAACACTGTTCTAAACCAGGCCATGAGGAGAAAAACTGTTGGAAATTATATCCTGAAAAAAGACCTCAATTTAACAAATCCAAAGGGAAACAGAAAATTGCTGCTACTACATCTACACCACAAGATTTAGGGGAAGATTCAGGTGATGAAACCAAAATTTCAGCCATGGGTTTGAAAAACTTGAAGGGAAAAGAAATTGAAACTCAAGCCAGCACTAGTACCTCAAACTGCCATGTACAAGCTCCTAATGAGGAAGAAAGAATTGAACTGTTTCATGTGAGGGTGATTTCAAAACATACTAAAATTGACACACATTTTGATAGTGGGTCACAAGCAAACCTTATATCAGAGGACTTGGTCAAGCAGCTTAAACTTGAGACTGTTCCACGTCCGAAGCCATATCCACTTGGATGGATTTGCAAGGATGCAAATTTACAAGTTTCAAGAAAGTGCACATTGCGCTTTGCAATTACTGCACATTTTATTGACACAGTTGAACTTGATGTGGTACCTTTTGATATAGCAGGAATTGTTTTGGGAAGTCCTTACTTGTTTGACATGAAAGCTATCTTTCATCACCATGAAAACAAATATCATATTTTCAAAGATGGCAAGGATTTCATTGTTAGAGCTCATCGCAAGAAGACAAATATAGCGATGGTGAATGCAGGACAAGTAAAAAGGCTGGTCAATTCAAGTAAGAATTTTTTTCTTCTTATGATTAAGCCCAAGGTTGATGTGAATCATGAGTCATTTGACAATTGTGATCCAAAACTTAAATCAGATCTGTATGATGTAGTTGATGCATATCATGAGATGTTTCAGGAGCCAACAGGTTTGCCTCCTAAGAGGGAGATTCAGCATGAAATCCATTTGCATCCAGATTGTCCTCTTCCAAACATAGGCATGTACCGCATGTCTATTATGGAGAATGCTAAAATAAAGAAGCAAATCAAGGACTTGTTGGACAAGGGTTTCATAAGGTCAAGTACTTCGCCATGTGGGTCACCGATTGTATTGATTCCAAAGAAAGATGGCACTTGGCGTATGTGTGTTGATTTCAGGGCCTTGAACAAGATAACGGTAAAGAATCGTTACCCACTCCCAAGGATAGATGATTTGCTAGATCAGCTGAAAGATGCTCGATATTTCACTAAGCTAGACTTGTGCAGTGGATATCATCAAGTAAGAATTGAAGAAAGTGACATTTGGAAGACAACCTTTAAAACCAAACAAGGACTCTTTGAGTGGCTTGTGATGCCGTTTGGTTTGTGCAATGCACCTGCAACTTTCATGCAGGTAATGGATGATGTCTTGCATGCTTTTCTTGATGATTTTGTTATTGTCTACTTAGATGACATCTTAATTTTCAGCAAGTCTAGAGAAGATCATGTCATGCACGTTAGAAAAGTACTTGATGTTTTGAAGAAGAATCAGTTATTTCTTAAAATGTCAAAGTGTGAATTTGGAAAGACTTCTTTGGTTTATTTGGGACACATAGTAGGAGGAGGTGCTTTGAGAATTGATCCTGCTAAGATTGGGGCTATTGTGAAGTGGCCTACTCCCAAATCCATAACAGAGGTAAGAAGTTTTTTGGGTGCAGCTCAATATTGGAGGAAGTTTATCTCTAACTTCTCTTCTATAGCAGCTCCTATGCATGCAATGACAAGTGTGAAGCATGCTTTCCAATGGGGAGGCAAGCAGCAAAAAGCTTTCGAATATTTGAAAGAGAATATTAGTTCAGCTCCAGTCCTTGCATTACCGGATTTGAGACAGCCATTTGAGATACAAACTGATGCTAGTGATTATGCTATGGGTGCAGTTCTTCTACAACATGGTAATCCTATTGCTTTTCATTCTGAAACTTTTAATGGTGCTGTTGTAAATTATCCTACATATGATAAGGAGTTGTATGCATTGGTACAAAGCGTCAAAAAGTGGAAACACTATTTGATGGGCAAAGAAACTGTTATACATACCGACCATCAACCCTTACAGTACTTGCAATCACAAAGCAAGTTACAACAGTCACGACACTTCAGATGGATGGGCTTCTTGCAACAGTTCCATTTGGTAATAAGGTACAAGAAAGGTACTTTGAATAAGGTTGTTGATATGCTTTCAAGGCCTATTATTGGTGCTGTTACTTTACTTAAGAATGATTCCATTGTACATGATAGTTACATAGAACAATATGTATCTGATGATGACTTTAAAGATGTGTATGCTAACTTGAGTAAAGGGAATCATGTAGAGGAAAATGACTATCACATGCATAACAATTTGCTGTTTCATTTGGGCAAGTTGTGTATACCACAGGGGGAGAGGATAAATGTCATAAGAGAAGCTCATTCTTCTCTTATTGCTGGCCATTTGGTGTGAGCAAAACAGTTGCGCATCTACAGAGGTATTGCTATTGGCCTCGCATGGTAGATTCTGTTTCAAGGTTCATAAGAGGTTGTTCATTATGTGCTACAAGCAAGCTAGCAATAGGAAGCTTGGCTTGTATACTCCTTTGCCGGTACCTTCTAGACCATGGGAGAGCATCTCTATGGATTTTGTAGGAGGTTTTCCAAAATCTAGAAAGCAGCATGATTATTTATATGTAGTAGTTGATCATTTCAGCAAAATGTGTATACTTATGCCTTGTAAGAAAACTATAACTGCTGAACAAACTGCTGAATTATTTTTTCATCATGTATGGATTCACTTTGGTTTGCCTACTTCCATTATTAGTGACAGGGATTCCAGATTTGTGGGGAATTTTTGGTCCAACCTATGGGAGATGATGGACACAAAGTTGAAGAAAAGTACTGCTTTCCATCCGCAAACAGATGGACAAACCGAAGTTGTGAACAGAACCATTGTGCACCTCTTGAGAGGTTATTGCAGCAAGCATCCCAAGCTTTGGGACGAACATTTGCACTACATACAACATGATTACAATCGTGCCAAGCACTCTTCCACAAACACCTCACTGTTTGAAGCTTGTTTTGGTTACTTGCCAAAATCACCTCTTGATTTTGTTCTTGAGAAAGATGTTGCCATTGAGGGACATAGTGATATTGACAAAGCTCGTTCATTCATTGAAAGAATTCAGCAAATACATCAGCAAATTCAAGAATAGCTTGAGAAGAGTCAAGGCAAGTACAAGGAAAGACACGACAAGCATAGAGTCGATCACAAGTTTCAAGAAGGGGATGAGGTATGGCTGTACATTAGTAAGGAAAGGATGCAAGGAGAAGGTAAAAAGCTGAAACCTATTCGTTATGGTCCATTCAAAATCCTCAAGAAGGTTGGAAATAATGCTTTTCAACTAGATTTGCCTTCCTACATGCAAATGTATTCTGTTATCAATGTGGAGAACTCACGTTTGTATGAACCTACTTTGGTTGCTGATCATGAAAGTGTTGTTCAGCTTCCATCTATAGAAGATTTATCACCAGAATTCATAGATGAGCTGAAAGAAGATACAATCCTTGACAGAAGGACACGCACTTCAAGGAGGGGCAGTGTAGATTATGTTCGGGTTGGTTTCAAAGGCAGCAAACTGAACAAGGCAAAGTAGATGGAGGTGGACAGAGTGAGGGAGCTATACCCTCACCTCTTTAACAGGTAGTTGAAGGCTTTTAGGATCCAAAAGCTTCCCAATGGGGAGGCGTGATCAGGTGCTCATGTCCTAAGTGTCGTAAAATGCTTAAAATTTAAAGTTCTTAGAACTAGTTCAAAGTTGAACAAATGGAAAGTTCTCATCTTCCCAATTCCGGCGTCGCAAATGGTTCAAAAACGGTCGCCGTATGAGGAAGTTATGGCAAAAAGAAGAATTTGCCCATAACATTAGAAATTTTAATTTAAAAAAAAAATAAAAAAGGAATATTTCCCAGAATATTCCAAGGAATATTCCCTTTTCAACAGCCAATTAGAAGCTACCACGTGGCCCCCAGATGACGTCAGCAGCTCATGGGCGGATGTATTAAAAATTTTTGGTTGAATGGGGGATCAAATCCCTGACCTATGGTCTACTAACCAAGCGCTTTACCGCTGGACCACGTGGTCATATGCTGTTAGAAGGGCGAACAGGTATTATTATAAAGTTTAAAGTTGCATGGGGTGGAAGCCAAAGGGGGCCAGCCCCTAAGGGCCAGCCCCCCTCTCATATGACCATGACCCAGGGGCTTAAGCCCTAACCACCAACAAACCACCAGTGCGCAATCCGAGGCAACCACCCAAACATTAAATATAACTATAGTTAAGTTGGCGGAATTTTGGCAGGAGAGCCAAATTTGGCGGACCCGCCATAATTGGCGGAGCTAACTGGAGTTAACTAAAGTTAGCTGGAGTTTTTCTAGGGGCAAACTGGAGAAACTTTAAATGGCCATAACTTTGGCTAGGAAAGTCAGTTTTGGACGATTTTTTTTTTGATTTTGGGTATTTTCGACCTTCTGAAGCCATTGGTGCAGGTATTATAGCCATCTGAGGTCATTTTCAGAGGTTTTTGAGCCGTGAAAGTTCTAGGAGCCACTATGGCCTAGTTTTGTGAGGACTGTATAGGGTTGCAGGTATCCATTGGAGGTGATCCAATAGTCAATCCTGAAGGATTCAAGTGTTCTGAATCCACCATCTATTTCTCTTGTAGATGCTTCTATTCAGCTGTATTTTCAATTTGAGCATTTAATAAAAACAAGGACAAGCCCGGTTGGGAGCTTTGGACCCAACAGACGTAGCCCTAGAGGGGGTGAACTGCTTTATCAACTTCTTTTGCATTTGTGGTTGATTTATTTTGCAGAACAAATTCGTTTTAATGTGTTAAACAGTAAAAGGAAATAACTCTGCTATGCTTAAATGGGTCATGAACAGCTGAAAATTTCATGTGTTTTCTTTCTGCAAGACATGGAAATCTTTTAAACATGTTTAATTCTGAATTGAATACCTTGCAAACAAATTTCAAGTAGTTTCAAATTCAGATCATAGGTAGTCATATTTTTGTTCCTAGACTAAATTAGTCATTCATGTTAGACATTTTTAGTTGTATTAATTATTATCTAGTCGTATATTTTAACCCGAGACTAAATTAGTTGTTTATGTTAGTAGTTTTTACTTGGGTCAGTTAAGATTGCTCATTTTTGGTAGTATTTCACTTGCAAAATTTCTGGTGACTAACATTTTTATTCACCTAGTCACTAATTTCTCATTTTCCACTAGTGCACCAGCTAAATCATCTTCACTTGAATCACTTTGTTCTAGTTTCTTTATAATGTGTCTATCATCAATAATAGTGATATATTTTTGTACGACTTAGACATTTTTCATCCTTTTGTAAGCTGGAAATCATGTACAACACAACATTTTGCATCAAGGCATATAGGTGTGCTTGCATCCCAGATACATTCTACAATCATTGGTCCCAAGGTAGGGAGTATGAATTAAAAGTGATAACATTCTGCTTTGCAATAAACTTAAGGCATCCTAGAGCTCTTCTGTTCACATCGTTGGCTATATATTATAATGTTTTTTAAACTCATTTGAAATACCAAACTTGATAGTAGATGCACCATGAAATCATACTACCAGTCAGATGCAGATACAAAAATTATCTCCATAGAAATTGTACAAAAAAAGAGTGTGAATCCATAAATGAAACATCTAGACGTTGTTGATATTAACCATCATAACTAAAAATTCGACACCATATATGGAAATGCATATGAAATATAATGAAGGGAAAAGAGAAAGTGAAAAACATTGTTGTAAATTATCTCAGAGTCCAATTTGAAATTCCACAACTCAATCCATCCCAAGTTGCCACACATATTCAAACATTTTTATATGAATATTCTTATGTAGTTTCAAAGTAAAACCTGAAGGTGTTTTACTTTTGTGTTGAACATAAATGGTGGTTTGAAATTATACTCCACTTTCAACTAGAAAAATAATTTTGTCACTCTATCCTGATTCAGTGACCCACTTCTCTTCATAAGCTTGAACATATATGTCTTTGGTGACAAATTATAAACATTTGAAGAGTTCTTTCCCATGAGTTTTAAAAGAAATTTCACTTGAGCTGCCACATGGGCAGTATTCATGTGAATCTTAACCATTTTTCTGCAAATTTATCTTGGTTGCAAAAAATTAAAATTTATTTCTTCATTAATTAAACTCTTTGTACCCTTGTTGCAACAGAGGCTAAAAGATCCTTATGATATCTAGAATATAGTATGAATTAACCATTTGCCCCATTCTTCATTTCTAGCATTGTAGTTTGTTTAGTAAAATAGCCAAACACATATGTAAGAACGTACTTTAAGAAGGAAGTTTTACAATCGTTTGGTAGTATAGGGAATTTGATAGGTGTAAAAGTGTTCCCAAGCCACATTCCAAAAGACATGTAATCTATCGAGTCACATTCTTCAAAATCTTGTACACACTTCCTTCACATCCTTTGAACTCAATCGATCCACTAGCTTGGAGTATTTAATTTGGAGACTCATAAATAGATCAAACCAATGAGTTACATGACCAGATACATGTGACTCCAACAACCCAATCAACAAAATGACCTTTGACCAAATCAAGGATGATAGAAATCAATGAACAAATGTGCTTAACTTAGACCATATCAAAAATATAATCTTGAAATTAAAGCAATCCAGTACTAAACTCATACCAGAACTTTCAACGCATTCTAGATGCTACACTCTCCATTTCAATCGATCAAACCTTCTTTGACCAGATCAATGCACACATATTCAAATCAATATTCTCATAGTTAATTAGACTAGGAACCATACATATACCATATCAATGCATTCAAAGCATTCCATGACTTGTATATGACTAGATCAATTCCAATACAATGATTAAATAATTAAAGCATGAATTCCACTCATTAGAGACCAATTCAAACAACCTTCAATGATTATTTTGTTAATAGATCAGCACCATCAAAATTCATACATTCTTTATTATCCACGTTGGTAGTTTCATTCCTTTCAGATCGATCTCTTCATAACATATGAACAATGCCCTTATTATTCTTATTGAATTTGGGACTATACATGTGATTCCATCAATTAAATCAAATTCCTCATGTCGCAACCATGATTCCAAAGTACATCATGCAATTAAATAACAACGCACACTCACCTTCTATTTAAAATGTTAAGCACCGATTTCTTTGTGCATGTATCCAATTGCATAAACCCTCACTAATTATTTTTATTTGTATTTTTTCTCCATTGTTTGTAGATGCAAGTGTGCATATTGAGATTTCAATAATATTTTACTGCCAACAGTCTCAAAATTCTCCAGATCACATCAACAAAAAGAAAGTTATTAAAAAATCTTTCAAGAGCATGGCATATCAAATCATGGTGTTGCATACTCTCATATAGGGCCATAAAGAAAACATTCTACAACTCAATTCAAATGATAAAAATGAAACACGAAAAACCTTTTACACTGGAACAACTTCCTTTTCTTAGAGGAGATCTCCCTGAGCTTATGCATCTTTTGTTACAAGATCCCTCTAAGGCTGAGCCGACCTCTATTTTTCTTTGGGATTTCATAATATTACTTCTTCTTATAGACTTTGATATGTTGTTTTATATTTTGATCTATTCCTTCATTTTCTTTTCTTCTCCAAATTCTTCTTTGACCAAATTCCTTTAGAGCTACAGGCAGCTTGCAATCTTTGGCCATATGGCCAATATTATCACATGTAAAGCATATAATGTGATGAAGGAATGGTGGAACATTATTAGATATTTTATTGATCAACCTTATATTCATTTTCTTCACTTTTGCATTAGCCCTGCAATTCTTAGCCTTATGCCCAAAATCATTACATAAATAACAATAACCAAAAAGGAAATTTGTGTACCTAAACATTGGTGAGAGTGATCTTTCTTGACTAATTGTTTGAGAATGCTCTTTATTCATTCTCTTACTTTTCTAAGAAAAGTTGATCTTTTTACTCCAATGGTTAGCTAAAATGTGTCAATATTTTTGACACCTTAAACATGTAATATCCCTTTCACCTTCTCTTGACACATTCTTTGGCTCCTGGTTTCCTTTCTTATTGTTGCAAGATTTTGCTTTAGGATTTTTGACTTCTTCCTCATTAGCTCCCTTTGAGAAATATATACTCTTTTAAAACTCTTCTCTTGATGAAACCACCTCAACCTTTAATTTTCACAATGGTTGATATGATCTTTGAGCTAGCTGCCAATATCCTCTTCAGTTTTCATTTCTTCCTCCAACTGGGTTTTTAGACCCACAATTTCTTTCTTGAAATTGTGACTCTCTTTCTTCAATTATTTGGAGAAGCTTTTCTAGATCTTAATTTTATGCTATGAGTTGTTGTATTTCTACCAATGTTGAGCTACGTTACGTTTGATCTTCAATCGATTTCTCTTTTTCTTCATAATTTTTCCATATTTATTCTCCATGTAGTACATGCAACCTATTCTACATATCTCTTTAATTATTGAGATCCGTGATTTTCTCAATGTCCTGATCATGAATATTACCATACATTACACATCTGGCTTGTACATCCAATAGTTGATCTTGTTGTGAAAATTATTTACATTCATAACCATTTATCACCATTTTCTGAACTTCAAATACTCGAGTAGATACTTCTAATTTCACTTTCTCTCTCCATGCTCAATAATTTGTGCCATTGAGTCGCAGAGTGTCTTGATAACCCATGATTTTCCTAGATCCACCTTCCAGCAATTATGTTTCAACATAGGCACTGACTCTAATACCACTTGTTGCAAAATGATATCACTACTAAGAGGTGGGGGGGGGGTGAATCGGTAATGCCAAGGGGTTATAAAAAAATAAAAATATTTTACAAAAATGATAAATGATTAGTAACCCAACATATCAAAACATATCTAAATATGTAAAATCAACATAAATTTAACCCATAAACACTATAATAAAATCATGCACAAGGAGACACAAAGTTTTTTGGTGAAAACCCTAAAGGGGAGAAAAACCACCCTGTTTTTGTTGCACTGCTTTGATTTTATATTATTTATCAAGGAAATATTTGCATAGATCAGTTAGCCACTACTAGATAGGACATACGACCCCAACTACACTTTGCTAGCCACCACCAGCTAGAAAGCCTCAACTTTCTGTCAACTGTTAGTTGGCCGCTACTAGCAAGAAGCCATACTCCTATCTTGAAAAGCCACCATTTACTGGAGACCCCTACCTCCTCAGCCTCTATGTATACCTCATTTCAAAATTATCAGCCTGGGCCTAATATGATATGCTCAAGATCCACACAACAACAAAATCTCAAGTCTGCAAATATATCTCTGAAACTTTGTTGATCAATGCTATAGGTATACAAGAGGCAGCATTATAAAATATAGTTATCTCTCTCTCTCTCACACACATACTCCAATACTAGCATAATATATTTATGGTATTTCTTTTCATCAAAATAATTAATGACATTGCATACTTGTTAGCGGTGCTGGAAATTCGTCAACCAAAGGGATCTCCTCGATATGAAGTCCCAATTACACCTCACACTATTTGGTGTAGGAGTACCATCTGTATAATTGTCCGGTTTCCAAATCCTCAAATATCTACCTTGGCTCTAGATGTGATTGTGCTTGGTGAGTGTGAAACACAACTATGTCTAAGTTCTCTTCGAATAGCAAGGTGAGTGTGCTTGGTGAGTGTGCAACACAAACTGTGTCTAGGTTCTCTTACTAAATAAAGGGGGGAGAAAAGTGAGCCTCTAAGTGATAGGTAATAGTACCACCTAGGAAGAGACACACATGAACGAGAGGGACCTGTCTAACATCCACCGAAATAGTCCACAACGGATGTGACAATTGTTACAACTAATGAACAAGGGAAGATTATTCTAACATCCAATGGAATAGTCCACAATGGATGTGATGGTCATTATAATCGATAAGTAAGGAAATTATTGTCTACTATCCTGCGGAATGGTCAACAAGGATGAGACAACAGTGAAAACCATTACGGTACATTCCCAACAAGATAAGCACTAAAATAACTGAAATAGTTCAACTATCTAAGTACATGTGAAGGAAAACATGAAATACAAGCATTTGCATAATAGTCTTAAAAATATCCATAATTCATGCATGAAAATGTGTTGGCATGAAAAGGCTTTTGTAATTAAGAAAAATTTCCAAGACACATATTTACGTTGTACATCACTAGCCCTAGTAATGGGACATTGGAGCCACTCCTTGCTCCTCGAAGAACTAACGGATCTCTCTAATGCTTTGTGGGAGGAACCAAGGTGACAATTCCTTTGCTCATACAATGAGGGATATATATAACCATGGGGTGATGCTTACCCCTTGTGAATCTTTGACTACCCTCATGACTATTCAACTTCCTATGACTTTTCAACTTACATGACTCTTCATATTCATGTGTGTCTGTAAGACTTCCACTTTATAACACATTTGATTTACAATATACATGGCCCACAATAGTGATGTGGAATATGACAACTCATGACACAAATTGACATGACACTGTTGACATGGTCTGGCTTGATTATGTGGCAATTTCACGCTGCTATTGTTATTGAGTGATAGACGTGTTCTTGGATATGCTTTCTCTTCTCCTATGCATAGCTTGATGATGCAAGGTCTTCACTGATCTTCAGACTTGGAAGGTGGTTTCACACGTGTGCTCCTTTTACTTGCTTTTGGTAGGTCCAATCCTCTATTCAGCTACAAGTGAGATTTAGGCATGCTTCCTCTTTCTTCTTCATATTAATAATCTTTCCATTACTTGATAGTGTACCTGTTCCTGCAATTCATTAATGACAGGATGACGTCAATCCTGAAAACTCCCTAGTCTAAGATGATAAATTATTATCCATGAAATGAGATCAGGACCGGGATAGGGTGGGAGAGAGGGCCCAGTAACTGTGCATTGCACAATTCTAGGTGACAAGGAGTGGGGTTGATCACTGAGACTGCACAGAGCACAGCTCACGCTCGATTGAGGAACTTTTGAGCACAATACTCACTGAGGAGAAAACTTGCGTAGTGACCATTGGGAGTTAGGATTTCACAGTTTAGGTAGACTGTGGCTAATACAGGATGGGATTTTGGGAGACACATATGCAAAGTTTTTAGAGGCAAGGAGGACTAGGTAGTAGAGAGACTTGGAGGAAAAATCTGCATAGTTCTTGAGGTAAGTGAGCTCTGATCGAGGGAGGACATTTGGGACACCTCTGCATAATTCTTAAGGCCAAGGCAGGTTGGGTTCTTTATGTATTATTGGGTTCCATCAGATAAGTGGAAGAGCTTGAGGCTTGACAGTGCAAAGTGCGCAGTTCAAGTCAGACTAGGAGGAACTATTGCACAATTCTAGTTGTCAAGGAAGGCTGTTGAGCTCTAGAATTGTGCAATGCAACTTCCTTGAAGGACAACGATTGTGAACTGTGTAGTTCCAAGAAGCAATATCACAACACTCAGGGCTGAGACTACGCAGTTTGTAGTTCATTCAAGGTATGGTGCAATTGAGTTTCTAGGTTGGGAATATTTTCAGAAAAATGGCCAAGTGCGACAGGAAGATAGACTTGTGATGAACTTGAAATGTGATCACACACTTAACATACTTTGTTGACACAACAAAATAGACCATCGTGGAAACAAACAACGCATTACCCTTTATGTGACCACCTCATGACAAGAAGTGACAATTGCAACACTTGAGATAGGCTTTAAGACAATTGTGACGACACTTGTGTGACAATGATCAAGATTTTTTGTATGAGTGCGAAAGGTGTTTACATGACTACGACAACTCGTATACACAAAGACCAAAATTCGAACCACTAGAAAATTATCACAACATTACATATCAGTAAAACATACCAAGAAATGACAGTTAGCCCAACTTGCAAATTGGAATGTAACACTTATCCAAAACACATGAAATGACTTTCAGTGTTTGCAACCATACATGTCATTGAATACATAACGATATGATTTGTTTCCGTACCTAC
The DNA here is from genome assembly GCA_031772625.1 of Pinus tabuliformis. NCBI lineage: Eukaryota > Viridiplantae > Streptophyta > Pinopsida > Pinales > Pinaceae > Pinus > Pinus tabuliformis. Next base: position 68,446,530 of record CM062818.1, read on the forward strand.
CCTCCAAATGGGTGTGATTCTGATGGATTTTTCATGCGATCCTAATCTCTGATCTTCTATCATACCTTAGGGTTCCTTGGTCTTCTTATCTAGTGATTATATTTTCTCCTCAGCTCCTTGAGTATTAATATCCTTCTTAATCATCTTGCCATAACCTAGTAGAATCACTATATTTGTAATCCACTCATGACAAGATTACAACAGTCTAATAAACTCCTAGTCTAAGATGTTGCATGATAATCCACTGACTATGTCAGAACTGGTATAAGGTCAAGGGGGAGAAAGCTTGGTGAGTAGGCTAGAATGAGGGATAAGACTGCACATTTCCTAATAAGGGAAACATTTTCATAGTGCCTACTTAAGGTCATAATTATGCAGTCTAAGTAAATAGTGGTTGTTGTAGGGTAAGGTCGTGGACGACAAATCTGCGCAATGTTTAGGGGCAAGGGGGTTGGGCAACAGAAAGGCGTGAAGAAAAATCTACGCATTTCTTGAGGGAAGTGAGTTCCAGCTGAGGGAAGGTCATTGGAGGTAGCCTCTACCTATTTTTAGATGCTAAGCGATGTTGGGATTTCTGCGCATTATGTAGTTCCAACAGGCAAGGAAAAATCTTGAGGGTTGTATATGTGAAGTGTGTAGTTTAGGAAGGCTGGATGAGGCTAGGTTGCTAGGAATCCTTCAAAATTTGGGTAAGTACAGGATTAGTGGAACCGATGTAATTAGTGATATAAATTGACAATAATAAAACACTTGGACACTTAGTGATACAACATAGATCATCCATAACATATGAAAACATACTTCTCTTAATGCAACAACCTTTGTGGTAGCTTATGGCAAGTGTGGCGCCGACAATAGACTTTGTGAGGATAATGACGACACTTATGTAATAGTGCATGAAACTTTGGAAATGAGTGTGAAACATGTCTATATTATGAGAATAACTCATTTTCACAAAGATTTCCCCTTGAAACATACCAAAACTTCCCCTTGCATTACTAGCAATAACGTTGATGCCTGAAGATGACTCTTGTTATATAAAGATAAAAAGGTGAATGGTTCTTGAGATCGAAGAAGGGAGCTTGAAATCATCATCTTACAAATAAGAGAATAAGGAATGACATAACAAGATCCATAGTAGGCTCCAAAATTTGAGTGTACACCAAAAATTTGGAGAGTGTTGCAGTCGCTACAACACTTGGCAACACACTGGTAGAATCCAACTTCTCTGTTTTAGTTAACTCCTTCCGTGTAGGGCCATGATTCTTTAGGAAGTATTGATTCATTGTGAAAATTACCTTGGACTTCCCACTTACCCTGTCAATATCCATGGCCCCCTCTATGCCTTATCAGTCAAACGCTACATAATATTCAACATAATCACACTATTTCGAGTTGGGAAAGGTAGTGTAGCTTGCAAGCTTAAGATTTTGAGACTATGATTTTTCATCTTTGGTGTTGCTCTGATGTGAGTAGGGATGGAAACTAACCCGACAGAGTCACGCAGGAGCACAAAAATTTCTCCACTGCTAGTGAGCCTGGATAGTATCCCAGCGGAGTTGCTTGCTTCACCTCTCTATGCAGGAAGCCTTTCTCTTGTTTCACCTTTATTTATTTCTTCAAAGAGAACTATGCATTGGCACTTATTAATTTGGGGTGGAAGAGGGATCCCAACTTATTGACAAAAGAAGAGGTTCTTCCTTCAGAGAATCATATAGAGACCTCTGATTTATGTTTTCTCGTTTATATTTTCCCCTTCTCCACTTCTACTAGTCGGAAAAGCTTGAGAACACCAAAGAAAAAAAAGAGAGTATAGGAATGAGGTTTCTAGACTACAAACGGGTTGATGGTTGGACCAAAACTCTCCTTACATATGGATCACATTTTCCATCAGAATTTTATCAGTCAAGATGTGTAACCAACACAAGGAATACAGACGGATGGCTAGCCAAATGCTGAGGTGTCACATGACTTTTTATAGTTCGGCCACACATACTAAGAATCCAAATAGATGTAGGAACAACACTTATACACATAATGAAAACAAAAGGAAAACTCAACAAGAAAGAAAGCAATACAAAAAGAAAGAAAACAAAGAACCAGGAAACAAAACTAGAAGACAAGAGAACAAAATGGCTAAAGAAAACATGGTGTAGAACCCAAATAAGAAAATGAGGAAAAAATACAAGGGACAAGTGTTGAATGAGCGCAAGAAAGGGAAAACTAATATGCAACTAATCATACTCCTAACCTACCAACTAGAAGTTCATGGTCACATATAATGGAATTTCCAGTGAATCCACTGTAGTTGTACCTGACCTGCATCCATAAATATATGAACGATTAAACAGATATAAAGTGATGTGAAACAAAAGATACGAAAAACCTCGAAATCTTGCACAAGAAAATGAATGTCTTGCCTATGGCTGGAAATGTGTGTCACACCCACTACTTTTATCCAATTCAGATGCTTACCTTTTCGATGAATACCATTTTTTGACAAACCTCGGAAGCTTATTGTAGATGTGTCTTCATATACACTAAGCTCCTCAGCAAGGGAGAGAAAAGATTGAAACTTGATGTTTTCTATAGATCTTTCCAAGTAAGATTGTTCCAACCATTCAGTAATTGGATCATAAAATTCATGATGGCCCTCTTGAAAACTCTAAAATCTTGAAAAAGGTGAGTTTTTAATTAGAAGAGCAAGATCACGATGGGAATCATTTGAGGAAAAATAGATCTGATCATATGTGACAGTCACGTTAAGATAGTGAGGACCTACCATAATCATCGACGAAGGTTGAAGTGCATCACCTACTTGACAAAAATATGAAGAGAGAGATGTTGAACAATGAAGATCAAGTGGTGTGAAACAGCTGTCATTGGATATGTTGATGGGAAAATGATAAGTTGAATGACAGTCACCCAAGACAGAGGAATGATTAGATGAGATAATTGAAGCATCATATTCCCAGTTTGCAATAAATAAGAAAAATTAATTTGAAAAATCTTGTGAATGCTCTGAACAATCGAACCAAGTTCCTTGCGAGCCAAATATGATAGACCACCTTCGTGCAACTAGGGACAAAATGTACAAGAATTGTAGTCATTGAAACTAGCACCATAAATGTATGAAACCAGTTGTGACATGCTGAATGAAAATGAACTTGATTCATGTTACAACTTGTGCATTCATTATCAATCAAGAAGATTTCTAGTGTGATGAGAGGAAAAATTTGCAATAAAAAAATTGCAAGAAGAACGAGGAGCTGACCATTAAATGATGAATTCAATAAGTATGATTCCTTCGGGAAAAGATATTCCTTGAGATAATACACTTCTCAATTCCATGACTCTATGAGAGATGCACATTCCCAACCCCAGTTTGATGTGAGAGATTTGCATGAAGATGAATGAACTGTAACAGATTTGTGAATTCACTCAGAAGTAAAATCTTGAAAATTTGAGAGGACACACTCGAAATACCAAATTGTTTTTACACAGGAACTCACATTGAGTGAAACCATGTAGATAGACAGGTTATGTGAGAGAATCCATATCTAATTTAGTTTCGAGGGATCACCAAAGTCACGAAGTCCTAACATAACCATCAACGGAAGTTGAAGTTCCTTGCCTCCCTGGCAAGTCCTGGAACCTTGTAGGATTGTAAAATCAATTTTTCAAGCTTGAACCAGATCATGCATGGTTTGAGGATAACTTCTATTGTAGATTTCAAAACTTCTCGTCGGATGGCAGCCATCCCTGTCACAGGTTTCACCAGATGTTTCAACTTCAATAGTCAGATTACTAAATTGGGGAAGCTCTTCTAATAGCATATTAAAATACAAATGAATAAGTGATATATCATGAGCTAGCTAATTTGAAGAGTTGTCTTCATGCAAGAGAGGAGATGACGGGGAATGGGAAGGGTACTCTATGATTTGATTCTTTGCAGTTTCATCATGGATAACCTCACATCCTTCTGTTAATCGATGGGATAACTCATCGGATGAAGAAAATGAAGAGCATGGAGTATCTTAGTCATAAGTAGATGTGTTGCAAAAGGTAGGACACAAGGGATAGTAAGGTGAAGAGGAAGTTTCAATATGAACATCTTCTTTGACTGAACCAGATTCTAGATCTAAATTAAAATCTTCATGAGGAACCAAAATATCGTATGATGTGCTTGGGCATTCATCACAACATACAGAAATAAAGATTTCATCATTTGAATGATCACTGCCCAAGGTTGGGGGTTGATTGAAAGAATTGATTGCATTGGATTTTCCACTAAGATTAGTAGATTGAGAATCATTCAAGAATGGAAACTCATTGTTTTGACATGGAAAATTCTGAAATAAAGAGGAAATATTGGAAGCACCTTCACCTTGCTACTCTTCTACCTAGGTACTGTGACTTCTTTGTTGAAAATAAAAATAAGAAATGTTAAAAATAGAATCCATAAATTCTAATTTAATTTCTCCTTGAATTAAATTGTGAATTAAAATTGTAATTCTATTCTCATAGCAACTTGTAAATAATTAATTAAGTTTAATTAACTTAATTAGCTTAGTAATTTCAAGTTGGAATTATTTATGTAGTCACGTATATGTCTCCCTAAATTTTAGGGGTCTAGTATGAGTTTAAATTGAGTTGTAATTAGATAACTCAGTTTACTGAGTTATGGTTAGTTAAATTAGTTCTAACTGTTTGTGGAACTAATAGATGACTAACAGTCAGTTGGTGCACTAATGCGTCCACAAGTGTTACTCTAGTTAACTGAATATTCCCTCATGAGAAACTCCTGCATGACAGCTTAGAGAATGACCTAGTTGAGACTAGAGTGTAGGGACAATGTACTATCAGTTGTATAATTTTCCAACTTGTACAGATGGTGCATGCAATCAGTTGAGGACCTATGTTTCGATTACGTAGTTTTGGAAGCATGAATTCCCTTTAGATATAGACTACTCATCCTAGGAATTATGCAATAGATTAGGGGCTTGGAGAGCTACAAAATTGGCTAAGTGTTGGCCAAGAGCTATCTTGTGAGTTGAGAGATTTTAGCATACTTGTGCAGAATGTTTCTAGTGAGAACAAGCTTTGTATCTTCACTCATATTTCTAATTAATGCAATACAAGTAGCAAGGTTTTGAGCAGTGGATTTCCCCATATACATATTGTGTTATGTGACATTGATTTATCTTCTTATTGTTCATATTGTTTTCATCGATCTATTGGCTTATGCTGGTTGAAAGTAGAAATAGATTCTCGTCTTGCTTTAGTACATTACATGAGCTTGTGAATCTATAGGATTTTCTACATGGTATCGAATTTGAAGACAATATAGAAGAGAATAATTCGAATCTTTCCTTGCATATTGATGGATATCTAGTTCAGGGCAGATCCATAAGACCCTATTTGCAGACTTCTTAATGGAGCTAGAAGGTTTCTAGTGGAGAGATTGAGGAGTAAGAATTTTTGGAGCGACGAGTTTGCAGAGAAGATTAGATTTATTTTTTTTTTGAAAAAATTAAAAACAAATAACATATTTGGATTCCTTGGGAAAAAAAATACCCAAATTCAAAAAACAAATCATTCGAATCGGAGTTCAGAAGAGGGAGATATCGTCAATTTAAAATCAACTCTTTTTTTTTCAGAAAATTTTGTGACGGTGGCACAGAAGAAACAAATTGGTGTGCAAGTCAAGAACATGTATGCACTTGAGATACAAGATGCATGTAAATCCTTGCAGAGTAAGGAAAAGGCTAGAGACTTGGTGGTTGAGAGGGAAAGTGAATTACCTCACAACATGCAGCTCCAGAAGAAGCCTCACAAGCAGTCGCAGACAACTGTGGAGGAGCCATAATTGGAGAAGAAGAGAGGAGACTGAGTGGAGAGATCCACTCAAGTAGAGAAGAAGAAACCTCAGAAGTAGTCTCAGAAAATTGTGGAGCAACCACAATTGGAGAAGCTGAGAAGAGACCGAGTGGAGGCATCCACTCATGTAGAGACCTCTAGTAGGGGGGAATTTCGAGCCAAGTGTGAAGAGGTAGGACATACAGCCATACCTCCAGGTGAGAGGTTGGGTGATGTGAAGTGATAGTCCCAAGAGGGCCGAAATTGGGTAGGGTCCATTCATAGGTTTTATCTCATGGATCATACCTTGCTACCGGAACCCAAAGTACATAGTAGCGAATGGAATCATTGGCGATTGATCAATTCAGAGATCAGAGTAGCAGAGACTAGATAATTTAGATAATAGAAGGGTTGAAAATAGTGCAGAAAGGTAGAGTCAACAGAAGCATAGAGTTTTCAGTCGACAGAGGCAGTAGCAGTCAGATACTTTGATGACAAATGCATCATATTGATTCAGGTTGGATGTTTTTTAGTTTCAAGAGTTGTTATAGAAACAACACTAGAGAGAAGTGTTGCATGCAGAATGTTCCAAAGGTTCAGGATCAAGATCGAGTTGAATTCATTTCTTGTTGAGAGGGAGTGTTTAAAATAGCAGCAAGATATTTTAAAAATAGAATCTAGAAATTCCAATTTAATTTGTCCTTGAATTAAATTATGAATTAAAATTGTAATTCTATTCTCATAACAACTTGTAAATAGTTAATTAACTTTAATTAACTTAATTATATTAGGAATTTCAAGTTGGAAGTCTTTCTGTAGTCATGTATATGTTATCCCCAAATTTTAGGGGTCTAGTATGAGTTTAAATTGAGTTGTAATTAGATAACTCATCTTACTAAGTTATGGTTAGTTAAATTAGTTCTAACTGTTTGTGGAACTAATAGAGGACTAACAATTAGTTGGTGCACTGGTGCATCCACAACTATTACTCCAGTTAATTGAACATTCCCTCATGAGGAACTCATGCATGTCAGTTTAGAGAAAGACATAGTTGAGACTAGAGTGCAGGGATAGTGTACTACCAGTTGTATAATTTTTTGAGTTGTATAGATGGTGCATGTAATCAGTTAAGGACCTATGTTTGGATTATGCAGTTTTTGGAAACATGAATTACCTTTAAATATGGGCTATTCATCCTAGGAATTATGAAAGAGATTAGGGGCTTGGAGCACTGCGGAATTGGCTAAGTGTTGGCCAATAGCACTTGTGCGGAATTTTTCTAGTGAGAACAAGCTTTGTATCTTCACTCATATTTATGATTAATTAAATATAGGTAGCGGGGTTTTGAGAAGAGGCTTTCCCAAAATACATCTTGTGTTATGTTCCATTGATTTATCTTCTTCTTCTTCATATTGTTTTCATTGATCTATTGGCTTCCGCTAGTTGAAAGTAGAAGTAGATCCTTTTCCTGTGCTTTAGTACAGTGCATGACCTTGTGAATCTACATAATTTTCTACATTCTTTGTACATGATCGCAATCTCAACCATCATCTTAAGAATCAAGTGAATGTGAAGAATTAGTTAGTGAAGTAGTTTGATCAAGTGGGTCATGGTACAAAGAGTTAGGATATGTAGATGATATAAGACAACAAAAATCTAGATATGCTTTGAGACTAGAGTTGTGAACCATGATGTCATCTTGCAGAATGGAGTGAGTCTTCACCATAGGCTTCATGATCCATTCTATAATTTTCTCCATTGAAGTGGAACAAGAATGAGAATATGGATTGGATATTTGATTCACAGATTTCCCAATATTACAATCACTACAAGGAGGCACCCTCATCGGGACTAGAAAAGGAGGAGGACAAAGAAAAAAATGGGTAGTAAACTCATCTAAAATTTGAGGTTCCTCATGATTCGCAAGAGTTGGAGAAGAAGGAAAACCAGGAGGTTCAGGCTCATCGTATGAAGAGACATGAACCAAGCGCATAAAATCTTGCTTCAAGAAATACCAGGTCAAATGTTTTTGAGGAATTTCACAACAGAGGTGAAGGAACCAACCAGAAAAATCCTCATTTGATTCATCATTCTTCATTCTTAAAATGATTGACTCTTCCACAAATATCTCGGTGGTTATACCTATCTAAGGCTTTATGAATCTTCCTAGCAAGTTGGTCAAATGAATGGATAGAAGAAATGGGTAATGTATAAAACCATTGACTAACGCGACCTTCGAATGTGAGGTGAGTAATATAGCAATGACATCTATGGAATATATTCTGTGATAAATAAAAGATGAAAAACTTGAAACGGATGTTCATGAAAAGTTGATTCACCCTCACCATCGAACTGAAACTCGAACAAGTTATGAACAACTTTCGTAGGGATGGTAAAATTAATCTCTTTAGAAAAAAATCATGGGATTATGATTTGGGGAAGAGATATTCTAAATAAGATATTCAAACAAAAATCAACAAGCACAGTCTATCGTCCGGAACTCCTTCTAGTGCCATTTTGTTGACGATACTGGAAATCTGTCAACCAAAGGGATCTCCCCGATATGAAGTCCCAATTAGACCTCACACCATTTGGTTCAGGAGTCCCATCCGGTATAAAGGCCTGGTTTCCAAATCCTCAAAGATAGATCTTGGCTCTAGTTTTCAACACATGAGAGTGATGCAATGGTGTCTTCAAATAGCATGGTGAGTGCGCTTGGTGAGTGTGCAGCGCAACTGTATCTAGGTTCTCTTACAGCAAAAAGGGGGGAGAAAAGTGAGCCTCTAAGTGAGAGGTAATAGTACACCTAGGAAGAGACACACATGAACTAGACGGACCTATCTAACATCCAATAGAATAGTCCATAGCAGATGCGATAGTCATTACAACTAATGAACAAGGGAATATCCATCTAACATCCGGCATAATAGTCAACATCGAATGTGACAGTCGTTATATCCAATAAGAAAGGAAAGGTCTATCTAGTATCCTACGGAATACTCCACAAGGATGAGACAAAAGTGAAAACCATTACAACACATTCCCAACAAGATAAGCACTAAAATAACCAAAATATTTCAATTGTCTTAGTACATGTGAAAGCAAACATGGAATAAAAACGTTCACAGAATAGTCTTACAAACATCCATAAGTCATGCATGAAAATTTATGGCCTAAAAAAGGCTTCTGTAATTAAGAAAAAGTTCCAAGACAAATATTTACATTGTACATCGCTATCCCCAGTAACTCATTAAAGAATTAATTGATCTCTCTAATTCTTTGCAGGAGGAGACAAGGTGAAAATTCCTTTGCTCATGCAATGAGTGGGTATATGTAACCAAAGGGTGATGCTTACCCCTTGCGACTCTTTGACTACCCTCATGACTGTTCAACTTCCTATGACTTTTCAACTTACATGACTCTTCATATTCATGTGTGTCCATTGGACTTCCACATTACAATACATTTGATTTACAATATACATGACCAAGAATAGTGACGTGGCATATGAAAAATCATGACACGACTTGAAATGACACTGTTGACATGTATTGTCTTGGATATGTGGCAATGTCAAGCCGTTATTGCTACTGAGTGATAGATGTGTTTTTGGATATGATTTATCTTCTCATCTGCATAGCTTGGTGATGTGCGCTCTTCAATGATCTTCGGTCTTGGAAGGTGGTTGCACACATGTGCTCCTTTTTCTTTCTCTTGGTAGGTCCACTCGTTCGTTCAACTATAAGTGAGTCTTTAGGCATGATTCCTCTTTATTCTCCTTCTTCATCATCTTTCCATGACTTGACAGTGTACCTATTCCTGTAATTCACTCATGATAGGACGACATCAATCTGAAAACTCCCTAGTCTAATATGATGCATTATTATCCAAGAACTGAGCCTGAGACCAGTGACAAGCTAGGAGAGAGGGCCCAGTGACTGTGCATTACGCAGTTCCAGGTGGCAAGGAGAGGGGTTGATCACTAAGACTACGCAGAGCACACCTTAGGCTTAAATGAGGAACTTATGAGCGCAACCTCACTTAGGAGAAAAATTGAACAGTGGCCACTAGGAGTTAGGACTGTGCAGCTCAAGAAGACACTAGATGATACAGGATGGGATCCTGGGAGATAGATCTACACATGTTTTATACACAAGGAGGAGTGGGTAGTAGAGAGACCTGGAGGACAAATCTATGCAGTCCTTGAGGCCAATGAGTGTTTTGGGAATAAGTACCCTAGGGCTTTGGGTTAAAACCCCAACAAAGCAGAAGAAAACTACAACAAGAAAAAATCATACAACTTAGGAAAAATGCTTATATAAACAAACTATGTAAGAGCGACCGTACCCGGATTTCCTTCATTCGACTACGTTCCGTAGGGTTCAAACCCTCTGCAACTTCAGATGTTCTTCAAACCTAAAAATAATTCAATTGGAACATACATAACAGTATAGAAGTAAAGCATATTCACAAAATTTAACGTTATATCATATAAGAAAATGATTTATCATACATCAAAACAACATTCATATATGAATTACAACATAATTTGATGAATAAATAAAGTTAATTTTGGAAACAAGACAACATTTATTTTATTGCAGTAAGTTATAAATAACATGGAGAGAATTCACTTGGGTCTTCTTCTTCCAGCTCCAGGCAGAACCGTCCTCTGGATTCATCCTATCCCAACCTTCAACAATCTTCTTCCATAACCAACACCAAGATACCTCAAGCAAGAGGGAGAATATCTATAATCAAGGAAACAAGGGTTTCCTGAAGCTTGGGGAAGTGCATGAGACACAGGGATTCATCAAACTCAGTCAGGGATAGTCTCAGTATAATAACTCTATCTCTTCCTCCTCCTTTAGGCCTTCCCATAAAATTCTATTTATACTTCTCCCAATTATTTTTTTAGTTGGGAAACAATTGGGCCATGGGCAATAGGAGGTAATCAATAGGTAAAACTCGTGAACTCCTTCCATAATTAAGGAAATTTAATTTTTTAAGTGTTTTAGCACATATATGTGGGTTGGGTATTGACTAACCCGCATGTACATGCTTTTATCTTAGGGAAAAGTAGCGTATAGGGAATAAAACATTGTTTTTAATATATTTGGACCAAGTTTGGAAGGAGGGGTTTCCCTAGGCCATAAACCAAGTATCACAAATACCAAGGGTGGTAAATGGTGCTATAACAAATGCCCCCTAATATATGAGGTCAGAAGGGGTACATGATGGCCAAAATGTATTAAGTGTATGGAAAGAATCTTGTCGAGACTAAGAAGGACTTCACCAGAATTCAGCCTACCAAGCCATCAAAAGAGATAAGAAAGAAACTGTTGTCTGAGTCGGGCATACCCATGCTCAGAAAAAGTAAAGCATCTCTGCATATCAAGTAAAAGTGGATCCAATATGTATACAAGTATAAAGAACTGAAAGTACATGATGGATCATCTGATCATGATTGAAAAAAGTACATGTCTAAATATCACATATAAGAAGACGATCAATGATGCTGAAGGATGAAGCTGGTCACTGATGTCAAAAACTAATCACAATAGTACCAAATGAACATGATGGAATAAAATGATACTACATCACAACTCAAATGCCAACATATAAGATGTTGTTGTGTAGAATTGCAACATATAAGGTGGATGGTGTCAACTAGCAGCAACAGGAGCAACTTACAAGTAAACCAAAACATGCTATGCAACCCGAGGTCTTCACCGATCATCACAGTACATTTATACACAATGGAAATAAATGATCTGAGGTCGACCACGTGAGAAATCATTTTATTACCGATCATTGATGCATACCATTAACAAACACGAGACTACTAACCGATCATGAAAATGAGAGTCAAGGTACCATGTACAATCTAACAAGTGAGAATAAATGAGATGAAGTTGAACAAATGGAATAATCTATCAATCAGGGGACAATGATGGTTTCCCACAGCCGATAGTGAAGGAATCTACCATTGATGACTGCAAACCCCAAGATACTGCCCAATGGACTCTAGATCTTTGTCCCAGAGCAAATGAGTTGTAGTTGATAGGAAAAGATCTGCTAGAAGGAAGGCATTAAGGCATCCTTCATCAATCTAGCGTGAGTGTAACCCGTAGGCCAATAATATGGAAGGAATCGGAGGAAAGAGATGTGGTAACCCAACTGAAGCACGTTTTTGGCATAGAAAAGATGTAGTTAGCGTACAATAGAAAGCCTCTGAACCAACCAATAATGAAAGCTGACACAGAGGCGAGGAATCCACCAATAGGGTCAAATGGAAACCAAGGCACTGCATGAATCCTAATGTGTGATAATGAAAGCTGATGTCGAACACAAGGGAAAATACTCATTCAAAGACCCATGATACTAATCGATGTTGAGCACAAGGTGACCTATCAATAATGAAAATAGGGCTAGGGTGCGACTCTAGGCCTTCCCTCAGAGCAATATATCATCATCGATAAGGACAAGACTTGCTAGCAAGAATTCAATGGAGACCTTCTCAAACCGGCATGAGAAAAGGACCAATATAACTGATGTGATGACAAACATGACACTGAAAACCAGGGATGGCTAACTAAAAAATAGGTCAAGAGACACTTGATCCAAAATGGATCTTGAAACCTCAAAGTCTTCAAATATTGGAAACAGAGCATCGCAGAGAAACAATAAGGGAATGGCGGAAAAAAAAGTTAAACAAAGAATGAAGTCTCGTTGCACCAGAGTTGTTGGATCGACCAGATCAACAGACCGAATTGAATCGGAGATATCACATCGAAGTAGGCTAGCGGAGTGTATCGGAGGCAGCCTTATGGAAATTGTGATCGCAATCCAACAATTTAACATGGACTATTGATCGAGCGCGCAGATCAATGGCAAAGATGACGTTTATCGCATTGCAGATTCCAAAGGGGAGGACTTAACCCGCAGGACCAAATACCATGCGATATGCAATTTGTGACTTGTCACATTGCAACACAACAAAGGTAAATGACCCGAAGACTATGCGATATGCACGGACCTGAAAGGTTTATAAATACGGATTTATATAATTTGAGTTCCATGGTAAGCGGTATTTCATGCGAGCTTCAAGCACTAAGTGGTATTGGAGAGGCTCCACCCAATTCCATACACTGGCCGAAACGTAGCACGCCGCAGGAGAGAGAAAACCACATTTTCGGGCGGGTAATCTCCGTGCACGTAGGCTGCCCGAAATGGTTGTCAACCGTTGGATTGGGAGATTGTGGATCAACGGTGGATATCGAGTGAACTACTTGATGTTTCGGGTTGGATACAAACTGTTGGATTGAAGGCAGATCAACGGTGGGCTTGCAACAGCAATAAAAGGTGTACCCGAGAGGATTATAGGGTGGACTTTATATCATTTGAAGTTTGGATTTAATGTTCCGATCAGGTTTTTCATTGGTTTTCAATGTATTTCCATGTATTATTGTGTATGAACGAAAAGTGTATTTTCAGGGATTTTCACCCACTCCCAAAGAACCTTCCATTTGTAAATAGATGCCCTATGCCTTAAGCGTTTTGCAATGATCGTTTAAATGCTCAGGAGGGAGTTGAAGGGACAACGTCGGGAGCTAGAGAGCCTGAAATGGAGGCAAACAGACAGTGCCAATAAGCTTAAAAAGCCATCCCATAACGGAATAGAGATAAGTCGGAGTTCAGAGATAGGGGAGACAAAGAGTTAGAGAAAACTCACAACTAAGAATAGTTGATCAGAGGCACTAAGATAGAGAGTCTGTGCACTCTTTAGACTCGAGGTTTTTGAGTGAAATCCCTGTGTAATATCATTGTTGTTGTGTTATGGCTCTGATTGACATCACACCTGTAAACTATATTCTTGAATACATAATATAAAGGTCAACACTAAAAGCTGGACCATGAGACGTAGCTAGGGGGTTTGGAGAACTCCTTCATTATTTTGGCTGTGTTGATGTGTGTGTGTTATGTTTTATAACTATTCATTGTCTATGTCAATCGCAATCTTTTCGATCCATTACACTAAATAATATAGTCATTCCTACACCTGAGTGTATAATACAGTTTCTCCTTAATTTAGTATTCATTTTGGATCAAGTGGTATCAGAGAATTTGGTTTTGTTATGGTTAGAAAAGCTTGTGCTGGATTTTGAATGCTAACTAGATTAAATCTCAAACTAGGAGAAGGAGAACTTGTTGAGGCTAATACAGAGATTGGAAGAGTCTATTCTCAGAAGGGAATGCCAGAAGAAGCTCCACTGGGATCAGAATCTCAATTTATAGAAATTTTTAAGACACTCCAAGCCATGGTGGAAGAGATGTATTTGGAGTTTAAGAAGGGTCGAGGTGAAAGCACTTCAACACCTAAAATAGAAAAAGGAGTAGAGGAACCTTTTCTATTTGCCCCTCCAGAGGGCAAAAGGAAAGGGGAAATGCCTCCTCCACCATCTCCCCCATCATCACCTCCATCATCTTCATCATCTTCTTTGCATAACACTAGCTCTTCTAAGAAGAAGAAGAAAACTTCCTTAATCAAATTAGGTGTGAAGTTTGATTTGCCAATTTATGATGGAGAACTCAATGCAAAAAACTAGATAATTGGATAAGACAAATTGATGTATATTGCAGGGTACATAACATTGATTCAGAAAGGAAGAAGTTTCAGCTAGCTAGCCTTCAACTTGGAGGAACTGCACTAGTATGGTGGGAAGGCAAGACACAAGTGGATCTGCAAAAACATGGTAAAATCATTTCTACCTGGAATGAATTTGTTTCTACCATCAAAAAGCAATTATATCCTTTAGCTTACATGCAGAAAGCAATGATGAGTTGGAAAACTCTTCGTCAATTAAAGGGTCAAAGTGTATAGAGTTATACTCAGGAATTCAGAAAGAGAGCTTTAACTCTAGGTATATAATTAGATTCACCTGAGACTTTATTGAAGTATATAGGTGGTCTTCATAGCTATTTAAAGCATACTATTCTCATGTTTAATCCCACTAGCTTATATGATGTATTAGTTCAAGCCACACATCTAGAAGGTAGAGGTAAGAATGTAAACCCAGAGGTTGGGAAATCATCTAAATATTCTGTAAGCAAGAGCAAGAGAAAAGAAGAAACTGAAATGGAAGGAGAGGAAAGAAAACAATGTAAAGAAGGATAAACCTTCATGCACTCATTGCAAGAAAGAAGGACATGATGAGGCACACTGCTGGCTTTTCCATCCAGAACTGAAACCTAAGAAGTTCAGTGGAAAGGAGAAGAATAATGTTGTTGCTATTCAGAAGGACTTGGGATCAGATTCAGGCGATGAAACAATAGTTACAGCAACGGGTATTAAAGGTAAAGATTATGAAGAATCCAAAAGTAATTATGCACATTCTATTGATAATGAAAATAATGAGAGGGAAAGAAATGATATTTTTCGTATTAAAGTGATTTCCAAGCACAATAAGATTGATACTTTATTTGATAGTGGATCACAAGTAAATTTGATTTCTGAAACAATTGTAAAGAAGTTGGGATTACAAAAAAAACATCATGATAAGCCATATCCATTAGGTTGGGTGTGTGATAAAACAAAGCTACAAGTAACAAGACAATTTAAACTTAGGTTTGCTATTGGATCAACATTTGTAGATGAGGTTGAGTTAGATATAGTTCCATTGGATATATGTGGTATTGTTTTGGGAAGTCCATACTTGTATGATAGGAAAGCTATTTTCTATAGAGCTGAGAATAAGTATCAACTCACTAAAGATGGAATGGAATATATTGTAAGAGCTCATAAACTCAAAGGTAACTATTCTCTCATAAATTCAGGGCAGATGAAAATAATTGTGAATTCAAGTAAGCAGTTTTTACTAATGGTTGTAAAGGCAATGGATCCTGAAAAATCCAATGCATTTGAAGCTTGTGATTCTAAACAGAAAGCTGATTTAGTTAAATTTGTTTCAGAGTATGATGTTCTATTTCAAGAACCAAAAGGTCTGCCACCCAAGTGAGAAATAGTACATGATATTTATTTGTAGCAAGATGCTCCATTAACTAATATTGGAATGTACAGGTTGCCAGCTTTAGAGAATGCAGAAATAAAGAAGAAGGTACAGGATTTGCTCGATAAAGGGTTTATACAACCAAGAACATCACCATGTGGATCTCCAATCATGATGGTGAGAAATAAAGATGGTTCGTGTAGAATGTGTATTGATTATAGAGCACTAAATAAAATAACGATCAAGAATCGTTATCCTCTTCCTCGTATTGATGATTTATTAGATCAATTGAAAGAAGCAGTTTACTTTTCTAATTTAGACTTGTGAAGTGGTTATCATCAGGTGAGAGTTGCAGAATAGGATGCATGGAAGACTACTTTCAAGACAAAGCAAGGACTATATGAATGGTTGGTTATGCCTTTTGGCTTAACTAATGCTCCTACTACATTTATGAGAGTCATGAACGATGTACTCAGACCATTTATTGATGACTTTGTAAATGTTTATTTAGATGACATTCTTGTTTTTAGTAAGACATGGGAAGACCATGTAAAGCATGTGAAGCAGACTTTAGATGTTTTAAAAAGAGAAAATCTCTATGTAAAACTATCAAAATGTGAAATTGGTATAACATCTTTAAATTACTTGGGTAATATTGTAGGGGGTGCTGAATTGAAGATAGATCCCTCTAAGGTTGAAGTCATTGTGAACTGGCCTAAACCCAAATCTGCTATAGAGGTTAGGATTTTCCTAGGGGCAACATAATTTTGGAGTAAGTTTATTGCTAACTTTTCTTTGATTGCAGCTCCATTACATGCTTTAACAGGATTTAAACAGGTGTTTAAGTGGGCAGGTAAACAACAGAAAGCCTTCGACACCTTAAAAGAGAAAATCAGTACAACATCAGTACTAGCACTCCCAGATCTTCAACATCCATTTGAGATTGAGACAGATGCTAGTGACTATGCCATGGGAGCAGTGTTGATGCAACATGGAAAAACCATATGCTATCATTCTAAGACATTTTTTTCTGCATTAGTTAATTGTCCCACATATGATAAAGAATTGTATGCATTAGTACAAACTGTGAAAAATTGGAAACATTACCTAATGGGTAAATAAACAATCATACATACAGATCATCAACCACTTCGATATTTGCACTCAAAAACTAAATTGCAGTAATCAAGACATTATAGATGGATGGGTTTTCTACAGAAATTTCATCTTATCATCAAATATAAGAAGGGCATACACAATAAGGTTGCAGACATTTTATCAAGACCAATCATAAATGCATCTACTATACATAAGCATAACTCAGTAATTCATGAAAGTTACATTGAACAATATGCTCAAGATGTAGATTTTAAAGATGTATATGCAACTTTAAGTCATGGAAAGAAAGTAGAACAATTGGATTATTATGTAAAGGACCAACTCTTATATCATTTTGGAAAGTTATGCATTCCACAAACTGAAAGAGTTAACTTAATCCGAGAAGCACATACTTCTTTCATATCAGGTCATTTTGGTGTAAGTAAAACAATTGCACAACTGCAAAGGTTCTGTTATTGGTCAAGAATGAATGAGACAATTTCTAGATATATCAAAGGGTGTAATATATGTGCTACAAGCAAGTCCAATAATAGGAAATTAGGCTTGTACACTCCACTTCCAATTCCTTCTCGTCCTTAGGAAAGTGTTTCCATGGATTTTGTTGGGCGATTGCCAAAATCTAGGAAAGGTCATGATTATTTGTATGTTGTTGTGGATAGGTTCAATAAAATGTGTATTTTGATACCATGTGACAAGCAGGTTACAACTGAACAAACAACAAAGTTATTCTTTTAGAATGTATGGGTTCATTTTGGGTTACCCACTTCTATTGTATCTAATCAAGATTCTTGATTTGTTGGGAAGTTTTGGTCAAGTTTATGGGAGTTGATGGACACAAAGTTGAAGAAGAGCACAACATTTCATCCACAAACAGATGGTCAGATAGAAGTGGTCAATAGGACAGTAATCCAGTTGCTTATAGGCTATTATAGCAAGCATCCCTAGCTTTGGGATGAGCATTTTGTGTTATGTGTAGCATGCTTACAACCATGCCAAGAACTCTTCTACTCATAGATCTCCTTTTGAGACTTGTTTTGGTTCTATACCAAAGTCTCCCTTGGATTTTGTCTTTGGTAAAGACATAGTAGTTGATGGACATAGTGATGTGGACAAAGAAACCAAGTTCATTGAACAAATCCAAGAAATTCACTAGACAGTGCAGGAACAACTAGAAAGAAGTCAAGCCAAGTGCAAGGTTAGACATGATAAGCATCGAGTTGAGCATAGTTTCCAAGTTGGCGATCAAGTCTGGCTATACATCAGCAAATACAAAATGTAGGGTGGAGGTAAGAAGCTAAAACCAATAAGGTATGGACCTTTCAAGATACTTGATAAAATTGGTGAAAATGCTTTTCGCCTTTTGCCAACTTATATGCAAATATATTCAATTGTTAATGTAGAAAACTTGAGATTGTATGAACCTACATTGATTGAAGATCCTAAAGAGCAAATTCAATTGCCTTCTATTGGGGATTTGTTGCCTGAGTATCTCAATGAGTTACAGGAGGACACAGTTCTGGACAGGAAGGTAAGAACTACATGTCAAGGGGATGTTGAGTACCTGAGAGTGGGACTCAAAGCTTCAAATCCAAGAAAAGCAGGATGGATAGAAGTTAGACAGGTGAAGTAGCAGTATCCTCCCTTGATCGATGCCTAAAACCAACTTTTTGTGGTTCAAAATCTTTTCAGTGGGAAGGCGTGATCCAAAATGGGTCTTGAAACCTCTAAGTCTTCAAATATCGAAAACAAAGTATCGTAGAGAAACATTTAAGGAATGGTAGAAAACAGAGTTAAACAAAGAATGAGGTCTCATTGCACTAGAGCCATCGGATCAGTCATATGAACGGACCAGATTGAATCGACGATATCGCATCGGAGTAGGTCAGTGGAGTGTATCAGATGCAGCCTTATCGGAATTGTGATCGCGATGTAGTGACTTAACGTGGACCGTTGATCAAGCGCGCAAATCAACGGTGGAGATGATGTTTATCACATTGCAGATTCCAAAGGGGAGGACTTAACCCACAGGCACGAAGGCCATGTGATATGTTATTTGTGACTTATCACATCACAACACAACAAAGGGAAATGACTCGAAGACTCCACGATATGCACAGACCTGAAAGATTTATAAATACGACTTTATATAATTTGAGTTCCATGGTAAGCGGTATTTCGGGCGGGCTTTAGGTGGTAAGTGGTATTGGAGAGGCTCTACCTGATTCCATACACTGGACGACACGTAGCAGACCGCAGAAGAGAGAAAACCGCTTTTTCGAGTGGGTAATCTCCGTGCACATAGGCCGCTCAAAATGGTTGTCAGCCGTTGGATTGGGAGACCGTGGATCAACAGTGAATATTGAGGAAACTACTTGATGTTTTGGGTTGGATACGAACCGTTGGATTGAAGGCAGATCAACGGTGGGCTTGCGACAACAATAAAAGGTGGACCCGAGAGGATTATAGGGCAGAATTTATATCATTTGAAGTCTGGCTTTAATGTTGTGGTCGGGTTTTTCATTAGTTTTCAATGTATTTCTGTGTATTGATGTGTATGAATGAAAACTGTATTTTCGGGGATTTTCACCCATGCCCAAAGAACCTTCCATTTGTAAATAGCTACGCTATGCCTTAAGCATTTTGCAATGATCGTTTAAATGCTCAGCAGGGAAATGAAGGGACAGTGTCGGGAGCTAGAGAGCCCGAAATGGAGGTGAACAGACAGTGCCTATAAGCTTAAAAAGCCATCCCATAATAGAACAGAGACAAGTCAGAGTTCAGAGATAGAGGGGAGATAGAGAGTCAGAGAAAACACACAGCTATGAACAATTGGTCAGAGGCACTAAGAGGGAGAGTCTGTTCACTCTTTAGACTCGAGGTTTTTGAGTGAAATCCTTGTGTAATATCACTGTTGTTGTGTTATGGCTCTGATTGAGCTCACACTTGTAAACTTTGTTCTTGAAGACATAATATAAAGGTCGACACTAAAATCTAGACCAAGAGACACACCCAGGGTGTCTAGTGAACTCCTTCATTATTTTGACTGTGTTGATGTGTGTGTATTATGTTTTATAGCTATTCATTGTCTATGTTATTCGCAATCTTTTCGATCTGTTACACTAAATAATATAGGCATTCCTGCACATGAGTCTGTAATACCTTTTCTCCTTAATTTAGTATCCATTTCAGATCAACACCGCAGAGAGGCTGACTCAGGCTTACTTCCCTTGAACAAAAGCATGACTCAATGATGAGTATATGTCAACATATGATAACTTTGTATAAGTTAGTCATGCAGGAGGCATGAGAAAACTCTCCATATGATTGGAAGAGGTAACCAATCGAAGGAGTACTGACTCAATAACAAGGTTAAGGCATACCTAGGTCAAACTAAATCCCGCCCAAAATGGAGGAGAGACTTTCTTTTCAGTGCTTTGTTCAAGGGCGACACGACTAACTCTAGCTGCCAACAAAATAGGGAAATGTTGTCACGTTCCCACTCTTTTTGGAATATATAATTTTTTTGTCTTTTTCTTTAAGCTGGAAAAAGAATAAAAGAATGCTATAGTACAGTGGAAAGAACAAGTGTCAGAGAAATAGGTGATCTAGTTCTTAGAAGGGGAACATTCCTATGGTCAATGCAGGGAGGTGAATCTGGTCAAGGACACTTAAAAGGATGCTCTTTCCATGAGTAAAAGGATGTGTAAGGTTGCAGAAGCTAAGTGATTGCATGGTTGATTTTGCAGAAGGCATGGTCAAATAAGTGGCTTAAACACAAGTCCAAGTGAAGCCGTCTCAAGGCTAGAAAGGTGCAAATAGTCAAAATGCAATGCAACAGTACAAGTCAACGCAAAGGAGTCTCTAGAGTATAAGGCCAGAAATCACCACAGAAGAAAAGAGAATGTGTCTTCAATGCATAAGTCATGGCAGGACTAAAGAGGACTCCCGAGCCTACTCAATATAGCAACATGGGAAACCAATGTCAGTGAGGTTCTAACTAAGATGCCCATGTAAAGTATGGCTCTACCATTGTATCATGATTTCAAAATCAGCGAGTGAAAATGGCTTTCTAACCAAGATACGATGGGGTCGACCCTGTGGCTAACGTATCGCTGAATGGAGGTTAGAATGTAAGATGCAGCGGAAAAATGGCTTTCCCTAACCTAAATTCCAGTGAGTGAACGATACCTGCCATGACGGGTCAGTGATCATGGGACAAAAATGACATCTCGAAGAAGGTCTCCAAAATATCTTGAAACAACAACCGATTCTTGACAATCCAAGCCCACAGGTCAAAAAATCCATGAGACAAAAATGAATTTTTGAAAAAACCTTTTGCAATTTCAATGTTATATAATGACTTTTGGACTCACAGTTTTTTCATTTTTGTTTGGAGCAACAATCTGTGGAGAAATAGGGAGAAAGCTTTCCTCTGAACAACTGGACCATTCAAATATTACCAAAATTATCAAGTAACCCTCAAATCATGCTTGTAATGTTTCGTGATATTTTTTAGAAGTTTTCCTAATTTTTTAACCGTAGGAATTTATGCCCAAAAATCCAACTCTGCATACACATGGGTTGGATGTGATCAACTCGCTTATACGATGGCCCTACATGTGACTATATGTAAAGGGAAATCGTGTGTACACGAGTTAAAGTTTAAACATAAAAACTAACAGTTGAAACTCAAATTTTTTGCAGGCTGACCATCACATGGAGAGAACATGAAAGCCAACATACGTTGGCTCGAACTATTGATCCACTACTAGAGTGCAGAGGATGACGCCTTCAGGATAGACAAGATTCCTCTACGGATTGAGGTTGAAGACATCTACTTTATTACAGGTCTCTCCAAAAGAGGGGAGGTCTTGCATTCGACTAGCAGGACAAGAAGTAATCTTTCAGTAGAAGACTATGTACATATATGCTGTCTTAGACACCCAGAGAAGATAGGAAGTCAGACTCCAATCAAACACATGGAAAGTTTATCTCTGAGGATTCTACTATTTACCATTGCAAGGGTAAATGGATGAGCTTCACTGCATCAGGCATCATGAGTGTCCATGGGCCTGGCAGTGGAATGCCTTACCAAGGTATTTGACTGGTGCACGCCTCTTTTGACTAACATTAAGAGCCAATTTACCTTTATTCAGAAGGATTAAATCAAGAACTTTGGGTATGGGACTATCTTATGCTCATTCTTCTTTGAGAAGGTACCTGGGCTACGTCCCAAAGTCTATATCTCCATTAGCAGCCCTACAGATCCATGGATGGGCAGATGGGCAGACTTGATGAAACGCCTTAGAGGCAGGGACGTGCCTAGGACGACTTTTGATGATGCATTTTTTTCCTGGCGGGACCAATAGATCATTGTAGTTTACAACTACCCGTATGCTGGTATGGATTTCCGAGGAGATCTAGACTTAATGTTGCCACCAAATGCAGCATGGGGAGACATAGGTAACATTTTTTTAAGTTTTTTTAAATTTTTAAGATTTTTTGGATTTCTTAATATGAAATGAACTTAGAAATATTTTTGATGAGACAAAATACTAACAAAATGACTATGCTCTAGATGTGGGTCCAGTGAGACAAGATGGATTTCCGAGGCACAGGCATTGCGGAAGGGGAGCCAAAGAGGCAGTAGCTGAGATAGAGAGAGTCCTATATGCATTTCAAAGAAACTTGGTGAGACTAACTCACCAGGTACCTATGATAGCCATAAAGGATCTACCTGAGGAGATGCAGCGCCGCGTGGTGGGGGTACCATGGGATTAGGTCCGCATACTACGGCGTGTAGCCAATGCAGTAGTTAATGTTTTAGCTGCTCATCGTGTGCCTGGTCGATAGACAGACCTATGTATGACTGGACATGATTATGGGCATGAACCCAAATTTTGAGGGCATTTCGTCCCAATTTTGTATATTATTTTTTGAACATTTTATCTATATATAGGTGATTTTATGATATATATATAGATTCAAATTTTTTGATGTTGTTTAATTTGATGAATGATTAATATGCCAATCTAATGCTTGATTAGTAATAGAGTATACTAATGAATTCTAAGATCGTGGAATGTGAACATATGTAATATAAAAAAATGATCGTTGCAACATTCTCACTCTAAAACATTGGCGATATAAATAAGGATCTTGAACCGATAAATGTTATTTAACTGCAACACCACCATCTGCGAGTCTAGATAAAACAGTGGGGCTTCACTGGGGGAGAAATATCATACCACGTACGTTCATATTGGGGGATATTTATTGAGGAAAAAATGACAGAATATATTGGGGGATATATAAGGGGTAAAGGGTTTTTATATTGACAAATATAAAAGTTGGAGCTTAAAGTTAATGAAAAAATATAAAGGGGTATAAAAAATGTTAATGAAAAAATGAATACCTACAATATCTAGTGAAAGTAGGGGCTTTCTAAATTGGGAAGTTGTATTTATTTCATATTGGCAGGGGGTTAAATAATGTGATTTTTAGAGGGATTTTCCAATATGTAGTCAAATTAAGGGTATTGTTTAATATGCCATGAACGCATGTGATATGTCAGAGGTTCACTGAGTGAATCCCCCATGAGATAAACTTCCAATGAATCAATCCCATAAGAAATTGCTTCGGATAGTAAATTAATAATGAAAGTATATTTGGCAATGTTATTCGAAGCAGGGCCAATACATACTCCCCTCGACACCATCAACTAGCCAGATGGATAATAAATCACCCAAGCTACGGAAGCGAGATTCTGAGTGTGTTGACTAGCACCATTGGTGAACCCAAAGTATATAAAATCATCTAGCAACACCTGCCAAAGCAGATAAAAAAATGTCGATATCACAAAATGTTATACAAATATGTATAAGATACAATATATACGAACAAGAAATTGCTTGGCCAAAGCCTAAGAAAAATACTTCTTAAGGTAGAGCCCATTTCGGGGCTCCACTAGCTTGTTCCCTTCAAAATCAATTAATCGCTTGACTACAAAGGGACCATACCACATAGACTTGAATTTGCCTATCCCCAGTGCGCCTTTGTCTTGGTCATAGAATAAGACAAGGTTGCCTTCAAAAAAAACCCGAGGATGGATAACTTTATCATACTGAGATTTAACCCTCTTCTTATGGCCTTCGTTTATTATGGATGCATCTCAACGGTTCTCATCGAGATGTTACAAATGAACGAGGCGTCCTTCGAGACTAGACGTCTCTACTAGAAGTTCTACAGTAGCTCGAGGGACGAAATTTCACATTCAATAGGAAAAATAGATTCCAACCTGTAAACTAATTGAAAAGGAGTAAAACTGGTGGTAGTCTTCACTGAGGTTCAGTATGCCTAGAGGGCTGGGTACAACATGAGGTGCCAATTGGATCGATTTTTGTCAATTGTCCTTTGTAGGATAGTCTTAAGGGACTTATTCACGGCTTAGACTTGCCCATTGGACTGAGGATAATATGGAGATGAATTCTCCTGCCGGAAGCCCAACTTGAGAGCCAATTCAGTCATTAGTTGATTCTGGAAGTGACTGCCATGGTCAGTGACAATCTCTCTTGGGATACCAAATCGTGAAATAACCTGGTTGAATAGAAACAATGCTGCACTATTTCACTATCATTTTTGTAAGTAGGCATGGCCTTAGCCCACTTCGTAAAGTAGTCTATGGCCACAATGATGTACTTGTGATTCGTTGCTGAAGGTGGATTACAAGAAGTAAAATCAATGCTCCACCTCGTAAATGGACCGACTGTGATAATAGGAAAAATTGGAGCTAGATCTGCGTGCATTTTCTAAGTATAGATTTAACAACGGTGGCAACGTTTGACCACTTCAATATAGTCTTTGAAAATTGAAGGCCAAAAGTAGCCTGCATGAAAAAAAATTGGGTTGTTGCAAGCCCTAATAGATGACTGCTACAAGCTCCACTGTGGAAATCATTAAGTACAGACTCGACTTCTTCCAAAGTTAAGCAACGCCTGAGGATTGAGTCAACCTCTCTGCGATATAATGTATCACCAATGACAACATAGTTTTTGGCAAGGTGACGTAACTTTCGACACTCATATTTGGAGAAATTTGGTGGGAACTTCAAAGTTTAGAGATATATAATGATATCTCCATTCTAGGGATCTTGTGAAGAAATGAGGAATAAATGTTCTTCGGGAAAATTTTCCTCATAAACAATGGTTTCCTCACAAGGCAGCTCTGAAATTAATTCTGAAAAAACCAATGACTTCTTAGATTTGGCTGACAGGAAGTCGAGATTGAATTCTTGCAAAATAAAAATCCATTGATTATACTTGCCCCCAATCACTCACCTACTGAGGACAAACTGAAAAGGATTAAGAGTCGTTAAGACGAACGTTTTCCGCAGAAGAATGTAATGATGAAACTGTCGGAGAGCATGGACAGCTGCCAAGGCCAATTTCTCGATAGGAGAATAGCGTAGCTTAGGTCCTACTAAGCCTCGACTCAAGTAGTATATTACATGCTCATTGAGAGCATCATCTTCCTGATCTAGAACCATACCAATGGTTGACTCTGCCGTCACGAGATACAAAATGAAATCTCTACCATAATCTGGTGGACTCAATAATGGAGCAGAGATTAATGCCTTTTTCAAAGCATCAAAATATCATTGTGCAAACTAGTCCCATAAAAATGGAACACCTTTCTTAAGAAAACGCATAAATCCTTTGGTAATCTCGGCGTAATTTGCTATAAATCTCCTCAAGAAATTTGCCTTTCCTTGGAGACTTTGAAGTTGACGAATGGAAGACAGGGGAGGCAACTAAACTATTGCCTCAACCTTGAAAGGATCAACTCGAATCCCTTCAGTTAATACAATGAATCCTAACAGCTGACCAGATGTCGCTGTAAAAACACACTTATTCGGATTCAACCTGATTTTATAAAAATAACATCTCTCAAAAACTAAAGAATGTGGTTGGGATGATCAATTCTCTTTTGAGAATGAGCAGCTAAGTCATCCAAGCATGGTTCGAACATGATTGATGTCGTGGAAAGCATAAGACAAGGCCCGCTGAAAAGTAGTTCCAACATTTTTAAGACCAAAATGCATCTTCTTGTATGCAAACGTGGCCCAGGGACAAATAAAGGTTTTCTTGTGCTAGTCCTCTGGATGGATAGTAATTTGATTGTAACTAGAGAATCCGTCCATGAACAAAAAAATTTCACTACCCACACATTCATCAACAATTTGATCAAAAAACGGTGTGGGGTAATTGTCTTTTGGATAAGATTTATTCAAATCCCTAAAGTCGATACACACTCAGATCGTTCCTTTCTTCTTATCTATTGGGACTGGATTGGAAACCAACTTAGTTAGAGGAACAGGGTATATGAAACCTACCTTAATCATCTTTTCAACTTCAACTTTAATAGTTTCCGCTTTTCAAGGATTGACCAGTCGAAGTTTATGATGAATAGCTTTGGCATTTTCGTATGTCTTGATCTCATGCTGGACTATAGATAGATCAATTCCAAGCATTTCCTCATAAGACCAATCGAACACATCTCGAAACTCTTTAAAGAGATTAGTGTAGATTTGAATTTCTTCAGGGGAACAACCGACTCCGATGAAGACATTTTCTATGACGTTAGGATTCCTAGAGATGTTTATAGGTACAGTTTGTGAGATAAACAACATGTTACCTTCGACAAAAAATTGTGTTGGAGCCAAAGGGTTTGAAACTATACAAACATCACTAGTAAGCATATTGGAGAACCTAGATTCAACTTCATGCAATGGAGGAAGATAATGTGAATGATGATGTAAATATTCCCATGGTCGATCCACACCCATCATTGCTTCCAAAATTGTTTCTTCAGATGGTAAGACTATATCCAGGCAATTGAGAGCTGAAGTAGAATTGAGGGTCCAAGCTGGAGCCACATTGCCATCTAACTCCTCTTGTGAAAAAGGAGTGGGATGGTTATCTGCAAATTTAAGGATAGATTGATAGCTAAGTTCTATTGCAGGAATGGGAAATTCCATTCCACCAACCTAGCCTCCATCTAATGTGGTGGTAGATGAAGGTAAGGTCCAAGGTCCGGAAATGATGAGTTCGAAAGAACTCTTTTCATGAAGGTCCCCTGGAAGATGAAATTGCATTAATTCTAGCTGTAGGAGCGGGAAGAACAAATATGCCCATTAACGAAGAGTACATCTCGACTCCTAAATTCTCAATAGGTTGATGGAGATTGTCCACCAATGGGAAGTTATAATCCAAAGTTGCATGGGAGTCACCTGGAGAATAATCCAACTGAACAATTTTAATAATCCTCCCCTCATGAGGAAAACAGAGGATGCAGAATAAAGTTGAAACTATGGCATCCATCTCATAAATCCAATTCCTACCTAAGAGGAGGTTACAATCCAAGTTGACATCAATGATTTCTACCTCAATATTTACGACCTTTCCCCCAACACATATAGGAAAGGCCAGGATAATCCCATGTGGCCTATGAGAATGTCCATCAAATGCTATCAAGAGAGTTGGTGGAGGAATAGCTGAAGGTGATCCAATATTGGCCTTCCAACATGACATAGACATTATGCATGTGGAAGCTCCCTCTCTATAACTATCCAAAAAATATTCATTTTTTGGTAAGTGGACTTTATCTAGAAATCCATATGGTGAGGAAGTCTCTTTTTGACATTCATCATATCAAAAGTGAGCACTAAAGAATTCTTTCGATCTACTGCACCGATTACTGAAAGCAAAGCACTTCTCTAAGCATGACATGACTGGAGTACCTCCAATGCAGACATAGCACAAGTACTTTGAGCTAGATCTTCTATAATCGAGTAGTTCTTGGCTGCCCTAGCATTAGGGCTAATAGTTGAGTGCTTTACAGAACCTTTCGGTATCCAAGGTATAGACTCAACAGAGGTTCGCTAAATATGAAGTGGGTCTGTGGTTTCAGGAACAGATTTAGCCTTAGATGTTTCCATTTCACCATAATCACATGCTCGCATAGCAATGTTAACATGAGATTTCATCATATAAACATTTTAGGAATTTTCCTCTTCCTGGTTGCCTCCTGTGGAGGTACCAGCATTTGAATTCGTGCCAGCAAGTAATTGTTGCCCTTGGGGAAAAGGATTAGTCAGAACATCTTGGGAGCTAGAGGACCCTTGGTTCACTAATAAGCACTGAGCATCTTGTATCTTAGGGCAGAGGTGAGTCAAATGATCTCCATTGCATAACTTGCATGGAAACATAAGCTTTTTCTTGGAATCTTTTCTACCCTTATCGGTAACTTTCTCAGGTTTGTTTGCATTGCCTTTCCCTTCCTGGTTTTTCTTATTACCTCACCCCTTCCTCTTCCCATCAGATTGTTGATTTCCTTTGGGGTTAGAGGCCTGGATGGCATTTATAGAGGTAGGTTGGGAAGGTGTAGGTGTAAACGGTGCTTCCTGGTTAGAAGAATCGGTTTGTAGAGACAACTGTTGCAATTGATTCAAAAGGTTCACCATATTATCATCAATTGATCCAACTATACCATTGACGTGGGGGCCTAGTTTTTTTTGGCTAAATCTACCTTAGACCTCACAACATCAAGTAAAATTTTCTGAAGATTCCCAGACTGAGAGTTTATTAATTCTAATTGATGGGCTCAAAAAATAGCCTACTCTTCCAAATAAACACTAGAAAGAGAAACATCCTTTGAGATCTCAGGCTGTAAAGATTTGAGAAACCATTCAAGAAGGAACTCCGGTGGAATTTCAGCTTTGATTAGCCTTTTTCTCCTTCTCCATTCTTGGATGTGATTCGAAATGTGAGTTGTGATGTCTTGCCAAAAGTTAGCCAGAAGTTCAGTTTCGGCTTCATAGCGGACATGCAACTGAAAATGGTTCAGGAAGATTCTGGATTTAAGACCTCTCTCGTTTATTATTTTCCACTTAGTTACCAGAGAATCCACAGTAAGAACCATTTTCTGCCAACGTTTCAAATCCCAACCGGGATCCATCATCAGGACAACTTGAATGCTGGATAGAAGAAGAGCTTATTTGAGGGATTAAATAGTAATGAGGAGAGAAAAAGAGAAGGATGTCGGCTGTCAATAATTTTTTAATGTCGGCTGACTCAGATTAATTAATTTTAATTTTTTAATTTAATTTGATTTTTTTTTTTTAATATTAATTCTATTATTAATTATTATTAATATACTAATTAGTATTATAATAATTATAATTAGAATTAATGATATTATCTTGATTATAGTTAATGTTAAAAAGTATTAATCCAAAAAAATTTGAATTAATATTAATATTTATAATAAATGATTGATCACTATAATTATTATTATTTATTATTAATATTAATTGTAATTATTATTATTATTATTATCATTAATTATTATTATTAGTATAATAATTAATAATAATAATAATAGTTAGAATTATGATAATTGATAATAATAATTAGAATTAATGATATTATAATGATCAAAATTAATGATTAAAAATATTAATTTTGGAATATTGAATTAATACTTAATATTTATTATAATAAATGTTGGTACAATTTATATTAATAAATTTTAAGAATAGGTTACTATTTAGCTTAGTAAAGAAATTTATTGTTAATTGTGAATATTATTGATAATTCTTATTTATTAATATAATAATTAGTAATAATAAAATTAAAATTCATAATTAGAATTGATCAAAGAAATCCTAGAATATTGAATTAATATATAATATTGATAATATTAATCCTAAAATAATGAATATAATATTTATTATTTATTATTTAATTTATATATAACACATGAGTTAGTACGATGTAATTTTTATTTTTAATTAGAATTATGAGATAATATTAAAACTAGTTAAACTATTTAAATGTATAAATATTAATAATTATTATTATTATATTAAATAGATATTTTAATATTAAGAATTAAAGAAATTAACATGGGTAATTAATTAATTAATTGATGATAAAGGTCATTATGGCTCTGTAAGGAAAACCCTGCACCTAGGGTTTAGCACTGTTCTGAACAGGTTCACCAATAGTTCTGGCAGCGCACAGAGACCGATTAGTTGATCTTCTTCTCAGAGGCCGTGTACTGGCCTGACAAATGGCAGACGGGGGGTCCACTGGGACCCCATCTTACAGGGAAATAGTCATGCAGAAACACAAAGCACATGAAGGTTTCAATATCTCTGGGTATGAAGCCCGAAAAGACAGCTCTGGGACAAGCAGCGGAAGAGCAACCCAGGGGCAGAAAGATCCAAATCATGGATCAGAGATGCCAGGAAAAGTCAGTAACAAACAGGAGAAGCACGGGAACAAACCGAAAGCAGGCCAAAACAGCTCAGATCCAATAATCGCTCTGTTAGATGAAGAAAAGGAACATAGGGAGGGAAAACGCCCTATAGAAAACGAGGATAAAACAGAAGCTTCCAACCTCAGCCCCAAAAATACCCTGCAAGGAGTCTGCAAACCCAGAAAGAAGGAAGCCCTCCGTGTGGTCTTCTCAGATCCAGATATTCAGGCCTACAAAGACCACATGATGGAGCATGCAATCATATGTAAGTTTATGGGACTGTGGCCAACAGAAAGAGCTCTCTGTCAATGGATCAAGCAGCACTGGCGACCAAAAGATGATGTCAAACTACATCTTGGAGCTAAAGGTTTTTTTACTGTTGTCTTTTCTAACCTAGAAGACAAAGATAGGATCTTCGATGGAGGGCCTTACTTCCTTTCATCAGCAGGCCTCTACATGAGGTCATGGAAGGCGAACTTCGTGCCTGAAAAGGAAACCTTCACCCAAGTCCCTGTGTGGATTCGCCTCTTCTCATTACCTATCGATTACTGGGGTCTAGCAACCCTAAAGCGCATAGGAGACAGACTTGGCACCTTCATTAAAGCCTTGGAGGCAACGATGCAAAGGAAGTACACTTCCTGTGCCAGGATCTGTGTTGAAATGGATGTCTCAGGTGCCTTATATGAAGGACTGTGGCTAGAGTTCAGAGATGAAGATTACTTTCAAGCCATCGACTATGAACAGATCCCCTTCCGGTGTAGGAAATGCCATGAACACGGTCACCTTGTCAGGGAATGCCCATTAATCAAACCAGTGGAAGAAGCCAAGCTTGAGCAGCCAGCCAAGAACCAGGAGGTTTTCAAAAAGCCAAAATCACGACAAAGGGCTTACAGGAAAAGAATAAGCAAAGCAGTGACAGATCCCAGCAAAACTCTTAATCCCTTCAGCATTCTGGACTCAGAAGCAGACTCGGAAGGTAACAACAAAGAGACAAAGCTACCAGAAGCTCCTCAAAAAAATAAGACAGACCACAGATCAACGGATGTAGAGGAAACCACTGAAAACACAGAAATACAAACGCATGAAGTAGCAGATGAACGAGATGAAGACACAGACATGCTAACAAGCGATGGGGGAAGCGAAGACCTAGAACTCAATGAAGTTCTAGAAAAAGAAGGGGTAAACCTGTCAGATATGGAAAAGCACTGGAGAACACAAGGGCTGGAAAATATCCCGGAGGAAGAAATAAAGAAGATCCGCGACCTCTTCATAGCAAGACAACAAGCGGCGCTAGACAAGCAAAAGAAAAGATTAGGAATCATGAAAGGCACAGGTAACCAATACAAAAGTCTTTTTCTTCATTCATTAGGACGGAAGCAAAACAAGAAAAGAGGCCGAAGGACGAATGGAGAGGTTCTTCATGATTTGGGTATCTTTATGATCAATTCAGGCAAAATGAAGGATTTACACGCCTTCCTGTCCTACCAATAACCTCATTATTATTAATGAAAATCATCTCCTGGAATACAAGAGGGCTCAACAGCCACGTCAAACAACGACTTCTCAAGAGGAAGTTACAACAGGAAAAGCCAGATATTATGCTCATTCAGGAAACAAAATGTGCCACTGATCAGCTGGAGAACATCACCAAAAATCTAGGAAAAACTATCAAATATATAGACATAGCCAGTCAAGGATGGGAAGGAGGCATTGCAACCCTCTGGGACTCCAGAGTCATCGAAATCACCTCTATGGAAGCTGCCAGATCATACATTGCCACAGAATTTCAACTAACAGGTAATTCTGAAACCTACCTCTGTATAAATGTCTATGGGCCTCAGCGTTTAGAAGATAAAATTTCTTTCCTGAACTTGTTAATGAAGTTAAAACTAAGATACCAACATTCAAAGATCATAATGGGAGGGGATTTCAACATGATTACCACCCTCCTGGAAAAAAAAGGAGGCCTTAGGTGACTAAATAGAGACTCAGAACTCTTTGTTGACTTCATGGAATCTGCCCAACTGGTCGAAATCCCCCCAAAAAATGGGCTCTACACTTGGAACAACCGAAGAGGAGGAGAAAACAGGATAGCCTCTCGCCTTGACCGTTTTTTGATCTCAGAAAACATCTTACTGGAAGGAACAACAGTTGACTCTGATATCCTCCCCAGTGGGGGATCAGACCACTGGCCCATCGCCCTGGAAGCTTCCTTTCTTGAGACCCCCAAAAACAGGCCTTTCAGATTTGAGAAATTCTGGCTAACACACCCAGATTTTCCTGAACTGGTGAAAAAATGGTGGGAAGAGCCCAGGAATATAAGGGGGACCAAAATGTTTAAACTCCAATCCAAACTAAAGCACATCAAACACAAAATCAAGGAATGGAATGCAACCGAGTTTGGTAATATTTTCCAGGAAAAGCACAATATAGAAGACCGACTAAGTCAAATTCATAAGGACTGGGCTTCAGGGATTAAGAGGGAGGACTCAAATGAATAGGAAAAGATACTAATGCAGAAATGGCAGCTCCACTGCCAACAGGAAGAAATCCTTTGGAAGCAAAAATCTCGCATCCAATGGTTGAAGGAGGGAGAGCAAAATACAAAGTTCTTCCATAGATCGACGATGGATTACAAGGGGGCTAACAAAATCCTTAATCTTACCAATGCATCTGGAGAAGTTATTCAAAACCACAATGAGATCTCAACTTTGCTTACTAGTCACTTTAAGCAAATTGCCCAGGAATCTCAAGAAGATCGATTGGAAGCCAGAGAGGAAATAATTCAGGCCATACCCCAAATCATTACTCCAGCACAAAATGCCTCTTTGTTAAGAAAGATCTCAATGGAGGAGGTGGAGGAGCCTGTTAAAGACATGCCAAATGATAAAGCTCCGGGCCCAGATGGTTTTACTATAAACTTCTACAAAGCTTGTTGGCAAACAGTCAAAACAGAGGTCTAGGAAGTAGTTGGAGATTCAAGACGATCTGGCTCAATTCTTAAAGGCCTAAATTCTACTTTCCTAGCCCTAATCCCCAAAGAAGAGGAAGCACGAACTCCAGAAAAGTTCCACCCCATAGCTCTGTGCAATGTGATTTATAAAATCATCTCTAAGGTCATCGCTAACAGACTTAAACCTATCCTCCCGGACATCATCTCGGAGGAGCAGTCAGGCTTCGTGGAAGGCAGACAAATTCTGGACAACATCCTCTTGGCATAGGAGATGATACATACTTTGCAGTCCAGAAAAATCCTCGGTATGATGATTCAACTTGACCTTTCAAAAGCTTTCGACAAAGTGAATTGGAATTACCTGGAGGCCACATTAAGGGCTTTTGGTTTTGATAATCGGTGGACCAAATGGATTCTTGCTCTTATCAAGTCAACAAATTTCTCTATTTCGGTTAATGGATCACCCTCGGCCACCTTCTCTCCTTCCCGAGGCATAAGGCAAGGAGACCCCCTGTCCCCCTTCCTTTTTGTGATCCTCATGGAAGGGCTTAGCAGATATATTCACAGAGCCAAAGCGGAAGGGAAAATCAATGGATTATGCCCTCTCCCCTCCACCCCTGCAACTACTCACCAGCAGTTTGCCGATGATACTATGCTGCATGGCTCTCCAACTGTCAAAGAGGCCAAGGCTTTCAAATCTATCTTATCTCTTTTCAGCATGGCATCAGGTATGGACATAAACCATTCCAAATCGACTATTTTTTTCTTTAACACTCATGTTTCTATTCAGAACCATCTCACCAGCATCCTAGGCTTTCGAAAAGGTTCTCTACCCTCGAAATATCTGGGAGACCCGCTCACCACCAAGCCTTGGCAAAAGGTTCATTGGGAAAGGCTCATAGCAAACATGGAAAAAAGATGCAAACATTGGACCCACAGGGCTCTTAACTTTGTGGGACGCCTTGTTTTAACTAAAGCCATCCTGCAGGCCATCCCTCAGTACATGCTTTCTATCCTCTCGGCGCCCAAGGCCATCCTGCAGAAAATCCGATCCATCCAAAGATCCTTTTTATGGAGTGGCAACACAGAGAAGAGGAAATGGGCTCTCGTGGCCTGGGATAAGATCTGTAAATCGAAACTTGCTGGAGGTTTAAACCTAATAGACCCCGATATTAGCAACAAAACTGGGGGAGCCAAACTGTGGTGGCGCTGGCTGAAAGAGACCAACCTCCCCTGGGCCAGACACTGGAAGGAGAAATACATTCCTAATTGCAGAGACCAGGACCTCATAAGACTTTAGGAATTGTCGGAAGGTTCTCCAATCTGGAATCTAGCTAAAAGAAACTGAAACCTTATTCAGGACCACATCTTCTGGGAGATCCGAAATGGGGAATCAGCCTTCTTCTGGGAAGATGCCTGGCAACAGCATCCAAAGCTTGAAAACCCAAACCTTGAAGATTACAAAATAAACTGTCATAACAAGGGAAAATACACTGTTCATCATTACTGGATCCCCAATGGCATTGACCAGGATTGGAGAGAATGGACCCTTCCAGATACTGAAAACCCTAATGAGGAAAATAATAACATTCAAGACCTGCTCCAAGTCCTACACAAACGAAAAATTAGGATAACCTCGGAGGCGGACAAGCTGAGGTGGGGTATGAAGGGCAATGGCAACTTCACTCTTAAAGAAGCCAGAGAGCAGTTGGAACTCACAGAGCAGGGGGAGAC
Organism: Pinus tabuliformis; assembly: GCA_031772625.1. Lineage (NCBI taxonomy): Eukaryota > Viridiplantae > Streptophyta > Pinopsida > Pinales > Pinaceae > Pinus > Pinus tabuliformis. The sequence goes on from CM062818.1 coordinate 68,481,525, forward strand.
AGCCCCATGGTTCACCAAGGTTTGGGATCCCTTATTCTGGCCAAAAATTCAAACCTTTCTATGGCTCCTTATGAGGCGTAAGACGCTCACCTGGGAGAACCTGTGAAAAAAAGGCTTCGAAGGCCCCTCCTTTTGCCCTATGTGTAATCAAGCAGAAGAAACTATGAATCACTTATTCAATACATGCAAATGGGCTAACCGCATTTGGCAAGGGATAGAAACTATCATGCAGCAAAACAGAAGAGATATGGACTCCATCCAAAACACCATCACCAATTAGCAAAGAAATTACTCTGAAAACCCTCAAATCAATAGCATATGGAAAGTTCTGCCAGGTTTTATCACATGGACAATATGGAAAGAAAGGAACAGAAGAATTTTCCAAAATGATCACAGGAATATAGAGCACCTGAGAATTACCTTAATGGAGAACATTCGCCAATTGATTCTGGTAAAAAGTAAAGTAGACCCATCCAACCAAATCTCTACGGAAGACCAGAGAATCCTGAATGCTTTGAACATTCGCTATGATCAAAGCCAAAAGCCCCAAGCTAAACAGCAGAACATCAACAACACACCAAAGGAATGGGCTCGGCCTCCTGAAGACTTCCTGAAACTGAACTTTGATGGGGCCTCGAGAGGTAACCCGGGACCAGCTGGCATAGGAGGCCTCATTCGAAACCAGAGAGGTGAAATAATCCATATTTACAGTCAAGCTTTGGACGAGGGCACTAATAATGAAATGGAATTCGCAGCAATGGAAAAAGGTTTAACAATTCTTCAAATAAACCAGGCAGAAAACGCAGTAATTGAGGGTGACTTTGAGATTTCCATTCTGGTGGCAAGGAAAATCTATGGGGGAACGTCGGCCAGCAAGGCAACCAAGCACTGGCGCCTGGCTATGGTCACAGAGAGCATAGGGAAATTGCTCGGGAAAATGAAAGGCCTCATCTTCCAGGAGGTAAGGAGGCAGGCTAATTCGGTTGCCGACCACTTGGCAAACCATGGGATCGAGAACCCAAACGAAATGGTGGACAGCTGTTGGCATCAGGTCGAGAGTAATCAATTAAAGGAACGGTGCTCTCACCTCGCACAAATAGATTTGGTGGTAGCTGACAAGGTAGAATGTCATGCCGCCTAATTCACTACCACAAGAGTATGGATAGGCCGACGGGACGAGAGCCATCAATTCACAGCAAGCATCGAAGGACAACCTGGTTGAGGGAAATAATGCACACCGCAGGCCACAAACAATTGTACAGTATCAAGATCCGGAGTGACATAAGCCGCCGCAGAACCGCAGGACAGAGGGACACTTGGCACATTCAGAACTATGCAGGAGGAGGTGATCGAAAACATTCTCAATCATCGCAATTGCCCTCCACAACTCCGAATTGCAGCATTTATGTTGATCAGACATGCAAATTTCATGTCGCGATCCGCTCCACCACCCGAAATCTTCCCGCTATTATCTATATATCCTTCCTTGCTCTCCATTGGAGCATCACTGCTCCGGTGCTCAACAATCAGAGATCATTGATTTGCATTATCATTCAGGTAAGCAATAATCAGGAGAGGGCTCCCATGGCGGGGGAAGGTTGTCGAAATCAATCTGCAAACAACGACCTACAACGGGCTAGAGATATGTTCAAGCGGAGAACTTCCTAACGAAACAAACGGAAAATCATTGACCTGGAGGCCTCGGCATAGGAGGAATAGAGCAAGTTATCTGACCATCAGTTAAGCCAGGAAGTAGGCTGGCTGCAAGATCCAGGGACGACCAGCACTCGGGCAACTCAGTTTGTTCGCACTCAAGCAGAAGCGTGACGCATGAAGACCATCTTGGCTAAGGCCATGGATGTCCAAGCTGAACAGGCTGAGCAACTGCGAACTCTCCAGCAGTTTGTTGCCACAATGACTAAGGAGCACATGGCTGTGGTTCAAAGCAGTGAATTTAAACTCACCGCTCTGCATGAGGAGGTTGATACTATAAGCAGAAAGCTCACTGTCCTGATCAAGCTGCTCAGGAAAAGCATTGAGAAAGACAGCAAGCCTCCAGAGCTGCAACGGGGTGGTCCGTCGAAGGTCAACCAGGAAAATGCACTCAACTGCAAAGAGATGCGCACAGTGCATGACTCCCCAAAAAAATTCTAATCTGTCTTCCCTGTCCCTCTGTCGGACTTTGTCATGTATGTTTTGTTTTCATTTTCTCAGTTATGTGCTAGCCAGTTTTTTTGGCCTAAGTCGCCCTGCGTGGTGCACTTTTTGGCAGCACTTTGTCTCTCATGTTTGCTACTCTCCCAGTCCTAGGTTTCAAACTGTTTTTAGCTGGTAAGGCCTGCCTCAAGGCGGCCAGTCAACTGCTTCGGCAGAATTTTTGTACTATATGTTACTCTTGTTAATATCAAAGCTTATTTACACAAAAAATAATAATAATAATAATTACAATTAATAATAATAATAAATAATAATAATAATTATTAGTGATCAATCATTTATTATAAATATTAATATTAATTCAAATTTTCTTGGATTAATACTTTTTAACATTAACTATAACCAAGATAATATCATTAATTCTAATTCTAATTATTATAATACTAATTAGTATATTAATAATAGGATTAATAATACTAATTATTTTTATTATTAATTAGTATATTAATAATAATTAATAATAGAATTAATATTAAAAAAAAAAAATTAAATTAAATTAAAAAATTAAAATTAATTAATCTGAGTCAGCCGACATTCAGAAATTATTGACAGCCGACATCCTTCTCTTTTTCTCTCCTCATTACTATTTAATCCCTCAAATAAGCTCTTCTTCTATCCAGCATTCAAGTTGTCCTGATGATGGATCTCGGTTGGGATTTGAAACGTTGGCAGAAAATGGTTCTTACTGTGGATTCTCCGGTAACTAAGGTTCAAGAAGATATTAGCCAAATCAGAGAAAGAAGTATAGGTTCCCCCTAGCAACTCCATATACCAGTTGGCCACATTTCTGGTTAGGGTGCGCTGAGATAACCTCAACCTAATGGAATCATCTATCAGGGAGTTGGATGATCACCATAAGTGAAATGTGGTCACATGGTCTCCCGGCTCTTCACCACCCTTCCCTTTGAACTTTGGAATATCCGAGAGAAGTTTAGTTGGGACCAGAGGCCAAGCCGGATTGTACTTAATTGGATCATTCATCAATTTAGTTAAGTTTGACAAATTAATTGTGGCTAGAAAAGGAAGTCATGGGGGACATTGGGATTTCCATCCAGAGCGGGCGAGGTTCCCAAAGGTTTGAAAAGATGACCTGGATTTTGAAAGGCACCATGTTGCCTGAAGTAACTCATAGAGCCTGCTAAACCAAAAGGTGGTCCTTGTGGTCCATCAAAATTCATAGTTTGACCAACTCCTGCTAAAAATCCTCCGTAACTAGTGAAGTTATCCCCTAACGAAGTATTGAAAGGAGCTAATAGCCCATGAAAAGGATTCCATGCGTTAGCAAAGGATGGAAACTATAAAATTAATTAACCGAAGAATATGGCACATTCCTTGTTGGCCAAAAAATTGATTCTTAGCTCCTATCCCACTAACCGCAGGTTTTGTCCAACTCTAGAAGGGGTTACTACCTTGACTTGTAAAAGGAAAAGGCATTGACCCTATTGTCAGATTGGAATGTCAAATATGACCACTTCCAAATGAGAAACCCTGAAAAGAATTTGATCCACTCATCATGGATGTAGAAGTGGTCGATGGTATGTTCAAACGAACTAAAGGAATCCCTGGAGATGGCATTCCAAAAGGGAAGAATCCAAGACTGGATGCAGTAGCTTGAGAACTTCCACTCATTGATGGAATGGAAGTAGACCCAAATATAGTCATGTTGGGAGTAATAGAAGGGATGGAAATAGTTCCTCCCCCTTGTACAAATATGGGAGTCTATATGCTCACAACACTCATCGTAGATGCCATGCTTCCAACAGTGGTCAGCGAAGGAATATATGTATGTAAACCTGGGCTCGAAGGCCTATGAGTCAGATTTCCAACATATAACAAAATGTCTGTATGGTTAGGAGGAAGAGGAGAATTCGGAGCCGCAAACGACTCTAAAAGCTCTTCAACTTCGATATTATCTTCTGACTGGAAGAGTACTTGAGAAAGAGTTTGTGTGTTCCTTTCTAACTCTGTACTGGTGCCAGGTCTATCTTGTGAACTAAAGCCCCCAAGCAGAGCATCAATCTCTGATGTGCCTGCTGCCACTGGTTGAAAAACACTGGTAGAATCACTCCTACGCCTTCTAGGAGAAGGCTCCGGACTCATAGGTGATAGCCCACAAAGTCTCCTATACTGTCGAGATGGTCGGTCAGCCACTTTGAATTATTTAAAATATATACTTAAAAACTCAAAAAATTATAAAGCTAGACTGACTATGAGCAAAGAAAACTTACGGAAAATGTCCCTAAAGATATCAACAATCAAACAACTATCAATTGTTTATGCCTTGGGTGATTAGGATCAGATACCAAAATACGAGAAGGTTAATAACAAGGGCCTTCCAAAACTAGAGTAGGGTAATTACACCCCAAGCCTACTAGTGAAGGTATCAAAGGTAGTTATGGTGACCTCCAGACAACAGCCTTTGCTGGTGCAAGCTCCCAAGCTTCGCAAGGGTGCCCTCTAGAAGTACTACTGAACGTGATACAATGACAACCTTAGGTGCCACGGGATTCCCCTCTGTAGCCACCTGTGTGGTCCCTAGGATAGTCAACTATGGTCACCAACTCGTATCAGAAGCTAGGCAGAACAGTCGTGAGGTAGGATCCGACAAGTAAGAGAGGGGGTATCTCTTGTCCTTATCTTCACTAACCCTTGTGCTTTAGTCCTAGTTACGGAGATTTCCCGGTCTCCCTAACACTATTGGATATCTCTCATTAATCAAACTTCTATGTTTAGTAATTTAGAGCGGCCTTGAAGAGTTAACTCCCCCCCCCACCTAATCCAAAGCCCTAATAAACCTAAACTTGTTTGTGTATTCTGATGACAATACAAAAGTTCTAGTTTATTTTAATTAAGTGCTTGATTTTAATGTTTGTTCTTTTAATTCAAGGGTATAGATGGAAGTGAAACCAATGGTGTTTGTATGACACAAAATAAATCAATGAAAAACTAACTACATGAATGCAATTATTTGTTCTTCGATTGAAAGAGATCTCTATATGGGTTCTACGAGACTTCTATAGAGCAAAATAATTTTTCTTTTCTTTCCTTGAAACACACTTCACATACTCAAAAACTAAAAATACTACGAATGCTTTAACAATGCAAACTACCCTAATGCAAGGTATAATGAAGATGCAAGATCCTAAATCACTCTAAAAAAGTGAAAGCAATTGTTTATAACTATCAATGAGACAAATTAAGTATTGAAGAGGATACAAATTTTGAACACAAAATTCTCTCCAAACAAGGACAAATCATAAAAGATTGCAATTCAATTTCAAAAACCAAAAGAAACCAAAATAAAACTTGGCAAAAGAAAACAATAACAAAGTTTTTTGAGGTCGTTTCTTTTTCAAGAAACAACCAAAACAACTTTTTGAAATCACTCAAAATGCTACTAAAACTCAAAGATTGAAAAGAGAGCACAAGGAGTCTTTCCGAGTTACAAACTTGAAAATGAACGAAAAACTTGAGAAAAAAGGCTTCAACTTGTATTAAACGACCCAAACAATAGCAAAGAGCTTGACAAACTGACCAAGAAGCTAGGAAAGAAATACTTTCAAATTCGTCAAAAAGACTTTCAAAAAGCAAGAAAATCTATAAGGCCACAAAACAAAGGAAATAAAAGCAAGTAGATCCAAAAACCAATCTTGTCAACAAAACTAAAAACAATCTCTTGTTTTGGAGGATCAGAACAATCAATAACTTCTGAATGAAGTCTTGTGTGCCAAAACACCAATTACAAACTCGTTCAAAAAGAAAACCTAGGTCAAATATTTTCAATGAGGAAGAGACTTTGAAACAGTAAGCTTGCAGAATTATGAAATCCTTTACACAAAAATTGACCACATAGAGACTAAACAAACTAGGCAACAAATCTATCTAGGCAGAGAGATTTGATAAAACAATGCAAAAATTGCTATACGTGATTGTGTTCAAGCACAATGGCATGTAAACGCGCTTCTAATATATGAAACTCATGTACATGCGGGTTCACTTCACAAAAAAAAGAGTGTGTACGCTACTGTAAACAAAGTAAAAGGTGTATACAAAGCTTTGCTAGAAAGGTAAAAAGCAAAGCTAGATTAAAAAAATCAGACTTAAGGTTTGAGACTCTAGTAGATCAAATAAGACTGTAACAATAAGAAAACCAAAGACTGAGCCCTGATTGACACTGAAGAAACCAAACTTGGAATAACAAGATTGTTATCCCCAATGGAGTCGCCAATTCAGTTTCAGGAAAAAGTACCCTAGGGCTTTGGGTTAGAACCCCAACAGAGCAGAAGCAAACTACAACAAGAAACACTCATACAACTTAAGAAAAATGCTTATATAAACAAACTACGTAAGAGTGACCGTACCCGGATTTCCTTCATTCAACTAGGTCCCACAGGGTTCAGACCCTCTGCAACTCCCGATGTTCTTCAAACATGAAAATCATTCAATTGGAACATACATAGAAGTATATAAGTAAAGCATATTCACAAAATTTGACTTTATATCATATAAGCAAATGATTGATCATACATCAAAAGAACATTCATATATGAATTACAACATAATTTGATGCATAAACAAAGTTAATTTTGGAAACAAGACAACATTTATTTTATTGCAGTAAGCTATAAATAACATGAAGAGGATTCACCCGAGTCTTCTTCTTTTGGCTCCAAGCCGAACCATCCTCCGAATTCATCCTATCCCAGCCTTCAACAATCTTCTTCCATAACTAACACCATGATATCTCAAGAAAGAGGGACAATATCTATAATCAAGGAAACAAGGGTTTCCTAAAGCTTGGGGAAGTGCATGAAGCACATGGATTCATTAGACTCAGTCAGGGATAATCTCAGTATAACAACTCTAACTCTTCCTCCTCCTTTAGGCCTTCCCATAGAAGTCTATTTATACTTCTACCAATTAGTCTTTTACTTGGAAAATAGTTGGGCCACGGGCAATAGGAGGTATCAACAGGTAAAACCCATGAACTCCACCCATAATTAAGGAAATTTATTTTTTTAAGTGTTTTAACACATACACGTGGGTTGGGTATTGACTAACCTGCATGTACACGCTTTTATCTCAGGTCAAAGTAGCATACAGGGAATAAAACACTATTTTTAATATATTTGGACCAAGTCTGGAAGGAGGGGTTGCCCTAGGCCATAAATCAATCATCACAAATACCAAGGCTGGTAAATGGTATTATAACAATGAGCTCCGGCCAAGAGAGGAAACTGGTGACACATTTGCATGGTTATGGAGGCCAAGAGAGACTGGGTTCTATGTGCATTATGGGATTCCATTAGGCAAGGGGAAGAGCTTGAGGACTGGCAATGCGAAGTGCACAGTTCAAGTCACACTGGGAGGAACTGCTGCGAAAATTTGGGGGTACTACTGAAATTTGGAATTGAGCAGTGCAACTTCCATAGAGGATAGTGACTGTGCACTGCACAATTCTAGGAAACAAGGTCACAACACTATGGGCTAAGACTACATAGTGTGCAGTTCAGTCAGGGTATAATGTAGTTGAGTTTCCCAATCGGGAATATTTTCAAAAAAATGTCTAAGTGTGGGAGGAAGATAAAGTTGTGATGAACTTGAAATGTGATCACACAATTAGCATACTTCAACAACATGACAACATAGACCACTATGGAAAAAATCAAATCATTACCCTGTCTGTGACCGTATTAGGACAAGAAGTGAAAATTGTGACACTTGAGATAGGCTTTAGGACAACCATGACGATACTTGTCTGAGAATGCTCAAGACTTTGTGTATGATTCTAATAGGTGTTTACATGACTAGGACAACTCGTATACACAAATACCAACATTCAAACCACCAGAAAAGGATCGAAACATTACATATCAATCAAACATGCAAAATATGACAATTAGTGCTACATTCAAAAGGGAATGAAACACTTAGCGAAAACACATGAAATGAATTTAAGTGTGTTATCACCAAAATAAGAGTTTACATTGTTCCTAGTCATGGTCTTAGATAAGTGTCAAGTCACCCTATGTTTTAATGGGTAGGTGATATGTTAGGAGTCTCAAAGGTCTCATTTTTCATATCCAAATAAAGTCTCACAACCTTGTCCCATGTTTATGAGTCTTACATTCTTTTTAGAAACTCATGGCCTAAACCATTTTGAAAATTTTTGGAATTAGCCCCGAAACCATGTTTTTGTAGCAAAGACAGTGTAAAATGTCTATTTTGCGCCACGAAAACACTGCTCTTTTTGTAGCACTTTTCCCTGTGTGCTACGAAAGTGTGGATTCGTAGAATAGTCTTGTCAGCACATCAATACGTTAAAATTCCATTAAATTTTCATTATTAGGTGTCATCTAGGAGTCGGTTCTCAAGCATGCCACCATCCAAAACTCATCATTTCAAATTTAGGGCTCATCATGATAGGTAATTTCAAATTTGAAAAGGGTTGGCCAATATCTCATTGTAGTTTGCATGCAAACCCTCAAACAGAATCATTTTTCAAACGGTAAACTTTTGGTAATTTCTTACTAGGGTTTCTTTCATCCATAATTCAAGCAAGGATGACCACCATAGGCAAGCAAGGCTGATAAATAGAATTTTCAAGCTAGGTTGTTTTATTACAGGAATTCAGAGGCAAAGATGACAGAAGAAAGGAAAAGTCATAGGTCTGGCCATTGTTTAGGAACAGAGCCTGAAAGCACCGAGGTCTTAGCTAGAGATAAATCAGTTGTGGAAGCCTTCAAGAAAGCATGATGTTGGAAGTTTTGTAAAAAATTGCAGGGAGGACACACTAAGGTGACAAAGGAGTTTACACTACATTTCACTGGCTCAAGTACAAAGGTTGGAATCCTAAACATTGCAAATTTCTTCAGGGATCATAGCTTTGGTGATAGAGATTCCTAGGGGGCAAGATATATGGTTCAAAAACTTTAGATTCGACATGGAACCATGTAAAGTGTTTCTAAAGCCAGAGTTTACAGAAACAGACTTAACCAAGGCAGTTCCCAGGAATTACATCAAGGAAGGCTATGCCAATTTTCTCTTCAATATTCAACATTATTTTACCTGTGAAGGTATACATCAAAAGGTTTATTCATATCATTTTAAACTTATGTTTCATTTTACTAGTATGATTTCTTTAGATTTTCCTTACTTCCTGTATTGAAGTGTAGCTAAGATGGCATATAAAGTGCCGTTGAAATCTCAAGGATATGAAACTTCCCTTATTCATCGTGGTCTAATTAAACTGATAGTTTTACATGAACTCAAAAGGATCAAGAAAGAATGGTCTTCAATTATGTTTTTATGTTATTTTGGAGTTGAAAATCAAGATTTTGGCATTAGCCCTAAGGTTAAAGAAACTCCATCAGCAAAAACTAGCAAGTATGTAATCTCCAGGGCAAAAAGATTTGCTAAGTTGAAACCTAGGAAGCAGGTGAAAGAGCAAGTAAGCAAAACACCAGTAGTTATTCTTGAAACTCCTAAATCCACAAAGGAAAAGATAGATGAGGTTAAAGGAATGACACAAGAACAGTCAGCCACCAAACCAATTCAAAGGAGATTGACTAGAAGTCAAATTTCTAAGGAGAAGGGTAAATCAGTGATCTCAGGAGAAAGTCCAAGCTTGAAGGGTAATTTAAATGATATTTTAAAAGCCATTGATATTGTAGAATCCCCTTTGGTGCAGGTAGATGTCATAGAGTTTGATAAAGGAAAGTCGAAGAAGATGAAATCATCTAAGAAACTGGAATTTGAGGATGATGATACAACATTTGTGTTCAAGCCCAAAAAGCCCTTAACCAGGCAATCCAAAATGATGCAAGGGTCCAATATTGAGTTAGGGAAAACAGAAGAAGACTCCACTGTTTAGGAAGAGTTGATAGACTTTTCATCACCAAGACCTGAAGGCGACAAAAACAGAGTTTTTTCCACTCAAACAGAAAAATCCAGTTACGAAGACATGGAAGAAAGGTTAAGAGCAGCTAATAATGAAATTTCTAGATTAAGGGTGAGAGAAAGAAGCCATGCTACCGAGAAGACAAATTTCAAAAGGATAAAGGCTCTCTGGGAAGTTGAAAAAGTTTCCAAACCAGAAATAGTTAGCAGTGAAACTCAATACTTTACTTGGACTATTACTGCAATCAACGAAGCCGGATTTGTAAGGAGGATTAATGCTCATATGAGAGCTACTAACATGAGATTGAAGACCTATAAATACAGTTAACGAAATCTGGAAAAAAGGCTACAGCAATAATGAAACAACGTGATGAAAAAGGGCAGTGAAGGATATATCTTAAAACAGTTTTGGCATAAAAAAGAAGAACATCTTATAAGTGTAAGTTGTTTTGATTTTTGGTGATCATATCAGTCTTTATGAAATTTTGAAAATTCCCAAACTACCGATTTTTGAAGGTCGTGTTGAAAAAAGAGCATACACCGCAGTTTCGTAGCGCGCTACAAAACAACTAAAGGTGACCATTTAGCACCTTATAGATGTATTTTGAAGGTAAGGTCTGATAAATTCCAAGTTTGATGATTATTGGTAGACATATGCGGATCATTGATGAATTTTCACATGGTAGTGATGAAGCATGGTTCAAAGAAGTATTCCATAAGTGATATAAAATCTGTGCTACGAAAACAGGCTATTTTCATATCACAGTCATGTTTCATTCTTTTTTTCATCTATTTGAGATTCCCTTTCTTGCATAGGTGGATAAATGAAGTTTAAATGGATTACTAACACATGCCACTTATATGAAATTGCTCGAAGATAAGCATAAAGGATTTAGGGTTGGAGAAACTATCTCTCCTTATTTTCAGGACGGTTAGGTCATGACTCAATAGGGTTTGCAACAATATTGGAGACATCACAAAGCTCGAAGACATGGATTAGCAGTTGATTAAAGAATGTATTTAAGTCATAGATAACGTTGTTGAAAGCATGTTCTAGGAGTTTCACTCCTATTCATATTAGGACTCTTAAAGATAGCTAGCTGTCAAGTTGTAATTAAGTAGTTTGTTTTATGAACAGATAGGTGTCAATGTTAGGAATTCGAATTCCCCTAAAGATGGATCATAGTATCCAAGGTTTTAAAAACTATATATAAAGCATGAGAATCGAATTCCTCGAGGTGGGTAATTTCATTAGCAAAAGAAATTTGTGTTATTGTACGAAAATGTTGTTTTTCAAACTTAATACAGAGATTGGTTTGACTACTCAAGATTCACAAGGAGTTTATGTGTTTGATGTTCTTATGACCTTTTTCAATTACTTATTTGCAGTTGTATGAGCTTGTGATACTTAGAATTCATTGGGAAATTCTATAACTTCCTTCACGTGCTTGTAAACTGTGTTGATTCATTGTGTTATTGTTTTACTTATAAACCTAAACTCTAAGTGCATTGACTTCCATGTTTTGCTGACCATGTTGTTCAGTTAAGCAACGCCTGAGGATTGAGTCAACCTCTCTGCGATATAATGTATCACCAATGATAACATAGTTTTTGGCAAGGTGACGTAACTTTCGACACTCATCTTTGGAGAAAGATGGTGGGAACTTCGAAGTTTAGAGATATATAATGATATCTCCATACTAGGGATCTTGTGAAGAAATGAGGAATAAATGTTCTTCGGGAAAATTTTCCTCATAAACAATGGTTTCCTGACAAGGCAGCTCTGAAATTAATTCTGCAAAAACCAATGACTTCTTAGATTTGGCTGACAAGAACTCGAGATTGAATTCTTGCAAAATAACAATCCATCGATTATACTTGCCCCCAATCACTCACCTATTGAGGAAAAATTGAAAAGGATTGAGAGCTGCTAAGACGAACGTTTTCCCCAGCAGAATGTAATGACGAAGCCGTTGGATAGCATGGACAGCTGCCAAGGCCAATTTCTCGATAGGAGAATAGCGTAGCTTAGGTCCTACTAAGCCTCGACTCAAGTAGTAGATTACATGCTCATTGAGAGCATCATCTTCGTGATCTAGAACCATACCAATGATTGACTCTGCCGCAACGAGATACAAAATGAAATCTCAAACCAAATCTGGTGGACTCAATAATGGAGCAGAGATTAATGCCTTTTTCAGAGCATCAAAATATCATTACACAAATTAGTCCCATAAAAATGGAACTCCTTTCTTAAGCAAACGCATAAATCCTTTGGTAATCTCGGCTTAATTTTCTATAAATCTCCTCAAGAAATTTGCCTTTCCTTGGAGACTTTGAAGTTGATGAATGGAAGATAGGGGAGGCAACTAAACTATTGCTTCAAACTTGAAAGTATCAACTCGAATCCCTTCAGTTAATACAGTGAATCCTAACAGCTGACCAGATGTGACTGTAAAAACACACTTATTCGGATTCAACAGGATTTTATAAAAATAACATCTCTCAAAAAATAACGAATGTGGTTGGGATGATCAATTCTGTTTTTAGAACGAGTAGCTAAGTCATCCAAGCATGGTTCGATAACATGTTTGATGTCGTGGAAAGCATAAGACAAGGCCCGCTGAAAAGTAGCTCCAACATTTTTAAGACCAAAATGCATCTTCTTGTATGCAAACGTGCCGCAGGGACAAATAAAGGTTGTCTTGTGCTAGTCATCTGGACGTATAATAATTTGATTGTAACTAGAGAATCCGTCCATGAATGAAAATATTTCATTACCCGCACATTCATCAACAATTTGATAAAAAAAAGGCATGGGGTAATTTTATTTTGGACAAGATTTATTCAAATCCCTAAAGTCGATACACACTCAGATCGTTCCTTTCTTCTTATCTACCGGGACTGGAATTGAAACCAACTTAGTTAGAGGAACAGGGTATATGAAACCCGCCTTAAGCATCTTTTCAACTTCAGCTTTAATAGTTTCCGCTTTTCAAGGACTGACCGGTCAAAGTTTATGACGAATAGGTTTGGCATTTTCGTATGTCTTGATCTCATGTTGGACTATAGATAGATCAATTCTAGGCATTTCCTCATAAGACCAAGCGAACACATCTCGAAACTCTTTAAAGAGGTCGGTGTAGATTTGAATTTCTTCGGGGGAACAATCAACTCCAATGAAGACATTTTCTATGATGTTAGGATTCCTAGAGATGTTTATAGGTACATTTCGTGAGATAACCAACATGTTACCTTCGGCAGAAAATTGTGCTGGAGCCAAAGGATTTGAAACTATACAAACATCACTAGTAAGCATATTGGAGAACCTAGATTCAACTTCATGCAATGGAGGAAGATAATATGAATAATGATGTAAATATTCCCATGGTCGATCCACACCCATAATTGCTTCCAAAATTGTTTCTTCAGATGGTAAGACTGTATCCAGGCAATTGAGAGCTGAAGTAGAATCGAGGGTCCAAGCCGGAGCCACATCACCATCTAACTCCTCTTGTGAAAAAGGAGTGGGATGCTTATCTGCAAATTTAATGATAGATTGATAGCTAAATTCTATTGCAGACATAGGAAATTCCATTCCACCAACCTAGCCTCCATCTAATGTGGTAGTAGATGAAGGTAAGGTCCAAGGTCCGGAAATGATGATTTCGAAAGAACTCTTTTCGTGAAGGTCCCCTAGAAGATGAAATTTCATTAATTCTAGCTGTAGGAGCGGGAAGATCAAATATACCCATTAACGAAGAGTACATCCCAACTCCTAAATTCTCAATAGGTTGATGGAGATTATCCACCAATGGGAAGGTATAATCCAAAGTTGCATGGGAGTCACCTGGAGAATAATCCAACTGATCAATTTTAATAATCCTCCCCTCATGAGGGAAACAGAGGATGCGGAATAAAGTTGAAACTATGGCATCCATATCGTAAATCCAATTCCTACCTAAGAGGAGGTTATAATCCAAGTTGACATCAATGATTTCTACCTCAATATTTACGACCTTTCCCCCAACACATATAGGAAAGGCCAAGATAATCCCATGTGGCCTATGAGAATGTCCATCAAATGCTATCAAGAGAGTTGGTGGAGGAACAGCTGAAGGTGATCCAATATTGGCCTTCCAACATGACATAGACATTATGCATGTGGAAGCTCCCTCTCTATAACTATCCGAAAAATATTCGTTTTTTGGTAAGTAGACTTTATCTAGAAAGCCATATGGTGAGGAAGTCTCTTTTTGACATTCATCATATTGAAAGTGAGCACTAAAGAATTCTTTGGATCTACTACACTGATTACCGAAAGCAAAGCACTTCACTAAGCAGGACACGACTGGAGTACCTCCAATGCAGACATAGCACAAGGACTTTGAGCTAGATCTTCTACAATCAAGTAGTTCTTGGCTGCCCTAACATTAGGGCTAATAGTTGAGTGCTTTATGGAACATTTCGGTATCCGAGGTATAGACTCAACAGAGGTTCACTAAATATGAAGTGGGTTTGTAGTTTTAGGAACCGATTTAGCCTTAGATGTTTCCATTTCACCATAATCATGTGCTCGCATAGCAATGTTAACATGAGAGTTCATCATATAAACATTTTAGGAATTTCCCCTCCTTGGTTGCCCCCTGCGAAGGTACCAACGTTCGAATTCGTGCCAGCAAGTAATTGTTTCCCTTGGGGAAAAGGGTTAGTCAGAACATCTTGGGAGCTAGAGGACCCTTGGTTAACTAATAAGCACTAAGCATCTTGTATCTTAGGGTAGAGGTGAGTCAAATGATCTCCATTGCATAACTTGCATGGAAACTTAACCTTTTTCTTGGACTCTTTTCTACCCTTACCGGCAACTTTGTCAGGTTTGTTTACATTGCCTTTCCCTTCCTGGTTTTTCTTATTACCTCATCCCTTCCTCTTCCCATTAGATTTTTTATTTCCTTTGGGGTTAGAGGCCTAGATGGCATTTATAGAGGTAGGTTGGGAAGGTGTAGGTGTAAACAGTGCTTCCTGGTTAGAAGAATCGGTTTGTAGAGACAATTGTTGCAATTGATTCAAAAGGTTCACCATATTAGCATCAATTGATCCAACTATACCATTGACATGGGGGCCTAGTTATGTTTTGGCTAAATCTACCTTAGACCTTAGATCATCAAGTAAAATTTTCTGAAGATTCCCAAACTGAGAGTATATCAATTCTAATTGATGCGCTCGAAAAATAACATGCTCTTCCAAATAAACACTAGAAAGAGAAACATCCTTTGAGATCTCAGGCTGTAAAGATTTGAGAAACCATTCAAGAAGGAACTCCAATGGAATTTCAACTTTGATAAGCCTCTTTCTCCTTCTCCATTCTTGGATGTGATTCGAAATGTGGGTTGTGATGTCTTGCCGAGAAAGAAGTATAGGTTCCCCCTAGCAACTCTATATACCAGTTGGCCACATTTCTGGTTAGGGTGCACTGAGATAACCTCAACCTGATGGAATCATCTATCAGGGAGTTGGATGAGCACCATAAGTGAAATGTGGTCACATGGTCTCCTGGGTCTTCACCACTCTTCCTTTTGAACTTTGGAATATCTGAGAGAAGTTTAGTTGGGACCAGAGGCCAAGCTAGATTGTACTTAATTGGATCATTCATCAATTTAGTTAAGTCTGACAAATTAAGTGTGGCTAGAAAAGGAAGTCATGGGGGACATTGGGACTTCCATCCAGAGCGGGCGGGGTTCCCAAAGGTCTCAAAAGAATGACCTGGATTTTGAAAGGCACCATGTTGCCCGAAGTAACTCATAGAGCCTGCTGAACCAAAAGGTGGTCCTTGTGGTCCATCAAAATTTGGAGTTTGACCAACTCCTGCTAAAAATCCTCCGTAACCAGTGAAGTTACCCCCTAATGAAGTATTGAAAGGAGCTAATAGCCCATGATAAGGATTCCATGCATTAGAAAAGGATGGAAACTATAAAATTAATTAACCGAAGAATATGGGACATTCGCTTGTTGGCCAAAAAATTGATTCTTAGCTGCTATCTAACTAACGGCAGGGTTTTTCCAACTCTAGAAGGGGTTACTACCTTGACTTGTAAAAGGAAAAGGCATTGACCCTACTGTCAGATTGGAATGTCGTGTATGACCACTTCCAAATGGGAAACCCTGAAAATAATTTGATCCACTCATCATGGATGTAGAGGTGGTCGATGGTATTTTCAAACAAACTAAAGGAATCCCTAGAGATGGCATTCCAAAAGAGAAGAATCCAAGATTGGATGCAGTAGCTTGAGAACTTCCACTCATTGATGGAATGGAAGTAGACCCAAATATAGTCCTGTTGGGAGTAATAGAAGGGATGGAAATAGTTCCTCCCCCTTGTACAGATATGGGAGTCTGTATGCTCACAACCCTCATCGTAGATGCCATGCTTCCAATAGTGGTCAGCGAAGGAATATATGTATGTAAACCTGGGCTCGAAGGCCTATGAGTCGGATTTCCAACATATAACAAAACGTCTGGATGGTTAGGAGGAATAGGAGAATTCGAAGCTGCAAACGACTCTGAAAGCTCTTCAACTTCGATATTATCTTCCGACTGGAAGAGTACTTGAGAAAGAGCTAGTGTGTTCCTTTCTAACTCTATACTGGTGCCAGGTCTATCTTGTGAACTAAAGCCCCCAAGCAGAGGATCAATCTCTGATGTGCCTCCTACCACTGGTAGAATCGCTCCTAGTGGCTGTTCTTTCCCGGTCTCCCTTAATGGTTGTTCTTTTAATTCAAGGGTATAGATGGAAGTGAAACCAATGGTGTTTATATGAAGCAAAAATAAATCAATGAAAAACTAACTACATGAATGCAATCATTTGTTATTAGATGAAAATAGATCTCTATATGGGTTCTACGAGACTTCTATAGAGCAAAATACTTTTTCTTTTCTTTCCTTGAAATGCACTTCACATACTCAAAAACTAAAAAGACTATGAATGCTTTAACAATGCAAACTACCCTAATGCAAGGTATAATGAAGATGCAAGATCCTAAATCACTCTAAAAAAGTGAAAGCAATTGTTTATAACTATCAATGAGCCAACTTAAGTATTGAAGGGGATACAAATTTTGAACACAAGTGTAGCTAAGATGGCATATAAAGTGCAGTTGAAATCTCAAGGATATGAAACTTCCCTTTTTCATCATGGTCTAATTAAACTGATAGTTTTACATGAACTCAAAAGGATCAAGAAAGAATGGTCTTCATTTATGTTTTTATGTGATTTTGGAGTGTAAAATCAAGATTCAGGCATTAGCCCTAAGGTTAAAGAAACTCCATGAGCAGAAACTAGCAAGTATGTAATGTCCAGGGCAAAAAGATTTGTTAAGTTGAAACCTAGGAAGCAGGTGAAAGAGCAAGTAAGCAAAACACCAGTAGTTATTGTTGAAACTCCTAAATCAACAAAGGAAAAGATAGATGAGGTTAAAGGAATGACACAAGAACAGTCAGCTACCAAACCAATTCAAAGGAGATTGACTAGAAGTCAAATTTCTAAGGAGAAGGGTAAATCAGTGATCTCAGGAGAAAGTCCAAGCTTGAAGGGTGATTTAAATGATATTTTAAAAGCCATTGGTATTGCAGAATCCCTTTCGGTGCAGGCAAATGTCATAGAGTTTGATAAAGGAAAGTCAAAGAAGATGAAATCATCTAAGAAACTGGAATTTGAGGATGATGATACAACATTTGTGTTCAAGCCCAAAAAGCCCTTAACCAGGCAATCCAAAATGATGCAAGGGTCCAATATTGAGTTAGGGAAAACAAAAGAAGACTTTGTTGTTTAGGAAGAGTTGATAGAATTTTCATCACCAAGACTTCAAGGTGACAAAAACAGAATTTTTTCCACTCAAACAGAAAAATCCAGTTACGAAGAAATGGAAGAAAGGTTAAGGGCAGCTAATAATGAAATTCCTAGACTAAGGGTGAGAGCAAGAAGGCATGCTACTGAGAAGACATATTTCAAAAGGATAAAGGCTCTCTAGGAAGTTGCAAAAGTTTCCAAACCAGAAGTAGTTAGCAGTGAAACTCAGTACTTTACCTGGACTATTCCTGCAATCAAAGAATCCAAATTTGTAAGGAGGATTAATGCTCAGAGGAGAGCTACTAACAGGAGATTGAAGACCTAGAAATACAGTTAACAAAATTTGGAAAAAAGGCTACAACAATAATGAAACAAGGTGATGAAAAAGGGCAGTGAAGGATATATCTTAAAACAGTTTTGGCATAAAAAAGAAGAACATCTTATAAGTGTAAGTTGTTTTGATTTTTGGTGATCATATCAGTCTTTATGAAATTTTGAAAATTCCCAAACTACAGATTTTTGAAGGTCATGTTGAAAAAAGAGCATACACAACAGTTTTGTAGTGCACTACGAAACAACTAAAGGTGACCATTTAGCACCTTATATATGTATTTTGAAGGTAAGGTCTGATAAATTCCAAGTTTGATGATTGCTGGTAGACATATGAGGATCATTGATGAATTTTCAGATGGTAGTGATGAAGAATGGTTCAAAGAAGTATTCCATAAGTGATATAAAATCCGTGCTACGAAAACAAGCTATTTTCATAGCACAGTCATGTTTCATTCTTTTTTTCATCTATTTGAGATTCCCTCTCTTGCATAGGTGGATAAATGAAGTTTAAATGGATTACTAACACATGCCACTTATATGAAACTGCTCGAAGATAAGCATAAAGGATTTAGGGTTGGAGAAACTATGTCTCCTTGTTTTCAGGACAGTTAGGTCATGACTCAGCAAGGTTTGCAAAAATACTGGAGACATCACAAAGCTCGAAGACATGGATTAGCAGCTGATTAAAGAATGTATTTAAGTCATAGATAACGTTGTTGAAAGCATGTTCTAGGAGTTCCACTCCTATTCATATTAGGACTCTTAAAGATAGCTAGCTGTCAAGTTGTAATTAAGTAGTTTGTTTTATGAACAGATAGGTGTCAATGTTAGGAATTCGAATTCCCCTAAAGATGGATCATAGTATCCAAGGTTGTAAAAAATCTATAGAAAGCATGAGAATCGAGTTCCTCAAGTTGGGTAATTTCATTATAAAAAGAAAGTTGTGTTATTGTAAGAAACTGTGGTTTTTCAAACTTAATACAGAGATCAGTTTGACTACTCAAGATTCACAAGGAGTTTATGTGTTTGATGTTCTTATGGCCTTTTTCAATTACTTATTTGCAGTGGTATGAGCTTGTGATACTTAGAATTCATTGAGAAATGCTATAACTTCCTTCACATGCTTGTAAACTGTGTTGATTCATTGTGTTATTGTTTTACTTATAAACCTAAACTCTAAGTGCATTGACTTCCATGTTTTGCTGACCATGTTGTTTTGTTGAAGACTATCTTGACTCCATAGCCCAATACATGTTTGCTAATATTTGATTCAACCAGTCAACTAGTTATACATTTGTCCATTTTTGTTCCTAGAGTTAGCCATCTAGTCATTAATCAAAAATATTAAACCTATTGAGAGAGCCATCTCAGGTTGAGGAGGCTAAGCCTCAACCAAAAGATTGATTTGAAAGAGTTACTCAGAGTCTACATGATCAGCAGCCTATGAGGGTCAGATTTTGTGATAAGACAATCTTTGCAACCATACATATCATTGAATACATAATGAGATGACAATGATAAGTCGTCATTCATACTACACTAAGAGCTGTATTTCATCTTTATGAGATGCACTTTGTTTTTTGTACCTAACCTCCAAAGGGTTGTGAATTAGATGGAGTTTTCATGTGGTCTTGATCTCTAATCTTATATCATACCTCAAGGTTCCTTGGTCTTCTTATCTGATGATTATCTTTTCTCCTCGGCTCCTTAAGTATCATCTAGCACGTCCTCCTTCTTAATCATCTTGCCATAACCTAGTATAATTCCTGTATCTATAATCCACTAATGAAAAGATGACATCAGTCTGATAAACCCCTAGTCTAAGATGTTGCATTATAATCCACTGAATGAGCTAGAATTGGTATAAGGTTAGCGAGGAGAAGGATTAGTGACTAGTCTAGACTGAGGGATAAGACTACATAGTTCCAACAGAGGGAAAGATTTGTGCAATGCCTACTGAGGGTCATAATTGCACAGTTCAAGAAGGTAATGGCTGTTGTGGGGTGAGAACCTGGAGGAAAAATCTGTGCAGTTTTAAGGGGCAAAGGGGACTAAGCAGGAGAGAGACTTGGAGAACAAATCTTCACAATTCTTGAGGGTAGTGAGCTTCGGCTGAGGCATGGTCATTAGAGGTATCCTCTACGTAGTTTTGGATGCCAAGGGATGTTGGGATTTCTGCACACTATGAAGTTCTAACAGGAAAGGAAAAATATTGATGTTTTCAAGTGTGAAGTGCTCAGTTTAGGAAGGTTGGATGAGGTGATGTTGTTAGGAATCCTCTAGAATTTGGCTAAGTGCAGGATCAGTGGAACCGATGTGAATAGTGATAGAACTTGACTGTATCCACACACTTTTAAACTTAGTGATACAACATAGATCATCCAAAACATATGAAAACATACTTCGCATAATGGAACAACCTTTGTGGCAGCTTACGACAAGTGTGGCGCTGAAGATAGACTTTGTGAGGATAATGATGATACTTGTGTAATAGTGCATGAAACTTTTGAAATGAGTGCGAAACATGTCTATATGATGAGAAAAACTCCTTTTCACAAATATTTCTCCTTGAAGCAAACCAAAAATTCCCTTTGCATGACTAACAATAACTCTGATGCCTGAATATGACACTTGCTATATAAAGATAAAATTGTAAACGACTCTTGAGATCGAAGAAGGGAGCTTGAAATCATTATAAGTGACTAAAGAATTACCAATCACAAGATCCACAGTAGGCTCCAGAATTTGAGTGTAGGCCAAAATTTTGGAGAGTGTTGCAGCTGCTACAACAATACCCCATGATGGCCACATCAAGTAAAATAAATTATTTAACCATTTAAGTTCTCACACTGAATACCATGGGAAAAAACCTTGGTAATTTCCCATGGATTTTCCTTTTCTCTCTCAACACTAAAAACTCAATAGCCAAATACCTACAACTAATCAAACATATTTGTATTCAAACATCTGCAACCAATAAAACACATGCTACAAGGTTGACATCAATGCCATCCACACATTGTCAGTGCCAACATCTTTCAACTCGGTTACTCAAATTAGAGGCCATGAAATTTTTCTTCTTATTTTCTTTCTTTAATTTCTTCGAGTTAAGCTATGGATGCAACTTCCAAAACTTCTCCTCTATATGGTTGTCAATGTTGTAGCAGTTGTAGTGGTTGTTCAGATATTATGGCCATATTTTTGAACTTTTTGGTGTACTCCTATACACTTTTCCCTTACTTCTTGATGCAGGAGCATTCAACCCAAGAGAAAATCATTGTAATTAAGTAGGCATAGGGGGTCATGTATTTTAAGGAAGTTGGATTCCTAAGTGATGAATTAATGTAATATTTAGGCTTTTGAGTGCATAGAATAGAAATTAATTAGATAATGTGAGATGTTTTATAAATGCTCTCAAATAAATGAGAACATGAGTGGTTAATAAAGACAAAAGAGTGAAAAGTAAATTAGGACTCTTAAAGAAGTTTCATGATTCGAGGAATGAGAGAGAGCTCTTAGGAGTTAAATGGAGATTAGGAGTAGACATAAAGGATAGAGGACATTTAGGGCTCAGTTCAATAAATCTATGATTTGAACCAAAATTAGTTCAAAGAACCTTTCTGGTATAAATGTAAGCTCACGGGCAGAGTGATACACATGAGGCCACTGATAGTTGAAGATCAGGCCTGTACAAGACTCAAAGTCTCCAATGTAATCATTTGTTTATACTTCTATATATATAGAGGTTTATTCCTAGTTGTGCAGGTGTGTGAAGAGTATTTAATGAATGAATTACATGTAAGTAGAGAATTCGCAGGTTCTGTAACAGGGGTTGCAAAAAAAGCTCTATAGAACACACACAAAGAGAGAGAGAGACTCTGATTCAGAGGAATCATAAGGGATATTTGAATCCATATGAAGTAACAGAGTAAGCTCTGTAGAGGTAGCGAAGTAAGAACTCATAGAGTTAAGCTTAGAGGAAGCAGAAAAGCGAAAAGAATGAAACCCTGAAGAAATAGCCAAACTCATAGAGAAACGATGAAGAGATAGCGTAAAACAAAGTAAAAGGGCCGAGTGGAGAAGTAAAGAGGTGATACACAAGAACCGTTAGATCTTATAGACCAATGGTCCAAATCAATCGCTGAGGACTGGAAAAGAGCAGTTCTCAAAGGCATAGAAGTGGCTTTTGGGTGGAAGAAAGCTGTAAGTAATTTTTAGCATTTGGCTCCGATTTCATTAACCGAGGGACACGTAGTAGAGAAGTGGAGAGGGGAACCGCTTTATCGGGTGGTTAAACCCCATGCCTGTTGTCTATCCGGATACATGGTAGACCATTGGATCTACTAAGTGTAGATCAATGGCGAAGGACTGTCGACAACTTTGCATCAGGAAAGGATATAGACCGTTGGATCGAGAACCGATCAACAGTAGTGATATAATTGTAATTGCATTAGATAAATGTCAAAGGCTGGTGGACTGTGATATGCTGATACGTCGATAGCGATAAAGCGCCAATCAACGATCGGAGTAGTGCTATAGAATGGTTGGAAGGTGTGGACCCGATGGAGTTATTGTGGCGAGTGTATAATATTTGAGATCCGCTATATGTGTGTTCGGAGCAGTTTTCCCTTGTAATCCTTTTTATTGTGTTAAAGTGTTGTGCCCAATTCTTTTAAGACTAAAGCATTATTCAAACCCTTTTGATAGTCGTATGTCAGAGGGGAAGGGGTGATGAGACACATATGTAATGTAACCACGGAAGAGAAATAACCTGATTGTGATACATGTGACCTCGGTAAGTTTGCAGAGGCTGTACAAAGGCAAAAAGGTATTGTTTATGCATATATTTCCTTTGAAAATGGGTTATAAAGGATTAAGCACCGATAGGAGGATTTTATGTGTAATTCCACTTATAAATGGGGTTTAAACATATATGTGTCGTTAAAGTGATAATGAAGGTTATGAAGAGGTTTAAGGTTCCGACAGAGGGTTTTGTGGTTAAGTTTGCATTAACCAAAGGTTAAAGAGGGGTTTGTTATATATATGAGGCAACAATGCTATGAAGGCCTAAAGCACAGAAAAGGCTTAAACTAAGGTTTAGAATGGGTGCTTTAGTTCCGATATAAAGGAACTGATAAAAGAGGGCCTTAACCATTTGTGGTTGATGATTTGACTCCTTTGAGAGTTAAATACCTGGGACTAATGTGTTTATGTATTTATATGCATACTGTGGGTGTAAGCGGGGGTAACCCTAGCATCATTTGGTATCAGAGTGAATTCTAATCAAAGCATATTGTAGCAATTCCAGTAGAGGCTTGGAGTAGACATGAATAGAGGATTCCTTGAAGAAAAGTGAGAGCAATATTGCTTAGTACAAGTTCTGAAGGAAAGAGGACTTGGAGACCAAACAGAGGACAATCCATTCAAAGTGCAGAAGAATGGGAGAACAAGATCATACATAGATCTTGGAGGTAAGATAGTGTGTTTTGTTTCAAATTGAAATCGAATATTATGGTTGCAAATGAAATATCTCAGCAAAGTACAGCAAGAGAAGCTATGAGAGGAGAACCAGATGTGTTCCTGAAGACCGACTAAGGAAAGCACTCTAAAGAAAAGTGGCAGTGAACCTAAAAAATCCAACAAGAGATTAGACAAAGAGTACAACTGAAGTGTTCTCAAGAGAGAGTGAGAGATTGCAGAAGCCTAGAAGGAGCAAAGGTGTTTCTCAAGAGGAGGTTGCAAAGAAAGGACCTGTTCTTACGAAAAGACTGAGTGAGAAGAGCTTAGTGAGGTAAGATTGCAGCGAGGAGGACTAGCTGTTGCAGAGGCTTGTTGCAGATGAGTGAGGAGATCATGAAGAAAGAGGAGAAGAAGATGACTACTGATAGTCATAGCAGGGGTTCAGAGAGAAGCTATAGTAGAAGATATTAGAAGAAGAATGCCAAAGAAGAAGGCAATAGGATGAGTCAAGATGGATTGACAAAGAAATTGAAGAGTTAAAAGAACAACTTGATGCATTAAGGAGGATACTAGAAGAAAGCCATAAAGTAGGCTGGGCTTTGAGGAAGAAGCCAGTGAAGTGGCATGAGATGCAGAGAAGGATACAACAAAAGAGAGTAAAGTGGCTAAGGGAAAAACTCAAGGAAGTTGAGTTAGAAATGGAAGAGTCATTTGTGAACCAGAACAGGGAGAAATTCTGGGAGAAAGTGAAGACGAAGACTTGAAGACTAAAACTTCAAGTGAGGCCAAAGGGTCACATGGTTTTAAATCTGACAATTTGTGTATGTTTGCAAGTGAAAAATGTAAAGAAAGACAATTTACTAATATTATCATAAAGGAGAAAGAAGACAAGCAGAACCTAAATTTTGTTTTGGAAGAATATGAGATAGATAAGTCTCATATACAGTTGGGGAAAGATATGAAGCAACCAAGTGGAGGGCTTGAAGAGATTGAAGAGGAGACCACCGAAGAATTTCTGAGTCATAAAGAGAGCTTGGAACAACAAAGAGATAGGATGGCTGAAGCATCCAGTGAGACCACAGGGTCTTATGATTTTAAAACTTATAGTTTGTGTATAATGGCAGGTATTGCAGGAGAAAAGCAGCCTTTTGAAGATATCTTCAGAGTAGATGAGATCTAGAAGTAGAAGGTGACAAAGAAAACTTCTCAGAAGAAGAAGAATTTGACTGCATACAGAAGAAAAATTCTATGGATGAGTCTATAGAAGCTGTGATAGAGATGAAGAATCAGGATCTTATTCTGATGAAGAATGAAGGAATATTGTCTCAGAAAGGTAATAAAATGAGTTTTATTAATGTTATTGATAAAAACAAAATATAGGAGAATGTTAATGCAGATGGTGAGACAAGGATAACACTGGGAGAAGAGTTATAGAGGGACAGCAAGGCAAAATGTACTGAAGAAAAAGAGACTATGTTAGTTGAAAACATAGTAACGGATCATCAATTCACAATGATGATAAGCACAATGGAAATAGTCGTGAAGCTGTTGAGACAAACAGAAAAAGAGAAGGACATCTACTGAAAGATGTTAAGGATGAAGGAGACTATTCAAAAGACTTAGCAAAGGGAAAAAGGACATCTGATGAGTTATCAATAACAAAGGAATGTATGGAAAATTGTGTGCAATTTCCAAAGTCTACTTCAATTGAATTTTTTTTTTTTTTTTCTATGTTAAGACTAACCTAAGTACCCACAGGGGATTTGAAAGCTTCAATTGAAATTATTAAGTTATATAGAAAATTAGATTTTCAAAGAAGGGAAATGGAAAAACATAGGATAGATGTTCAAGAGAGATTGCTAAAAAAGAAAAACAAAAACATTATCATGAATGACAATCATAAGAAAAAGGAGATGGATATGAAAGTTCAGCAGATTGACACTGCAAAGGAAGGAGTTCACTACAGTGGACAAGAGTAGGAAGGCATCATTAGAGAAGATGATGTGGAAGACAGACTAGTTGATAGTCTCATGAGTTCTTTTGAGAATTCAAAACCACATACTGATGTGCTGACAGAGGAGAAATAAATATAGCAGCAAACTAAATTGTTTCCAAAGGAAGATAAGAAATAGAAGCCTTATGTTTTTTATTTTAACAAGTGTTTTGTGAATACAAGTTTTGTTGCAAATGCTGGAGGAAATTTGGCATAGATGAGAAGCCAAATAAAGATGAAAGAAGAAGATTCTATGCAAGAATCCAATCCATGGAACAGAGATACTAAATTGCTGGAGAGAATGTTGAAAAGTCATGATTCAGTGAAGACAAAAATAATCATGAAAGAGGGTAAGGATGAAAGGCAGGCAATCAGCCTAGTAAGCAAAGAAAAAATTGTAACAAGAGCAAAAGAAGAAGAAAAGGTAAACCAACAACTACAAAGTGAAAGTAACCAACAGTAGTTTGAAGAGTTAGTGGACAACAGCAACAAATTGAAACAAAGAGAAAGAGGAAGAAGTAAGTGGAAGAGTATGGACCAACCTAGAGATGTGCTGGAAAAAGAAATTGAAGAATTGTGGTAGTTGATGATGAAACATGCCATAGGGAGGAAAACGATAGCAGCAGGAAGAATGATCAATTAGAACATGAACCTGATTGACAAAGAGAAGAAGATGAAGCAGAAGACAACAGATATACAGAAGAAACAAGGGTATGAGGCATTTGGGCAAGTACAAAACAAGGTATGGGATTCAAGAAGACAAAGATCAGAAGACACATGATCATGAGATCATGAATATTTTCTACTTTGGGAGTCTGATGCAGGAGCATTCAACCCAAGAGAAAATCATTGTAATTAAGTAGACATAGGGGGTCATGTATTTTAAAGATGTTGGATTCCTAAGTGATGAATTAATGTAATATTTAGGCTTTTGAGTGCATAGAATAGGAATTAATTAGATAATGTGAGATGTTTTGTAAATTCTGTCAAAGAAATGAGTACATGAGTGGTTAATAAAGACAAAAGAGTTAAAATTCAATTAGGACTCTTAAAGTAGTTTCATGATTCGAGGAATGAGAGAGAGCTCTTAGGAATTAAATGGAGATTAGTAGTGGACATAGAAGATAGATGACATTTAGGGGTCAGTTCAGTAAATCTAGGATTTGAACCAAAATTAGTTCAAAAAACCTTTCTGGTATAAACTGTAAGCCGACGGGCAGAGTGATACACAGGAGGCCACTGATAGTTGAAGATCAGGCCTGTGCGAGACTCAGAGTCTTGAATGTAATCATTTGTTTATACTCATATCTATACAGAGGTTTATTCCTAGCTATTCAAGTGTGTGAAGAGTATTTAATGAATGAATTACATGTAAGTTGAGAATTCACAGGTTCTATAATAGGGGTTGCAGACAGAGTTCTATAGAACGCGCAAAGAGAGAGTATGATTTAGAGGAATCATAAGGGATCTTTGAATCCAGCTGAAGTAATAGAGTAAGCTCTGTAGAGGTAGCAAAGTAAAAATTCACAGAGTTAAGCTTAGAGGAAGCGAAAGAGCGGAAAGAATGAAACCCTGAAGAAATAACCAAACTCATAGAGAAACGCTGAAGAGATAGCATAAAACAAAGGAAAAGGGTTGAGTGGATAAGTAAAGAGGTGATACATAAGAACCGTTAGATATTATAGATCAATGGTCCATATCAATGGCTGATGATCGATGAAGAGCAGTTCTCAAAGGCAGAGAAGTGGATTTCAGGTGGAAGGAAAGCCGTAAGTGGTTTTTACCATTTGGCTACGACTTCACTAACCGGAGGACACATAGTAGAGAAGTGGAGAGGGGAAATGGCTTTATCGAGCGGTTAAACCCCATGCCTGTTGTCTATCTGAATTCATGGTACACCATTGGATCTACTAAGTCTAGATCAATGACAGAGGATTGTCAGCAACTTTGCATCGGGAAAGGATATCGACCATTGGATCAAGAACCAATCAACGGTCGTGATCTAATTGCAATCGCATTAGACAGAGGTCAAAGGCTGGTGGACTATGATATGTCGATAAAACAATAGTGATAAAGCGTCGATTAGTGATCAGAGGTCGAGGCGATTGAAGAAACGCTATAGAATGGTTGGAAGGTGTGGACCCGATGGAGTTATAGTGGCGAGTGTATAATATTTAAGATCCGCTATATGTGTGTTAAGAGCAGTTTTCCCTTGTATTCCTTTGTATTGTGTTAAAGTGTTGAGCCCATTTCTTTTAAGACTAAAGTGTTATTCAAACACTTCTGATAGTCGCATATCAGAGGGGAAGGGGTGATGACACACATATGTAATGTAACCGCGGAAGAGAAATAACCTGATTGCGATAAAGGTGACCTCGGTAGGTGTACAAAGGCCGTACAAAGGCAAAAAGGTATTGTTTATGCACATATTTCCTTTGTAGATGAGTTATAAAGGATTAAGCACCGATAGGAGGATGTTATATGTAAGTCCACTTCTAAATGGGGTTTAAACATATATGTGCATTTAAAGGGATAATGAAGGTTATGAGGAGGTTTAAGGTTCCGATAGAGGGTTTTTTGGTTAAGTCTGCATTAACCAAAGGTTAAAAAAGGGTTTGTTATATATATGTGGCAACAATGCTATGAAGGCATAAAGCACGGATAAGGCTTAAACTAATGTTTAGAAGGGGTGATTGAGTTCCAATATAAAGGAACTGGTAAAAGAGGGCCTTAACCACTTGTGGTTTATGATTTGATTCCTATGAGAGTTAAATACCTAGGACTAATGTGTTTATGCATTTATATGCATACTATGGGTGTATGCGGGGGTAACCCTGGCGTCACTTCTACCTAAATGAGTGCCACGAGATCCACTAGTCCTCTAGATACCCAATTGGGTAAAACTGTGACTTTATAAGGCTTTTGAATTCTTCCCACATAGTCACTGGAGGATATCCCTCCAACCTAAAGCTATCCATGTGTCTTTCCCTCCAAGTCACATCATGGCCCTCTAATTTTACTCGCACAAATGAAATATTTTGTTAGTCCTAAATATGATAGACACTAAAATACACTTATAATTACTACAGCCAGCGATTTAGCTTTAGAACATTGATCTGACCTTAGTGCAACTTGATATTGACCTTCTCTTTCATTTTGTACAAGGATTGTGAACATGGAAAATTTTAGGGGCTAATGTTCGCCCAGTGGGCTAATTTTCCATGATTTTTCCACAAAAAAGATTCGCCAATTTCCAATATTATAAAAGACGATTCGCCCAAATTTTAGAATATAAAATTATTTTACCCTAAAAATCACCAAGATTATAGAGATACTATATATAAAATAATTATAAATTTGATTAATTTTACAAATATATCAATAAACATTTATAATTTGCATATTAGGGATTAGTGAGATTTGCCAATGTTTTAAACTTCAAGAAAATTTTCCATCCTTAAAATTTTCCTTGATTGTGAATGATTCATGACACTCGAACTGGGTTGATATTGTTGGCATTATGATTCTGGTATGGCTTTATGATACATATGTTGTACTTGATGGCAACCCACTCATCTCAGATGATAAATTATAGTGCAGAAAAGTTCACGCACTTATATGCAGAGAAAAGCTTATTCTATGTAGAGAAAAGTTCACGCACTTATATGCAGAGAAAAGTTTATTTCATGTAGAGAAAAGTTCACGCACTTTTATGCAGAGAAAAATTTATTTCATGTAGAGAAAAGTTTATTTCATGTAGAGAAAAAGTTCACGCACTTTCATGTTGGAGAACTTACCTTTGGTCCATGGTAGTTAGTCCTTGGTATTTGAACCTATGGTTTTGGACCATGGTACCTCGTCAAAAGTGTGTATATGTTGGAGAACTTACCTTTGGTCCATGGTGGTTAGTCCTTGGTATTATTGAGCCCCATGTTTTTGGGCCCCTTGTATTGGTTATCTATGGTATTGATCCATGATTTTAGGAAGAAGCTTGCCTATATAAAGCAAAGGAGATCACTTGGCTAATTCATTCTTGAAAATCGAATATCTTAAGATCTGAAATATTGGGTTATTGTTTTAAAAGTTTGATCTATGAAAGGGAAGTTGAAAGCGAATCTGTGAAGGGTGATCTCTTGAGCGCTGTAGCTGCGGAAGTGCAGAGGCGCAGTGCGGAGATGCCATAGAGGTGCCACAGAAGGCGCAACGCGGAGGCGCCATAGAAGGCGCAGCGCGGAGGCGCCACAGAAGGCGCAGTGCGGAGACGCCACAGAAGGCGCAGTGCGGAGGCGCCACAGAAGGCGCAGTACGGAGGCGCCACAGAAGACGCAGTGCGGAGACGCCACAGAGGCACCACAGAAGGCGCAGTGCAGAGGCGCCACAGAAGGCGCAGTGCAGAGGCGCCACAGAAGGCACAGTGTGGAGGCGCCACATAAGGCGCAGTGCGGAGGCGCCACAGAAGGCGCAGGTGCGGTGGTCGCGGCGCCACAGAAGGCGCAGGTGCGGAGGTAGTACAGATATCCACAGATCTATACCAGTGAAGTTGCGATCCCTGCTTAAAATTTGTTTTAACTGCCTTTGACTATTCTGCAGGGTTTTGGTTGCATAACTGATGTTTGGTTACTGGTATTGAGTTCAGATAACAGCATGATTAATGACTTATCTTTATGTACTAGATCTGGTTGACAACTCTCATAATATCATTGTATATGTATGGATCTGGTGATTGGGTGATTCAGAAGGTTGTTTGATTATGAGCTTCAATGTTGTTGTTGGATCCAGTTTGAAAATTTATGAAAAGTGGTCCTTGAAAGAAAAGAAGTAGGGGGTTGTAGCTCCCTTCCATGAGAGACTGGAAAACGAGAGAGAGTTGTAGCTCTCTGCAGGTTGCAGCCTGCGTACTGGTAAAGGACTGCACCAGTACAAAATCATTGTAACAGGAGTTTCTAATTTGAAAGAAGATAGAGACATATTGCAACAGGTGGTTTTCACCCACATTGGGTTTCCACCTTATATCTGGTGTTCTTTGGTGTGACTATCTGTTTTTCTTGTTCATGCTCATTATTTTATGGTACTGATATGCAAAAATAATTCAAAGTGTAAATAAGGAAGATTTGTTAAAAGAACTTGATAACACTGATTCACCCCCCCTCTCACTATTATTTTCAACAATTGGTATCAGAGCAGGTCCTTCAGAGAAGCTTGATCGCTTGAAGGTAGATCATTCATCATGAGCAACTACGAGAGAGAAGCATCAATCAGGCCACCAATTTTTGATGGGACGAACTTCAATTATTGGAAGATAAGAGTTACTGCCTATCTTCAATCTCTTGGTACAGAAGTTTGGGATATCATAGAGATAGGCTACACTTTTCCTTCAGCTACTCCTACAGATTCGGCCGAGAAGAAGAAATATGAAACAAATGTGAAAGCAGTCAATACTCTATTGGGATGCTTATCCCAATCGGAATTCGTGAAGGTAATGCACTATAAATCCGCAAAAGAAATATGGGACAAAATTGTCACGAGCTATGAAGGAGACGAACAGGTAAAGCGTGCTAAACTTCAAACTTTCAGGATTTAGTATGAGAATCTTAGAATGTATAATGATGAAAGTGTGGCTAACTATTTCCTTAGGGTAGATGAAATTGTTAACTGCATGAAAAACTTGGGTGAAGAAATAAAAGAGGCTATTGTGGTTGAAAAAGTCCTAAGATCCTTGTCCCCCAAGTTTGAATCTAAAGTGTCCGCTATAGAGGAAAAAGCAAATCTACAAACTCTCACCATGTCTCAACTACATGGAATTCTAACTGCTCATGAAATGAGAAAGGGAGGTCCATCAGACAGAAGAGAAGCGGCTTTCAAGGCTTCAGGCAAAGGAGATTACTATGAAGCAAGTCACGTGCTAGAAGAAGAAGAAGAAGAATCAAATTTTGTCAGAAATCTTCAAAGGGGTTCTGGAAGGTTCAGAGGTAAGTTACCTTTTAAATGTTTTGCTTGTGGAAGAGTAGGTCATTATGCTGCAAAATGTCCTTATAAGGATAAAGGAAAGGAACCTGCTAGATGGAACAAGAAACAAAGTGCAAACAAGAAAAGTTACTACACTCATGAAGATAGTGATGGTCTATTGATTAGTGATGAAGATGAACAAGGTAATGACTATAAACTGTTAATGGCATTTGAAGATGATGATTATATGGATGCTATAGATGTGGATAGCCTTTTTGAAGAAATTACTAGACTCAAGAGATGTATAGAAGAAAAGAATATGATCATTGATACTCTAGAATTTAAAATTGATGAAAAGGAAAAACATCTTGAAAAATTAGAAGGTGAAATTGTTGGTCTTAGAAAAGAGATTGAGAAAACAAAAGCTATCAATCTTAAGTTTGTCAAAGGATCTGAAACTTTGGATGAGATTATCAATGTACAGCGTTCTCCACTAAACAAGACAGGTCTGGGCTATAATGGAGAAACTTCTCAAGCAACCACTTCAAAAAGTTATCTTGATGCAGCAAGAAGGAATTAGCAAAAGCACAATGAAGACCATCAGGCAAGGCAGGGACGAATTGCAAACAGAGACTATCAAGGGCAATCCGTTTTAAGGGTGAACAAAAGCTACAACTAGCCACAGGTAAAATCTTCTCAATTTAGTTCAAGAATGGATGACAATAGAAATTACAATCATTTGGCTGGTAGATTTGATAACCGCAGAAATTTATTCAATGGAAAATGTTTCTCTTGCCATAACTTTGGTCACAAAGCAGCTCAATGTGTTGCATATAAAATAATCATGACTAGAGAAGCTCAAAAACAAAGAAGTATGATCGGGATTACAAAAAGGACCTATAACAACTTTTCGGCTCTTGAAAATGAAGTTAAATGTTCTATTTGCAATAACTTTGGTCATGAATATTCTGAATGCAGGAGCAGGTTTCAGCAGACAAAGGAACAAGCCTCAAACACCAAAACATGGAGAATAAAGGAACCACAAACAGAAAGATGTGGGATAGCATTCTATGTAGAGGGACAGGAAAATCTATGGTACATTGACAGTGGATGTTCGAAGCATATGATAGGTGATAAAGAAAAACTTGAGTCATATTTTGATCTAGAAAAGGGAAAGAAAGTTTCTTTTGGAAATGATACTCCTGCAACTATAAAAGGAAAAGGCACTGCTCAGTTAAAAGAAAAGGTCAAGGCTGGAAATGTTTTGTATGTTGATGGATTGAAACATAATCTTCTAAGTGTCAGCCAGATGTGTGATCAAGGAACCGAGGTGATATTTAGAACAAATGGATGTCTTGTTCGTGATCTTGATATAGGTAAAACGATGATCAAAGGTAAAAGAACTCCAAATAATCTATACGTATTTGAAGAAGGACAACAACAATGCTATCTAAGCAAGGATGATGAACACTGGCTATGGCATCGGAGGTTGGGGCATCTAAGCTTTTCACAAATAAGGAAAGCATGCAAATATCAGGCAGTTCGTGATCTTCCAGATATCAAAATTCCAGACAACACCATATGCAAATCATGTCAGTTTGGAAAGCAAACCAGAACTAATTTTCAGAGAAGGAAGGATCAGCTAGCATGCCTCTTGAGCTAGTACATACAGATACATGTGGTCCATTCAGAAAAAGAACACCTCAAGGAGAAGAATACTTGATATTATTCATTGACGATTTCTCCAGGTTTGTCTGGTTAGGACTAATGAAGCACAAAGATGAAGCATTCGAAAAATTCAAATCCTTCAAAGCCTTGGTTGAAAATGAATCAGGATACAAAATTAAGTGCCTCAGATCTGACAGAGGTGGGGAGTTTACCTCGAATGAATTTTTTGATTTCTATGAAGAACATGGGATAAGAAGAGAATTCTCTACAGCTAGAACTCCTCAGCAAAATGAAGTTGTGGAAAGAATGAACAGAACAGTCCAACAAATGGCCCGTGCTATGCTTGATGAGTCGGGTACTCCCGCAACTTTCTGGGGTGAAGCTGCACATGCTGCGGTTGTTATTCTCAACAAAACAAATGTCCGTGTTAACAGCACTCAAACCCCTCATGAGCTCTGGTCTGGTGAGACTCCTTCGGTGAAGCACTTCAAAATCTTTGGGAGCAAATGTTATATTAAGAATACTGATGAGCAACTTGGCAAACTTGAAGCTAGAGCAGATGAAGGCATTCTTCCTGGTTATTCTCCACATAGCAAAGCATACAAGTGCTACAATAAAAGACTTGGCATAATTGTTGACAACATTGATGTAGTGGTTGATGAGAAGGGATACATTCCTAGGCAAGTACATCATGAAGACATCGAAGAAGATGAAGGCTACCCTCAAAGACAGAATGATGAAGAAGAAGAACCTCAAGAAGAACCAGAGGAGCAGACAAGAATAGAAGAGAAGACTCCATCCAGATATGTTCAGAAGAATCATCCAGAATCTCAGATTGTGGGGCAGAAAGAAGCAGGTGTACAAACAAGAAGAACAATTGCAGAAGCTTCAAGCTATTTGGCATTACTCTCTTCCACTGAACCACAAAATGTGAAAGAGGCATGCAAAGATGAATGTTGGGTCAAAGCAATGGATGAAGAACTTGAGAAGATCGAAAAGAACAACACTTGGGAGTTGGTTCCTAGACCAAAAGATAAGAATGTTATAGGAACAAAATGGGTCTTCAAAAATAAATTGAATGAAAATGGAGAAGTAATTAGAAACAAGGCCAGACTTGTTTGTAAAGGGTATGCGCAGCAAGAAGGAATAGCTTTTGAAGAAACCTTTGCTCCTGTTGCACGACTTGAGGCCATCCGAATGTTCCTTGCTCTCTCAAGCTTTCAAAACTTCAAAGTATTTCAAATGGACGTGAAATCAGCCTTCCTGAATGGAGACTTAGAAGAAGAAGTATATATTGAGCAGCCAGATGGTTTCATTCTTGGAAATGATCCAAATCTTGTATGTAGATTGAAAAAGGCTCTCTATGGTCTCAAACAAGCTCCAAGGGCTTGGTACTATCGCTTGGACAAATATATTCATCAACAAGGTTTTTCAAAAGGATCAGCAGATAGCAATCTTTATATAAAAGTTGAAAGTGACAAATTGCTAATACTTGTTGTGTATGTAGATGACATAATCTTTGGCAGAAATGAAGAAGCTATGAGTCAAAGATTTGCCTTGGTCATGCAGAAAGAATTTGAAATGTCCTTGCTGGGAGAACTGACATATTTCCTTGGTTTGCAAATCCAACAAAAGGAAGGAGGAATCTTTTTGTCTCAAACCAAGTATCTCAAACAGATTTTGAAGAAATATGGCATGGAAGATGAAAAACCAGTATGTACACCCATGGTCACAGGATGTAGCCTCAGTGCAAATGATGAATCTACAGTAGTACATCAACCAACCTACAGATCTATGATTGGAAGTCTACTTTATCTGACGGGTACCCGACTGGACATCATGCATGCAGTTGGAATAGTTGGAAGATTTCAGGCAAATCCGAAGGAGACTCATCTTCAGGCGGTGAAGAGAATTTTCAAATATCTTCAAGGGACTCAAAATTATGGTTTATGGTATCCTAGAGATACAAATCTCACACTTCATGCTTATACATATGCCGATTGGGCCGGAAGCGTGGATGACAGGAAGAGCACAAGTGGTGGCGCATTCTTTATGGGTTCCAGACTAGTATCTTGGTTCAGCAAGAAACAGAGTTCGATTGCCTTATCTACAGCTGAAGCAGAATATGTTGCTGCTGCATCTTGCTGCACTCAACTCCTTTGGATGATGCAGACCTTGCAGGATTTTCAAATCACTTGTACACCACCTATCTCCATCTTATGTGATAACACAAGTGCAATCAGCATCTCAAAGAACCCAGTCATGCATTCAAAAACCAATCACATACCAATCAAGTATCATTTTCTTCGGGAACAAGTGCTTGAACAGAAGGTCAAGTTGGAGTATGTTCCTTCTAAGGAACAAGTTGCTGGTATACTCACCAAACCATTGCCCAGGGAGACTTTTGAATACCTCAGGCAAAAGCTGGGGGTTGTTGATGCATCATCTTGTTGTTGAATCTCTTCTGATTGTCGGTTGTACGGGAATATGCGTACATGTGCTGGGTTGCGGATTGGTTGAAGATCAAATAGCACTGGTTCAGGGGGAGCTTATAATGCATTGTTGGCATTATGGAGGATGTACAGAAGGCGATCATGGATGTTGATCTGAATATTACTGCAATATGTCTCTATCTCTTTCATGGTCATTTATGGTGTTTGGTGGATTATGTTTCTTCTTTACAGATCTGGTTCATATTCAAGGGGAGCATGCTCTTAGGGGGAGCATAACCCTTTGCCCTTGATGTCAAAGGGGGAGAATGAGCTGAAGATTTTGAGGTTGCCATCAAGTCCAAAGGGGGAGATTGTTGGCATTATGATTCTGGTATGGATTTATGATACATATGTTGTACTTGATGGCAACCCACTCATCTCAGATGATAAATTATAGTGCAGAAACGTTCACACACTTATATGCAGAGAAAAGCTTATTCTATGTAGAGAAAAGTTCACGCACTTATATGCAGAGAAAAGTTTATTTCATGTAGAGAAAAGTTCACGCACTTTTATGCAGAGAAAAGTTTATTTCATGTAGAGAAAAAGTTCACGCACTTTCATGTTGGAGAACTTACCTTTGGTCCATGGTAGTTAGTCCTTGGTATTTAAACCTATGGTTTTGGACCATGGTACCTCGTCAAAATTGTGTATATGTTGGAGAACTTACCTTTGGTCCATGGTGGTTAGTCCTTGGTATTATTGAATCCCATGTTTTTGGGCCCCTTTTATTGGTTATCTATGGTATTGATCCATGATTTTAGGAAGAAGCTTGCCTATATAAAGAAAAGGAGATCACTTGGCTAATTCATTCTTACAAATCGAATATCTTAAGATCTGAAATATTGGGTTATTGTTTTAAAAGTTTGATCTATGAAAGGGAAGTTGAAAGCGAATCTGTGAAGGGTGATCTCTTGAGCCCTGCAACTGCGGAAGTGCGGAGGCGCCACAGAAGGCATAGTGCGGAGACGCCACAAAGGCGCCACAGAAGGCGTAGTGTGGAGGCGCCACAGAAGGCGCAGGTGCGGAGGTAGTACAAATATCCGCAGATCTATACCAGTGAAGTTGCGATCCCTGCTTAAAATTTGTTTTAACTGCCTTTGACTATTCTGCAGGGTTTTGGGTGCATAACTGATGTTTGGTTACTGGTATTGAGTTCAGATAACAGCATGATTAATTGCTTATCTTTATGTACTAGATCTGGTTGATAACTCTCATAATATCATTGTATATGTATGGATCTAGTGATTGGGTGATTCAGAAGGTTGTTTGATTATGAGCTTCAATGTTGTTGTTGGATCCAGTTTGAAAATTTATGAAAAGTGGTCCTTGAAAGAAAAGAAGTAGGGGGTTGTAGCTCCCTTCCAGGAGAGACTGGAAAACGAGAGAGAGTTGTAGCTCTCTGCAGGTTGCAGCCTGCGTACTGGTAAAGGAATGCACCAGTACAAAATCATTGTAACAGGAGTTTCTAATTTGAAAGAAGATAGAGACATATTGCAGCAGGTGGTTTTCACCCACATTGGGTTTCCACCTTATATCTGGTGTTCTTTGGTGTGACTATCTGTTTTTCTTATTCATGCTCACTATTTTATGGTACTGATATGCAAAAATAATTCAAAGTGTAAATAAGGAAGATTTGTTAAAAGAACTTGATAATACTGATTCACCCCCCCTCTCAGTATTATTTTCAACAGATATTTTTTGGGTCCTTTCTTTGGTTGGTTATTTGTTTCTTCCAATCTCTTGATCTTCCTCTGATCTATATTCTACATTAGAACCCCCATCGTCTCCAAATATCTCAAGTTTAATACTCAGGGTCGAATTAAGGAGATTCATATTATGGATTATATCTGCAACTTGTTCTTCTAGTAGCGAAAAAATATGCTCTATAGGATCATCAGGTTCATTCATGGCCATGATTAGGATTTTATGAATTTTTTGCTAACCGATATAGATCCCCATTCAAATATCCACAATATAACGAAAGAAACATAGATCTGATGCCAATGTGATTGATAAAATTCCATGGATATTCCATTAGAGATTTTGTCACAATAGATATGATAAAACTGTATTTAAAAATATGAAATCTACAATATTAGGGTTTTAGTTTTCTTTATATTTATGGATATGTAGGTTACGATTAATTGTGTATGCATGCAAATTAAAATTATGCAAAAAATAGACAAAAGTGAAATAAAAACTCACAAACAATTATTTGACACAAGATATGACCTTGGAAACCCTTTTATGAGAAAACCTAACTAGAAGGTGAGGCCACTATTTTGTCTTTCTTTGAATAAAAAATCGCTACCAGTACAAAGACGTATGGCCTATGGCCCCTAGGATACTACAGTGCAAAAATCCTCTCTATGTGCTCTATCTCTTATCCATTTCATATATTTTTCTTCATTTAGGGAACAAATGCACTCAAAAGAATGGAATCCCTTTTCTTCATAGTAGCCCGATTATAACACAACTTGGTAGCCTACTAGTGGTTAGGTTTGACTACCTCAACCATTAACTAGAGTTACAATATGGGCTCTTATAGAGTCTTGTTCATCATAATCATGTGCATATCCCAATTTCCATTAATAATGGGGGTTGACATGGCATCCTCTCAAATTATGTTGGTGAAAATAGGAA
The DNA here is from genome assembly GCA_031772625.1 of Pinus tabuliformis. Classification (NCBI taxonomy): domain Eukaryota; kingdom Viridiplantae; phylum Streptophyta; class Pinopsida; order Pinales; family Pinaceae; genus Pinus; species Pinus tabuliformis. Next base: position 68,520,025 of record CM062818.1, read on the forward strand.
TGACAACTTATGAGTGACATAATTTTGCATAAAGAGTCTGGTTGAGGCAATTCTTGCACCTTTGGAAAGGTATTTGTGTGTAGAATATGAAAGAATGGCATGGAACTAAAGTATAAAATTTTATCCTCAAACACATCATTTGATTCCTCAAAATTCTTGTAGAAAGTTTCAGAAGCTAATTTTCTAAATTGGATCCAATCGGTTAAAATGGTCTTGATCCAATTCCTCCGCTTTTTGCACTCTAAACACATTGAGATGGATGAAAAACAATATAATGATACAGTCTAGATCAAAAGATGATATTTGGAAATGATTAAGAATAAATCTTAAATGTATCAAAGGAAAGGTTCCCACTTGGACGTGTCACCATGATCAATCTGTAAATTGAGGACAATGGCGGATCATAGATTGGACCTTCTAGGAAACCAGTACAGGGTTTGCACTTGGTCCACACTAAGCTACCATATATTTCTAGAATGGTAGGAAAGGGTAAACGTGATGTATTGATTGCTATCTTAATCATAAAATTTTCTCTTTGTACATTTATTGGAGTATTTATATCTTTCATTTGATCATCACACTGCAATTTATCAGCATTAACCCTAGACATGAGTTTGACCTCTTCAAATATCACTTATCTATGTTGGAATGCACGTTTCCAATTCTCAATGAAAGTATTATGTGGAAATAAAAGTGCATATAAATGGAAAATATTTATTCTCAATCCATTTTATAAGGTCACCAAATTAAAATTGGTTATATCCCTGCATTCCATCAAGGCAAGGAATAAAAATACAAATAATAATAACAAAGTAATCAAAATTTTTGAGTGAGTAGTTGTTGGGCATGGGATCCCCCCAAGGCATGTTTTGGGGCTTAAAGCCCAAGTTTTGACCGAATCTTGTTGTAAAAGATCCGTGAATTGCGGGCCCAGGGCGCGAAAGTATAATAGAGTCACAGTGTTGTCCACCCTAGTTTTTGTAATGTAATGTCGGTTGGATAGACCTACCCATGGTCCATGGACCATGGGATTGTATAAATAGAGCAAAGCTCTAAGTGTAGAAGAACTAACTAATAGAAGAATGAGAAGCCTAAGTGATTGATTTGAAGTGTAAAGTGTGTCTGTGGGTCGTAGAGTAGGACAAGGCTCTACATCTGAGTGCGTAGAGGCCTAGTAGTCCACAGCTGAGTGTGCGTACCCCTGCAGCTGAGTGTGCAGGGCAAGTTGAGTCTGTAACCGTTGGAAGAATCAATAAAGGGAATTTTTTCTATAATTCTATGTATCGTTTCCTGGTTTAATGCATGATTTGATATAGTATGAAAATGCACTGTTTATTTACTGCGCAATCATGTATGATTGCTTTGTATTGCTAATTATAAGACATTCAAGTAGGCAAAGGTAGTTAATTAACACTGGAAGATAATTATGATCTCAGGTAATAGCACAGAGCATGGCACAGCCCTTGGTTAGGGTTGTGAGAAGGAAGTGTATCAGGCCACAAGGAATGGGAAGTGCGTGAAGTAACCTGCGGGCAAGAGCAAACAAAGGACTAGTCGAACCTCTCAAACATCTTAAGGGTGTGGAAACGTGGTTCTAGCACCCTCCCATACTACTTCGGGTGAGACCTCAGTCCGCGCTCTGTGGACTATTAGGGCCAATAGTACAAGGATTTGTTTAGCTAATTAACTCTAAACTTGGGTCAAGCCCCAACAAGCCAACAAATGGTTCCATTTTCGGGACCAGGATTTGCATAGAGATGTCTGATGTCATATCACTGGAATCCAACATAGAAAGGAATCGAAGAGTGGATGGATAGAAAGATGGACGAGTTCGCGGTGCAGGAAAATAATCTGTGACTATCAAAGAAGAGTGGTTAGATTGCTACCTGCATACGGAGATCCATGAAATTTTCTTTGGATCCTTCCCTACTAAGTTGTACGAGTGGATCATGAAGCTAGCAGATAGCCAAGGAAGGTGTAAACTTAAAAAACCTATTGTGTGGACTCCATAATTGGTGTGCATACTGGAAGCATCAGAAGATAAGATCACGCATGCTATCGATCACTGGCTCAATCGAATCATAGGAGGATTAATCACCGAATTCACTGTAGATACTTCAGTCAGCTATAGCAACGCTAAAAGATGTTTCCTCAAGGGATCACTAGGTAAGTACATTAAATATTTGAAAACTTGGATTAAAATGCTACTGTGTGAAAAACGGGTTATGTGAATAAATTGATGTTTGGGGCTATGCGGAGTGGAAAAATCTACAGAAACAAAGGTAGCACTAGCCCCTTGATTTCACCTCTACGAGGGGGCGAAGAAGAGCTCGTGAAGGTTTCACCAAGAAGTGCGATCAATCTGATAAGGCAGAGAATTCCACGTATACCACCCCCGCCCACACCACCACCAATTGCATTGTCTTCACCCCCGACTTTGCCCATACCACCTCCGCCACCACCGCGAAGTAGTATGGCCAGTGTGATAAAGCTACCAATGTTCAAGTGAAGATCCGGACCAGTTTTGGTTCATGATAAAAGCTGTATGGGAAGCACAGGGTGTCATAGACAATAATATAAAGAAGGCAACCTTGGTCAGCACTCTGCAGGATCGCGCACTGATCTAGTACGTTAATCATTCCAATGAAAATCCAAATGCAGGGATAGTGGATATCCAAGCTACGATAAACAAAGTGTTGAGTCATGGAAAAGGTATGCATTTACTATTAAACTCATCAACCTTTTCCTTTATTCTTATATTTTCTATATCTTAATGCACTAATCTATTAAGGAATTACGATAAGAAATGAAGGAATTATCTGTAGTTACGACTTAGCTAATTATTACCTTTCTTTATGCAGGAAAAAAAAAAGGGACAAATGTTGTTCCCTATGAAGGAACAACAAAAATCGACAAGCTAAGGAAGGAACGTAGTAGTTGCAGATAAGGCCAAAAGAAAATCAAAAGAATCAGCACGAGAAAGGAAATGATTTCTGAAGTTGGAAAACTGTTGTGAATCCCTCAAGATTGAGAGATCCTGAGGGATCACGTTTATCATTTATATTTTTACCCTTTCCTATTATAAAAGGAGATGTTTTGTAAAGAAGGAAGGAGAGAAATCTCTATATTATTGAAATTGTAATTGTAATTACAAACTCTCGTTGTTGAGAAGAACACGAATATATTGTAATGCTCATTCAAGTTCATGATTAATATATAAGTAAAGTTGTTGTTCCCTCGTGTCACCTGAAGTAACTTAACAGTGTTCACTGGCGGCTAAGGGCCTGACCTCTGGTGGATTCAACTGCTTTTCTTGTGTCATACATTTCCAATTCTCGCAAGTGTGAATGTTTGATAGTATTCTTGCTTTTTGTGATTTTATCGCTTCGTTGTTTATTATTTTCCAATGTTGACAGAATCTATTTGCTATATATAATTTTCAGTATTGTCATTTATTTAGTTTACTTTCATTTTGGATCAAGTTACTTAGATAAATATTCCGCCTGATATAATCAACTATAAAGAGTATTAACTATCGCTATTGAAACTCTCAGATTGATATCATTTGCTGTTTAGATTAATTAATGAAGACTGGGTTTAATTTAGATTAAATCAGTTAAAGAGGGATGATTTATCACTACTGTACTCTCAACTGATGTTGCTGTTACTTTGATGAATGTAAGATTTAATTTTTTTAAAGGATTGAGTTTTTGTTAATTGCAATTGGAATTTACTAGATGCATCCGTTTACTCTTGTATTTAGAAGATCTATACTACAATTTAGGAAACATTACTCTCTGAGTTAAATAGTAGCCACATATTGTGTACACTCTTGAAATAACAAGTCTTGCCTGGATTGATAATTAATGTGAGGATAATTAGGAGTTTTAAAAGGCACCTTTTATCGACCAACATTTTGGTGCCACTGTCGAGGAGAGTGTAGCCATTTTCAAAGAGTAATGTACATCTGATGATTACTGTTGAAGAAGAATTGGGTATTGAAAACGGAAGGTAAGAACCTATGAAACGAGCAAGTAAAGTTATTGCTCCTCCATCCACTTTTCAACACAATTACAGAAAACTGAAGTAGGTATTTGATGCTTGTCTATTGAGAGAGAACTGGGTATTAAAACCAAAAGGTAAGAACCTGCGTACAGAGCACGTAAAATGCCTGCTCCCCCGCCCGCTTTCTAGCAGAATTTTTAAGAACATAGGGTAGAGATAAACATTTGAATTGTTTGCATGAATGACTAAGAAGAAAAAACCTAAAAACAATCCAATTCCACTGCCCAAACCCGACAGATCTAAGGGATCAGTGACCCTTGGATGATCAAATTTCATACACAGCATCTTAAAGAAAGTCGAATCTCAGCCATCAGTAGGTGTCAGAAACGTTGCTTCCAGAAAACCTATTGTCTCCCTTCAGGCCATAGGCTCACCATCTGTAGCCTATGCTGAGGTCCATAGCAAAACAGTAGGGACTAAGCAGAGTTTTCAAGAAATTGAAAATTCGCGCCCAATTTCCTCACAAAAAGGGAATTCTTGTAGTATTCGTGAAGGAGGAGGAGAAACAAGGGAAACAGAGGAGCCAAGATCCCCTCAAGTAGTAATTCAACAAGGAACATCCAGTATCCGAGACCGAGGGAGTGCTGTTAATATCCTTCCTACCCCTTGTAATCATCCTAGGAATAACTCTCTAGAGATATTGGAAGGGTACTGGCATAATTTTGATCAAATGGCCAACAACCCACAAGCACCGCAGGCCTCTACATTATAGTATCCCATTTTGACACAGCTGTCAACGCACCCATGAAATTTATTCCTCTCCAAAATATTCCCACCTTTTATGGACTGACATCAGAGGATCTAGATGCATTTATGTTTGAATTTGATGTATTATGTTGGGGTTATGATTATACCACCAACCCCAAAAGCTAAAGTTGTTTCCCTCTACATTAAAAGGAGTAGCTTTGTGTTGGATTATGGGATTAGGTGGGGGCACAATAAATGATTGGGATCAAATGAAAACTGCTTTCCTTAAAAAATATCAGGACTATTGCAGATCTAGGGAATTGAAAGATGAAATATTCCAAATGGTAGCAAGACCCAGTGAAACATTAGAAGAATATGTGGAACGTTTTCAATATAACCTCCAATGGTCTCCCTATGCAACTCTACCTTTGCCCGCTAATGTGCTAAAAACTACACCAATTAAAGGGATGAAAGAACAATGGATAGAGACATTAAATATTATGGGTGAAGGTGATATATATCAAGAAGAGTATGCTGACATTATTAAATTGTGTATCAGGTGCTCAAGAGGCAGTACGAGATTGAAACTAGCAGAACACGACATGACCACCAGGGACAACAAAATCTCTGGTGGACGTATAACTCATGCAGAAATTGACAACCTACTAGAGGATTTCAAAACAGATATTTTGGGAAATCTGACAACGCAATTAGACATTATGCAAGCCAATAAAAAGCATGTTGAAACAGAACAAAACTTGGTGATATTTTTTCCTAGAAGTAGGAAGAAGCATAGTCACAAAGAGTGCCCACTGGATATGGTGCAAACTTGTGCCATATGTACTAAAGACCATGCCATAGAAAGTTTCCCATCACTCCCAGGGTTAAAAGCAGTCTATAAGGAGGTAGAAGCAAAAACAGAATGAGTCTACCTGCTAAATCAGTGTCGCCAATGGCAACCACAACAAACAGGTATGCCTACTGATCCATGTTCTTTCTTTCAACCCTCGCAATATAATTTGCAACAATACCTCGGAGTTATGTGGTAGAACCAACCACCTTTTTCCAATTGGTCGCAACAACCATTCTCTATGCCACCTTGGCCCAACTGTTATAGACATTTTTTGGCACTGCAACCCCAATCAAACATGTCCATAAAACAAGGGCTCCTAAGTCCCTAAAAGTTTTGTTCCATACCCTAGAAGAACAAGGTCAACTGATTACATCATCTCCCAGAAGTTATCCATGAAAAACTGCTCAGAACTAGTCAAAACTAGACCATCTCAGCTGATCCATGGTCAAAGTGTGATGCATCCCACCTAATGCACATGGGAGGTGTGATGCATACTGAAAAGCCCTTCTATGGGGTGCGATGGGCGAGAATTGACAAATGGCAGAGACAGTTTGCAAGGTGGATGATCATGGAATCTTCCAGAAACTTCTCCTCTGACACTTGCCTCTCTAAATTCGCCCAAGGATGAGTAAGAGATCATCAATCTCCAAGTGGAATCAAGAACTATCAGAGAGAGGACACTAATCAAAATCCCAGAAGCTGACTCACCCCCCTGCAATCATCTATATATGGATCCCTCATCCCAAAGATCCAGAGGCTGGAATTTTGTATCTTGTAAGGAAGTGTTGTTGGTTTCTTGTTGGAATATCATAGTGTTGGGTGATCTAAGCTTTTCATGAGGTGAAAGAAGGGATTTCATGCTGGAGGGTGACGCTGGGTCAGAACAATTGGTTGTAATCCTCTTTGCTATTCTTGATTATTAATAAATCTATTCAAGTTTTCCTCCACATTCTTGTATGTTTGATGATATATGCATTTGTGTGGTCAATATACATCTGGTCCTATATTGTTTATGATTGTAGATCTCTTTTCTTTGATAGTATTATGCTGCTTTGATTCCATAGGTGCTCTTTGAAGCTGGGTAGACGAAGGAGAAGTGGCAAGGATCTGTCAGAAGGGAGAGGAACCGAGCAAGGAACCAAGCGCAAGACTGAGGTTTGTGTCCTTCGTTCCATTCTCATCTACTTCTCATAAAGGAAAACGAAAGTAGTTTTAGTTTGTTTGTTTCTAAGATAGCTACCAGTCTTAGTGGGACTAGCAGATCTAAGTGGACACTAGATTTCCCGATAACAAAATGGTGACGCCACTGGGGAGCGAATAGATTGTTTGTTTTTCCATATTTGTTTGTTTTATAAACTTACAGACGGAGCCTGAAGTCAAGCCAACTAGCCTTCGAAATGCTATGCAAGTGAAGAGTAGATCAATGTTGCTTCAGTCTATCTCCGGGTTTTTTTTATAAACTAAAGAATCAATTTGCAAGCTTTCTAATTGCCCTAGTAGTGGCTCTAGTAACCTCATTAGATCAGCCCCTGTGATTTCTATTTACTGTACATCATTTGCTCGGCCTAAAATCCCTGAACTGAGCTACAAACTGTGACCAAGTGCCAATTAAAGTCTCATCCTAGTACCATCGCACCCTCTCTTCAAGGAAACCAGTATGCGTCGCACCTCCTGTGTGCAGTAGTTGGGATGCATCCCTGTTTCCCTGTGTTACAGGTGCGATGATCAGAAAAGGCTAATTTTGCCTCCAGGTCTTGGTTTTTCTTCACTCTTTTCAGCTCTATTCTGGAGTTTTGCTGTCTGTGATCAGTATACCACTATGGAAACCCCCTTCCTTTCCATCATTCCACCTCCATAGTGAAAAGAACTGTGAATTTTTTTCTGTATTTTCCGCCATTTTCAGTTCTCTTTTACGAAGTAGTAGCATAGTTGAACTGTCGTCTTTTGATTTGAAAGTGTCGCAAGTGTCGTTTTTAGTCAAAGAAAAGAATTCTATTGTTCTTGATGGTTGATTATACAATTACTCTTGTGTTTGATTTGAATTAGTATTTTTTCAAGTGTCGAAAGCAGTTTTCAATTCAAAATAGTAAAGTGTCGTTATTATCTTCCTTTCATTTTGAAGAGAAATTTGTTAGCATTGTCGCTTTGAAAAGATAATTCAGATATGTACTTAGCATTCTTCTTGTCATTCACACATTAAGAAAGCTGAAAACAAATACATGCATGTGCATTTGCATTTAGACTTGTTGTTGGTTTGATTTAGGACAGTGCATCTAGTGTGTGCTCTCTGCTCTATGTTGAAAGAATATCACCTCTATTTCTTTAGTAGCTAGGATTTTCATTGCAAAAAGAAGATTAAACGATTGTTTATCATCTTAGATTTCATTTTAGGAATTGTACATCTACATCACGTGGTGAACCTGAAAGGCAAATTTCTTAAGAAATATCAACTGTAAAATAAATTTAATGAACCTAAAAAGGCTTTGGAACTTAACGCACAACATCTAGAAGTCTAGGCTAGAGACGTATTCTAGCGTCGTAAAGCCTGGTAACTGTCGCTTTCACTGTTGGTTGGGTGATTCCTCCTCTTTGAGACGACAAGTGCCAGTATGGACTTGTGCTCCCACATACCGTCGAGTATATATTGGGAGACCACAATAGGCTATATCCTTTATCCATAGGAAGTCGTGTCTTCCGCCCTATCGATCACAATGCACTAAACACAGCATTCGGGAAGATTGACTGCCGTACCGTAAAAAGTATTCTGCAATTTTGCGATTGGTTTGGTAATCCCTTTGTCTAGATTTCTGGAGTAGTCTCTTTCGTTCCTTTTCAGACTCCTTAAAGGAAAAGGTCCATCTGAGCACTTGTCACTTCAGGCTCGTTAAAAATTGAAGGCGACTAGAGTCATCTTTTGTTTTTTCTCGACTTTTAAAAATTGAAAAAACATGTTGTGTCAAAGCATCTAAAATTTATTTTAATCGGAATAATATCACCATTCCCGTGTTGGTCTTAGGTTGAGGAAAATGGAGTCCACCAACCAAGGAGTTCCCCTTGGAGGAAATCCTAGTCCTTTCTCCTCTTAGGGAGATGTTGGTGCACCTCATATGGCCACATTGTCACTTCCAGGATTGACGATTGCCTTGCCAATATGGCTCTTCTCAACCTCCATCGTTCAGAACACCGTGATTCCTGAACAATCAAGTCAGCGACTAGATGATACTAAAGTTACCCCCCAACCTCCTACTTCATTCGATTCTCCCTCTCCTCCTTCCTGTTCACTTGATAAAGCTGGTAAGGCCCAAATCCAAGTAACTAAGAAGAAGAAAGAGAAGAAGAAGAAGGAGCCAAAGGCGAAAGGGGGCAACCATGCATCATCTAGCGAAAATCCACACATTGCACCGTCCAGGCCTAAATCGCCAAGTGTCATTTGCAAAGGAGACCACTACCATTGAGATTGTCCTTGCATCCCTCAGATCTTAAGGGACTGGTCTCCTCATTTGTACAACCCGGTGTCGTCAACCTCTGAAGACCATGTTGAAAGTACACCATCAACTAGTGAAAGAGAAGCGTTTGGACAAAAAAGGAAATGTAAATTTCCTTGTAAACTGTGTGAAGGTGATCATGCCATCCACCGTTGTCCCTTCCTAGATGAAGCTAAAAGAGTTTTGGATGACCATCCGGCTTCACTGTTACGGCTTCCTCTTGGATATAAGAAACTCTTGCCAAGTCTGTCACTGGTTGAAAATCCGACTGACATGCCATTGTGTTCGGTTGAAGCATCTGTCATTGAAGATAGATCCGGCGAACCCATACCAGACAAAAGTCAAAAGGTTGAAGCAGCAGTCGACCCGGTCTTGTCTTCGGAAGGTCCATCTTCAGATGACACAATCACCGAAGAGAATGAGAACGACCCCGTCCAAATTCATTTCGTAAACATAGACTCCGATGAACATGGGGGCAGTCTACCCGTTCCTTTACCGCAGGAAGGAAGTTCATCAAAGTCATATCTGGCCGTCTATTCAGTCCCACCTCCAAGCAACCTAGTCGTTTCTTTCGATTGGAATCTACTAGGTAGACCCCGGGTACCGACCAATGTACCGTTCCGAATCATTGTACAAACTTACAAAATGATCATGGTCGGTACCATCATAGATGAAGGGGCTTCTGTGAGTATCCTTTCCTCAATTTCTTGGGAAGCGCTTGGTTCACCATCGCTTCTGCCTGAGATGAGAAATCTAACAGGCTTCGACAAAGGAACCAGTCAACCATTAGGGATCCTTCCCAATGTGCCCATAACATTGAGAAGGAAAACCATTTACATAAATGTAATGGTAGTCTGTTGACCTCTAGATTATAATCTACTCCTTGGACGCAACTATATTTATAGCATGGGAGCCATTGTCTCCTCACTCTTTAGAGTAATGTGTTTTCTGCATGAAGGCAGAGTGGTCAAGCTCATAGACCAGCTGTCATTTCCCGGCTCACACATATCTAATAGTCAAATACCATCCCTAAATGGTCTTTTCACGGAAGGAATGTCTCATCAATCTCCAGTCCATCCACCTGATGAGCGCGAGTGATTCGGGAGGACATGACTGAATCCTAGGGGGCATGCACCCTAGATTGTTTCGGCAGGAAAACCTTGGGTATAGGGTAGGTTTCCATGGAGGATATATGACTAGTCTTACACACCCATCCATTTAGGAAAATGGGATTAGACTAGAATAAGATGCCTTCGTCAAGGTTAGGAGGTTGGGATTTAGAACCACCCTGGTCTAGATGGACTAAGCCAGGAAGTGTTTTTATCTGTGGTCTGGATGGAAACTATCGTGCGAAAGCAGGAACTTCTATATGGTAACCTGGAAAATTTTCGCTATAATTGGGGGCATGCAAACCCTTTTGCATGCAAGTGAAGAGCGACCATTTATTTTCTTAGCTTGTATATTCTCAAACCCTTTAAACTCGTAGGATTGGTCGTTCCTAACTTGCATAAAGAAAGGATCTAGGGAAAAGCTTTGTAAGGTGCAAGCTCCATAAAAAATGGCATCTTAGATGAGATATCCTTATTAGACAACTAGTACGAGTAGTTTTATGTGGAGTTCAAGCTCGTTAAAAATTAAATGTAAGCAATGAGAAAACGTTCCCCCAGAGTTTAAGCTCATTAAAAAATGAACCAATTTTCGATAAATAACCATTGTGAATGCATTATCAGCAGCTTTTGAGCCATGGTCGTGTTCTCATCATCACCTCCATTTGATTGTTTACCCCTTTTGAGGAAGAGCTGTGAAGAGTGATCCTGTTAGCCATCCTTGTGACACTGCCATGATTGGAAAATTCCAAACCTTACCTGGAATCAGTTGCTACCTGAAATTATCACTCGTTCTTAAAAAACGAGTCTCCTTTAAGCTCTTTTCACCTGACTCGTAAAATATGAAAATATTGCCTAGTGATTGGCCTTTGCAGCTCATTAAAGTGACCGGAAGTGCTATCCCTCCTCTAGATTTTAATCTTTTTGGACCTGAGGGATTATTACACAAAAAGATCGAGCGCTTGTCTTGTTCGGCTCGTTAAAATTACCGAAAATTCATCCCTTTCGTATTATTTTATACTTTCTCAGACTTAAGGGATTACATGACGAAAAAGGATTATTGGAGTTTCCTTTACGTCCCTTTCAGACTCTCTAAAATTGAAAAGGTTCAAGTTATCTTTGTCGTTAAACTCGTTAAAACCGAATAGCGACAAACTTGTCCATACAAACAAGAACGAGTTTCATTGTCGCTAGGCTCGTTAAAATATAGCGACGGGTTTGCTCGATGGGAAAATTATAGAACAAGCATATGTTATCCTCCTCAAGCTTGAAAAAAATAAAGAGTTACTGGTCAGCAATGACTGGGGAAAAATTGGGAAGAGAACTTGAAGAAACTTTATTGGTAGGAAGTCACTCTTGAACATGACACTTTCACTCCGCATCTGAGTTGGGTTGGGTTGTTCCATTCACTGGTCATATAACCATTGGTCCATCACACCATCCACATTTTGGGTTAACGCTACCAATCCATCAATTCAGTGTCGCCAGTATGTTCAAGAGAAGTCGCTCAGAGAATTCACCTATGTCTCATCCGCTGCAATACATTCACGCTCCATTCTTTCATGACTGCCAGCCTGAACCCTGTATCATCAGATCGTTTTCACCTCCAAGATCATTTACTCCATTCTGTGTCGTAGATGTGGGATTCATTAATGCCCTCTTACGGCGAGTTGCTTCTTGTCGACATCAGCCCATTATCCTAGAATTCGACTTAGGAACAACCCTTTCAATACTTTGAAGCTTGCATGCCTCAATCACAAGTTTCTCACTTTCGGCGACAGGTTTACATCAATGGCCTTCGACCGAAATATTTTGCGTGGTGTTCAACGCCAAGTCCCTTATTCACACCATGTGAATTGTACTATAGTACCTTGAGGGTCATCATCATTATCGATGATTCCTCTCGCGCCTGTTAACAACTTACATCATTGGCTGGTAATCAGGTGATGTCTTTCCATGTTTGACTCCAGAACATCTTTCACATGGATCGACTTGTACTCCGCGTGAATATTGAACGAGTTTGAAGACCTCGGATCTAGTTTCATCCATCTGGACTGCGATATATTCAGGAAAATAAAGACATCAAATGTACATTGCTGCTGCACAGATGATCATCTGAATCAAAGGATGATGGCTCTATCAAGAATCATCAGTCTCCCGCACAGACGATTGTCTGTCCTATGTACATGAAAATGAATTTATAAAGTTGAGCATGGGAATGCCCGACTCAGCTAGATCATGAAAAATATTATGAACATAATGTATTGTATTGTATCTTATTACAGGCCGCCTTCCAGATCGAAAAAACTTCGAATCCTCATGATAAAGCATTTCACCCGACATCAAAGATTAACGACCTCATGCTTTAGGGGGAAACTGTTATAGACATTTTTGGGCACTGCAACCCCAATCAAACATTTCCATAAACCAAAGGCTCCTAAGTCCCTAAAAGTGTTGTTCCATACCCTAAAAGAACAAGGTCAACTGATTACATCATCTCCCAGAAGTTCTCCATGAAAAACTGCTCAGAACTGGTCAAAACTGGACCATCTCACTTGCTCCATGGTCAAAGTGCGATGCATCCCACCTAATGCACATGGGAGGTGCGATGCATACTGAAAAGACCTTCTATGGGGTGCGATGGGTGAGAGTGAACAAATGGCAGAGACAGTTTGCAAGGTGGATGATCATGGAATCTTCCAGAAACTTCTCCTGTGACACTTGCCTCTCTGAATTTGCCCAGGGATGAGTAAGAGATCATTAATCTCCAAGTGGAATCAAGAACTATCAGAGAGAGTACACTAATCAAAATCCCAAAAGCTGATTCATCCCCCTTTAATCATCTATATATGGATCCCTCATCCCAGAGATCCAGAGGCTAGAATTTTGTATCTTGTAAGGAAGTGCTGTTGGTTTCTTGTTGGAATATCATAGTGTTGGGTGATCTAAGCTTTTCATGAGGTGAAAGAAGGGCTTTCATGCTGGAGGGTGACGCTGGGTCAGAACAATTGGTTGTAGTCCTCTTTGCTATTCTTGATTATTAATAAAGCTATTCAAGTTTTCCTCCACATTCTTGTATGTTTGATGATATATGCATTTGTGTGGTCAATATACATCTGGTCCTATATTGTTTATGATTGTAGATCTCTGTTCTTCGATAATATTATGCTGCTTTGATTCCATAGGTGCTCTTTGAAGCTGGGTATATGAAGGAGAAGTGGCAAGGATCTTTCAGAAGGGAGAGGAACCGAGCAAGGAACCAAGCGTAAGACTGAGTTTGGTGTCCTGCATTCTATTCTCACCTACTTCTGATAAAGGAAAATGAAAGTAGTTTTAGTTTGTTTGTTTCGAAGATAGCTACCAGTCTTAGTGGGACTAGTAGATCCGAGTGGAAATTAGATTTCCCAATATCACCAACCACTCAAATCAAAATAACAATTGGCCAAATTCCTCTTACTTCCCACCATTCTGGTAGAATAATGCATATCAATCTCAATGGTCACCCTCCACTTCATAGAACCAGAACTAGCAGTCAAGCTGGCAAAGACCTACAAACCAGCCAGTAGGAACAATCCCCCTATCTCAACCTACACTGCTAGTACCCTACACATTGCAACAGAACCCTTAGACAAACCTACGACCGCAGCTCCCAACCCATCCCAACCCAAACCCAAATAATAGACTGGTCCAATCTGTGCAAATTATTGAAGGACCAGAGCTAGAAACCAAGCTAAGGGAGTATAATGAGATTCAATTAAGGTCTGGCAGGATAATAGAATCAGAGGGGGATAAAAATATACAAGCTGAAGATCTGTAACCTGTAGAACAACCACTACAAGTGGAGAACATGGTTAAACATAAAACTCACAATCAAACGATCACCTCTTCTCCACCAATCCCAGAAAGATTAATCATACCCCGCCCAATCAAATATCCCAATTTTTATCTTCTATGAGAATTGAAAATTTTGTGTGTAAAAATACCTCTCCTCCAGGCTATTCAGGACATTGCAATTTATGCAAAAACTTTTGAGGAATTATGTACGAAAAAGCCGAAGAGGAAAATAAAAAAAACCCCAACTGTCAATGTAGTCGATACTTTATCTGATTTATTATCAGGCAGAGAAACACCTGTAAAATATGAGGATCCAGGAAACCCTATAGTCACGGTGCAGATAAATAGATTCTCCTTCCCTGATGCGTTGGTTGACCTAGGAGTAGCAATCAATATTCTCACAACAACAACTTCTCAAAATCTTGGCATTACATCCTTGGACCTAACCATGACCTTGTTGGAACTAGCTAATCGATCGGTAGTCAAACCAGAAGGCACATTACAGGATGTAATGGTGTTTGTAGACCCTTGGGAATACCCAGTAGATTTCCTGATCATCAATCATAGAAACCAGCTCGATGGACATCCCCTAATTCTAGGTAGACCTTGGCTAGCAACCGTGGATGCTTACATAAGCTGTCGAACAGGCAGCATGACTATAGCAAGAGGAAGCAATGTGAAAAAATTAGCCTTATATCCTCCAGCTTAGCCAAGTTTAACAATAATAAAAACTAGAAAACAACCTGTATCATATCCAACTAAAAACATTATATCACCACTAACTATAGAAGATGCTCTCGAATTCAAGGATCAAATAGAAGATGACATCATTAACACTTACATTCACCAACCAGATGTTGTATCCTATCCAAAATGTCACATGATCGAAGCAGCCCTAGATAACGAAATAGAAGAAGATCCCTTAAAAGGTATTAACGACTGGTCACTACCAACAACTTCTATTTATAACAACAAAACCATAGAAGTTGAGCCAGGGAAAACTTTAAATATTAACAAAAACCTGACCGCTGACTAGGAGCAGAAGCTTGTTCAACTTCTAAGAAAATATGAAGAGGCTTTCGCATGGGATTACCTAGACATGAAAGGGATTGATCCCCAATTATGCATGCATCACATCTATACAGAGAAAGGTGCCAGCCCCATTCGACAACCTCAACGGAGGTTAAACCCTCACCTTAAAGATATTGTTAAAGTTGAACTACAAAAACTATTAGATGTAAATTTCATCTATCCTATATCTGACAGCAAATGGGTCTCTCCATTAGTAGTGGTGCCTAAAAAGAATGGAAAGTGGTGTATATGTGTTGACTATAGAGAGCTTAATAAAGCAACCCAAAAATGCCATTTTTCCCTTTTGTTCATTGACCAGGTCTTGGACACATTGGCAGGAAAAAAATTATTTTCTTTCCTAGATGGCTTCAGTGGCTACAATCAAATTCAAATTGCCCCTAAAGACCAAGATAAAAGTACCTTTACCTGCCCTTGGGGGACATTTTCTTACAGGGTCTTACCTTTTGGGTTGTGCAATGCACCTGCCACATTCCAGAGGACTATACTTATCATTTTTCAGATCTGAGAAATGAAGGGCTCGAGTTGTACATGGATGACTTTACACCTTACGAAGATGACTTCGAGCTGGCATTACAAACATTAGAGAAAGTTCTGCAAAGATGCATTGCTACCAGGCTCTGTTTAAGCCATGAAAAATGCCACATGATGATGACCGAGGGCCTCATCTTGGGTCACTATATCTCAACAGCTGGAATTCAAGTAGATCCAGCAAAAATTCAGATAATTCTTTTAATACCTACCCCTTCCACACAAACTGAGGTACACAGTTTCTTGGGATTTTCTAGCTATTATAGAAGATTTATAAAGAAATTTTCTCAAATTGTTGCACCATTATATGCATTAACAGGAAATATCGACTTCATTTGGACTAACAAATGTGACATTTCTTTTGAAGATTTAAAATGGCTTATATCAACAGACCAAGTATTACGGGGCCGAAATTGGGATTTTCCATTCTAGATTTCACCAGATGCTTCAGATATGGCCATTGGAGCAATTCTCAGCCAGGAGGAAGATAAGAAGCCATATGCAATCTACTACATCAGCAAAAATCTATCTCCTACTGCATTAAATTATACTATGACTAAAAAAGATTTTTTGGCTGTAATCTATGCTATCAATAAATTCAGACATTATATAACAGGATGCCCTGTGGTTTTGTATACTAATCACTCTACTATTAAATATCTAGCTAATAAATCTATTACAAATGGAAGAGTGACAAGATGGTTGATCCTTTTGCAGGAATTCGACATAACAATCAAATATCGACCAGGAAAAGAAAATCCAGTAGCAGACTTCCTTTCACGAATGCCAAAGATAGATGACTCGGCAGCAGTAGAAGACCAATTCCCTGATGAACACTTATTCACTATCACCATGAAAACACCATGGTACACGAATGTCACAAACTACCTAGCAGTGGGAAAATTACTCGAGCACCTGATGCCTAATGAAAGAAAACAAATAGTACAGCGTAGCACTCGGTTCTCCTAGATCAGAGGATATTTATTTCATACAGGGTTCAATATGCACATTCAAATATGTGTCAGGGAAGATGAAGTCTTCGACATCCTGAAAGCTTGCCACGATGGGCCTTGTGGTGGTGATTTTGCAGACCACAGGACTGGTCACAAAGTCTTATAGATGAGCTATTATTGGCCCACCATTTTTAAAGACACCAAGAAGTTTGTCTAGGCATGTCACAGTTGCCAAATAATGGGACGCCCTAGGCAGTCTGATGAGATGCCCCTGCATCCACAATTAGTCATTGAACCTTTTGAATGATGGGCATTAGATTTCATTGGTCTAATAAACCCATCATCTAATCAGAAGACATACATACTAGTCATAACAGAATATGTGACTAAATGAGTGGAGGTAGAAGCATTACCAAGGGCAACAGAGGACTCAGTAATCACTTTCTTTTCCAACTATTCGTGTGATATGGCTTTCCTAGAGAAATAATCACAGATGGAGGGCCACAATTTATAGGCCATAAGATTGCTGCAACATTAAAAATAATCATATCATGCACAGAATCACAACTCCATACCACCCATAGGCAAATGGCCAGGTAGAAATCACCAATAAAGTAATCGAGACAATACTCACAAAGACCGTTGCATCACATAGATGTGATTGGGCTACCTGATTGCCAAAATCCCAGTAGGCATACTGCACGACATGGAGAAATACCATGGGATATTCCCCATATCAGCTAGTGTTTGGCAAAGAACCTATCTTCCAAATCGAATTTGAAATTCAGACATTGAGGATAGCTCAGGAGGTAGGCTTGGACTTAAATGAAGCACAAATTAATAGGCTACATCAAATCAATGAATTGGATGAAATCCGGATATCAACTCTTCAGCATACTGCACTTATCCAACAACAAAGAGCGAAATGACATGATGCCATTATCAAGAAGAAGATCTTCCACGAAGGATATTGGGCACTCTTGTATGATTCTAGGTTCTAGGATTTCCCGGGAAAACTCCAAACCATATGGTTAGGCCCCTATGAGATACAAGAGATGCATGATAATGGCACCCTCACATTAGCCACCATTGATGGGTCTGGCTACTCTTTTAAAGCGAATGGACATCGAGTATGACTCTATCACAAACCGCTTACCAGGGAGTCCTTTTGCCAACAATTACGAGAATATTCCACTATACAAATTCTTGCTGAGGAGGGAAACCAATCCACAACATCGGCCTAGTGAAGAATTTATTTGTTTTTGAAATTTGTACATAAAGTTTCCTTTCTATTTTGATTGAATTTTCTTGTATAAATTGTATATAAGTTGTTTTTTATTTTCCTTGTTGTTCCATTTAAGGAACAACTTTTGTTCCCTCTAAGGAACAACAATGTTGTGTGTAAATTTTCTTGTTGTTCCCTCTAAGGAATAGTTGTTGTTCCCTCTAAGGAACAACAATTTTGTGTGCAGATTTTCTTGTTGTTCCCTTTTAGGAACAACTATTGTTCCCTCCAAGGAATATCTGTTGTTCCCTCTAAAGGAACAATAATTTCATGTGAAATTTTTTCTTTTTGTTGTTCCCTCTAAGGAACGGTTGTTGTTCCATCTAAGGAACAGCTACCGTTCCCTCTAAGGAACAACCGCTGTTCCCTCTAAGGAACAACAATTTTGCGAATAATTTTCCATTTTTTTTTCTTTTCGCATCGTTCCCTTTAAGGAAAAGTTGTTGTTCCCTCTAAGGAACAACTATTGTTCCCTCTAAGGAATAGCAGTCTTGTGTGTATTTTTTTTTCCATTGTCCCATCTAAGGAATAGCTGCTATTCCCTCTAAGGAACAACTGTTGTTCCCTCTAAGGAACAACAATTTCGTGTGTATTTGTTTTCCTGCTACTCCATCTAAGGAACAACTGTGTTCCCTTTAAGGAACAACTGCTTTTCCCTCTATGGAACAATTGTTGTTCCCTCCAAGGAAAACCAATTTAATGTGTATTCATTTTCTTCTTGTTCCCTCTAAGGAATAGTTGTTGTTCCCTCTAAGGAACAACTGTTGTTCCCTCTAAGGAACAGAAATTTCGCATATAGTTTTTTCTTCTTTTTGTTGTTCCTTACAAGGAATAACTGTTGTTCCCTCTAAGGAACAGTCGTTGTTCCCTCTAAGGAACATTGATTTTTTTGGCATGTATTTCCTTTGTTTTTCCCTATAGGGAACAACTGCTATTCCCTCTAAGGAACAACAATTTCGGTGTGCAATTTTTCTTCTTGTTGTTCCCCCTAAGGAACAACTGTTGTTCCCTATAAGGAACAACATTTTTGTGTATATATCTTTTTGTTGTTCCCTACAGGGAACAACACCATTTGCGTGTATTTTTCATTTGTTTTTCCCTACAGGGAACAACTGTTGTTCCCTCTAAGGAACAAAAATTTTCGTATGTGTTTTCTTTGTTGTTCCCTACAGGGAACAGATGTTGCTCCCTCTAAGGAACAACACCCTTTTTGTGTGTTTTTCCTTGTTGTTCCCTATAAGGAACAACACTTTTGGTGTGAGGTTTTATTTTGTTGCTTCCTTAGTAAATAACACTTTTTGAATATCATTTCTCTCCTTTGCTCACTCTTTATGATCCTCTATAGGGAAAGTATACAAATATATATGTAAGGATACAAATTTGAAGTTTACTAGAACAGAAAAACGAATATTATCATCTTTAATTAAATTGATTTGTATTGATCGAAAAAGGAAGGACATAACCATCTATATCACTTCATTGTCCTTATTTTCACTATAAATCGAATTGATTGATTATTTGTACCATGTTGGTTCTCCCCTAACCACTATAATTCTCCCTGTTCATTATCATCAAATAAGGTTAA
Organism: Pinus tabuliformis; assembly: GCA_031772625.1. NCBI lineage: Eukaryota > Viridiplantae > Streptophyta > Pinopsida > Pinales > Pinaceae > Pinus > Pinus tabuliformis. The sequence goes on from CM062818.1 coordinate 68,539,498, forward strand.
GGGCATACATTTTTTCTATGGATATGTTCAAACTTCTTCCGCCATCCCTACTCCTAAGGAGTGTTGAGCCACCCTCTATATATAAATTGGAAGTTTTGTTCAAAAAAAAAAGATATATATATATATATCTATAGACATATGTTTACTAACAATTGTATGACTTTTACAGATGGAGGATAGGGGGTCTCATCATGAGCCAGCATACCATGATCATAAGGAAGTAGCGAAGTGGCATTCCCACTATGGCCACCACACCAGGGATATGATCCAATGGATGCATCAGAAAAATAAAGTCCTTGGAACAGGGGGTCTCATCACAAGCCAGCCTACTCACCTTTCACTCCTTCCCAGTGAATGGCAATGTGTTCATCTGGCTACCAAGCTAGCACATTGGTCTCTACTCTAACATCATAATGCACTTCCCAAATTATATAGAGAGGATCATGGTTCCAAAGGGTGAAAAAGCAACTCTGTCGAGCCTATAAATGCTTGCGGGCAACAGAAGCTCTGCAGATGGTATTGAAGTCATATTTTCAACATCAATAGTGATTATAATCCCCTTTTCTTATTTTTACCTTTGCCACAGAGAGATTATGCTTCTAATCTATTTTTGAACCTTTATGCATGCAATATCTTTTAAAAATCAATCATAGTAGCTTTAAGTGGAATGATGACGACAAGGTATCTTTCCTGCGTCAACTGTCCTTTTTCCTTTTCCAATCACCTCATGGCATCTCCACACTAATTGATAATTTTTGTTATATGCATTGATTTCAGCACTTCGATATCTTTTGCAATCCTATCATTAATATGCGTACCTTTCCACTTTTATCACCCCTGTACTTCGCTGCCAGCACATCATTCCTTCACTCATTCGGTCGAAGGCGACCTATCATTTCAACGGGGGGCAAGAACCAACCTCCAGTGTATTTATATATGTGTGTCAATCCTTTCTTCGATTATGCAGGGGAATACAAAATTCCATGATTACAGAGTATGTGGTACAATAGCAAGTCCTAGATAATGGTATTTATGCCTGTAAAGTATCATCTGAAATAACCATTATAACAACTTTTTGTTTCGTCACTCGGCTCTGTCTATTGTTGTGATATCTCTGCTACACTAACTATTTGTAGAATCCAGGCAGTATGGGAGGAAGAACAGTGCGCAGGGAGCCGCTAATACTAGTTGTTTCTGATGCAGCCAGAGAAATTCTAGCCCGAGTTGGGTGGATAACATACTTCACACGATTTCAGCAACCCAACGAAGCAATCGTTATTGAATTCCTACAAAATTTACAGAACAGACAATCTATGATAAGAGGGAGGCAAATAACAGTGTCAGATGTGGTGATAGTTGAAGTGTCCAGATTACCAGTAGAAGGACCCGTATGGGCTAATAAAAGATTGAAGTTGCAGAATTTTATTACAATCTTTAAGGACAAGGGACATGACCTGATCATCAAAGGCAAAGGAGTTCAACCATCATCCCTTGGAGAACTGTGGGGAGAATTAGCCAGAGTCATCCTGAATTACATCACATGTGATGGGCGAAAAGACATGGTAAGGCCACATCCACTTAAACTCTTAGCAGTCCTGAAACAAAAATGTTCTGTGAATTTGCCTACATATTTGAATTTCCTATTGCATGACACCACTCGAAGCATAAAAAAGTCCCAACATATAGAATCTGTCATGAGCTACCACTACTTGATTAGGCTAATAGTGAGTTACAACCTCACCTAGTAGCAATCAAGTTGGGAGGAATTAATATTTTTCATTGAAGGGGGCTTAGCTCTGCATGTGCCTAACCCTATTTTGAAAAGGAAGAGGACTACCCTTACAACAAATATTCCCAAAAATTGTAGACATTCCTCTAGGCTGAGGACAAACTTAGGAGTGGCCAAAAACCCCCAGGACAGCATGAACCAACCCATAGAATTGTCTAGCCCGGGAAGTGAAGAAAAATTGCAGATAGAAGGCCGGGATAACCCTGAGTCAGACCATGAGGAAGAATTAGGGAATTCTGGAGAAGAAGAAAGAAATGAATCAGAACTCCCCTCAACATCAAGTCCCCCAGGTGATTTACTGCACGATATCGAATTGGCCCAGATCCGGGCCAATATGGATGATTTCATATAGCCCAAAAGCCTGCTCAATTTTAACAATGGAGCAACCCAATCTGTAGAGAACTCTAGCCAAGATAGAATTATATCAAAAAACATAAGCTATGAAGCAAAAATAAAGGCAGAGGCCACTGAAGAAGAGGTGAACCAACCTGCTCATATGCCTCCAGGAGAACTCAGCCAAGTAGGCCTACATATAGAGAATATAGGCCAAACAGAAAAAATAGAAGTAGACCAAGAAGATGACTACCAATCTAGGGACACAATTCTTTTAGAACAAAGCCAAGATGAGAAACTGGGCTCGTAAGGAGAATTAGCAGAACAGTTGCTTCTCATAAAAAGCATAGAGACAAAATTAAAAATCTTAGGAAGGAACAGTAGAGGCTGCAGAAAACAATAAAAAGGCTCAAACGAAAGATAAGAAAATTATTAGTGGGGAAAGTTCCATAGAAAACCCCGGAAACAATAAATGCAGCAGTTCAAACTGAATTATATGAAACAAAGCTACAGGGACTCAAAATGAGCCCATACTCACTTGTAGCCTTAGCCTTAAGAAAGTGCCTAGGTTTGCAACGCCCCAACGAAGGAACCGGAATTTGATTTGGAGTGCGTTAAGGAGACATTCATGGAAGCTAAGAGGAGCTTCTCTAATTCCTCCACTTCAGGAAGTAAAGACGTACTGGAGCCGGAAATAGACCCATCGATGCTTACTACGTTCTTGGAGACATGCGTGAAGCTACTGCGTGATAGCAAGGATGTAAAGGGGCTACAAGAAATCATAACTATATGCGTTGGGACCATGCCAGGAGAACCACGTGTAGTCTAGAAACGTGGGAAGCACATGATGCGAACAGGAAGGAAGATGAGATTGACCACGCAGATCAAGGAATATGAGATGGACCAAGTGATTCTGGACCTAGGATCGGACATGAACGTCCTGCCAAAGAAAACATGGGAGCACATGGGCAAGCCTCTGCTGTAATGGTCTCCTATCCAACTACGAATGGCAAACCAACAAAATATCCTACCTGTGGGGAGATTGCAGGGAATCACAGTATAAATTGAAGGAGCAAGCCTGCTAGCAGATTTCGAAGTGATAGAAATTGTTGATGACAACAATCCCTACCCCACACTATTGAGAATAGACTGGGCCACTCACATCAATGGAGTGATAAATCTAAATAAGTGCAAGATGATCTTTGAGAAAAAGTCTTTGCATGTGGTGGTACTTTTAGACCCCACAAAAGGATCGCACTACATAGAGCTAGTGTGCGACTATGATAATGACAATGATCTGGACTACATCTACAAGATAACCGCACAGGAGAAAGATCGGGTAAATCCAATTGGGGATTGCCGAATCTCTTGGGAGCATGAAAGCTCCTACACATCAAATTCTGACGAGGATATAAAACGATGGTAGCACTGGTTACACAAGGTAACCACACTCAACTGTAACATGATGACAAGGTTGCTGCGCTATGTGGAAACAAAGGTAATAGATCTTCCTACATATAACGGGTTGAGCGAGGTGGATGAATTCTTGGAAAAATTTGAAAGAGAAGCGTTGGAACAGAAGCTTTTTGATGCTCTAAATGGGTACTATGAGCTACACCCACAAGATGGTGGGGTACGCACCAAAGAAGTTTTGAGGATTGGCGTGAATGCAGAACGATGATGCTCATGTGGTTTCGGAAGCCTCAGATGCGATTGAGAGACAAGTATGATAGACAAACCGGCCTGCACACCTAGCTATCCAAGTGGACATAGGCATATGGTGCGAAACCTATGTGAATGCACACCGTCCTCATGATAGGAGACATGATCAGTAAGCAGGTATGGGTAAGGCAATGGCATGAACAACCCTATGGATGGGACCACGAAGTGTGGAAAAACCAAGTGCGTAGAAGAATATCCATGCAGAAGCTTTTAACAAAGTATGCAAAGTGTTGAACAAGGTCCACAATGTGAGGAAAACTGACTGGGACCTGCATGTACCAGCGGTTCTCTAGGCTCATAGGACTGCATGCAAAAACCTGACAGTGCAGGCACCACCAAGGCTAGAGTATGAAGCAAACACAGTAAGCTCTATAGTACTTAGAAAACTTAGAATGCGCATGATAGCGCCGATAGATACGATGGTTCACAGAACCTTGGAAACAGAAATCCAACAGTGAAATCTCAGACTCCAAGAACTTGAAGAAGAAAAGATACGATTAAGGAAGAAAAGTGCTCTAGTGGATGGGGAGGTCAAGAAGCTAGAGGATGAGATAAAGGAATATTTTCTCGAAAAAAAACCAGGGTGATAAGGCATGATGCGTAAGATCGTGGTGATAGGTTTTAGGTCTATGGCCATGAATTGATCAGTCTGATGCCTTGGCTTGGACCGCACATTGCTAAGCGTATTGACCAGGGTAGCGCGTTGTAGATGGTAAAGTGTTCGATGCTGGCCATAACAATAAAAGGTGGGTATTCTCCAGAAAACATAATGGATGACAGGATGAAACTTTTCACGGGTGGTGTGACCACCTCACTAGCCAAAGGAAGAATAGTATTAGCACTCCAGGAAGTTGAAAACAAGCGCGGAACTATAAAATATTCTGCCCAGGACCTACGCGATGTTGGAGCTATGCGTAGAAGCAAAGAGTCACAAGGTCCGAGAGCACGCACGGGGGGTTGCACTGCCATGCGGTTGACCAGAAAATGACTTTTGGAGACACTATTCATGATGGGATTCTCGACTTGAGACCAAATGGAGTGGGCGGTAGGAATTTAAGACGTGATTTGTGGGCAAGATTTGGGAAAATATGCCACCAAGGGAGCATTAACAAACTGGATTTGGGGGGATGCTCGAATTTAAATTCAAAAAGAGTTATAAATTACAAAGGGCTACCCAGCAAACAACACTTGGTCATTTATGAATTGAGCTATTGAGCAGAGCGCTGATTGTTGTGTGTCGAGCGTTGATTGAGCCTCTGAGTTCGCGAATGCTAGATTTCTGGACAAATACGATGGCAACAGATAAGGATGTTATGGAGATAACAGAAATGACTGCCAAGGAGGTTGCACAGGCCCTGACAATGGGGGATTCTCTTGAAGGTGCCCTGAAATCACTGCACATGCCAAAACCCAAGAAGGACAAACAATCGATGGTTCACGTACGTGTGTCCCCGTGGAACCCACTACGCACCAAGCTGTCAATGGAGGAGAAGTAGAAATTCATCACCATAGAGACTGATGAAGAACAGGAAGACTTGGAGGACCTAATCATTGCAGAAGACGAGGATGAAGGCATGTAGGAGGAAACTCAACCTGTGTACCCCCCGACAAAGTTGACTGCCTATGTCCCCCCATGAAAAGGGAAGGCTAAAGTGCCCAAGGACTTGGATGAGACCAAGAGCTCACTCCAGACCCCGCTTCTCCCAGACAACATTATTTTTTGAGGCCACGCACCTGAGGTGGGTGCCGAGCCTAAAATTGGAAGATTGGGACCTCGCTCACCATGAAAAGTTCCCTGACCTTGAGACCAGGCACATTATGAAGCCCAAGTAGGACACCGTGGTGGGGGTTACAGAATTAGAGCTACGAAAATGGTTGCGCAGAGTAGAAAAGGCTGGGCTACTAAACCTACTCTGGGTGTCGCATTTCTACCGTGCCCAAATAACCATTTTCGTCATCAAGCAGCTGCTCTTCCTGGTGCATGATGGGTGTTTATGGCTAGAGGAGCCCATCCCCATCATGATAGACTTGATTCACCACATCTCCCGACTTCCATGCAAAGGATAGGACCCCACAGATATCTCGGAGGGGAAGAGCAGTGACTTGGCCACCGCAGAGGCCATGAAGAAAAGATACAAGTTGGTGAAGAAAAAAATAGGCTACGCGATATCCAGCATCAGTGACAAAGAAGTGAAAGTGGAAACCCAAACATTGGCTGGTAAGGTTATGTTCAAGTTTTGTGCAGATGAAATACCTGTGCCGATGGTCGCACTAGCTGACCAGTGCGCAAAGGGGGTCTAGTTTAACTCGTCCAAATTCCTTTGCAAGGAGTTCTTAGAGAATTTCCACAAAGCTCAGGAACAGGGAAAAAAGTTCCATTATGCATGGCTTCTTCTATCCATAATTCTCATGGCATGGGAATTACCAGAGGATAGTCAATTCCCCATAATTGACAAGGACCTACCAAAGGCCATAAAGTATGCTTCACTCTGGGCCACAAAGGATGCCAAGAGGATCTGTGACAGTAAAATATTATGGGTGTTCATGGAGATTAACCTTAGAATGGGGATCAACCATAAGCCGCGGTTGTCACCCACTATCTACAATAGCCTACGGATTTTTGCGGAATTCAAAATGGACATCCATAACATTTACATCAGAGCGTGCAAGGACCCAACTAAAAAATGGATGAAGCTACCCTTTTTAGCCACAGACAACATCATATTTAATGTACTGAAGGCATGGCTGCCAGAGTGGTGTGCCCCAGACATTGCGGAGATAGAGAAGTCGGTAGCACAAAGAGAGAAAGACGAGGCCAAGCTATGCATCACACAGTTGGCTGAAAAGCAAAGGAAGGAAGCAGCGATAGCAGAATTGTGGGCGGCATGGGATGCTACACAGACAACAACTGAGCAGGAACAGGCCACAGCAGTAGCAACAACAGTGCAGGAGGTAGCCACGAAGGCATGCAAGGGCCAAATGTCACCTTTGCATGGGCAAGAAGTAGAGGAATAAGAGGGAGGCATGGACCCATGAACCACATCAACATAGTTGAAGCACTAGCACCCAGTCGAGCGGACAGGGTCATGTAAGAAGGTCAAGGCATCGAAGTTGTCAGTTGACCCGATCACCCTAACCAAGGGTGATCTGCACGACGTCGGTGAGACAATGCACGATGTCACCTCTAAGGCCCTAAAAATTTCATGCAGGAGAACTAGATTGTGTTGGGGGCCCTCAGAGTGCAGTTGCAAGAATCGTAGGTACGCCCTTCTTAGGCTAGTACCCTTTCAACCAGCCTCGCAGTTGGAACAATGATAGTAGAACAAATGTTGCGCGCGCAGATGACGAATACCATAGTGTTGCCAAAAGGGGAACTAGTGACAACAAATGAGTCTGACAGGCCTACGATTAGTGCACTAAAGGGTCTCGGTATCAACATAGCTGCACTCCCGCTAGAGACCTTATATGTTTTACAGGATGGGATAACTGCAAAGCTGCAAGCTACAGAGAGTAGCGTGCTGCAAGTCCTCAGTGAGTAGAAAATCAGTATGGAAAAATTGAGCTTGCAGTGCGATGAAGTGGTGTCGCAGAATCAACAAATGGTACAGGTAATAGACAATGCTTGCCAAAGCATCCTAGAGTTGGCCATCCCAGTAAACATGTCAGTAGAGGTGCAGATCCACAGGTTAGCAGTAGGGGTACATGAGACAAGGGAAGAAATGACAAAGGTGCAGCTAGATATGAACCTTTAGATTGGTCAGCTATGGTTAAAGGTGCAGCCATCCACCCCCTGGAAGTCAGAGAATAGTGTGCTAGTACTATCATAATGGGACTGGATGAAATTGGCAGTGCAGTGCGAGACTGCACCAGCATGTTGGAACAATCATTTGAGGTCCTCACAAATCTGTAGGAGGACTCCAACATCCAGTGCTTAGAGACAAGGGTTCGAGAACTCCAACAGCAGTATGACAGCGTCAAAGGAACTATGTAGACAATGGCCCTCACTCAAAGGCTCGTGTGGATGCAACAGGCTAAAGTGCTGAAATAATAGGTGGACGTGACATGACACAAGGAAGCAGTCCTGAAGGCGTGCGTTCAGCCTTGGATTGACGAGGCCCTTCACCATCATAGGAGAAATTGAAGGCAAGCTCACACAAATGTAGGGGATGCACACACTGATGCAGAGAAGCACTTCCAAGACAGAGGTCTCGTAACAATATATGCAGTAGATCTAGCAAGTAGCAGCTCAATGTGTTGTTGATCTTGCCGTAGTTCGAGAACAGTTGGAGGGACTCCACGTAAAGATCTCTGTGCCGATAGAGTGACTCGAGAGCGAGTCACGATGTTTGTGTTGGGGGTTTTTTGGGCATGGAATCCCCCCAAGGCATGTTTTGGGGCTTAAAGCCCAAGTTTTGATCGAATCTTGTTGTAAAAGCTCTATGAATTGCGGGTGTGGGGCGCGAAAGTATAATAGAGTCACAGGGTTGTCCACCCTAGTTTTTGTAATGTAAATTCGGCTGGATAGACCTACCTGTGGTCTGCGAACCATGGGATTGTATAAATAGAGAGAGGCTCTAAGTGTAAAAGAACTAACTAATAGAAGGATGAGAAGCCTATGTGATTGAGTCGAAGTGTAAAGTGTGTCTATGGGTTGTAGAGTAGGATAAGGCTCTGCAGCTGAGTGCGTAGAGGCCTAGTAGTATGCAGCTGAGTGTGCATACCCCTATAGCTAAGTGCACAGGGAAAGTCGAGTTTGTAACTATTGGAAGTATCAATAAAGAGAAGTTTTGCTATAGTTCTCTATATCATTTCCTAGTTTAATGCATGATTCGATATAATTTTCAAATACACTGTTTATTTACTGCGCGATCGTGTATGAATGCTTTGTATTGATAATTATAAGACATTTAAGTAGGTAAAGGTCGTTAATTAACACTGGAATATAAGTAAGATCTCGGATAATAATGCAGAGCACGACACAACCCCTGGTTAGGGATCCGCGAAGGCAGTGTATCAGGCCACAAGGAATGGGAAGTGCGTGAAGCAACCTGCGCACAGGAGAAAACAAAGGACCAGTCGAACCTCTCAGACATCTAAAGGGTGTGGAAACCCAATTCTAGCACCCTCCCATAATACTTCGGGTGAGACCTCAGTTCGCGTTCTGTGGACTGTTGTCGAAAGGGCCAGTAGTACAGGGATTTGTTTGGCTAATTAACTCTGAACCTAGGTCAGGCCCTAACAAGCCAATAGCGATAGTAGGATCTTGTCCATATATATGAACCAAAATATATTTCCATGTGGAAAACAAGGCAATGGATTTTTTCCTTTGATCACTTTACTATTTATTAATGTTGCAAATTCACTAAAATCCTTGTCCTGATTTTCCCATGGATAGGGATTATTAATAAAACCATCTAAATAACACCATGGTTGATCCATTTCAAGTGTTGTACCTATGTTCTCACATCCTTGTCTCTCAAATTAACCCAACCTTCTACTGGAAAATCTCCCATTAACAAAGTCAATTTAAACTACAATCCCCAACACACTCTATTGAACACCAAAATCAATCTTGTTCTAGGTTCTTCCTTACCCAATTCCCCATCCTATCATCTCGCTCCTCAAGAGGTAGCCGAGATAAAATTCCAAATGGAACAACTATTGACATTCGACCATGTTAAACCTTCATACTCACCATGTGCATCTCCAACTTTCATTATTCCCAAAAATGATGATTATGAATGGTTCCTAGTGACAAACTACAAGGGCATCAATAAAACCAATGTTAAAAACTGCTACCCACTACCCTAGATTGAAGATTTTTTGGACCCTTAAAAGGGGATTTTTTCTTCACAAATATGGATTTGACTGTACGATACCATCAGGTCCACATGCATGCATGGAAGACAACTTTCAAAATAAATTTTGGGTTATTTTAATGGATGGTCATACTGTTTGGGTTGACCAATGCACCAACCATGTTTATGAGATTCATTATTAATGTTTTCAAACCACACTTGGGAAAATTCATGGTCATTTACCTTGATGATATTTCGGTATTTAGTAAATCTTTGGAAGACCATCTTCAACAGGTCCACAACATACTTGAGTTACTGCGAGCAAATAAACTTTATGTAAAAGAGAAGAAATCCTATTTTGGACAAACATCAGTACAATATTTTGGATTTATATTGAAACAACATGGGTTCAACTAGGTCGATCGTGGACATGGTCTTTGGCATAATGTCCAACACCTTCTAGTTCACATGACCTCAACCGTTTCATGGGAGGTATTATTTTTTGTAGAAAATTTGTCTCTCATTTCACCTAGCTAGCCCACACTTTACACCAATTGTCTAATTAAGAAATTTTTATTTAGTATTTCGAGTCTGCACAATAGTTTTATCAACCCAAGAAAACCTCATGCTTTACCCCTGCTCTCCATTTTCTAGACATGAATCAACCATTTGAGATGGAAATTGATGCCTCTAAATTTCCCATTAGGGTTGTTCTTAAACAGGGATGCCACCTTATGGCATACCATTCTAAGATACTTGTGGATTTTACGATTATGTATAGTACATATGACAAGCATTGAAGTAGTGGTGCACTTACCTTCTTGGAAAAGAGACCATCATCCATACAAATCATCACCTACTGATATTCATCAACTCACAATGCAAGATTCAAGTGAAACACCATCTAAAGTGGGTTTCTTACATTTGGTAATCCCATCTTATGATTAAATACAAGAAGTAGATAGCTAATAAAATGGTTGATTTGTTAGGATAACCACTTACTCAGGTCTTACACATTCTAGAGGTTTGTTTTGTTGCATATGATGTTTGGAAAGATATGTATGCAATATATCCGGTATTTGATGAGATATGGGAAGCTCTACAATAGATTACAATCATAATCTAAACTCCCTTTCTTGACTATACCATTCATGATCATTGGTTATATAAACTTAACCAATTCTATGTGCCACAATTTTATGATCATTTCCTTCTCCTTCATGAAGCATAGGCCTCTTCATGCAGCGGGAATTTTGGCATAGACAATACCATTCTCAATATCTAATGCCACCTCTACTAGCCTGCCTTACCTTAGAAAGTGGAAAAATTCATTCAAGCATGTTTGCTCCATTCATAAGGAAAGCCATCAAATCATAAGCATTAATTATATGAGCCTTTACCAATAACCTCCCGTCCTTGGGAATCCATTTCCATGGCCTTTTTTAGTGGTATTCCTACCCCTTTCTGTGAAGATGATGCTATTGATTTCTAGTTTGTCATTTTTCCTAAATAGCTATATTTCTTCCTTGTCATATGAATACCTCTACTCCTCAGACCACATATATCTTCATCCAACAAATTTTCCCACACTTAAGTTTTCCGAGTAGCATTATTTCCGATCACAATTCTCATTTTCTGAGTACTTTTTGGCATACTCTCTAGTCTTTGTTGGGTTTCCAACTTTCTTTCTCCATTGCATTTCACCCACAAATAGATGGAAAAATGGAATTTGTTAATCATACTTTGGTTCACTCCCTTCATAAGTGTTTTTCCATAAATAAACAATGGGATTTGTATTTAAACATTATTGGACATAGTTAAAGTAGGGCCACATAATCCTCTATTGGTTTCTTGTCTTTCAAGGTTTGTTTTGGGTTTCATCCAAGCGTTACCTTTGATATGCCACTGACTATCACCCCCTATGGGTCTGCTAATCAATAATAGGAACAAAAATAAACTCAATAGTTTATACACTCCACATATTAGAATTAGACTCAAGTAACTGCTACCTTGCAGGTACCGCAACATCATGCGGAACATAGGCATGAAAAGTAGTGAAAACCCATGCCTTTTTAGTCATGAGACTACATGTGGATTTTGTTGGACAAGAAACGCTTCAAGGGACAACACCGTAAGATACACCTCGGTGATATGGCCCATATATTGTTATGGAATGCATTAGAGAAAATGCATATCACTTAGACTTGCCTTTCTATCTTGGCATCCACGATGTTCTTAATGCTAACGATCTCAAGCTCTTTGAACCACCTATTCTTGAGGAATCTACAATAGTTCAATATTTGATGGATAATACTTTTCAATTTTCAACCTCCTATACTTAACGATATAGTTCTTGGCTCCAAGAAAAGGAAAACATGCCAACAATTATGGTTATCATATCTTGTTAGTTGGAATGGACACATGCTAATGCAGGTGAAATGGATTGTAACAAAAACATTGAAGTGCACTTTCCCTCATTTTGTGGATGAATCAGGGATGTTTCCCACTGTAAATAGGGAGAAATTAGGCAACCAAGAAAGTAACACCAATTATAAACATCTAACAGATTGGGAAACCAATAAAAGTCACACTCCTTCCTTGACAACATCTAAAACTAAAAAAGAAGGAAACATTTAAAACTAGTAAAGAAGGAAACATCCCAATGCATTTGCTTTATCCAATAATGTAGTTGATTTTTATCAAATGTTTTTTGTAATTAAATTCATAAGGGGAGTGTTAGTATTGCTTATAAAATGCTCATGTCTCCCTCATAATAAAATATTGGTATTATTTTCTAGAACTTCTATGTTCTTCTCTATTTTGAATCTACACGGTTATATATGTGACTTTCTAGACAATTTCTATATTTGCATGTAGATAAATAGATCCATCTTAATTCAAGTCTGTCATGCAAAGATTTCCTCAAATTTTGATCCCTTTAGGAGTATAAAAATATGGAGTTAAGATGAATTTACATTTGTATTATATATTGTCAGGATATATACATTTTAACTCTAGATTTGTCAAGACTAAAGAGGGACCAAATATATTGAGTTAGGATGGATTTATGTTAATTCACTTTATTATGACACCCTTTTTTGAAATAATAATAGTAACAACAACAACAACAACAACAACAGCAATAATAATAATAATAATAATAATAATAATAATAATAATAATAATAATAATTATTATTATTATTATTATTATTATTATTATTATTCTGTAAATCAGGAAGACAACTATATTAATTCAAAACAAAAATGCACAATGATCCTTCTATAACTACTTTCCTACCATTAGGGAAGTTGGACTAGTAACATAGACGGGTCATTTTTAGTGACATAAACAATCTATCCAATTTCACAAAGGCATGAAGTATGAAAGTCTCTAAAGTATAATATTCTATTGTAATATTGAATGATTTTATATCGTATGATTGCATCCTTGTTGCTTCTAACATGAAAAATGAAAACTATAGGAGAGATCATTTATGTGAATGGTGAGCCCACATGATTAGTGTTAAGAACCTTTGCATCCTCCTCAAGATTGGAGAATTCCAAATCAACTATATTCTTAGATAACACTATACTTTGTCAAGTTTCCTTACCTATATATTCACTTCATCAATACTAAATATGATGTCCTATTGAGTTTCTAAGAATTCAGCCAACACTTTTCCAATTATCTTTTTACAAATCAATATAGGTCTTTGGTTTGAATGTGTCTAGTCTTTCTAGTTTTTATATTCCCTGTCTTAGGAATCCAACTACCCACCTCTTTTTTCATTTCAACATCTAAGATGTATATCCACTCCATCCTTGCCCCCCAATCTATATTTTTTATTTATCTTGAAACCTTAGTTGGAGTGTTATAGATATAGGATGATTATGATCACTTTTCCATATTTTGAGCTCTCAATCACTAAGGATATTAGGTTCCCTTTCAACCTCGATGAATCACTAATGAAATAACTCTCAGGATCATGACATAAGTAATGGAAAACTAGGGCACATTGTAAGGGGAGGGTAAAATGATAAACAAAGCTCCCAACGTGCAACCAAAAGTAGAAAAAAAATAATTTGAGAGTTGTGAAGTCAAAGCTACTAAAAGCAGTAGGATAATTATATCTAAATAAGAGACTAGAGGGAGGAATGAAACCCTCCCGTGAGTGTGAAACCAAGGAGATGTAAAAGGTGAAGCTATGCCAAAAACCATGAAGGGGAACAGAAAGCTCCCACTAATAGAAAAGAATGAAACTAAGACCTGTGGTAGAACCAGAGCTAAAGAGACCATAGGGATGAATGAGACCTAAAGACTCCTCTGAGTATGAAACCAAGAGGAGATGAAAGAAAAATCTCTATCAAAAACCCAAAATGGACTTGCATTCTCCCATTGATACAAAAAACCAATACTAATATCCATGGAGGAACTAGAACCATAAGAGAGAAGTGGAGGGGGTCAAAACACCTTCATGCCAAAGCACAAGAACATAGACATAGGAAGCTCTAGAATTACCACCATCTAGGAAAATTCTTGTCATATGTCCACTTAAAAGCCACAAAGAATAGAAAATCCAAGAGAACATAGAACTAAAAGGGTGATAATGCCAAAATATTTCTCATTCTCCTTCCCAAAACCTATGTATGATGCCAACTATCTACACCCTTGCTGTTATAGACATTTTTGGGCACTCAACCCCAAGCATAAATGTCCATAAACCGAGGGCTCCTAAGTCCCTAAAAGTGTTGTTCCAACCCCTAAATGAACAAGGTCAACTGATTACAGCTTCTCCCAGAAGTTCTCCATGAAAAACTACTCAGAACTGGTCAAAACTGGATCATTTCACCTGCTCCATAGGCAAAGTGCATTGCATATCACCTAAATACACACAGTGGGTGCGTTGCATTTCAAAAAGACCTTCTATGGGGTGTGATGGGCGAGAAGGGACAAATGGTAGTGTCAATCCGTGAGGTGGAGAAGCATGGAATCTTCCAGAAACTTCTCCTGTGACACTTGCCTCTCTAAATTCGACCAGGGATGAGTAAGAGATCATCAATCTCCAAGTGGAAGCAAGAACTATCATAGGGAAGAAACTAATCAAATCACAAGCTGACTCATCTCCCTTATAGACATCTATATATGGATCCCTCAGACCAGAGATTCAGAGGATGGAATTTTGCATCTTGTAAGGAATTGCTGTTAGTTTCTTGAGGCAACATCATAGTGTTGGGTGGTCTAAGCTTTTCATGAGGTGAAGAAGGGCTTACTTGCTGAGAGGATGATGCTGGGTCAGAACAACTGGTTGTAACTCTTTTGGCTCTTTCTTGATTATCAATAAAGCTATTCAAGTTTCCCTCCATACTCTTGTGTGATTTATGTTTTATGCATTTGTATGGTCAATTTACATCTGATCCTAGATTGTTTATGATAATAGATCCATGTTCTTGTATAGTGTTATGCTGCTTTGATTCTGCAGATACTCTGTGAAGCTGGGTCTACAAGAGAGCAAGTAGCAAAGGACTATCCGAAGAGAGAGGAATCGAGCAAGGAACCAAGCGCAAGACAGAGGTTGGTCTCCTTTATTCTTCCCTCATCTATCTTTCATAAAGGAAAACGAAAGTAGCTTTACTTTGTTTGTTTCTAAGGTAGCTACCAGCCTTAGTGGGATTAGCAGTTCTGCATAGACATTTTTCCCTGTAACAAAATGGCGACTCCACTGGGGAGCGAATAGATTGATTGTTTATCTACATTTGTTTACTTTATAAACTTACTAACGGAGCCTGAAGTCAAGCCAACTAGCCTTCAAACTGCATTTGCTATGCAAATGAAAACTAGATCAACTCTGCTTCAGTCAATCTCCGGGTTTTGTTTATGAATTAAACAACTGATTTACAAGCTTTCTAATTTCCCTCGTGGTGGCTCTAGTAACCTCCTTAGATCTACCCCTGTGATTGATTTACTGATTACCACTTGCTCGGACAAAATCCCTAAACTGAACTGCAAACTATGACCTGGAACCCAATCAAAGTCTCGTCCCTGGTCCAGCGCACTGTCTGTTCTGTGAATCTCAGATTCAGTGCACTTCCTGAGTGTAGAAGGTGCGCTGCATTTCAAATTCACTGTGTTATAGGTGTGCTGATCAGACAAGGCCTTGTTCCTGAATTTTGGTTTCTGTGTTCACTCTTTTTAAATCTATTCAAGAGTTTTGCTGCCTGTAGTCAGTACACCTCTATTTGAAACCCTTTTCCTTGCTGTTATTCTGCCTCCATTTTGCAAAGAAATGTAAATGTTTTTATGTATTTGTTGAGTCATTTTCAGTTCTCCCTTACAAAGAAGTAATGTAATTGTACTGTCATTTCTTGATTTTAAAGTGTCGCAAGTATCGTTTTTAGTCATAGAAGAGAATCTAATTGTTCTTGATAGTCGATTACCCTGTTACTACTGTATTTGATCTGAATTAGTAGTTTTTCTAGTGTTGAAAGCAAGTTTTCATTTCCAAATCGCAAAGTGTTGTCATTATCTTCATTTTGATTTTGAAAACAAACTTGTTAGTAATTGTCGCTTTGAAAAATAATTCAGATTTCCGCATTAGCTTTCTTTTATCATTCACATATTAAGAAGGCTGAAAACAAATACATGCATGTGCATTTGCATTTAGACTGTTTGATTGGTTTGATTTGGGACGGTGCATATAGTGTGTGCTCTTTGCTCTTTGTTGAAAGAATATTGTCTCTCTTTCCTTAGTAGCTAGGATTTTCATTGCACGAAGAAGATAAAACATCTCTTTGTCATCTTAGATTGCATTTTAGGAATTATACATCTACATCACGCGGTGAACCTGAAAGGAAATTTTCTTAAGAAAGATCAACTATAAAATAAATTTAATGAATCTAACAACGCTTTGGAACCTAACGTACAACATCTAGAAGTCTAGGCTAGAGACGTATTCTGGCATCGTAAAGCCTCGTAACTGTTGTTCTCACTGTTGGTTGGGTGATTCCTCCACTTTGAGACGATAAGTGCCAGTACGGACTTGTGCTCCCACGTACCGTCGAGTATATTTTTGGAGACCACAATAGGCTTAATCCTTTATCCATAGGAAGTCGTGTCTGCCGCCCTATCAATCGCAATGCACTGAACACAACATTCGGGAAGATTGACTGCCGTACCATAAAAAGTATTCTGTAGTTTTGCGATTGGTTTGGTAATCCCTCTGCCTAGATTTCTAGAGCAGTCCCTTTCGTTCCTTTTCAGACTCCTTAACAGAAAAGGTCCATCTGAGCACTTGTCACTTCAGGCTCATTAAAAATCGAAGGCGACTAGAGTCATCTTTTTTTTTTTTCTCGACTCTTAAAAATTGAAAAAACAAGTTGTGTCAAAGCGTCTAAAATTCATCTAATTCGGAAACATACTTCCCCTTTATTTTTGGTTGATCGAGTAATCCGCAATCGTGGAAGAAAGTCAATTGAAACCCCATCGTTCATGGAGGCTTACAATTTGATCGAGTAATCCGCAATCGTGGAAGAAAGTCAATTGAAACCCCATCATTCATGGAGGCTTACGATTCATCTGTCTTTGTCTATGGAATCAAAACTATTACGGACAAAGCGAACTCTTTTAACCGGTTCCAAATCTCCTGGTAAAGTTAGAACAAGTGTTCCAACAACATCAGAGACTCCGGTTACTCCAAACATTTCTGGTATCCCTGCCTTTACAGAAGAAGTTCAGCAGCCACTGAGGGACAGTAGCTCTGATCCTAGTTTGAAGGTAAACACTTGTGTTACTGAACCAGTTTCATCTACAACCGGTTCAGAGAGTCTTATTCCCCAAACATCTGTCGCTGCAGATTCCATACCTTCTTCGGCACCAAAAATATTTTACGGACCTGAGGGTCTACCTCCTCCACCTAGTCTGATTGCTATAGAAGAGATTGTGGAGGATCCTCCATCTAGTACTCCATCGCAATTTGGAGTCGGGATCACTCTATATCCTTCTTCATCAGAAATTAGTCTACTGCTAGCAGAAGCTCTTGTAGAATTGCTAGGTAATCTTTTGGATAGACTAGAAATGTCTGAACAACCGTCGACATCTAGGACTGTGTCATCCGACACAGCGACGACAGAACTTCCTACTATCACTCCAACAATGTTCGTCGGTATACCATCTGTCCCAACTAGCTCTCAATCGCTAGAAGGGGCCCACTCAGGGGCTATTTCGACAGTCTGGTCCATTCCCGTTTTTTCATCCGGAATAGTATCCGGAAACTCTTATGTTGAGTCTCAACAAATTGATCCTTCAGGATGTCAATTTTGGCAGTCCGGTCCTCAAGGGAAAACCATTCCTTTAAGTACCAGATTACCGCCATATGGGGGACAGTATACACTTTCATTGTCTCCTCTGGGAGGATAGCCATACGGGAGTTCACAACAAAATTCAGGTTATGCTGGAATTACATCTAGCGGTTGGGTACCGATACTACCTCAACAACCAAGAATTGTATATTCGATGCAACAATGTTTACCTATGTCAAATATACCAACTACGCCAGCTATTGTGACGGTGTCGCAAGTACAAGCGCTGCCTGTTGTATGCCAACTTCAGGTTTCTCAGGTTGTAATGCAACAACCTCTTGACTTTGCGACTCAACCACAATCGCCGACTGGTGGAATGACATAGGCCTAAACGGGTACAATTACCCCTCATCTTGGTCAAACAGTTAGTATCGAGAAACAGCACATGGCTTCACAGCCATGGCTAGTACAATACCAACAACCACAATTCCAACAAGTATACCAAGGATCTGAGCAACAAATCTTTGCAAATAGTGGGCAGCCGTATATTCAAAATGGTCAAAATCAGCCATTCTACAATGGTTATGCCCACCAACCTTACCAAAGTTACCAGCATCAAATGCATTATGTTGGTATGCAAAGACCAATTGCTCAGGCGATTCCATCTTATCCTGGGTATGCTTTGCCTAACCTGAATCAATAGTTACCCTTCGTGGCGACTTTAGAGTTACCGGATCTAAATCGGTTAACAAATGATCCAATCGCTTACGCTCCTTGGTGGCCAGCGATTCTGCATAAACTTTTGTCATATATTCCTAAATTTAATGGAAATCTGGGTGAAGATCCATCGAATCATGTGATGACCTTTTATCTGTGGTGTTCATCAAACACCCTAAACGATGATTTGATTAGGCTTCGCCTTTTTCAGAGGACGTTAACTGGTCCAACAACCAAATGGTATATCGAATTGCCTAGAGCTTCGTTTGACAACTTCAGTACCCTAGCCACAACCTTTTTAACCCATTTTTAGTTACCGATAAGGTATGAAACGGGAATAGAAATTCTTACCAATTTCAAACAAACAATGGCCAATCACATCTCCAATCATATACATGAGTGGCGACGTCATCGTAGAATGGTAAAAACGTATGTTCCTGATCAGCTTTTAGCTGAATGGTTTATTAAGTCATTATTGCCTTCCATCAAGGAAGATGTGATGAAAGGGGGAGTCGTCACCGAAGAGAAAGTTATCGCTTGTGCATAATATTTAGACTTGATTTACACTCAGTCTAGCACGCTCTACGATAAAATACCTAACGCTCCTAGACCGGAATTCTCGATCCCTCCTCCTCCTAAATCAAACAATGACTCTCATGTCGGCGATGGTGTGATTGGCGCAACAGACACGAGATCGACAAAGGCTACATCTGAAAAGGCCCGTAAGATTTCCAGTCAAAATGCAAAAGAAGAACTTCTTGCCTCGGAAGTAAATGTCGTCTCGACAGATAAAGACAAAGAAACCAAGCAACCAGGAGGCAAGAAGAAAAACAAAGGGAAGAAGAAGAAACAGGAGGAATCATCACCTGAAAACTCTTCTGCAAACCCTCCTGGAAATAGGAAACCAAAAAATCCATGCTTTATATGCGATGAGGATCATTGGACATCAGATTTTCCACACAGAGCTGAGCTTAAAAATTTCTTCAAGAATTCAAAAACCTCGGCAGTATTAACTGATCCGTTTCCGAACCCAGGGAAAAATCTAGTTGGCAGTGAAAATGCTTCCCTGTCTCAAGTGCTGATGTTGTCGGTTTCCAAACAGCAAAATGATGCTTTGATATCGACAAGGAACAAAGATTACGGGAATCCACAGCTGTCAAACAACAAGGATAAAGATCAACCTAGTAGTTCGACAACAACTTCCACAGAAGTTGCGCCGCCCATCATTCTTGAGCTGACAATAAAACCGCCAAAGGGAGTAGTACACAAGTCGACATTTAATCCTTGTGCTAGAGCAGCACAACATTATAATATAGTGGAAGATATGGCTCAATCGCCATCCGCTATGTCGACACTTGAGGTACTGCAAAATTGCCCATCCCAAAAGCAGGCTTTATTATCAGCCATCGGTGGGATAGACCCAAAGGATTCCAATCTTGTGTCCTTTAATCATAAAGGGTACGATACTTAGTTACCAGCTCAACTAGCTTTCCTCATTTAAGTGAAAGCCCTCAATAAAATTGTTCATCAAACAATTATTGATGAGGGGGCATCCACATGTATTATGTCGATGAGTTGCTGGAAAACTTTAGGATCTCCAACCTTGTCGCAATCTTCGACGACATTAAAAGCATTCGACGGACGAACATATACCCCATATGGTATTCTAAGTAACTTGCAAGTTGAACTGGGGGGGAAAACAATAGAAATAGATGTTGAAGTAATTGACAGAAACCTCGATTACAACATCCTACTGGGAAGACCATGGATATATGCAATGGTTGTTGTTGTGTCGACCTATTTTATGAAGATTGCGTTTCCCTTTCAAGGAGGGAATACAATCGTCGATCAACAAACTTTCCTCCCCAATGGTTCTCAAGTTACGGGAAGCATTCCAACGATCCATGGAAGCCCTCATTCGCTTCAAAATATCGGAGTAGGCCTACTAAAAGACCCTAAATTAATGGGAACTTTTGCCCTTCCACCTCCAATAAATCTGGCGGAAGTAGGATCAGTAGGAACCTGCAATATGATATCTTCGATTGAAAAGATCTCAGAAAACGATATGAACATGGACCATATGCAGGTATTGCCTCCAAGCCCAATGGAAATATTGTAGCAATAAATGTTCCTAGCATGGGAGACAAACCCAAATCAACGCTCACCAAGCGTTTGGATAGAGAGGTCTAAGGAATATGGCACCCCTTCAGATCCTTGGTCGCGAGTGCATTACACCAACAAAGGAATTGTTCCATCAATGGTAATTGAAGGCGCACCATGGGAAGATTACCACCATCCTTCCCTTCTTCCGGATTGTGGAGAAGATACTCCTGATGACCTTTATAAACACGGTGGATTCCGAGCGAAACTTGTCCAACATTGAAGAGAGTATCGCCATAAATATCTCGACCAAAACAGATGTTGTAGAGAATATTTATGTTGGCAAATGTTGTTCTCCTTCAGAACTGGAAATATATAACGCTCTTTTTCGCGAATTCAGAGATGTCTTTGCTTGGTCATATAATGAAATGCCAGGCATTGACTCGAGTATTGTTGAACACGAAATTAAGATGTATCCAGATTTCAAGCCAGTACGACAACAGATAAGGTAGGTGCACCCGAAAAAAGCTGCTGCCATCGAGGCAGAAGTTGAAAAACTTCTCCATGCTGGTTTCATTTACCTGGTTCCTCTAACCGATTAGGTATCAAACATTGTTCCTGTTATGAAAAAACAAGGAACGATTAGAGTGTGCATCCATTATAGGGATGTAAATCAAGCTTGTCTAAAAGACAACTACCCTACACCCTTCATTGACCAGATAATTGATGAATGCGCCGGATGTGAAATATTTTCATTTATGGATGGATTCTCTGGGTATAATCAAATAAATATCTGCCCATGGGACCAGTCAAATACTGCATTTATTTGTCTGTGGGGCACATTTACATATCGAAAATTACCCTTTGGTTTAAAGAACGTAGGGGCAACATTTCACAGGGCAATGAATTATGCCTTCCATGACATCAAAAATATCATTCAACCATATCTCGACGACCTTCCGGCTCATTCACGAAAGCGGACTAATCATCTGCAGCATTTAAGAGCGATATTTCTACGTTGCCGACACTACAAGATACGACTCAATCCACACAAATGTGTGTTCTGTGTCAGTTCTGGTCGTTTACTTGGCTTTGTAGTCTCAAAGGACGGGATTCATCTTGACCCATGTAAGGTTCAGGCAATCATTAATCTGCCTCCACCTTCAAATTTGCTTTAGATTCAGAAACTCCAAGGGAAAGCAAACTTTCTGAGGAGGTTCATTCCAAATTACACCGAACTTGCTAAAGGTTATACACGTCTATTGAAAAAGGAAGTTCCCTTCGTCTGGGATCAGGTTGCACAAGCTTCCTTTGATGCTTTAAAATAATCCCTAATGAAAGCATCATTAATGTACGCTCCCGATTATCAAAAAGACTTTAACCTGTATCTGGCTACAGCGGATACATCCATCGCAATGGTTTTAGTTCAAGAAGACAATGGAATTGAACATCCTATATATTATTTGAGTAAGAAATTAAATGATACAGAAAGCAAATATTGTTATGTTGAAAAGCTAGCGCTCGCAGCTGTTCAAGCGATACAGAGATTTTGACACTATGTCCTTTTTCGAAAAAGTACCATTTTGTTAGATTGCAACCCCATGACTTATATATTGTCGCGACAGTTGCTGGGGGGAAAATATTCAAAATGGATAGCAATTATACAAGAGTTTGATCTGGAATTTGTAAAATCCAAGTCAAAGAAAGCCCTGGTTTTCGCAGAATTATTATGCAATCTCCCATCGTCATCCAACGATGAAACATCCGAAGAAACAATTGTGGATGAATCTTTGTTTCTGATATCTTCAAGCAATCCGTGGTATGGAGATATAATCATTTATCTCCAAACCCAAAAATATAGGCCTAATACCTCTCGCTCCGAACAAAAACGTATTCGATACCAATCAAAAGACTACATGATCGTCGGTGATACACTTTACCGTCGTGGTGTCGATACAGTTCTGAGGAGGTGCCTCACCCTTGAGGAGGCCGAAAAAGTCCTGAATGATTGCCATTCAGGCACATGTGGGGGGCATCAATTCGGTTATGCTACGGCGCAAAAAAATTTACGAGTAGGATACTTCTGGCCAACAATGTTCAAATATTGCATAACCGCAGTCAAAAGTTGCCATGCGTGTCAAATTTTCGATAGCAAAACCAGAATACCACCCGCACCTCTGCAGCCAATAGTTGTTGTTGGGCCATTTGCCAAATGGGGCATCGATTTCATGACATGTAACCCCACCTCGACCAGGGGGCATGGGTATATCATAGTCGCAGTGGACTATTTTACCAAATGGGCCGAGGCGATGCCTACATTAGATAACAATGGTGAAACAGCTGCCCTTTTCTTTTTTAATCAGGTAGTCGCCAGATTTGGCGTTCCACAGGCTATAGTCACAGATCATGGATTGCATTTTCGCAATCACATGATGGCCGAATTAGCTGCCAAATTAGGGTTGTCCCACGACAACTCTACTCCATACTACCCGCAGGCCAACGGACAAGTTGAGGCAATCAACAAGGTCCTGAAGCGCATGCTACAAAGGATGATTGGAGTCCACAAAAGGAGTTGGCACCTGATCCTATACTCAGCCTTGTGGGCATACCGAACATCGGTAAGGAATGCGACCAGCTTTACACCTTTCCAACTAGTGTAGAAGCAATCTTACTAGTTCAATGTGAAATCTCGTCCCTCAAACTCGCAATCGACCTTCTCCCCGGAACATCAGAAGAGGAGGCTTGTTTCGTGGAACTAATCCAATTGGATGAAACCCATCGTGATGCCGCTTTGGCTAACGAAGCCCATAAGAAACGAGTCAAGGCGCAGTTCAACAAGAACGTCAAACCCCGTGTCTTCTCAGAAGGTGACTTGGTCTTGCTTTATGACCAAGAATCTGATAAATTGGGAGCAGGTAAATTCAAGTCTTTATGGATGGGCCCCTATATTGTTAAGTGAGTGTTAGCAAAAGGAGCCTACGATTTAATGGATTATGATGGGATTCCACTGGCACAACCTCGTAATGGGTTGTACCTTAAGCGTTACTATGCATGATTCAGTGTGGTAACCTATATGCTTTTGTTACATTTTTGTTTTCGCTAAAGTATTTGTTTTGGTCAAGTAAGTCCGTTTTTTATATTTGTCGCAGATGTCGAACCTATTGGAATCTTTTGTTGCATATGCTGACAGAGCAAGTCGTAGTTCGCGGAACCTATCTTCTGCGGCCTGGGCCATTTTCGATCCAAGCGGCAAGTTAGTAAGTTTCAGAGGGGTATGTATTGGTCGATCAACATATAGCGTTGATAGAACTTCTCTCTGATGCCATCACACATGGCATATGCCAACAGGTCATCAGGCTAGACTCATAGCTCGTCATACTACAGCTCAGTGGTATCTACTCCGTCTGAAATCCAGCTATCTATCGCATGTTCCTAAGGGTCAAGATTTTGGAAAGGAAATTTGATTTTATTCAATATCAGCATATTTCTAGATGCTTAAACACATTAATTGACTCATTGGCAAATTATGTGTTAGATAGACATTTGCAAAATTTATAAAAAGAAGCATCTCATCAATATTTGCATCAGGATCATGTAACTTAACCAAAATAAAACTCCGAAAATCAAAAATATATATAACTGTTTATGGTTTACACATAATGTTCTGTAACCAAGACAAAATTGGTCAAATGACTCAAAACTCAAAACGCTAGGGGGCACCCTAGTCTAATGATGCTAGTGATAACAAGTCACCGCCTGTGCAATCATGCGTAAAAGCCTAGTCCATTGACTTGGCACGCCAGTAGTATGTCGCGGCAACCTCAAAGGCAGCTCGTCAGTCCTCACATCTAGAATACCGAGAGTGAGGCCCTCGACCTGATCCTGTAATGATGAAAGAGTATCGACCACACCAAGGTCACGAAGGATAACCCTTCCCACAGCCTCTCCTGCTGGAGCAGCAGCGGGCACTCTCAGGCGTACTACTGGCCGAACGAGACAAACATCTGCATGAGCACATGAGTTCTGATTAGTCTTGACAGAATAAAGCACAAGGAAATTATAAAAGGAAAAACGATAAACAGAAATATGGTCAAGAATTTACCAATGGAACCCCACTATTCGCCAGCCGGCAGTACCAAATCCGGGTCACCTGGAAGTCCATACCAACATATGGATACTCGGAATAAACCATCTCCTGACGATCGAACCACCCGAAGAAGGTATTAGAAAAGGAAATCTGAGACTGACCAGCATGCCTAGACATATGGTCGACCCATCTCTACTACGTGGTTCAGTCGGTGGAGGTAAACCAAGTGCAATATATTGCGGCTGCATCAGTGGTATCTTTTCCAAGGCGAAGGCGATCAAAATAGAACTATATCCAAATTTATTCAATCTCCCACTTTTCACCTTGGTCAACTGTTCTTTCATCACAAGGAGTACTGCATCACACCAGTTGAACACCTTCAGTTCGAGACATTCCAAGGCGTACTGCATATAAGATCGGTTGGCCACATGAAGAGCCGCACCACCAGCCATTCTACCAAAAGTGAAAAGAATGGTCCTCAAAGCCCTATCAGTGACATCTCGGATGATGATCTTGCCGTCTTTACTCGGCTGAGATCCCTCTCTGTAATACCTGCGAACATAATCTCTAACAGATTCACCTCCACGGGCCAAACCTGATAAAGAGATGGGGGCACCCCTCCTCGATAAGCCGGTCAAAAAATAGATGTCCACTATAGTCAAGGGGATGGATTTGCCCCTAATATGGAACACCTGGTTGGTAGGATCCCAAGCATCGAGCAAATACTGCAGCAAGTTGATTTGTTGTCTCATGCTAGAAATGCGAAAAAACTTCAACATGCCACAGTTCCATAATGCATTTACTGTAACCAGATCATGTAAGGCAAGCATGTCATCTTCTTCATGCTCACGTTCTCACCATGTAATGGTCATTTTTCTCCAATAAATCTTTGAAAGCAAACAAGAGAAGAGTTAGATCCTGATTTGGTGAGAAACAAGCAAAAATTTCCATTGAAAACTGTGCATAAATTTCCTTCCTTGCACTCATCGCACCTACAGTAGTGTTCTAGGTGCGTTGCATGTCAATTGGCTAGTGGACAGGCTAACATCCAACGCACCTTTCGATGCATAAAGGGTGCGATGGAGCCAGGGCGAGTTTTTCAAACCCCAGAGGCTCAGAAAAACCAGAAATCAGGCTCAGAATGCAAAATGGAAAGGATGAAATGAAAGAGCTCAGGTTTAACTCCTACCTGGTCTAGACGGCGCCGAAAATCGTCCACAGAATCTCCTGGAATCAACTGATGAAAATCAAGGGGGAAAAGCACCTCCAAAGCTCCAACAAGCCAAAGTTCAAATGAAATGGTAAAATGAGAGGTAAAAGCACTTTTAAATTACTTTTTACGTAATTCAAGTAAAATATTAGTGTCTTAACTCGTTTTTCAAACATATATTGTTCATTTCTAACTAGTTTGATGAAGCTATCGAGCATGCAGTACAATCTTTGAAAGAAATAAGCTATTTATGGTAAAGTCAAGAAATGACCGTTACATCGAGCAGTTTTAACGCAGACTTCATGCTCGTTAAAAAATAAACATAAGCAATGAGCAAATGTTTCCCCCAACATTTAAGCTCAATAAAAAATGAACCAATTTCTGGTAAATAACTGTCGTGAATGTAGTACTTCAGCCTTTAAAGCCTTGGTTGTGTTCTCATCATCACCTCCACTCTATATTGGCCGATCATTCACCTCCATTCGATTGTTTACCCCTTTTGAGGAACAGTTGTGAAGAGTGATCCTATTAGCTATCCTTGTAACACTGTCGTGATTTGAAAATTCCAAACCTTACCTGGAATCAGCTGCTACCCAAATTTATCACTCGTTCCTCAAAGATGAGTCTCCTTTAAGCTCTTTTCAAATGACTCGTAAAATATGAAAATATTGCCAAGCCATTGGCCTCTCCAGCTCGTTAAAGGGACCGGAAGTGTTATCCCTCCTTTAGATTTTAATCTTTTTGGCCCTGAGGGATTATTACACAAAAAGATCAAGCGCTTGTTTTGTTCGGCTCGTTAAAAGTATCAAAAATTCATCCCTTCTGTATTGTTTTATACTTGTTCGGACTTAAGGGATTAGATGACAAAAAAGGATTTTTGGATTTTCCTTTACGTCCCTTTTCAGACTCTCTAAAATTGAAAAGGACCGAGTTATCGTTGTCGTTAAACTCGTTAAAACCTAATAGCAACAAACTTGTCCATAGCAGACAAGAACGAGTTTCACTATCAGTAGGCTCGTTAAAACATAGTGACGGGTTTGCCCGAAGGGCAAATTATAGAACAAGCATATGTTATCCTCCTCAAGCTTGACAAAAATAAAGAGGTACTGGTCAGCAATGACTGGGGAAAAATTGGGAAGAAAACTTGAAGAAACTTTGTCGGTAGCAAGTCGCTCTTGAACATGACACTTTCACTCTGCATCCAATTCGGGTTGGGTTGTTTCATTCACCGGCCACATCACCATGGTCACATCACACCATCCAAATTTGGAGTTAATGCTACCAATCCATCATGTCAGTTTCGCCGATATGTTCAAGAGAAGTCACTCAGAGAATTCACCTATGTCTCACCTGCTGCAATACATTTGCGCTCCATTCTTTCATGACCGCCACCCTGAACCTTATATCACCAGATCGTTTTCACCTCCATTAAAATCATTTGCTCCGTTCCATGTCATTGATGTGGGATTCATTAAGGCCCTCCTATGATTGATCGCTTCTTGTCGACATTAGCTCATTATCCAAGAAGTCGATATGGAACACCCATTTTAGTACTTTGAAGCTTGCATGCCTCAATGGCAAGTTTCTCACTTCCAGCGACAGGTTTACATCAATGGCCTTCGACCGAAAGATTTTGCGTGGTGTTCGACGCCAAGTCCCTTATTCACACCACGTGAATTGTACTGTAGTACCTTGAGGATCATTATCATTATCGGTGATTCCTCTCGCGCCTATTAACAACTTACATGATTGGCTGGTAATCAGGCGATGTCTTTCCATGTTCAACTCCAGAACATCTCTGACATGGATCGACTTGTACTTTGAGTGAAGATCGAATGAGATTGAAGACCCCGGATCTAGTTTCATCCATCCGGGCTGTGATATATATTAAAGAAATAAAGACATCAAATGTACATCGTTGCTGCACAGATAATCATCCAATCAAAGGGATGATGGCTCTACCAGAATCATCAGTCTACACTTAGACGATTGTCTATCCTTTGTACATGAAAATGAATTTATAAAGCTGAGCATGGGAATGCCTGCCTCAGCTAGATCATGAAAATATTATGAAGATAATGTATTGTATTGTATCTTATTACAAGTCTCCTTCCAGCTTGAAAGAACTTCGGATCCTCACGATAAAGCATTTCACCTGACATCAAAAAGATTAATGACCTCATGCTTTAGGGGGCAACTGTTATAGACATTTTTGGGCATTGCAACCCCAAGCATAAATGTCCATAAACCAAGGGCTCCTAAGTCCCTAAAAGTGTTGTTCCAACCCCTAAATGAACAAGGTCAACTGATTACAGCTTCTCCCAGAAGTTCTCCATGAAAAACTACTCAGAACTGGTCAAAACTGGATCATTTCACCTGCTCCATAGGCAAAGTGCGTTGCATCTCACCTAAATACACACAGTGGGTGCGTTGCATTTCAAAACGCCCTTATATGGGGTGCGATGGGCGAGAAGGGACAAATGGCAGTGTCAATCCGCAAGGTAGAGAAGGATGGAATCTTCCAGAAACTTCTCCTGTGACACTTGCCTCTCTGAATTCGACCAGGGATGAGTAAGAGATCATCAATCTCCAAGTGGAAGCAAGAACTATTAGAGGGAAGACACTAATCAAATCACAAGTTAACTCATCTCCCTTACAGACATCTATATATGGAGCCCTCATCCCAGAGATCCAGAGGCTGGAATTTTGCATCTTGTAAGGAATTGTTGTTAGTTTCTTGAGGCAACATGATAGTGTTGGGTGGTCTAAGCTTTTCATGAGGTGAAGAAGGGCTTACTTGCTGAGAGGATGATGCTGGGTCAGAACAACTGGTTGTAACTCTCTTGGCTCTTTCTTGATTATCAATAAAGCTATTCAAGTTTTCCTCCATACTCTTGTGTGATTTATGTTTTATGCATTTGTATGGTCAATTTACATCTAATCCTAGATTGTTTATGATAATAGATCCATGTTCTTGTATAGTGTTATGCTGCTTTGATTCTGCAAGTACTCTGTGAAGCTGGGTCTACAAGAGAGCAAGTAGCAAAGGACTATCAGAAGAGAGAGGAATCGAGCAAGGAACCAAGCGCAAGATGGAGGTTGGTCTCCTTTATTCTTCCCTCATCTATCTTTCATAAAGGAAAACGTAAGTAGCTTTACTTTGTTTGTTTCTAAGGTAGTTACCAACCTTAGTGGGATTAGCAGTTCTTCATAGAAACTTTTCCCTGTAACACTTGCCCCGTTGCTCAATTTAAAATATTTTCCGTTATATATCTAGCATGCATGATGATGATCCCTCAAGGGAGAGGTTGCCTGACTCTGTGTCAAGAAAAAAATTAGAGTGGTGAAGACCAAAACCTCATGTGCATGAAACTAATCTTGACCCAGCTACTAGATGAGTGGATCATTAATCACCCATTTCACTTATTCATCACCTTCCTTAATTGGTTGTTATATTCTTATGATTGAAAACGAATAGTAGAAGAAAAATAATTTCTATTATTATGATGGGTTATTAAAAAATATATATTTAAAATGTTGGGTATGTGTTATATTCTTTCCACGACTAGCCCTAGGCACTATTACGTTGTCTCGGGAATGGTGGGGGGTCAATGGGGGGTTGCTTCCCCCCCTACCCGGGGGTTCATAAGGGGGTAGTAGTCCCCTATATAGGTCCAAGGAAGCACCCTAGGATTTTATTTTTTTTATGCAGACCAAAGGTGTGTGGGTATACCTACCAATTGTTTTGTGCATGGTTTTGGGCATGATGGTTTTTTTCTATGGTATTTTTTAGATCTAATTAAGGAAACTACAGTTATGTTTTAATCCAAGCTTAATGGATTGGGTTTTATGAATGGTTTGGCATGTATATAATGCATTGTAACATTCAAAGGAATAGAATAAAAATTGAATCTAGTTTTCCCGGTTTGGGTTCCAGGAGAAAATCTATGTGTATATTTTATGTTCTCTCCATTGTTTATTTTTATGTTTTAACAATTCATTTGTAGGTAATTTATGTACAGGGCTAAAACCTACGTATTATAGTTATTTCAACTTCAAGGGGACACCTTTATTGCTAGGGGATTTTGCCAGGGCCTGTGATAGACCCTGTTATAATGGAATACCTATAGGATCAATTATTGAGGTGAAAGGAGATGGTGAATAGTGGAAAGATAGAGATCAAGCAATTCAATAGACAAAGTTTTGAGTTGTACTAGAAGTTGAATATGGAGGATCTATTGGTGGATAGAGACTAGTGTATTGTTATAGATCTAAGTTTGAAGCCAACATGAATGTTGACAGAACACTAGGAAAAGTTAGATTAGAAGGCGAAGAGCACAATATGAGTATGTCTCTTAGATTCAATATTGTTGGAGGAAGCTACGAAAAAGGCTTTGTGGGACAAGTTAGGGACTTTGTATCAATCTAGGTCTCTAGTGAACAAACTATTCCTATGGAAAAATTTGTATAACCTAAGGATAAAGGATGGAGACTTGGTGATAGAGCATCTAAATTCTTTCAATTTTGTGGTAAGCCAGTTTTTATTTGTTTATATTAAAATTTTAGATGAAGATAAGTGCATCATTTTGTTGTGTTCTCTACCAGACTCGTGAGATAGTCTAGTTTTTGCTATAGGTAGAAATACAACTAGCTTGAACTTTGATGAAATAGTCTCATCCTTCTTTTCGGAGGAGATGAGAGAGAAAAATATGGAGAGCCAAAATGGAGATTCCTTGTCTGTAAGATGACGTTCCTAGAACATATATAGAAATAAGTACTTAATTGGGAGATCTAAATATCCAAGAAAAGATGTAAAGGTATGTTGGAAATGTGGAAAATAAGGGTACTACAAAAAGGATTGTAGATGTAAAACTCCATAGAAAGGAAATGAATTTGATGATGCTCCTTCTATAGAGGAAAAACTCACCTCACAGGAAGTAGGGGATGTGTACTTGGCTTCTTCTTCAAGTACACGTGTACATCATTTGGCATGGTGGATTGACTTAGGTACATCCTTTCACCTCACTCCCCATAGGGAGTGGTTCTGGGAACACGAGAAATATGATGGTGGTGAAGTCTTCCTAGGCGATGACAGGAAGTAAAAATCACAATATGTGGAAAAGTAAAGCTGAAGTTACAAGGTGGAAGGATTAGAACACTTCATGGTGTTCTACACATTACTAGATTAGCCAGAAATTTAATTTATGTAAGAAAGATGGATGATGCAGGTGTTAAAACAATGTTCGAGAAAGATGCATGTAAGATGGTTCGAGGAGCACTAATATTGATGGGGGGAGTTTATATTGGAACTTTGTACAATATTCTAGATAGCACTATTATTGATGGGTGCAATAGTTTTGTGGTTCTTAAAAGTGGAGAAGAAAATATAGTGGTCTCTCAAGAAAATACTATGTTGTGGCATCAAAGTCTTGGAAATATAGGAGAGAAGGCGCTTCAAATACTGAATGGTAATGGTATGGTAGAAGGTATGTCTAATTTCTCTATGGACTTTTATTTTTGTGAACATTGTTTATATGGGAAGAAAAATCGGGTGAGTTTCCCCTCTAGTGCTAAGATGGAAAAAGGGATATTCAACCTTGTGCAAAGTGATGTGTTTGGACCTGTGTTAGTTCATCACTACGTAATTTTGTGTACTATGTCTCATTTATATATGACTTCTAGAGAAATATATGGATATATTTACTCAGGAATAAATCTGAATTCCTTGACAAGTTTAAATAATTCGAGGCTCTAGCGGAAAATTAGAGAGAGAAGAATATTAAGGTGTTAAGGACAAAAAATGGTGGAGAGTTTTGCAAGAAGGAATTTGAGAGTTTTGTAAGAAGTGTGTTATAGCATATCATAAGACTACTCCATACACACCTCAACAACATGGATTTGTAGAAATACTGAACAAGGTGTTGATGGAAAATGCAAGCAGCATGCTCAGTGGTGTCAGGTTAGGAAAATAATCCTAGGAAGAGGAAAGGGACAATGAATGTTACATGTTTAACATATTACCTTCATCAATGTTGGACGATAAGACTCCACATGAGGTATGGAATGGTAAGAAACCCTCTCTCACATCTCAAGGTATTCGGGTCTGATGCATATGTACATGTTTGAAAGGAGAAAAGAACCAGGTTAGATAGTAAATCTAAAAGGTGTATCTTTATTGGGTATAATTATGGCTTAAAAGGTTATGTATAGGCGAGATGTGGTGCTTAAAAAGGTGAAAGATGTTATTAAACACGAATTCCTAGCAAAGGAAACTTAGAAAATAGATTATGAACTGAAGGAGGAAGAATCAGAAGAGTAAGAGCCAAACACTCTAGTTTAGGAAAGATCATTTCAAGAGAGAAGGAAACCATAGAGATATAGTCCTTCTACTTTCTATTCAAATTTTTCTTTATCCATTACTAATGGTGATCCTAGAACTGTTAAGGAGACAGTGGATTTAGAGGATGGAAAACTCTAGAAAAGGGCCATGGTTGAAGAAATGGAAGCCTTGGACAAAAATGAGGCTTGGTATCTAGTGTATTTACTGGTTGAAAAGAAACCCATTGGAAGCAATGGGTGTTTAAGAAGAAGATTAATGCAGAAGGAAAAGTGGAGAAATAGAAATCTTAGTTGGTAGAAAAAGGTTATACCTAGGTGTTGGGAATTGATTTTGGTTAAAAAAAATTCTACTGTTTCCAAGTTAGATTCTATTAGATTATTGTTATTTGTTGTTTCTTATTTTTATTTTGAGGTAGAATAAATGGATGTGAAGATAACATTTCTTCTCATGGATCTAGAAGAAGTTATCTACATGAAGCAACCAGAAGGCTTTGTGATGAAGTGTAAGAAAGAACTGGTATGTAGGTTGAAAAATTATTCCTATGGTTTGAAATAGTCACCAAGGATGTGGTGTCAAAAAATTGATACATATATAAGGGGACCTGGCTTCACAACGAGAAAAGTATATCACTATGTGTATTTTAAAATAATTGGTGATCGTGTTATTTATATGATCTTATCTGTGGATGATATGTTGCTGATTGGAGATGACAAAGAAATTATCTAGGATTTGAAGACCCAATTGTCCTCTAAATTTGACATGAAGGATCTTGGTGTTGCAAACTATACTTTGGGCATTGAAATTAAATAAGATGAGTAAAAGAGGAAGATCTAGTTATACCAGAGCAAGTATGCCAAGACAATATGCAGTATAGAAAACTAGTGAAGGTTCCTATTCCTGTAGGTGTAAATTTATTTGTTGAACGAAGTCCTAAGACATATAAGGAAGAGGAACAATACATGTCCCTTGTTCCATGTGTGAGTGCATTTTGTAGCCTAATGTATGCAATGGTATATACTAGGCCATACATTACACATGCAGTGGGAGTATTGAGTAGGTTTATGTAAAAACCAAGGAAGGAACATTGGACAACATTGAAGCGATATTTTCATATATTTGTGTGGCACTAGTGATTATGGTTTGTGCTACCAAGGAAGACCAAGATTGGAAAACGTGTTGGACATATTTTTCTTTGTTGATGTAGATTGGGCTGGATACCTAGATAATGTTGGGTGTGTTTTATATTATTTCCATGACTAGCCCCATCCGTGAAGCCGAGGAGGTGGGCAAGCCCCCCTTCATTGCATTGGGCATAGCGGGGTGGTCATAGCGGGGGCAGTAGCCCCCCTGCATGGGGTTTGGGGAACTGCCATGGAAAAAAAAAAATTGGACCCTATATTAGGTGGGCCGACTTACCCATGGTTTTGTGCTTGGGTTTCACAAATGGTTTTGGGCATGATGGTATTCTTCCCATGGTATTTTGGAGATCCAGTCAAGGGAACTACAATTATGTTCTAATCCATGGTTAATGGATTATGGCTTATGGATGCCTCAACATGTATATATATGTATTGTAACATTGAAGGGAATATAATGAAAAATCAATCGCATAGTCTCAGTTCTAGGATCCAGGGGAAAATCTCTATGTATTTGTTTTGTGTTTCTTGCCATTGTATATTTTCTTATTTTTAAGAATTCTTTTGCAAGTAATTTTTCTGTAGGGTTAAAACCTATAGATCAGAGAAGATCTACAAGTGGGTATGTATTTAACCTATTTGGAGGAGAAGTTAATTGGAAGATAAAGAGACAATCTGTGATGAAAATGTCTACTACAGGGGCTCAATACATGATAACCACTCATGCAAGCAAGGAAGCAGTTTGGTTGTAGAGATTGTGTTCAGATATGGGGTTGGTACAACGAGCTATAAGGATAGACTATGAATTCTAAAGTGAAATTTTCTTGCCAAAGAACCTTTCTTATATTTCACAAACAAAGCATGTTTATGTTTAATATCACTTTGTGAGAGATATGGTTGAAGAAAGAAAGGTGTTGTTGGTAAAGGTGGGCACTTTGAAGAATGTTGGAGATGCATTGACAAATATTTTCAGCACTAAGAATTTTCCTTGGTGTAGAAAAACAATGGGTATTGCATCTTGGGACCAATGACCGTGCACTCCTGCAGCCCCAATAATAGTTGGGTAGACCCGAGGATGGTGGGTAGACCTACCCATGGTTTTTCGCATGGTTTTGGGAATGATGGTTTTTTCCCATGGCATTTTGTAGATTCGGTCAAGGGAACTATAGTTGTGTTCTAATCCTGCGTTAATGGATTGGGGTTTATGAATGCTTCAATATGTATATAATGTATTGTAACATTGAAAGGAATAGAATGAAAAATCAATTTGATTTTCCCCGTTTGGGTTCCAGGAGAAAATCTCTATGTATATTTTATGTTCTCGCCATTGTCATTAGGGGAATTTTGAGGTGTAAAATGGGCCTCCTAAGTAAATTATAAAATAATAGTGGAAATAATAAAATAAGATTAGATTACATCATCAAATTTTAGAGGGAAAAAAGAAAAAACTATTTTTTTCAACTCGTATTTTCAACTTGTCTCCCTATGGGTTTACTCAAATTTTGAGAGGAAACACTCATTGGATGCAAAATTCGAGTCCTCATCCAAGGAGTACCCATGCCCCATACTTTTGAGGGACTCTACTACATGAAAAATGAGAAATACATGAAAAACGTTATTGTAATCAAATTTTTTCATGTATTTCTCATTTTTCTTATAGCACAGTCCATCGAAAGTATGCAACATGGGTACTCCTTGGATGAGGAATTAAATTTTGCATCCAACAAGTACTTCTACTCGAAATTTGAGTAAAACCTTAGGGATATAAGTTGAAAATACAAGTTGAAAAAATAATTTTATTAATTTTTAATCTTTTTACTTTTTTACTCCAAAAATGGTGAATCATCCCCTGTGGTTCACATCATCATCTTGAATCCTATTGGTTCTTATAAATTTTATTTTGGGTTTACATTTTTCTTAGGAGGTCCATTTTAGACCTCAAAAATCCCCTAATGTTATTTTTTTGTTTTAAGAACTCATATGCAGGTAATTTCTATATAGGGTTAAAACCTACATAAAAGATGTAACTTTTTTTCAATTTAATTTATTAACCTTGCACACAACACATAATACTAAAAGCACCTAATTACTTTAGGTCAAATATCTTGATTTATCATATTAAATTTATTGACTATAAACAACAAATACAAACATATATATATATATTATTTGTTTAATAAAGAAGGTTATATTTTAATTTTTTTAAGTTAATTTATTTTTTGTTATCGATTTTCTTCAAGCTTTGCCTTTTTTTTGGCTCTCTACAAACAATGAATTTAGACATTTTTTATTAAATTAGTTAAACATAGACACTAGGTAACTTTTATTATAATCCTTGCATCTCAATGGACATTTATATATAT
Source organism: Pinus tabuliformis (assembly GCA_031772625.1). Classification (NCBI taxonomy): domain Eukaryota; kingdom Viridiplantae; phylum Streptophyta; class Pinopsida; order Pinales; family Pinaceae; genus Pinus; species Pinus tabuliformis. The sequence goes on from CM062818.1 coordinate 68,575,390, forward strand.
AAATAAAAAAAATTCATTCCTTTCGACCATTATTATGAGTAATTGAATATTATGAATATTGCACCTTAAAAATGATATAAAACCAATATTAGATTATGATTTGAAATCATAAATTACAATAAATAATCATTTATTTGAAACCAAAAATACCTCGGATGATAATAATAGTAATGATATTGAGATTTCTCTTTAAACCTAACCATCATGAACACAAAAGTGATGAAGGACTACCACACAATTAGATGATTTGAGAGAATGGTCTGGTACGCTAATTATGATGTGATAATATGGACTAGGACATGTTATATTTGTCCATTACACCCACACAATTCAGTGGTGATTTGAAAAAATAGATAAGAAAAAATCGTAAAATTATAATAATAATTTTCATTTAAATCCCAGAACCACATGAATCTTAAGCCTTCTTGTCTTCATATACTGTTTTGAAACCCAAATGGAAGATATTAAAGTGATCCTTCAACTTAACCATCATCCCAAAGAGATTTTATATTTGTTTAATTTTCTAAGTCTAGGGAACCCATGTGACTTCTGCTCATACACGATGCGATGTTTTACCAAAATAAATGGGACTATTGACCAACTTGTCTTTGTAGACAACACAAAATTATTAAAAGGAATTTTGGGATTCGTAGGTTATATTTGAACACAGTGGCACTTCTAATAATGATGTACTATGCTTAGAATATTTCTACATGAGTACTTTGTATATTGTGTACCATATTTTTGGTGTGCTACATTTTTCTTCTTGCAAATGACTTTTTTCCTCCGCTTCTTATCTTACATTGTGCTTGGTTTAAAGATGTTGGTGTTCCACTTACCTTACATTGGCTTTGCTAATGGTTCTAGTTGTAGTACTCATAACATTGCATTTGTTGAATGGTAAATCTGTATGCCTATTCATGAGTTGGTGATTTTACATGGTATATGTCTCGATCATACAACTAACAATATCATAGAGTATAGTGCAGTTATTGAAATATTATACAATGTCATTGATAAGTTCCAGTATTGAGGCAAAAATGTTGCAACTCCTAGGGCTACCAACTTTACTTCATCAACCCAGCGTTCGTACAAACTTGGAGGTGACAGTATTGTATACACAAATAGATGTAATGATCTACTCTTTTCACTGTTAAACTAGGGCAATAGACCACTAGGGTTTCTCAAACCAATTTTCTATTGACTAGAAGAAGTCTAACTACCAATTGGAGAAGGGAAAATTATCCTAAATGAAAGAAAAGAAATGTTGCCTATTTTAAAGAATGAAACACTGAATTGGAAGATGCTTGTAAAGTAACATGAAATCTTCTATCTACTCATTGACACATTTTGCTTGCAAAAGAAACCTAGTTTAACCCTATTTATCACATGTGATGATTTAAACTAAGTGAGCATGGAATCTGATCTAGGGAGTATTAACTGTTGCATGCATTTTCTAATTAGGAAATAAAAAGAACTCGTTTTATTTATCTTTTCCTTTTATGAATGTAAACGCTAATATTTCCTTGCTCTTTGGCAAGGGAGATAGGTATGAAGGAAGAGGGTTAGAATGGTCTTGATGGAATGGAGATCAAGTAGAGGCCTAATCCTAGCTTCAGTGGTGATTTTTCTCAATTCTGGCTCAAAACAGGCTACTACAGGATTTCCTACAGGAAAACTACAAGATATCCTAGTTCTCCTACAAGATCCCCTATTTTACTACAATAACGAGCTGAAATCTTAGGAAGTGGTTTATAAGCTGGAATGAATCTTGGGAAAGGTAGATAATGGGAGAATAATGCATGAAGGGGGTGAACACTACTGAGATCTTAAGAAAGTATTTCAAGATGGTTGGATTTACTCAATGGAAATGGAAATTGTTGCTTATAAGATAAGATTTCGAATTATGATTTTAGTGGATTTTGGTGACATGGGTGGATATGGTTTGGATGAGGCAACTGAGATGAGGTCTCCCTGCAGTGTAGTAGCTCATGCACAAACACACATTCTTTTTTGCGTCTATACACAAATGCAACTATACATGGGAAAGATTTATTAAATGGAAGAAAATAGAACTATTACGATCTAATGGCTAAGTTCATGAATGGAAGTTCTTTGAAATAAATACAAGACCTAAGAGATCAGAAATGACAATTGCAACTTATCCTAAGAAACTTAAAGATAATGACCCACTCATCATGAAACCCTAGTTTATGTAGCAAAGTAAGAACTCTATTTTTGGACTGTATGAAAATGTCCCTTAAGTCATGATCCCAAAAGAGGGAGATGAAGTGAAAAGCACTATCACCAGATTTTCTGAAATTCCTTATGTCACTATGATACCATTGTTCTAACTATCCACAAATGGAAGCAAACTAATTAATCATACCAATACTTGCAAATTAACAACATGAAAAGCAGTTCAAGGGCTAACTATGAATGTACTCTAAACATACATATACAAGAACATGAATCTTTGCTGCTAGGGTTGGGCCCTAACCCAAGAGATTCAACCCTCTGAGTCAACTCAGTGTTGGATTAATGGAAAGCTTCTCATTTCATTAAAATATAAAAAATACACAAGAGTGATCAGTCACAAAGTTTCAACTCGAAAATGCTTCTTGGCTACAATTAACAAAAATCTGAATCCTAATGAGGTTCTAGGCATTCTTATTTATACAACTGAAGTTTCCAAAAAGTTTCTTAAATTTAGGGAGGCTTGGCTCCAAATCTCGATATCAACTGGTCTTCAATTTTCATTGGCTTGGCCGCCAATGATCTTAATGGCTCGGCTGCCTGAAACTCCAAGCTGATGAGATTCGATGGAGGAATATTCGAGTGAGTGAGGAGTTAAGGAGGGAGATCCCATCTCCTTAAATCCCTCTTTCTTGTCTCCTTCAAGTTCTTACAGTTTAATTAGCCAAAATTTTCTTCACAACCTACAACCAATGCACATTAGACCACTATACTTAACATCTCATCTTTACCCTTCTCATTAAGCAAAATATAATAAAACATGTAAATAATTATGAGAAAAGTTTATTTTAGTAAGATGGAGAGATTTAATAAGTTCCATATAATCTACCCATTGATGAGGCTCATCAGTCATTTCTCTTGGTATTCAATGTTTATTTGTTTGAATTGATTCTCATCTCATAGTGCCGCAATTAGAAATGTTTATTCCATCAAAATTCATACTCTTTTATGAGTATATTTAAGGGTTCATCTCTTGGAATGAGAATTTAACTATGTATAATATCAACACATTCAAAGAAACCTTAATACATTAATAGACACTCTAGTTAATTATGTATTAGATAGACATTTGTGAAACTTCTAAGTTTCAAACATAACACATTTTACAAGATAGTATCCAAATAGATACCATTTTCATTAATAATTTTTGTAAAAATGTTTTTTTACAAAATTTGTCGAGACAACACAAGTTCTATCACCTTTATATATCAAATACATGACAATAAAACAAAAATTCAAAATTGTCTAATCAATCCCTAGGCCCACAATGCTTATGGTTTCACACTACTTCCTGAGCCGCTTGTCAAAGCAAACAACTCATGCACTTTGACATTACAGTTGTATGGCATTGATATTTTCGAGCTACATCCTCTCTCCATGTGTATACTATACCCTAAGTAAAACCATCAAGGCTTTTCTCAACCTATTGGATAACCTCTTCTACTTCATGGTCATAATCACCTAATCCATGTTTTTATCCACACCTATGGATTGGTGACATCCCGACTAGTTGAATTGGTCCAATATTTGCATGTCAAAAGGGTATTAGTATTAACAAATAAAAAAAATTCAAATCATAAAAATACATAAAAATTAAAATATGTCAAAATTCCTTTTTACATAATGTATCCCATTGATCTCCCTTCAAAAGAGATTAATTTGGATCTCCTCAGAAAATTGTTCCTACATATGGGTAATCCTCAATCATGTTCAATTTGTTCAAGAAGCATCTAAAAAACATGGGACCGAATGAATACTAATGATCTACTCCATATCAACTCAACTCATCTTGTCACATTAAGTATTATTGGTGTGAGGTTGTCCACATCTATCCGTTGTGGATGCATTAGGGGTACCTTTTCCAAGAAAAAAGACACCAAAATGGATCCATAGTTTAATTGTTTCAGATGATCTATCTTGCATTTATTCAGTTGACCTTTCATGTTTTTTGTTGGCCCTTCACACCAATTGAAAATGGTGGGCTCCATGCATCATTAAGTATATTTCATTTGTGCTTTGGTATCCAAATGCGGAGTTGCAGTTCATGCTATATAGATGATAGTGAATAAAACAATTCTTATTGGATGATTTGTTACATTCTGAAACGGAATATTTACGTTGATTTTTCTTTTTCCTGCAGAATAATATTACATGATATACTCATCAGTAGTTTCACCGCCTCCCTTGAACTAGCTAGTGAAACTTATGCTCCTTTTCTTGAGAGCCCAATCGAAAAATATGTCTTCCAAATTAATGGTGAGGGTATGGAAACCAACTTGAAAGAGTTGCTCATATGCATCCCACATCCTCACCAAATGTTCCAGTAACTGTAACTAAGCTCTCATACCAGTAATAAAAAAAAATTCATTAACCTCCATTCATGAAGACCTAGCAATGTATTTGGATCATTGGTTGAAATTATATCTTTTTCTTTGTGCACTATTTCTCTCCACTCTAACATCTTGATGATCAAACAACTTGAAAAACATCAAGAGAAAAACTTAACAGTTCGCTGGTAGGAAGAATTTTTCATTTTTCTAATAAAGAACTAAAAAAACACTTTTTACTTATGGATGTCACACCTATCTAGTTAGAGACAATGTCACACATTTCATGTTCAAGTGTGACACCTAGATTGCACATTTTCCCCCAAATTAAAAGGTTAAAATCAACTGAAATCATCAAGAATACTTGAAACAATAACATTGAAATGGAGAGAGTCTCAAAATCTCTTATGTGGAAGAAATGAGACTAAAAAGTGTCTATTGCAATTCCATAAATTTCTCCTTGAATATCAAGTTGGAAATGAGGGGTTTTTCACGTTGGAGGTTAGTAAAATCCAAATGGTAAAATAAAATGAATTTTCTCATTTTTAAAGGAATGAAACATTTTTTACTATTTTATTTAACCATTTTGTCTAATTTTCCTTAGTGAACTTAATTTTTATTTAAATTTTTAGTATGTTTTTTGGAATGTTTGATATGTCACTCAAGTGTGTACAGGTCACATGTTAAACCATGAAACACAAATTTTCGGCATGAGCATACTTTTAACCTTTTTAGGACTAGTAAATTTACAAAAACGGTGCTCTTTTTGAGTTTCCTTTTTTTATTTTTCAAACTCTCTAAAAATGAAAATTCATTAAGGTTTACTTTCTCCATGCTCCTTACAATTTTATGTTGAAAGAATCTGACGAAATATATTTTATCTTTTTCTTTCAGACTCTCTAAATCTAAATGAAAAAGGTCATCTTGGAGTTTTCTTTTTATTTCTTTTTCAAATTCCCTAAATATGAAAACGGTATCAAGTTATGCCTCCATTAGACTTGTAAAACATAAAAAATAAAGGACCCATCTGTAAATTGGGACCAAAAGACTCCTTGTTAGTGTTTGTTGAAAATACTTTCAAGGACTAATCTACCGGATTATCTTATACTTCGAGCATGTCTTATGCTCATTAAGCTCATTTAAAAATAAATAGGTAATCGCCATAAATGGTGGGGGGAATTTTGGAATGGAATATATAAACTCTATACAAATTTTATGAAAGCAAGTCACTGTTGAACATAACACCCTTTCACTCCTTGTGTCAAGGTTGGGAAATTTTTTTGTCTCTTGTTTATCATACTCCAAAAAGCCTTACACATTGGTGCATGATCCACTTTTTGAGACAATGCTAAAAATAAAATTGTTGTGTAATCAATATGTTAAAGAGAATGTCTGCGTACGTTATCCAAATCACAATTCCTAAGCCTTCTATCATTTCATCCATCCCTAATTCAATCATAAATCATACTCTGCATGTTCCGCTTCCCATATTTGTACCTATTTCATGTTATTGATTGGGGATACATCAATTACGTCCTATGACAATCACTTCTTATAGAATTCAACACATTATCTAGGAAGCCAATTTAGAAATGATTTAGTGCCTTGGAGCTTGCATGCCTCAATGGAAAGCTTCTTCGCCTTCAACTATAGGTTTAAATAATTAACCTTCAATCGATTGATTCTATAAGTTTTCAACTTTAGATCATATATTCACACTTAATAGAGTGTAAATGAGTATCATAAGGCCTATTTCCATTATTAGTGGTTTCTTTAACTTTTGTTAATTGTTTTCATAATTGACCAATAATCAGATTGTTTCTACCATGTTTAACCTCAACACTTATATTCACATAGCTATATTCATAGTATGGAAAGATAGAGATGAATACCATGGATATTTTCAGTTATATCTACGTTGTAATGAATAATTTTGAGTATTTTTTGTTATTATAGAGATCCCCAGTGTATATCTGGTGGTTATGTTCCTATTGAGTCATAGGGGCATGGATCCACAATGTATGTTTTCTATGCATGACCTTACTCATTTGACATCTATATTTGCATATCCATAGTTATGATTTGAGTCGCTTGTATTTTGAGTATGGGAATGCCTACCTCATATACGATATTATTATATTGTATCTCCTTGATTGTTGTTGGTAGGTTTTTTATTAGTTTGTTCCTTGTCCACATGGGTTTCACTAGGGGAGAAATACCATACCACGTGCATTCATATTGGGGGATATATTGTGAGGAAAAAATAACATAATATATTGAGCATATAATAGGGGGTTAATGGTTTTATATTGGCCGGGTATAAAAAATGTTAATGAAGAAATGGATGCCTACAATATCTAGTGAAAGTGGGGGATTTTTACATTGGGAATTGTTTATTGGGTTCGTATTGGTAGGGGTTTACATAATATGATGTTTAGAGGTATTTTCCAATATGTAGTCAAATTAGGAGTATTGTTTAGTATGCTGTGAATGCATATGATATGTTATAGGTTCATTAAGTGAAGCCCGTGTGTCCTTGTGTCAATGCCTTTTCATGATAAAGTATTTCAATTATCACTGCCTCTCTAGCTTCATACTTTAGATGCCATTTTTTTACACATTAATTTGTCACATTCATGGAAATTAATGTTGTACCTCTATCATTTCCATTTGAAGCATTATTTTCCATTAATATCTTAAGACGATGGAAGAAAATCCTCTCCTTAGATGATCAAAAACTTTCTTAATTCTATCAAAAACCTTATTTCAAAACGATGTCATAGGTTTCACATGGACATCCTACAATTTTGTTTATTGTCATAGGTTTCATACCTAACAGACCGTGACACTTTAGTACATTGCTTCATAGAGGGCGTGACACTATCTAACGAAGGTGAAAGTGAAAAATAATGAGAAACTTCTAGAAGATAAGCCTCATGGATGGAATCTCTCTCAATCAGTTCGGACTTGGTTTTCATCCCTAATTTATTAGATCTTAATCTCCTACCCTCATCCTCATATTATACTCTTCCAAGCCTATAAGTATAGCCATCTCTCATTGAGAGGGCTAGATAGTTAATATTAGAAAGGCTTTGGCTTCAGTGAAATTATGCTAAAATATCCAACCTATGGTCTTAACAATTTTGAAGGCAAGGTGTTGAGATGAAGGAAAGCGGGAAGGGGATATATATCAAGGAAAAATCAGGTTGGAGCCTCTTCTCTCTCGTAATATTGTAATATGCACCTTCCCACAATTATTGTCTATCTATTTGGCAATTTTTTGTATATATTTCCTTGTTCATATCTATAAGTTTTATCTAGTCATTTTTGGATTATATATGCTTTGATGTTTGTTTTTTTGTGTTTTCTGTAGGTATTTTCTTCTAGAGAATTTAGAATAGAGGTTAAAGCTACAACATTTAGAACAACCGAAAAGGAAAAACTTTGTTAAAATGTATCATCTCATGTCACTCTAGCTTTCATTAATGATTTGATTGTATTAGATGTAGGGAAAGCTACATGTTCCTATTTGTTTTGTTCTAGATATGGGGAAATATCTCTTATCCATAAGAGTAAGTTTTCCTAAAACAAAATTGGTGACCATACTCGGGACGATCTTTAGGATTTGTTCTCCAAGAATCATTTTGATTCTTGAATCATTTTTTTTAGCTGTCTTTCTTCTTTCTAAGTCACTGGTGATCTAGATCTAACTCTTCAACCTCAAATCTATTTAGTTCTTGCAACATTTTTTTTTATTTTTTATTTATTTTTGCGCTTATCACACCTTTCTTTAAGAACCAGAGTAACACTATCACACCTGGGAAGTTTTAAATATGTGGTGTTGCCTTATTGTCACACTGCGTTGTACTTCTAGCCTGCAACACTTCCTAAAAAATCATATTTCCTTAGGTTTTTTCCAAATTGATATGTAATATGTGTTCTGCTTCTTTTTTTAGTTTTCTTGTTGTCTCTTTACAATCACACTTTACAAATTAGATCTCCTCTTGGGTGCCATTTCACATTTTTTGGTTTTTGTGTGGAATTTATATTATTTGCCTCTTTGACATAGTTTGTCTTTATTTGTTGATTGAAAGGTTTATAATCTCTTAGGCCTAGATCTTTTATTTAGATATTAGAGTGTCTTTTTGTTTTCGTTTGATCAATTATTTCAAAGTCTGTCTTTTGGATTGTTTTGTGAAAAAATAAAATATCGTCCTTTGTTTAAAAAATTCCTTTTACGAAAAGAAAAAATTATATTGCTAGAATTGTCTTCTGTTTCTTAGAGTGAATTTGTTGCATTTTTGTGTGTTTTATTTCTTTTTGAAAATGAAAATTGTCAAACTAATGCATTTGTAGGAGGGCATATATTTGTTTTGAAACAAACAATTTTTAAGTAGTGAAAACTTTTTGGTCTTAAGTGAATTTGATTAAATTTGGGACAATTTTGCAATTGGTAATATTTAAGGTATTTCTCCATTTGATAATATATATTTCATTGAAAATAAAGTTTTGCATTTTATTTTGATGCATCAAGATTTAGAAACTTGTCAAAATACCATATCATCCACTCCATATGCTTATTTGAATACATAATAGCCATTGAAATTAATGTTTCATAAAATAAATTTGATATTTTTACATGTCTTTGGTAGCACATATACATTAGCTTAAGACTAGGGCCTTGGAATAGTTGGTGAGTTTCAACTCTCCAAGGCTACAAAACAAACCTAGAATCTTGATCTAGGGAGTGAAAATCCATTTGCAAAATCATGTTTTCTAGGAAACCTTTCTCCCCCAAAGGTTAAGCACAAGGTCACATTGGGGCCAACAGAGTTATAAACCTTGCTTCTTTGGTTCTAGTGGCAATGAACTGCACGCATTACAAACAATTGTTTATAACACTTTAGGATCACCTACGAGGAGTACATCTCATTTATAGTAACATCTCAAGGGGGTTTTTGGTTTAATTACCGTGCCCTTGCATGTATATTTGACTAATGAACGTGCCCCTAGTTTGGGTTGTCGTAGGTGGTAACCTGAGTGACTATAATCCTAGGGCTCATACACAAGGTGATGGTGAAGGGGGTAATATTTGCTATACTTTAGATAGACGATGGTCAATCTCACTCGGGTCTTCCTTGAGGGTGCTCCACTATATGTAAGGGTACTTACTCCAAGCGGGACCTTTAAGCAAGTCACCAACGTAACTAGTTCCATCAGCTCTCTCATCTTTGTGGATTGTACACTTCCTACTTTAGATTTTCTAGCATGTGTTATTTTTCTTCTTGTTACTGTACCATAGGCATTTTTTTAATTGATTATATAAATTCATTATGAAATAATATCAACTTCATTGAACACATAGGATGCATGGTTTACCCCTGAACTACCTAAAGTTACACAACTATAAATTACAGAAGAACCTAAAATTGTACAATCTGCAATTACAGAACTTGAGACATCACAACTTGAAGTTACTGTACTAAAACTTTTGAAACCAAAACATCAGAACTAGAGATTGTGTAACCAAAAACTTTGGAATTGGAGGTTCTCCCATCCAAAATTGGAATTAGAAGTTATTGAACATGTAACTTTTGAAATTAAAGTTCCTCCTTCAAGAGCTTTAATGTCCACTCCTTTATCAATTGGCCCTCAAAAATTTATCTGTTATGAAACCAGCTCAAGAAAAGATAGAAAAGATATATCAACGCCTTAGAATTCAGCCTCTTCGAGGGGGAAACCTCCTTTACATTACATAAATGAACAATTCTTGGATGATACAAATGAAAAGACCTCCTTTATATATATAGGAGTCTAAGGGGTCATAACATAATCAGAGCCGACATAACAATAATAATGTAAGGGCACAATAATAACAATAGTGGGCTTCTATGGGGCACAATAGTAACAATATGGGCACTACATGGGTACATCAATATAATAAGTGGGTTATACTAATAACAATAAGGGGTTACACTAGTAGTATAGGGGCCTAACATGCCCCTCTCCTTCAAAGAGCGTTGTCCTCAACGCTTGAGTAGTTCTTGATGCTTCTGTATAAAATTCCTGTCCTCGCATGTGGAATATTCAGCGGGTAAGTTCTTCCACTTAATGAGATACTCTGAAATTGATCGATTTCGTAGCTAACGGGTTCTTGTTTTTGTGACTACTCCAGGTTCCAATATGATTTTTCCTCCCTCTTCAATTTCTGGCAATATTGTTTGAATATGGATCTTTTGCAACTTTTGAATAAGTGGCCATACTTCTTCGTCCTTCTTCCATTCATCCCTTGCTTCGTTTATCCAATCTGTTTGGATAATATAAATAGCACAAAACAATGGTTCCACATCCTCATCCTTGAAGAGTCTTCCCATTCGGTAAGGTCGCCATTTTTTAAGCGCATGTAGTATTGCCAACATTTCCTTCTCATAAATAGCTTGCTTGAGATGTAGTAGTAAAAATACCCAATCACCTACATCAAAACATTTTTCACTAGGATGTTGATCTCCCTGTTGTTTCGTTTGATTTTGCACCGAAGTGGCGTTATCCTTTAAAAGTTGGAGAACTTGTTGTTGATGCTCGATGTGATCTTTCACTGCATGAACCTTTTTCTTCTTGATATGTCCTTCTATCTCTAGAGTTTGAGGAGTGGTAATTTCTTCCAATCCTTTACAAGATATGGTCAGATTCATTTCTTGATGCTTGATGTGATCTTTCACTTCTTGAACATTTTTCTTCTTGATATGTCCTTCTATCTGTTTGAGGAGTGGTAATTTCGAACAATGAATTACAAGATATGGTTGGATTCATTTCTTCTTTCTCGATGTGATCTTTCACTTCTTGCACCTTTTTCTTCTTGATATGTCCTTCTATCTTGAGAGTTTGAGGAGTGGTAATTCTTGCCAATGCTTTACAAGATATGGTCTGATTCATTTCTTCTTCTCTGGGGTGTGATCCTGGCATATATCTTCTTCTTTTGATGTTTCTTGATCCTTTTCTTCCTCCTCTTCATATTCTATGTAAAATAGCTTCTTCTCAGCACACTTATGACCTTTAGTGCATTTTCTATCACACTTGTAACAAAGCCCTTTTTCTCTTTTTTCTTCCAATTGTTGTGGTGTAACCCTTGTAGGTTGTGGAAGGCTAGGAGAAACAACACTTCCATCTTTCTAGTTGTGAGGGATACGCTTCTTGGTTTCCATAATTTTGCTTTCCACTATGTCACAAAGCCCTTTTACTCTTTCCAATTGTTGTGGTGTTTCTCTAAAGAAGGTGTTTCTCTTTGTATCCTCATAATGTGTTATCATTTCCTCCGTGAAAATTGACCGCGTAACAAGTTTTTTACGAGAACAAATCCCTTTGTACCATAAAAATTGATCTGGTTCTAAATATTAAGATGCAATACATACCTTTTGTAACAGTTGTACACCATGTAGATCAAAATATTGCTCCATCTGAAGTATCCAATTTACCGGATCCTTGATATCAAACTTCCTCATCTTGCTTTTTCTTGATTTTAGGAGCTCGACCTTGAAACGACTGTAACTCTGTACTTTCGGATCTTTAAGTTCTGAAATTGTGACCTATAGTAGCCCTCTGTGTCCTCTTTCCAATGCCACCAGTCTGATCCAAATTGAATTCTCTAAGGAAGAGTTATGCACAATCTCTCAAGATGACCTGATTTAGAACTTTCCAGAAGATCAAACTTGTATGAAGTGCCACGTGTCACTGTTTCGACCTTTGTATCTGAAACATTCATACACGAAACTAAAGTCCGTCTTCTTTATGTAACTTCTTATGAAATTTCAATCCGATCCCCAGAGAGAAAGTTATGACGATTTTCCCCAGGTCACCTGTTTGGAATGTAATTCAGGAGTCTGCAAAAATACCAACTTCCTCAGATCATATCTCCTCAAATATAGTGCCAAAAGCTCTGAAATTCGGACCCGAGGTTCAACGTGCTTTCTTCTCAAATGGATGTTTTTTTCAACTTCTGAAACGTCGTAGAAAAAACGTTATAGCGAAAATGCCACGATGACCTGTTTGGAGCAGCGAAACCCTGGAATCCAAATCTCTGATACCAAATGTTACGAAACCAGCTCAAGAAAAGATAGAAAAGATATATCAACACCTTAGAATTCAGCCTCTTCGAGGGGGAAACCTCCTTTACATTACATAAATGAACAATTCTTGGATGATACAAATGAAATGACCTCCTTTCTCTATATAGGAGTCTAAGGGGTCATAACATAATCAGAGCCGACATAACAATAATAATGTAAGGGCACAATAATAACAATAGTGGGCTTCTATGGGGCACAATAGTAACAATATGGGCACTACATGTGTACATCAATATAATAAGTGGGTTATACTAATAACAATAAGGGGTTACACTAGTAGTATAGGGGCCTAACATTATCTCTTTAGGGGATGAAGTTTTAATTTTCCTTCCACCTCATCTACTACATGTAGAAGAATTTTCTCACGAGTATCACTCTCCAGTTAATCCTCTAATAACTAACATAATATCCCTTGTTGTTGTTAAACTACTTATTGCATCTTCTTGGTGAGATAAGCCTTGTTATCAATATCTCATTTCTAGCCCTCATAGAAACACACACTCTACATCTAGGAGAAATGCATTTTTACAAACTCCTTTATATTTTCTTACCAGTCCAACCATGTCCAAGTCAATGTCCACATAATCTACACCTGGAAGTAATTTAATGAAAACGTTACCTTTTGCAGTAGGTATCTATTTTTGAACCTAGTGCATATGCCATGCTTACTAGTTATTCTTTACCTAGTAGTTATTTTCATCCTTATGGATCTAGTCAATCTTATATTTATGGCAAACCTTCTATACCTATAGAGTATCAATCACTCAGTGGGAATTTTTTAGGAGCTTTCAGTCCTTCATATTTTCAATATCGTCCTTGGTCTATTGGAATTCCATCTGGTTCGTCTATTCCAAGTGTGGTAAAAACCCCTCAAATTGAGGTTTTTAATCAAACTACTATATCTATTGTGAAACTAGTATCTAGTCAACAACCTAGTTTGGAGTTTGGTGGTGTAATGTTTTCACGACAACCTCCTGTAGGATCTCTTCCATTAAATAGGGGGGCATTTTTATAGGATATCTCATACTTTTTTGGGGGGGATTCTCCTATATTATCTCTTCCTCCTACTAGAAAACAATCTCCCATTAGAACGTTTCCTCCTACTGGAAAACAACCTCCCATAGGAAATATTCATCCTGCTGGCGTAGGCTAGTGGAGCTCAAATACTTGTGGATCAACCTTATCAAGGAATTCCTCATCAAGCTTATGTTGGTGGAGGTCAAATACCTACAGGAAAAACTTATCAAGGACTTCCCCCTTAGTCTTGTGCTATTGGACCTGAAACTCACACAGGTCAACCTTTTCATGGATTTCCTCCTCTAGCCTGCACTGGTGGAATTCAAATGATCACGACATGAGATTATCAAGGATATCTTACTCCATTATTTGGACTTTATGGTCCCATGGATGGTTACCAATACCCTTCTTATCAACAACTTTACTTTAATAGGAAATAACCATTTCTTGTGCCTTTAAACTTACTAAACTTACCATGGCTTACAAATGATCGAATTTTTCATTATGCATTATCATTGGTAATTCCTACTAGGTTACCAAGTAACATTCCCATATTCTATGGTAATCCTTGAGAAGACCCATCAAACCATGATATGAATTATCATTTGTTGCATTCCCCAAACTATTTAAATCATGATTCCATTCATTTGTGTCTTTTCCAATTCACTTTTAATAGTAATGCAACTAAATACTACATTGAGTTGCCATAAATGTCTTTTGGTTATTTTAATGTGTTGGATACAACATTTTTAACCCATTTCCAACTGCCAATTCCTTATGAAACTTGCACTGATATTTTAACTTCATTATGAAAGTCTATGACTACACATATTTTCAATCATATTCGTGAATTGAGACGATGACATTGATTGACTAAAGTTGATTTCCTAGACCACTCACTAGCATATTGGTGTTGGCATTATGAGATAAGTGTTGTCCTTGATGCCAAACCTCACTGATGACAAATCATAGTACAGAAGGTCAACAGCAAGGAATTGATGATCAGACTATAAGAAGAAGAGAAAGTTCATACACGCAGGTTCGTTAAGCCCAAGTCGCGTGTACACGCAGGTTGGCTTCATCAAAAGCGCGTGTATGTGGAAAAGTACCTTTGGTCCATGGCGGTTAGTCCTTGGAAGTTGTGCCTATGGTTTCAGACCATTGTGTCTCGACGGGCGTGTCGATCCCTAGTTTTGAAGTTGATGGTATTATGTTACTATGGTTTTGGCTCTTGGTATTGAACAAGGCCTAAGGCTATATAAGGAGAAGGAAATCATTAGGCAAGTGTATCTGAAATGTCTTGAATATCTGATGAAGCATTAGATCCAGTATGCAGGTTATGGGTTGATGATGCATTGCTTGATCTGAGCTAAGGAGAGATCTCACCGGTTGATGGAGAACAAGATCTAAGGAGAGATCGGCATCAAATGGTTTGAAATGAACTATCTTTATGATGCTTATTCTAGATCTACATACTGACGCATGTATTGTTCTATAAGTGTTATGAGTATGTCTGATGTCTGGTACAGCTGCAAGTTAAGAGAAATTATTTTTAGATCTGTACGCGGGTTGTCTTTGGCAAAAGCGCGTATACACGTGGGTTTGATTCATCGAAGTAGCGTATACATTGTAAAGCTTGATATTTGAAGTTGCAGATGGATCTGATGGTTACTACAGAGTTCTGTGTCTGCTCTGTGTTCTGGTGACGGTGTTGTTAACAGGGTTTCAGTGATTCAGAGTTTGATGATTGTTTTGAGCTTCAATGATAGTTATGGGTCCAGTATGAAAATTGGATGAAATGTGGCCTTTCAGATTATGTGTTGTGCTTCAGTGTATCCAGTCTGAAAATTGATGAAACGTGGTACCTGGAGGAGAGAAGATTGTAGGCAAGCACCTACGTACTAGTATCTAAGCTAGTACAAAAGCTAAGGGAGATCTTTGGAGCATTGTAGCAGGTAGCAGCCTGTGTACTAGTAAATGGATCGGCTAGTACAAAAGCAAAGGGGGTTGTAGCTCCCGTACTGGTATAAGACTGCACCAGTACAAACATTGTAAAAGGATTTTCTTATTAAGAAGAAGATTGAGATGACTTACAGCAGGTGGTTTTCACCCACATTGGGTTTCCACCTTATATCTTTGTGTTCATGTGTGTGGCTCTTGTGTGATGTTCTGTTCTGTTATTCTGCACCTGGTTACTGTTAATATGCTTAATAATGATCTGATGTATTTACTGAAGACTAAGCTAACTGAATCATAAGATTTCTGGATATACACAAGTTTCTTTAGACACAGTAGCGTGTACACGCGGGTTCACTTAACTGAAGTAGCGTATATGTTTCTGAGCATTGAAAAAGTTTTATAGTTCTGATAATACTGATTCACCCCCCCCCTCTCAGTATTATTTCCAACAATTGGTATCAGAGCAGGTCCTTTGGTAAAAGCTTGATCGCTTGAAGGAGATCCGTGGAACAATGGGAAAGAAGCTTAAGAAGAAAGCTCATAAAAAGAAGAAGACATCTCAGAAGATCTATGACAGTGGGAAAGTCGATTGGGGATTAGGTATAAGAAGTTCTTCAGATTCAGAATCAGATTCAGAATCATTATCAGGTATGAATGTGTTATCCTCTGATGTTCCTGCTATATTTCCTTGTGAAAGTGATGGAAGTGATAGTGAAACTACTGAACATGCTTTTATGGGTGAGCAAGAAAATTATCAAATAGAGGCAGTATTTAGAAGGCTTGCAGACAAAGTTAAAGATCAACAAGATCTATTGAACAAAAGGGAATGTGCTTTCAAAGAAGAAGTTACCAAACTAAAGGCCCAACTAGAAGAAGGAAACAAGGTAAGAAAGCTTCTCAAGGACAAGGAAGACCAATGTCAAAAATTGCAGCATGAAGTGACATCATTAAGAAAAGAAGTCAACGAAAGAAGCACAACCATCAAGAAACTCAAAGATAGATCCAGCTACTATGAAAATCTTGAAGCTACGATCCTCTCACTAAAGGAAGATCTTGAAGAATCCAAGAAGCAGAATGAAGATCTACACCAAGCAATTGAAAAACAAGACAACGAAGTCATCAGCTTAAAATCACAGTTGGAATGTGCCTTCAGGGTTCGTCAAATTCAGCAGGATCTGTATGAAAAGCAAGAAAAGGAGATACTCAATCTAAGGCAACAAATGGAAGAAGAAAGAAAAGATGGAGAAGACATGAAGAAGCAATGTCTAGAAAAGGAGGAACAACTTCAAGTTGAGGTAAATATCTTGAAAGGTAAATTAGAAGAAAAGGATAAACTTTTGAGATTTCAAGATAGTACTAAAGCCTTGGATGATATTCTTAGTAGTCAAAGGTCTCCTGCAATCAAGACTGGTCTTGGTTTTCATGAATCTGTTGAAGGTGAATCTAGCTCACAAGGTGAGGCAAGGAACTCTAAAGAGAAAACTAAAATGATGAAAAGGGAGATGAAAGGTCAACCCCATCAACAATCAAGGAAAGAGACTCCTCAAAGAAAATCGTTTACTCCTCCTATGAATAATGTTGAATGTTGTGTATGTCATAATCTTGGACATGTTGCAGCTAGATGTGGAAGAAGAAGGGTTCAAGACCATCATGTAGAAAGATCATCACATTCAAGGTACTTTAATGGATATTGCTTTGCTTGCAATATGTTTGGTCACAAAGCCGCTGATTGCTACAGGAGGAATATGAAATATGTAAGATGTTATGCATGTAACACGCTTGGACATATAGCAAAGGAATGTAGGAACAAAGGATGGACATCACACCAAAAGGAGAAAACCTCATCACACTTGAAGATATGGAGGAAGAAGGAAGTACAGTCAGCACAATGTACTGAGACACAGCACAGCACAGACATATCAGACTCAGGGGGAGCTGAAAGTGTAAAACTTCAGTGTCCTGAATCTCATACGCAAGTTCCTTAAAGGGAAGTTGCGTATATACGCGAGTTAGACACTGAAAAGTCGCGTATATGTCAGTATGAGGAAAAGCAGTGGGGACAGGATCAGAAAAAGGATCTGATGAGATCCAGTCTATTATTTGCTCTATTGGTTACAGTCTGCTGAGGATGTGTGGAAATGTTTTGTTATTTGTATGATGTCTAGAAGTGTTTTGATCCTAACTTGAGGATGATGATGTTTTGATGCTTATTACTAATATATGCATGATCAGATCTAACAGATGGCACTGGTTGAGAAGGAGCATATGCCTTTAGTAATTCATTGTTGGCATTATGGTTAATAATCCATGGTGATGACTCTTATATGGCTAAATGATATATCTTGCTATGATGTGGTTGTGAGTTGTCTATGATAAACTCTCATATGATTCTTGAAGTTACATAGAAGATGTTCAGATCAGATTTATGGTTGATTCTTTGATGATGCATATATGGTGCTTACATGGTGATCTTCATAAAGGACAAGGAGAAGTACAAAGCTTGAATACACATCTTCCTCACTTGATGATGAGTCACTTATATACTGCTGTTGTCATATGCATAAAGATCATACAGTTATGATGCAGGCACTCATGTGGATAAGGATTGTTGCTGATGATGATATCAAGAAGCCTTGTCAAAAGAGTTTGAGCTCAAGATACATAGTGCTGATACATGGATGACTCCTCAAAGTCACTTTGTTGGAGACATGATGATGAGTTCGTGTCTATATGATGATAGGTTTATACTTACATATGTTGGTTGATGTAGATGTTCCCGAGTAATGATACTTGAATCATGTAGATCTTGACGTTGATGAATTGGCTATGGTGGTTTCACATGTAACGTGAATGATTTCATGATGATGTTTAAAAGGAGGAGTTGACATCTATGTTCAGACATACCTTGCTGCAGGACATTTACAGGTTGCTGATATGAAAATAGCTGTACGCGAGTTTCATAAGGCCTATCCGCGTATATACGCTTGTTTATGTGGATGCAGACGCGTATATGGAGTTTTGAAGGAAATCAGCAGGGACAGATGTTGGTTGCAGAAAGTCTGATATGGGTCTGACAGAGATCATCTGGCACAGGTTCAGGGGGAGCAAATAATCTTCCAATGATGCAGTGTTGGCATTATCTTAAAGCCTTTGGTTCTGGTTCACATTTGTTGTTGTTTTCAGATGAAACAAAGGCGAAAGGACAACAGAAGGATCTCTTGGTTGCTGATCTGAATGGTGATTATCAGATGTTGCTGATGACTTTCATAAGTCTTGGTCTAGTTCTTTCATCTCTATGTCATATATCTCTTTTGTGGTATCTCTTTCATGGTGTCAAGGTCATGTAACGGCCTATTTTGGTTTCCCCACTATGCCTGGGATGATTGATGCAATATGATTGGTTGTCATATGTAAACCTTTGATGTATCCCCACTTGGTTGGGTGGATGAGTCAATTTTTGTACACCCTCACTTAGTTGAGAGATGGATGTATGTATGAGTCTTTGGTGATAGGAAGGTCTTTTATGATGTATAGAGTCATGTTCTTCTTGAAGAACATCTTTTGCAGATCTTGCCTAGAGTCAGGAAGAGCATGAACAACACACTTCAGCAATACAGAGACTTGGCATATACTCAGGGGGAGCATTGACAGATTGGTACACTTTGGCATATACAAAGGGGGAGATCATTCAGAGATTTTAACAGATACTCAGGGGGAGTATGGACAGCGAAATGTTCAGCAAAAGAAGAGAACATCTTGGTCCACCCTTTGCCCTTGATGTCAAAGGGGAGAGTGATTTGGTGTTGTTGCCATCAAGTCCAAAGGGGGAGATTGTTGGCATTATGATGCATGTGTTGTACTTGATGGCAACCCTCTCATAGAAGAATATCTCACTTATGTATAACTGGATGAATCTTCAGAAGAGATATCAGATGTGACTGATGGAGGATAGCTCAAAGGAATCAGATGATAATTCTAAGTGTGACAAGTTAGCTTTGCCATCAAGTCCAAAGGGGGAGATTGTTGGCATTATGAGATAAGTGTTGTCCTTGATGGCAAACCTCACTGATGACAAATCATAGTACAGAAGGTCAGCAGCAAGGAATTGATGATCAGACTATAAGAAGAAGAGAAAGTTAATACACGCAGGTTCGTTAAGCCCAAGTCGCGTGTACACGCAGGTTGGCTTCATCAAAAGCGCGTGTATGTGGAAAAGTACCTTTGGTCCATGGCGGTTAGTCCTTGGAAGTTGTGCCTATGGTTTCGGACCATTGTGTCTCGACGGGCGTGTCGATCCCTAGTTTTGAAGTTGATGGTATTATGTTACTATGGTTTTGGCTCTTGGTATTGAACAAGGCCTAAGGCTATATAAGGAGAAGGAAATCATTAGGCAAGTGTATCTGAAATGTCTTGAATATCTGATGAAGCATTAGATCCAGTATGCAGGTTATGGGTTGATGATGCATTGCTTGATCTGAGCTAAGGAGAGATCTCACCGGTTGATGGAGAACAAGATCTAAGGAGAGATCGGGATCAAATGGTTTGAAATGAACTATATTTATGATGCTTATTCTAGATCTACATACTGACGCATGTATTGTTCTATAAGTGTTATGAGTATGTCTGATGTCTGGTACAGCTGCAAGTTAAGAGAAATTATTTTTAGATCTGTACGCGGGTTGTCTTTGGCAAAAGCGCGTATACACGCGGGTTTGATTCATCGAAGTAGCGTATACATTGTAAAGCTTGATATTTGAAGTTGCAGATGGATCTGATGGTTATTACAGAGTTCTGTGTCTGCTCTGTGTTCTGGTGACGGTGTTGTTAACAGGGTTTCAGTGATTCAGAGTTTGATGATTGTTTTGAGCTTCAATGATAGTTATGGGTCCAGTATGAAAATTGGATGAAATGTGGCCTTTCAGATTATGTGTTGTGCTTCAGTGTATCCAGTCTGAAAATTGATGAAACGTGGTACCTGGAGGAGAGAAGATTGTAGGCAAGCACCTACGTACTAGTATCTAAGCTAGTACAAAAGCTAAGGGAGATCTTTGGAGCATTGTAGCAGGTAGCAGCCTGTGTACTAGTAAATGGATCGGCTAGTACAAAAGCAAAGGGGGTTGTAGCTCCCGTACTGGTATAAGACTGCACCAGTACAAACATTGTAAAAGGATTTTCTTATTAAGAAGAAGATTGAGATGACTTACAGCAGGTGGTTTTCACCCACATTGGGTTTCCACCTTATATCTTTGTGTTCATGTGTGTGGCTCTTGTGTGATGTTCTGTTCTGTTATTCTGCACCTGGTTACTGTTAATATGCTTAATAATGATCTGATGTATTTACTGAAGACTAAGCTAACTGAATCATAAGATTTCTGGATATACGCAAGTTTCTTTAGACACAGTAGCGTGTACACGCGGGTTCACTTAACTGAAGTAGCGTATATGTTTCTGAGCATTGAAAAAGTTTTATAGTTCTGATAATACTGATTCACCCCCCCCTCTCAGTATTATTTCCAACAATTGGTTTACAAAGTCATCACTTCTTACTATATCCCGTCACTAGAGAAAATATGAGGTCTAAAATGGGCCTCCTAAGGAATATTATAAAATAATAGTGGAAATAATAAAATAAGATTAGATTACTTCATCAAGTTTTGAAGGGGAAAAAAACTATTTTCTCAACTTATCTCCCTATGTTTCACTCAAATTTCAAGTGTGAGCACTCATTCGATTCATAATTTAATTTTTCATCTAAGGACTACCCATCTTGCAAACGTTAGATGGATCCTACTACATGAAAAATGTGAAATACATGAGAAGACATGATTGTAGTCATGTTTTTTCACGTATTTCACATTTTTCGTGTGGTAGGGTCCATCAAATGTAAGAAAAATGAGTATTCATTGGATGAAAAATTATATTCTACATCCATAAAGTGCTCTCACTCTAAATTTGAGTGAAATCATAGTGAGATAAGTTGAAAATATGAGTCAAAAGAGTAGCTTTTTATTTTTTATCTTTGTGCCTATTGATGCCTTGAAAATCACTACAAGAACATTGTGGATAACCACCTGGTCAGGAACTTGAATATTGTCGCTTTTGCATTTGGATTAGTGGCTCCAACTGTATATAATGGGACTAGTTTTCAAATAAAATGCGGTAGAATGGATGTAGAGTGCTTATAACCAAATCTAGGTGATAAATGGAAGTGATTATAAACTAACATACATGTATTAATATATCTATTACCCAGGGTTACTTATGTTTATGCGATCTAAAATAAATGTCCTTAGTGCATGATAAAAAAGATTAATCAAACACTTCCAAAAATGAAAATAATTTAAGATAATTATTTTGATTAAATAGTTAATCAAAATAATTGATGAAACTCATATCGCAATCAAATAACTTAACAAATTACTTATATATGTATTAAAGATGATAATTATAGCATGTTATAAATGAATTAATGCATAACTTCGTTAGAAAAGTTACATATAATAAACAATATAAAGAGGGATGACTATCAATTCATAAATAAAACAGAAATACAATGATAAAAGTACCCGATGTATGTTACTCTTCTCATGAAAGGAATAGTTCTGGTCCAGTGTTTCTCATTAAGATGGTTTCAAGAATACAAAAGTGTAATCTCTCAAAGCTTTCTCTACAAAACTTCAAGACCTTGATCTGGTCATTCTACTAAGATAAGCTTGAAAGACTAGAAGTGCAAGCTTCCAAAGCCTTTCCTTATAAAATTTGGGAACCCTTTCTTTGTAGACATGAAAGGGTTTATATAACAAAACTAAAATGTAAAAATAGAAAAACTACATCAAAAGTGTTGAGGAGGTTGAAACAACTCTCCTTAAAATAAGAGACAATGAAGAGCCCAAGAATGTAATTGTGTCTATTCTTCCATTCGCTACTTGAGCTCGTAAATATCTAATATTGGCTTAACTTCAGGGAGTTGACTTGTCCTCATGTGTAGTTGTCTAGTGTACATTGCATCTGAAAGCGTAGGAAGCATATGAGTGGATGAGTTAGAAAGGAAATGAAGCATTAGCCACTAACTATATGGCTTCACAAGATATTTCCAGTACATCTCCCACTCAAATTTTGTCAACTTTTTGTTTGCTTCTTGGTTTTCTTTCGAAATTTCCTGCCATTGCCTTTCCAGAACTTTAATATCAGGAAGAATACCAGGTGGGCATTCTTGAATCAGTTTGGCATTATGCATGTTATCATTGATAGTTTCAATTATGTTTTTCGTAACATCGTTTTCCCTGGAGACTGCTCTTTCTTCTAGTGTCAACCAAATGTCCCAATTAGTAAAGAGGATTTCCTTGTGAGACTCCACTATTATGGGAAGGTTTGTTGCTTTTCCTTTTGGTGTATCCTCCCATGTTATAAATCCTAAGATTTTATCATCAATTCCATCGAAAGTCACCCTCAGATCAGATGATTGATTCATTAGTGAATCACTTTTGACACATAGTGGATTGACAATTGATAACTTCTAACAGAATATCTCTTGTTAGTGTGATAACAGGGTGATAATCTCGAATGCTCCCTTTATAAATTCTTCCACTTTAGGATTTTCCTTCACGTGATCAAGTGAAAACTGCAGTTGTCAAATTTGAGTATCCTTAGTACTGATCTTTGCCTGATGTTGGAGCTTCAAATGATGAAAGCTTTGTTGGAGTTGAGACAATTGTGTCTTCACTTATTTGATCAACGCTTTGTTTTTGCTCTACCAACTGTTCTTCCAACTGTTGAATCCTTTCCTCCTTTTCCTTGATCAGTTGTCTAACTTTTTCTACTTTATCAATCATGGCAGATGCATAAGCACCTGCAAATGGTGACAACTTTGTTAAATTCTCTAAAAGATCAGTTTGTGTATCCTTCCACACTCTATCCATTGGTATATCACCGAGAATGATTACTAATAATTCATATGTTCTTCTCAATTTCCTTTGTCTTTTCACCATAGCCCGATGTTTAGGACTATAAAAGACATCGAGAGAAGGTATTTATTCCACTTTATGGACAATTTTGGATGAAGGGAATGCCAGGATTATTTCAATTTCATTTGTACTAACAACTTTATCAGAAGCCCTATCAATAAAAGAGCTAGCTGTCGTTTTAACTATTGATCAAACTCTTTCCAGGTTTCATCCAGTTCATTATTGAAGGGTGTTTTATGACTATGGATTTCTGTGGATTTATCTTCCACTTCAATATCTTTAGAAGCCTGTTCTGAGTTCTGCTCTAAATTATGTTTTGAATTATGCTCTGAATTATGCTCTGAATTGGGAAATCAGTTGAGAAATCCTCAACAGATCCAAAGGAATGTTCTGCAGTCTTTTTTCCCTGTATTCTTTGAATTGCGCTAGTTTTTTTGGATTGATTTTCAATGTAGCCAGGTGTTTTTCTTATGAAACTATCTCGACGGACTTAAATAGGCCATCATAGTCATGATCTTCATGACTAAATTACCTTTTTTTACTTCAGAAATAACATTTTGTGCTACTTTGTTTGGATCAAATTGTCTGCCAGGCATAGTAGCAAGATTTAAACATGTTATGTTATCAATTTCAAGCAAAGCATGCTTGAAATCATGTAGAGAATATACACCACATTGTATAGGGAATGAAGGCCATAAAGATTTCTTGGCTTCCTTTAGGCTTTTTATCAATCCATCCCCTATAGTTTCATATGAAATCTCCCTGACCAATAGTTTATCAGGGACATATAATGGGAGAACATGAGGAGATGCCATGCTTCCATAGACTCTAACATAGGTAAATATTTCTTCACCAAACCACCTTCCTATAGGTATGAAATCAATTTTGGCCTCTTCGGTTAGTCTTGGGGCTCTTTTATCAAAAATGGATTGGTGTATTGGCAGAATGACTCCTTGTAAAATTTTATAAAAATGGGCATGGAAATTAGACTCCCACGAGATTTTATGATATACATGGATAGGGGTGGGGTCCTAAATGGTCCATTTCAATCCCATGATTGGGAAATTTGAAGTGAAACAAACTGCGTCCATGATGTATGCACTCATAAAGAATGGTGGAACTACTCTCGTAGTAACATAAAGATTTTGTTTGTATTCTCGGATTTGGGAGGCAATATTATTTGAAAGGATAATGTCCCAATCCATTATATAAGAATCTGATTCTGCCTCGATAAGAGGAACCCATTTGATTGAGAATTTAGATGTATTAGGGTACCTCTACACATCATAGTTGTGATATAACAATAGGGAGAGGCGAGAGAAGATAAAGAGTACATAATTGACTTTTCATGTTTGTGTTTTTTTGGGTAGGATATCCATCGTGTAATTAGATCTTATTCCAGCTTATTCTCTCTTGAAAATTGTTCGAGGAAAGATTTTCCATATACCTTTTGTTGGTTAGGCATATGGTACATTTTCTTCAAATCTTGAGGTGTAAAATACCCAATGATTTTTTTTCTTGAAGTCAAAAATGTCCTATCAAGGATATTGATGTTCTCAAGTACCCATTTCACCATATCAATATAAGGAAGGATATTGGGTCGAGCAACAATCCTGTGAAGAAAAGAGCTAGCAAATTCATAATTGGAGGCTTCAGAAGATGAAATATCATTCATTGATACCATTCTCTGAATTACCTTGGGTCCTTCACTTTCAAGCAATTGATACATAGATACCCATGAGGATGATCCACTATCCATCGTGCATGTAGTGTCTGAGAAAGCGGGGGCATTTATGTTACTTTAGAAACAGGAGGTGTGGGTTGCGAAGCTTCCATGGTTTTCTTTCCTTTCTTTGCTTTGGTAATTATACTACACTGTCACTTTTCGGGATTAGCCTGCAATTGGAAACACAGAGGAATGAAGAAAAACAGGTTGGAAATGTGGGAGAATTGAACATATAAGGTTTGAAATGATGGAAAATGTAGTTTAAATGTGAAAAAATCTGAAATATCTACATACAGACCATCAAATCACCTTGGGGCTTTAAATCATAAATACCATTACAAGTCCTTAATATCAAAATCATGGCTTCACATGATAATTTATTATTCCATTAATAGATTTTATCTCAGAAAACATTTCAAATAGTAATTGTAAGCATGTTTCAATGTGTTTTCCCAATATAATATTGCAATACCATTATATTAGCGGTTTGGGTATCACACGTCCATGATGTGATGATCGTAATACCACAATCAGGGGTTTACAGTGGAGGACAATGGAAATGAACAAAATCCTTTTGCGATTGCAAAATTGCGAGGAATGATGTGGCAGTGGAGTGCACCCGATCGATGACTTACTATTATATTTTAACGTGCTTTTCCTTTGTTTTATTCATTCTTATGATTTTATTAAAGTCACACTTTAATAAAGAGCTTTATCATGGTCAAGAGATTGGAAGTGAATTAAGTAGCCTACTGTTACCAATTTTCCATTCATTCAGATGCGACATATTGTAGAGCTATAAAAAGGGTCTCTTTCACCTCTAATTACCTCACATTAATATGTCAATCCGGGAGTGTTTTGTTATTTCAAAGAGTGTCTTAGTCTTAGGCTATCATTTTCCAGAGTAATGCTAGTAGTACAGTGTTCAGAAATACAAGAGTAAACGGATGCTTGTCTACAACTAAACTACTTCAAAAGAGTAAATCACACACTCAGAAGACTAGGCAACTTATCAGTCAAGGGTTCAGTAGCGATAACCCATCCCTTTGGAAACTGATGAAAAGGAAATTAGAGAAAAGACCGTGGATCTGGGAGCCAGACAGTAAATTCCAAGGCTCACTACAGCCTTAGATCATCTCCCACACCAAAATAACAAACGCCAAAAAATGGAACGACAGATAAGAAAATGGAACAACAAATAAGAAATCGAACAACACGTCTGTAATGGAACAACAATTCTTAAATGGAACAACAGCTATGAAATAGAACAGCAACTAAGTCTCGCGAGCAGTAACAAACTTAATCTACCAAATCAAATGCATTAATCGTAATCAAACAACAATCTTTCATTCTTAAGGTAGATCGAACAACACACACCAGTGGAACAGTACTAATTACTAATAAGTTATGGAACATCGCTTAAAAATAATATACGCACACAACATGCTTAAAGAGAAATCTGATCCAAATATCAATCTTAGTTAGAAGGAATATGACTGCATTTCAAAATAGAACAACATCGTTCATCAATTCGACAATTGTAAAGAACATAACTCCCAAGATAAATTCTATAATGTGAATGAATAGGTGCACAACACAAAAGCTTTGTAATGGGATAGTAATAGTATTCTGTTAAGACTATTAAAATTCAATCAACTCTGAAAGGAACAATAATATGAAGCAGAGTCAATACAATAGTTCTGTCTCTGGAAACCTTAATGAATTAAACATAACAGAGCATGTGATGTAAACTTTTAAAGCATATCAGATTACCAAATAACGACGATAAGCAAACCACGCAGAAGCCAAATCGTAATAATACAGGAGCAAGTGTCCTCCAGGGCCAGGCCCTTAGCCTCCAGGGGTACACCACTTTAGGTTAATCCAGACTCAGAGATGAAGTAATCACCAAGTTTGTATTAATGCATGAAGTAATATTACAATGGACCATTTCTTATCGAGACTCGATGATCAAAGTTTTGATCTTAACAGAAATTACATAAAAGCATAATCATGTCTAACTCTCTCCCGAGCTAACAGTTTTGTCCCTTTTATAAGGGTGATGACGGAGATGTCTAAGTATAAAAATGGATAAAACAACGATATCTCAGGATCAAGGATCTTGAGGGATTCGTCGAACCGTTAATCCTTAATCATCTCTTTTCTCTCCTCCGCCGAGCTGGTGTCTCCACCTCCTTTTTAGGGCTGATTCGCTTTGATTTGCTTAGCCTTGTTTGCATTCGGTCTCCCGTCAAAGGGACAGTGGTTATCTCGTCCTTGTCCTTTCCTTTGGAACGAAACTCCTCGTTTTCACTCCTTCCTGCATGAGGAAATGAGAATTGTCAGCGTTTTAGTCTTGCATATTAATCTCACATGTTTTTTTATAATTCCTTATCGTTTTCCAAGTTCATGATGCAAAAAGGTTTGCAAGTTCTACTGAAAATATACTGAAATGATCATAAAAAACATACCTCTTTTAGTACTCCACACCCCCCCTGCTTACCCTGTTTCATGCCCTCATGAAAACGTTGTAGTTGACATGCAAGGCAGTGAGAGAATAGGTTGGAGATGGAATCTCATGCAGAGGCCTACAGCCATGATGAGTAACTAGGTAGTCAAAGAAATGGCTTGTCTTACCCTCGGGCATCTCATACAGGGCTTGGTATCTGGGTGCAGGGTGCCAAATAATTGGACTCCGAAACCTATATCCTAACCAGGATGGCCCTGCCCTCAAAATGATTTCACCATAAAGGTGCAAATTGTTGGTAGCTAATTTAAAATTCTCATACTTAAACGGTTCCCTGATCTTGATATTTGGATTAGAGATTTGATATCGAAATTTAGCTGCATCAATGGCAAGGTCTTTGATAGAAAGAAAGTATTCTAATCCTTGTCGAATGATTGCCTCATGCATGGGTCGTAATGTTTCAATTACACCTGGAGTCTTCATGAGATTTCTATGTGCTTTCCACAACTGTAATGGGTTCCTAGGCTCAGCCCTTACCCACAAATCTAAGCCGTTTTCTTGCTTCTGGAAAGTATTATAGGCTTTAAGCCATTTAATCTGATTAACCCCAAACGATATGAATGCCTCCAATTGTATGTCTCCCAGAAAAGGGCCAGGGTTCAGCTCAGTCTCCTGGTCTAATACAAGGTTATGTAAATAGAACTCACACAGCAGTCTCTGGACTTTTACCCCGTAGTGCTTACAACAGTCTATAAAATCATTGACTGTGTTAATTTGTATGGGAGCACCTGCTTTAACAAATTTTATTTTTAATTGCAAATACCGTTCGAGTAGAAACAGGGCATAATTTTTGGCAGGGGCCCTACATGCTAAGACATCATTGTATAAAGAACAAAAGGTATCCATCTGCTTGATAACAATATCTAGCCTATGAGTTACCTTTGCAACTTTCTCTTATTCCTTCCGCTAACCTTCAAAAGCTTGGCTTTCGAATTGATTGACGTTCCTAAGTTGCTGCTGTAGCTCTTCATACTTTTCACGAGGGACCATTTGTTCTCTAAGATTTTCTACTTCTTGCTAAGCTTGCTTCAACCCCTTGCGCAGGGTTACTATTTTTGGATCTCTTCTCCATGCAGCAGTGGAGGTCGAAGTTTTGACTGAACTTTCCTATTGCATTGCTTTGAGTTCAGAACCCTTATCACTCCTGAAAGTGGTGCCTCCGTCTGAATTTCCTTATCACAGGTCATCATATCATCCATTTCTATTTTAACGTGAATATCAGTCTATTGTTGTTCCTTTTCAAATGGAACAACAGTCTGTTCCTCAGCATCATTTGGAACAGCAGCTGGGTTTTCGACAGGGTTTTGAACAGCACGACGAATTCTTCTCCTCCGCCCTTTTGCCTTGCGGGGTTTTGCTGAAGTGGTCACCTTTTTCCCTCCTGAAGTCCTTTTTACCCTCTATCTTGCTTTCAGGATCCTAATCTACTGGTGGAGCTGGACTATTATGTTCAATAATCTCTGTTGTTCCTTTCGCAATTCTTTAATTTCCAAAATTTCGTTAGAAGGAATAGCAGGTTGTTCACTGTGGCTTGGACTGTGACTAGTCCCTGGATCTTCCTTCTGGGGTGTTTCTTCATTGCTTTGTTCTGGCTGTTCTGTGGTAGGAACCCTAACTGGTTCTCTCAATTCTTGGGCAACTTCTTTTTCTGCCCCTGCTTCCTCCAGAATTTCTTCCGGTGTCTTCAGGTTAGGAACGGATTGTTCCTGTTCAGTATCTCCTATTGTTTCTTTATCATGAACAGGCAGATTTTCTTCTTCTGCCTCCTTTGCATGTGGTTTCTCAGGTGCATTTTCCTCCTGGGGTTTTTCATGGAGGTCTGATGGACTAGAAGGTTGGCCATATTCGCCCATATTGGCCAAGATTACGGCCAATTCGTCTTCTCCCACTGCGTCTTGGAATGGGCTACCTTCCTGCTGTTCCATTTTCTCCTCCTGCTCAGATTGCTCGGCTTCTATTTCAGAATGCTCAGCTTCTGTTTCAGACTGCTCGGCTCCTTCCTCATTTTCTTCTTCGGATTGCTCGGCCTCCTCTTCAGATTGCTCGGCCTCTTCTTTCTCTTCTCCTTCAGATTGCTCGACCTCTTCTTCTGGCCATGAGGGTTGCTCATCTTCAATTTCTACTAGCCGGCTGGTGTTTTCCTGGATCTTTTCCAGCCTCCCTCGTATTCATGCTAACCGGACCGATTTCCTGTGTTTTTCTAGTTGTTTGGGTGTACTGGTGGCATGCTTACGTTTTGTCGATTCCTTGTGTTTTTCTGGACGCTCGGATGTACTAGTGACATGTTTCTGTTTTGCTAATTCTCTACATTTTTCTGGATGCTCAGGTGTACTAGTGGCATGCCTACGTTTTGGGGATGGTGCTGTTAACCCCCCATTTATCATTGCAATTAGCTCTTCCCAGCTGCTGGGTGAGGCTATGACTGACAATTAACCAAATTAACCCATGATGACTAATAACTGACTCTAGATGTTGTGCCTTTTTTAAGCTCCGTGCAACATCATGAAGTAACGAATTCAAAAGTGCAGGTAAATTTACAGAGCATTTTTGCTTTAGAACAACTATGATTTTAAGATGTCGCGGTCTTACCACGTCTTTTCTGCCTTCACAGGTGATGTAGCTTTGAATGGTCCTTGCCAATTCTGCCCAAGGCTCTCCTAACGTTGCTGGTAGAACTCCCTTTCATTTAATTGCCAGGCTCTAGCCTTCGTCCTGGAAGATTTCTATAATCTTCTATAATGTCTCCTTTTTTAACGTCCATACAGGTCCGGTGGCTGGTAGTCCTGAGACTTCTACGATTATGTCATCGATGACTGTTATCTATCTCCCCCTCACTGTGGAGCAATCCTCCTGCAAATTCTGCAGGAATTCAATTGCCATTGTCTCGTTAGACTCCTGCAAGCGGTTGAGATAAGTCAGCCACCCTGCTCTTGCCAGGATTTCCCGGGCAGCAGCAGAGATTGTCAACACCTGTGGTTCCCTCTGGATCGCTCTTCCTCCCATGGTTTCATTGTGAATTCTCAATGGAACGACAGTTGTTCGTGCTGTTGAAACACAGAGAGGGTAATAGACGCAAGACTTGTTTGAAAAAAACAGAGTATACAACAGAAATGGCTTATGAATAGCAATTTGTGCAGGAAAAATAAAAATAGTATGCCGTTGAGCCATGCCATACCCTAGTACACAATTTTCCCGAATAGTAAGCTGACACATAATCCAGGTAATAATGAGGTTAACCTCCCCCCCGCAATGTGATAGGCTGTCCCAGCCGTCAAATAAAGGAGCAGTGCCCGTTCTGAAACAGAGTCATAAAGGAACAACGTATAAAAATATGTCATGTTTAGAAAAACAGAAAATTACCGAAATCGAGGCGTAGAGTTGGATCGCTTATTACGTAAAAGGCTACTGTGATATGATGTGAGGCTGAGAGGAGAGGACATCTATCGTACTTTCTAAATCTCCTGCGTTCATTGTCAATTACTCTGCCAATATTGGTGATAATAGATTTGCATGCGCTATATAATTCGGGAAATGATATATGATTAATTACTAAGGTGTAAGAAACAAAAGGGTGTTAATAACTCACCTATTGGTGTAAATAATGTGACTTCGATACCATTAACAGTGCTCTGCTGCCAACAGGTGTCCATAACCTTGGAAGAGTTGTTTATTTCACCCATGTAACCATGATCCTTTGTGTATATTTAGGGAATGTTGTGTAATGTAAAAATGTAGGCCATTATGCTGGCTTGGTGACCAGTTAACCATAATGCCATTCACGAGGAAGGAGTGAAAAGTGGGCAGGCCGACTCGTGATGAGACCTCTTGTTCCAAGGGTTGTTTATTTGATATACCTTTTGGACCATATCCCTGGTGTGGTGGCCATAGTGGGAATGCCACTTTGCTTTCGTCCTCATGATCATGGTAGGCTGGCTCTTGATGAGACCCCATATCCTGCATTTGACAACTTATAACTCATGTTTACTTTTTTTTCTTTCTTTTTTTTATAAAGTACTTTCCCTTATTTATACACAAGGGGTGGTTCAACACTCCTTAAGAGTAGGAATGGTGGAAGAAGTCTTAACATCTCAATAGGAAGATATAAAATCTTTGCTCTTATTCCTAAATAATAATCAAAGAGGATGAAAAAAGGGTCGTCATGATGAAGATGAACAATCATAGCAGAATTAGTAGAACAATGACAGCAAAAGATGATAAATAAGTGTGTCCTTCCTTTTGTCCTCTTACCAATGCAGAGCCTTATAAAGATAGCGATTTATGATTAGCTAATTTCAGTATGTTGAGGTTTTGTATCCATTGCATAAATGCATAGCTGTATTCTAAAAGACATGAAAGAACAGGAGCAATAAGCATCCTTAATTTAGATCAGCAAAAGGGACAAGTTGTTTTATAAGGAGAGCAAAAGCATGCAAGTGGTGTTCCTTTTGGGAAAAGGGCCAACAAGAGACCTCAAATAGTAGAAAATGAAAATGTCGTTCCTTTGGAAAAGGAACAATAGAACACTCAGATGTTGTTCCTTTGGAAAAGGAACAACAAAATAAAAAATATGTTGTTCCTTTGGAAAAGGAACAGCAAACACACAGCAATGCCGTTCGTTTTGAAAAAGGA
Organism: Pinus tabuliformis; assembly: GCA_031772625.1. Classification (NCBI taxonomy): domain Eukaryota; kingdom Viridiplantae; phylum Streptophyta; class Pinopsida; order Pinales; family Pinaceae; genus Pinus; species Pinus tabuliformis. The sequence goes on from CM062818.1 coordinate 68,607,918, forward strand.
ACAACAGGAACCAAAAAAATGTTGTTCCTTTGAAAAGGGAATAGCAAAAGACACAAAAATGCCGTTCTTTTGGAAAAGGAACAGCAGAAATAAAAAATGTTGTTCCTTTGGAAAAAGGAACAGCAAACATGCAAAGATGTGGTTCCTTTGGAAAAGGAACAACGAAAATCGAACATGTTGTTCCTTTGGAAAAGGAACAGCAAAACACACAGATATGTCGTTCCTTTGAAAAAGGAACAGCAGAAATCGAAATGTTGTTCCTTTAGAAAAGGAACAACAGAACAGGAAAATGTCGTTCCTTTGGAAAAGGAACAGCACAAAAACACACAAATTCCATTCCTTTGGAAAAGGAACGGAAAAAATCGAAAATGTTGTTCCTTTGGAAAAGGAACAACAAAACACACAAAAATAAAGAAAAAGATCCTAATTACAACGAGATGACGGCTGATCCAACGGAGTTTGCTCTTTTTGAAAAAGGAACAGCCGGAAGAAAATGTTGTTCTTTTGAAAAAAAGGAACAACAAAACATTAATTCAAAAATATGTAGAAAAAATGATTCAAAAGAAAAAAGAACTTATGTACAAATTGTAAAAAGAAATGAATTCCTTAATGAATTACAAGTGAGGAATACTTCTCTTCCTCCCCTAGAATCTCCATATCAGAGTCTTGGCGTAGCTGCTGGAAAAAGGACTTCCGAGTGAGTGGTTTGCGATAGAGGCGAACTCGGTGGCCATTTGCCTTGAAGGCATATCCAGAACCATCAATAGTGATTAGAGGAAGGGTCCCAACCAACGAGTCTGGAGTTTCGCAGGGAAGTCGTGAAACCCGGAGTCGTACAATAGAGCCCAGTCTCCCTCGTGGAAGACTTTGTTTTTAATGAGAGCATCATGCCATTTAGCTCACTGTTGTTGGATCAAGGTAGTATTTTGAAGTGTAGAGAGCCTAATTTCGTCCAACTCATTGATCTGCTGCAATCGATTAATTTATGCCTCGCTTATATCTAAGCCAACTTCCTGTGTTGTCCGTAATGTTTAGATTTCTAATTATATAGGGAAAATGGGTTGTTTTCCAAACACTAATTGATAAGGTGAGTAACCAGTGGTGCTTCTCCATGTTGTTCTGTAAGCCCAAAGTGCTTCAGGTAGTCTGGCAACCCAATCTCGTCTATGTGATGCAATGGTTTTCGTTAGAATTGCTTCTATTATTTTATTGCTGCTTTCTACCTGTCCATTCGCCTGTGGGTGGTGTGGAGTAGTGATTTTATGCTGGACATGATAGTTGTTGAGTGTTGCAGCTAATCTGTTCCCAGCAAACTGTGGTCCACCGTCTATAATTATTTCTCTTGGAAGGCTATAATGTATAAATAGATGGAACAGGAACTGTATGACAGAGTTCTCTGTAGCTTTAGGCAATGCTTCTGCTTCAACCCACTTGGTGACATATTCTGTTGCCACCAAAATATATGTTTTCTGATTTGATGATGGGTTGATAGATCCAACAAAATCAAGTGCCCATCGCTCGAATGGTTCAATGACTAACTGTGGTTTCAGAGGAATCTCATCAGATTGACCAGGACGTCCTGCTCGCTGGCAGCTGTCACAGGCTTGGACAAATTTCTTTGCATCTTTAAAAATCGTGGCGTAATAATATTCTGTCTTCAGTACCTTATGTCCAGTTCTGCGCTCGGAAAAATGTCCACCACATGGTCCATCATGACAAGCTTTTAAAATGTCAAAGATTTCATCTTCTCAAATGCATCTCCTGATATGCATGTCTGCCCCTATGTGAAACAAATAGCCCCTAATCCACGAGAATCGAGCGCTCTTCTGAACAATCTGTTTCCGCTCATTAGGGGTTAGATGTTTTGGTAGTTTACCTACTGCGAGCTAATCGGCAACATCAGCATACCAGGGTGTTTGAACAGCAATAGAAAACATATGCTCATCTGGAAATTGATCTTCAATTGCTGCTGCATCGATTGGCTTTGGCATTCTTGAGAGAAAATAGGCTACAGGGTTTTCTTTTCCAGGTCGATCCTTGATTGTGATATCAAATTCCTACAATAAAATCAGCCATCTAGTTATTCTACCATTTGTGACAGGCTTATTTGCTAAATATTTTATGGCAGAATGATCTGTATACAAGATAACAGGATATCCAGTAATGTAATGTCTAATCTTATTGACAACATGTATGACAGCTAGGAATTCTTTTTCAGTAACAGTGTAATTTAATTCAGCAGGGGATAAATTTTTGCTGATGTAATAAATAGAATATGGTTTTTTATCCTCTTCCTGCCCAAGGACTGTTCCAATGGCTGTGTCTGAGGCATCAGATGATATCTGGAATGGCAAATCCCAATTTGGCCCTCGAAGGACTGGGGCTATGGATATGAGCTTCTTCAGATCCTTGAAAGCACGTTCACATTTTCTGTCTAAAGAAAATCAACGTTACCAGTTAGTGCATATAGAGGTGCAGCAATGTGCGAATAATGTTCTATAAATCGCCTATAATAACTAGAAAATCCAAGAAAACTGCGTACCTCTATTTGAGTAGTAGGAGTGGGAATAAGCAAAAGTATTTGGATTTTGGCCAGGCCTACCTAAATGCCAGTTGCTGAAACATAGTGTCCTAGGATAAGTCCTTCAGTCATCATCATATAACATTTTTCGTGGCTTAAGCAAAGCCTAGTAGCAATGCAACGTTGTAGGACTTTTTCTAGGGTGTCCAATGCTGGATCAAAATCATCTCCATATGGTGTAAAGTCATCCATGTATACTTCAAGTCCATCATTTATTAAATCTGCAAAAATACTAAGGATAGCCCTTTGGAATGTGGAAGGAGCATTGCATAAGCCAAAAGGTAGAACTCGATAGGCAAATGTTCCCCAAGGACAAGTAAAAGTAGTTTTGTCTTGGTCTTCAGGGGCAATCTAAATCTGATTGTATCCACTGAAGCCATCCAGGAAAGAAAATAATTTCTTTCCTGCTAAAGTATCTAATACTTGATCTATGAATGGGAGAGGAAAGTGGTCTTTTTGTGTTGCTTTATTTAGCTCCCTGTAATCCACACAGATTCTCCATTTTCAATTCTTTTTTGGTACCACCACAAGCGGAGAGACCCATTTACTATTAGAGATAGGATAGATAAAATTGACATCTAAAAGTTTTTGAAGTTCAGCTTTTACCACATCTTTTAGATGAGGATTAAGTCTCCTTTGAGGTTGACGAACAGGACTAGCATCCTTTTCTATATAAATGTGGTGTGTACATAATTGGGGGTCAATCCCTTTCATATCAGGGTAATCCCATGCAAATGCTTCTTTATATTTTGTTAGCAACTGGATGAGCTTCATTTCTTGTTCAGGTGTGAGGTTGGCATTAATATTTAAGGTTTTTCTCGGTTCAATTTCCACAATTTTACTATTTGCAATAGAAGTAACAGGTATTGTTTGATCATGTGTATCTTTCAGAGGATCTTCTTCTAATTCATTATCAAATGCTGCTTCTATCATGTGACACTGTGTGTAGGATCTAGATTCAGTTTGACTAATGAAATTATCAATGGCATCATCTTTTGTTTGGTCTTTAAAATCAAGTTCCTCTTGTATAGTTAATGGAGATCTAATGTTATCAGTAAGGTATGATACATGGTGCTTATTAGTTTTTATTATTGTGACACTTGGCTGCACTAGAGGACATAGAACTAAATTCTTGATATTTGGTCCTTTGGTTATGGTCATATTTCCTTGCCGGCAGCCAATGTAAGCATTGGTAGTGGCAAGCCAAGGTCTACCTAAAATCAGCGGGTGTCCATCAAGTCGGGTTTTGAGATTTATTATCAGGAAATCGGTTGGATATTCCCAGGAATCAACAGAGACCATGACATCATGTAGAGTACCCTCCAACTTAACTACAGATCGGTCAACCAACTCTAGCAAGGTAGAGGTGGGTTATACCGATGTAATACCCAGATTTTGGCAAGTAGTGGTTGTTAAGATATTAATTGCAGCTCCTAGATCAACTAAGACATTAGACAGGGTCTGACCATAAATTTGGACAGTTACAATTGGATTTCCTGGGTCTTCATATTTAATGGGTGTTTCTTTCCCTGATGGTAAGTCAGATAAAGTGCCGACTACTTGAACTCTTGGATTATTTGTTATATTCCTCCTTGGTTTCTTTATGCACAATTCTTTGATAGTTTTTGCGTATATGGGGATGTCTTGAATGGTTTGGAGGAATGGAATTTTTATGTACAGGTTTTGTAATTCTCCGAGAATGTCAAAGTCAAGATATTGTATAGGTCGAGGTATGACTAATCGTTCTGGGAACGGAGGAGAGGATGTGGTTTCTTGATTATGAGTTTGTTGTTTATTCACATCCTCTTGTTGTGATAGATATTCTCTGAGTAACTGATATTCAATCTGAATTGTCTTATCTCCCTCAGTTTCAATAATACGCCCAGATCTTAACTAAAGATCATTACACTCCTTCAGGTCGGGTCCTATTTCTGGTGATTCTATAATTTGGAGAGATTGGACCAGTCTGTTATTTGGATTGGGTTTGGGTTGGGCTGGGAGTTGCGGTCTCAGATTAGACAGGGGATTTTGTTGTAAGGCTGGCAGTGTAGGTTGAGGGAGCGGAATAGTTCCTACTGGCTGATGCATCGGTCTCTGCCAGTTTGTCTGCCAGGCTGAACTTTTTGAAGTAGGGGGAGTCCATTGTGGAGGATATGGGTTACCTTGCCAATATGGTGGAGTATAAGGAAAATTCGGCCAAACAGATTGGCTTGCCTGATTCAGCCACGGGTTTGAAGAAGGAAACAACTGTGCTGACCAGTTTGGAAACGGGGGTTGGGACTGACTTTGCCACATACTATATTGTTGAGCATTATACTGTGGAGGCTGAAAAGAAGAAGTTGGGTCTGGAAACATACCAGATTGTCTCGACTGCCACTGACGGCGCTGGTTGATCAAATACACTGATTCTGGTTCTTCTTCTGCTTCCTTATATACCGCCTTCAATCTAGGAAGTGAGGGGCAGCTCTCCGTAAGGTGATATTTTGTACAGATGGCGCATGTTTGGACTGTATCCAGTGGACACTCCTTGTGACTATGCTTTTTCCTGCATCGAGGGCAGAAGATCGCCAAATTCTGTTCTGCCTCCATTTGCTTCTGTTTAGCCTGCATAATATCAAGTTGTGTAGTTAGTGTCCCTAGAATATCAGTTTTAAAATTTTCCAATAACTTTCCAATTTCTACACGTGTTACTCCTTCTGTTGAATTTTATTATCTCTTACAAACCGATCATGTTATGCCAGTTTTACTCTTGTGTTACCTCTCGAGCTCCTGATACATAAATCAATAATGTCAGCAAAATTCTCTTGATAAATATCCCCTTTTCCCATGATGTTTAATGTTTCGATCCATTGTTCCTTCATGCCCCTTATCCATGCAGTTTTTAACACATTATCAGGTAAAGGTAGTGATGCATAAGGAGATCTTTGTAGATTGTACTGGAAACAATCCACATACTCCTCTAATGTTTCATTCGGTCTAGCTGTCATCTAGAATATTCCGTCCTTCAGTTCTCTAGACCTGCAATAATCCTGATATTTTTTTAGGAAAGATTCTTTCATTTGATCCCAGTTATTTATAACCCCACCACCTAATCCCATAAACCATCTTAAAGCAGCCCCTTTTAATGTAGAGGGAAATAATTTCAGTTTCTGGGGATCGGTGGTGTAATCATATCCCCTTCACAACACATCAAATTCAAATAAAAATGCATCCGGATCTTCTGATGTGAGACCGTGAAATGTAGGGATATGTTGAAGAGGGATTGCTTTCATAGGCACATTTGCTGCAGAATCCACTATAGGGTATTGTAATGTAGAGGTTTGAGTGTTTCGCTGATTTTGAGCCATAGGGTCGAATATATGCCAATAACCTTCTGGGATATCTAGGAGGGTCTTCCTAGGTTGAGAGGGAATGGCTTTGACAGGAATAGTTTTAATAGAACTTCCTCTATCTAGGATAATGAGAATGCATGATGTCTGAGGAGATTGGTTTCCTTCAACAATGATTTTTGTAGCACTCCCCTTGTCTGGGTTGTTTAATGGCTGATTTGTTCCAATAGGAGATCTTGGTTTCTCAGTTTCCCCTGTTTCTCCTTCTCCTTCACAAAGATTGCTGAAATTCCCTTCCTGCAATAGTTATGGAGTAGAATTTTCAATTTCTTGAAAGTCCTGCTCTTCAGTTTGACTATGCACCTCAGCAAAGGCTACAGATGATGATCCTGTGGCCTGAAGGGAACTAGTAGGCTGTTTAGAAATGATTTTCCTGGGTCCTACTGATGGCTGAGATTCTGCTTTCTTGTAGATTTCGTCTATGAAGGTCGTTCAGCCAAGGGTCATGGCCCCTTAGCATTTTCTGGCTTGGGTGGAGGTTTGGTATTTTTTTTCTGGTTTTTTCTGCTTAGTCATGCACTCAAATGAACTACTAAATTCTATTCAAACAAAGCAACATCAAATATGTTAGGAAAGTGGACAGAGGAGCAGGGCTTTTACATGCTTCATACGTAGGTTCTTACCTTCCGTTCTTAAAATCAAACTCTTCCCTAGCAGGTTTGTACACTACTCTGAAAAAAGGACAAATGGCTACACTCTTTCCCCGGCAACGACGCCAAAATGTAGAGCTATAAAAAGGGTCTCTTTCACCTCTAATTACCTCACATTAATATGTCAATCCGGGAGAATTTTTTATTTCAAAGAGTGTCTCAGGCTGAGGCTATCATTTTCCAGAGTAATGCTAGTAGTATAGTGTTCAGAAATACAAGAGTAAACATATGCTTGTCTACAACTAAACTACTTCAAAAGAGTAAATCGCACACTCAGAAGACTAGGCAACTTATCAGTCAAGGGTTCAGTAGCGATAACCCATCCCTTTGGAAACCGATGAAAATGAAATTAGAGAAAAAACCATGGATCTGGGAGCCAGACAGTAAATGCCAAGGCTCACTACAGCCTTAGATCGTCTCCCACACCAAAATAACAAACGCCAGAAAATGGAACGACAAATAAGAAAATGGAACATCAAATAAGAAATCGAACAGCAAGTCTGTAATGGAACAACAATTCTTAAATGGAACAGCAGCTATGAAATAGAACAACAACTAAGTCTCGCGAGCAGTAACAAACTTAATCTACCAAATCAAATGCATTAATCGTAATCAAACAACAATCTTTCATTCTTAAGGCAGATCGAAAAGCACACACCAATGGAACAATATTGATTACTAATAAGTTATGGAACAGCGCTTAAAAATCATATATGCACACAACACGCTTAAAGAGTAATGTGATCCAAATATCAATCTCAGTTAGAAGGAATACGACTGCATTTCAAAATAGAACAGCATCGTTCATCAATTCAACAATCGTAAAGAACATAACTCCCAAGATAAATTTTGTAACGTGAATGAACAGGTGCACAGCACAAAAGCTCTGTAATGGGATAGTAACAGTATTCTGTTAAGACTAGTAATATTCAATCAACTCTGAAAGGAACAGTAATATGATGCAGAGTCAATACAATAGTTCTGTCTGTGGAAACCTTAATGAATTAAACATAACAGAGCATGTGATGTAAACTTATAAAGCATATTAGATTACCAAATAATGACGATAAGCAAACCACGCAGAAGCCAAACCGTAATAATACAGGAGCAAGTGTCCTCCAGGGCTGGGCCCTTAGCCTCCAGGGGTACACCTCTTTAGGTTAATCCAGACTTAAAGATGAAGTAATCACCAAGTTTGTATTAATGCATGAAGTAAGATTACAATGAACCAGTTCTTATCGAGACGCGATGATCAAAGTTTTGATCTTAACAGAAATTACATAAAAGCATAATCATGTATAACTCTCTCTCGAGCTAACAGTGTTGTCCCTTTTATAAGGGTGACAACGAAGATGTCTAAGTATAAAAACGGATAAAACAGCGATCCCTCGGGATCAAGGATCCTGAGGGATTCGCCGAACCGTTAATCCTTAATCATCTCTTTTCTCTCCTACGCCGAGCTGGTGTCTCCACCTCCTTTTCAGGGCCGATTCGCTTTGATTTGCTTAGCCTTGTTTGCATTCGGTCTCCCGTCAAATGGACAGCGGTTATCTCATCCTTGTCCTTTCCTTTGGAATGGAAACTCCTCGTTTTCACTCCTTCTTGCATGAGGAAATGACAATTGTCAGTGTTTTAGTCTTGCATATTAATCTCACATGTTTTGTTATAATTCCTTATCGTTTTCCAAGTTCATGATGCAAAACTTTTTGCAAGTTCTACTGAAAAGATACTGAAATGATCATCAAAAACATACCTCTTTTAGTACTCCACACATATTTATAGGGTTGTGTTAACTATTATATCGAGTCTAAAATGTTTATCACATATCGAAATCGGAGTGGTCCTCAGGGATTTTTAAATCATGTTCTTTATAAGTTTTTCGATGCGAGTAAGCTCTGATATACAAAAAATATTTAACAAAACTTAAGCCTTTTAAAGCTTAAGTATGTTTTTGTTCACATGGGCTATACGCATTGGGATATGTGATTGCAATATACTTTATCGCATCACATCATTTCAAAAGAATAAAACGGGGAGTTTCTCATTAAGATTTGTGAAGTGCGATAACATCAGGATTTCTTTGAGGCTAGCTCATTTGAGTTGTTTGGGCCAATGAAATATAAACTCAAATTTGTTTAAAATGCAACAAGATGATGGATCTTAGTGGAAAGGAGTCTCCTTCACTAAGTGGGTCCGCAGGCTATTTTTGGCGCAGAGTCTATTTTTAGACATATGGATCATGGTCTATGAGTTATAGGATGTTGTTTGTGGATGATTAGCCATGTTGGGAAAAATAGATGGACTTCTATTTTTGGTTCACAGCGGAGTGATTAGAGTCTATTTTTAGACTGCCAGGCTAAAAATAGAAACAGTCAAATATTATTAGCCCTTAGTAATATTTGGACTCTAAACATTAGCTTATTCTCTTGGAGCACTTCAGTTCAAGCTACGGATGTGGCACATGCAGCTGAAAAAAGGAATCACGTGGCTTCTTATGTGTTATTTTAGCTATTGCATGGAGGACTTCAGTTAGAACTCATGCATGTGAGTTCTGTGGAGTTGATGGAGTTGTGTTCAGTTTGACTTAGTTGAACTAGTTGTATTTAGTCTAACTAAAGAATACACTAGTGATGAGTTTTGTTAATTGATTATTAATTAATTCACTAATTATTAACTCATAAAGCAACTAAAGAATACATTAGTTAACTCAGTGCATGGACAGTTCAACAGAGACAGGTGTTAGAGGTAAGTGAAAGGGTGAGTTGTGACTATCAGTTGTGCATGAGATTTGCACATGCATGGATTGAGTTATGCCAATGAGGATTGCGCTGTGTGGGCCAATATCAAGCCAATTGTAGCTTGTGCTCATGTGATTTTCTCTTGCAGGATTGCGCAGTGCAGGCAGGCAAAGAAGTGGAGGAGATTTGAGCTGTGATTGTTCGGATCTGAGCTAGTTTTGTGTGTAACAGGTGGAGATAGTACTGAGTACTTGTGAGGAGTATTGTACTATGTATTGTTACATGTTCTGAATCATTATAATATGCAGATAGTGTGGGGTTTTCAGATATATGATTTCCCCGGGTTACATACTGTGTTAATGTGTGCATGCGATTGATGTTTCATTGTTTTTAATGCTGCTAAATTGATGATCAACGTAGAGGAGGTTATGTATTATGCATGTATTCCGCAATAGTGTATAATTGGGATAATCTCTGTGAATAAGTGTCATATTATTCAAAATTTCTACATGGTATCGGAGCTGTTGATCATCAGATCTGTTATTCAGAAAGTGTTTACATTGTATTTCTTCAGGTAGAGTCTGTAATCGGACCAGGTAGTCCTTCTTTTGGAAGGTGAGATATCTGGTAAAAGCCCATACAGTCTATCTCTGTACAAGAAATACTTTGTTCTCACGAATTTTAGATCAGAAGCGGTTTAGTTTTGAGCTGGTGGAATGGCGCTCAAGGATAAACTGAGAAACAGCAAAGCTGAGAATGGAGATGCCACAGATTGTCCGTAGAAGAAGAAAAATAAGCAAGTTGTTGGATCTGCAGCGGGAGAGGCCTTATCCTCGCAGTTTGAGCTAGATTTTTCACTAATCGCATGCTTGGTATCAAGTGTGATGGGATCGGTATGGTTCTTGGATAGTGGTGCTTCTTCTCACATGATAGGAGATCGAGAATTGTTTTCTGATCTGGATGAGAAAGATCTTGGAGTGCACATCAACATGAGAAATGATGGTAGATACAGTGCGACCGGTATCGGTACCATTTCCTTTGAGAGGGAGTCTGGTAAACCCTTCAGATTGAAGGAAGTGATGCATGTTCCAGGATTGAAGAAGAATCTTATCTCCATGGCAATGTTAGAAGACAAGGGATATGATGTTGTCTTCAGCGAGCGAAAGGCTTTCCTGCGCAGCAAGACAACTGGAGAAACCTGGAAGATAGGGGTTCGAGTCAGGAACCTTTATCAGTTGCATGTAGATGCATGCAAAGCCTTGAGAAGCGAGGCAACTAATGGAGACTTGGTGGTTGAGAGGGAGGGTATATTACCTCTAAACATGCAGAGCCAGAAGAAGTCTCAGATGATTTTGGAGGAGCCACGATTGGTGCAGTAGCTTCAAGAGGTTGTGGAGCAGTCACAACAAGGGAAGCTGAGAGGAGATCGAGTAGAGACATCTACTCATTCAAAGACCTCCAGTAGGGGGAAACTTCGAGCCATGTGGGCTGAGGGATCACATGCAGCCATACCTCCAGGTAGGAGGTGGGGTGATGTGGATTGAAAGTCCCAAGGAGGAGGGGCAGGATCCTTCAGGTACCCAACCTCTTGGATGAGACCTTGCTATGGGAGCCCTAATGTGGAGTAGCAGGAAGTGACTGATTCGGTAGAGAAGGATGCGGATGGAGCGGCAGAGAGAGTGATAGTGTAGGGAATCCCAGGACAGCGCATAACTAGCAGGCTGCAGCAATGCGAGAGGCACAAGTTTTTTGCACAGTGCTAGGTGGCACAGAGAGGTGTGCAATGGTGCGAGATGCATGGAGATGTCGCAGTAGCGTAGATGTCTGAAAGGGAGCACTTGTCAGTAGTAGGTAGAGCTTCAGCATCAGAGTATGTTCCTAGCCCAACAAGAGTGGTCAGTTGGGAGTGTTTTTGTTCCAAGTGTTGTTGGATCAATTGGACTGGGCAAATGTGTTGCATGCAAAACATTCCAGAGTTGTAGGATAGGGGTTGCAGATAATCCATATCTTGTTGAGAGGGAGTGTTGAAAATGCAATAAGATGATGGATCTTAGTGGAAAGGAGTCGCCTTCACTAAGTGGGCCCGCAGGCTATTTTTGGCGGAGAGTCTATTTTTAGACATATGGATCATGGTCTATGAGTTGCAGGATGCTATCTGTGGATGATTGGTGATGTTGGGAAAAATATATGGACTTCTATTTTTGGTTCACAGCGGAGTGATCAGAGTCTATTTTTAGACTGCCAGGCTAAAAATAGAAACAGTCAAATATTATTAGCCCTTAGTAATATTTGGACTCTAAACATTATCTTATTCTCTTGGAGCACTTCAGTTCGAGCTATGGATGTGGCACATGCAACTGAAAAAAGGAATCACGTGGTTTCTTATGTGTTAGTTGAGCTATTGCATGGAGGAATTCAGTTAGAACTCATGCATGTGAGTTCTGTGGAGTTGGATGTGGATTTGATGGAGTTGTGTTCAGTTTGACTTAGTTGAACTAATTGTATTTAGTCTAACTAAAGAATACACTAGTGATGAGTTGTGTGAATTCATTCTTAATTAATTCACTAATTATTAACTCATAAAGCAACTAAAGATTACATCAATTAACTCAGTGCATGGACAGTTCAACAGAGACAGGTGTTAGAGGTAAGTGAAAGGGTGAGTTGTGACTATCAGTTGTGCATGAGATTTGCACATGCATGGATTGAGTTATGCCAATGAGGATTGCGAAGTGTGGGCCAATATCAAGGCAATTTTATCTTGTGCTCACATGATTTTCTCTTGCAGGATTGCGCAGTGGAGGCAGGCAAAGCAGTGGAGGAGATTTGAGCTGTGATTGTTCGGATCTGAGCTAGTTTTGTGTGTAACAGGTGGAGATAGTACTGAGTACTTGTGAGGAGTATTGTACTATGTATTGTTACATGTTCTCAATCATTATAATATACAGATAGTGTGGGGCTTTCAGATGTATGCTTTCCCTGGGTTACATACTGTGTTAATGTGTGCATGCGATTGATGTTTCATTGTTTTTAATGCTGCTAAATTGATGATCAACATAGAGGAGGTTATGTACTATCCATGTATTCCGCAATAGTGTATAATCGATATAATCTCTATGAATAAGTGTCATATTATTCAAAATTTCTACAAAATTTGTCCTTTCAAAACACTAAAATGTTTTATTTTTCTATGATTTAAAAATTTAAAGGGTCCCCATTATTTATATAATAATTTCCTAAGAGAGTTATATATAAATAAATGGGGGGTTATTGAATAGCACAAAATTGGTGATTCACTGGAAGAACCAATTATCTTTGATTTATAATAATGAAATTTCTAAAAGTTTACGAAGTAAAAATAATTCAGGAAAAGAAAACTATTTTCAAAATATTCAGATAAGTAAAATTACTTTGAATATAAAAAACACACTTGATCATAATTCCTTTTAAATCCCCTTATATATGAAATTACTTTTTCACTAGATCATTCCTTAATTGGTTGTAAAGATAAAGTTGGGGGCTTCTACAACTTAGCCTTTTAGTATACTCATTTGTCATAGGTGTTAGGGTCCTATAATTTACAGAATCTCAAGGTGATTGAGTATCTCAGATTTTGCAAATTTCATATTGTTCATAGATCTCAATATTCAATTGATTTCCATAAAAAAAACGAGGGTATTAAAAAAAAAAAGAGGAAAAGAACAAAAGAAAAAAATGAAAACAGAAGAAAACCCCAAATATTGTTCAATTCATACAGTCTAAGCATGTTTGAAAAAATTCCAATTTTTGTTGATAGGATAGAAAATAAAGATCTGCCAAACAGCTCAAGCTTGGCAAACCAGTAGCTAGGTAGAAATGAAATTGTTTCAACTGTTCAATCTCGATCAATAGGAGAAATAAGTGATCGAGCAGGTTAGAAAAAAAAAAAAGAGAAAGTAAGAAGGGGTCTGCAAGTCCAAATGCACCCTGGAAAAAAAAAAAGAAAAAATGTTAGAATATTAGAAACAAAAGGGTAGGTAGATAGAGTGAGTTACAAAGGGAAAATGACATGAAAAATTCCCTTAATTTTTTATGACATAGTTCATGTGTTTTTCTAATGTAAAACAAAAAAGAAATTAAAATGTTAGGGTTCTTATATATTACTCCTAAATTTATCCTATACTCTGCCCCCCTTTTCATTTTCCTACCCCACCATTCACGTGCCCGTCATATGAATATTACCCACCCCACACCTTTCATCAAATCCCCACAATTGATATTTGATCCAATGGCCCACATGAGTTCCCCCCCCACACCCTTTGAACGTTAATATCGGGAGTGGGGGGGGTCCAAAATCAATGGTTTCAGACCACTTACGTGTCACATTGTCATGATTTCGCACCCCCCTCCCACTCATTCCACTTACCACCCCATATGCCCTCTAAAATGTGGTTTTCGCTTTCCAATAAGCCACCCCTCCATTGTGAGCGTTCACCAATCCCGCCACTCCGCGCGACACTCTATCCCACCCACCTTACACCTCCATTCCTGCACTATACCATTGTACATCTAATTCGATGGACCGTTAGCCAACAGACCCACGCCACTTCAGGCTAATCCAACAGGATTCTCCGAAACTACAAATGCATTATCTCACTCATTTTGAATATATTCTCTTTTGCTTACAGGAGAAGGTTAAGGCTTGCTTGGGCATCCATAGTGAAACATTAACAAAGTTACAAAAAGTTGCACTTCTTTGTGTTTAGTAGACATCCCCCTCCTTGAATCTCGTTTTCTATTCATCCCCTTTATGTTTTTCCTATCTGATTTCCCTTGTCTTCTCATTCATTTTCTGTTACAATTCACCTGCAAATTCAAGAAAAATAATACATGTTTAAAAATTTACAGAAGACATCCATGCTATCGAAGAGGAAAGAACAAGAGCTGTTCAATCCAATGGTACCCCCCAGTGGACTTGGACCATATTCCACTTGCAAACAGAGATTTTAAGATACATAAAACCATATCTAAATTTGATCTCTTTGACATCTTCTACTGGTGGGAGGACAAATTTGTTGATGAAATGGATGATATAGGACTTTGGGATACAAATTTTCCTTTCTATGTTTTTCCCAAAACCCATAGCTACCCAAAATTGATCAAAAAATGTCAATCATGTTATAAACCATAGCAAAGGGCAGTAATAGCCCTATCAGGAGACATATTGTTTACCATTGATGCTAAATCTATAATGCAGATGATGGAAGCTCCTATCATTGAAGGAGCATCTCCTTTTTCCCATGAAATCCTTACTGAAATGTACCAAAGACTAGACTTTTCCAAAAGAGCTAAAACCCTCGAACCCTTCATGATTGAATAGACTCCACTACCTAGAAAAAATCCTCCATATTCCTCCTCTGCTTTCCGTTATAGAACCAATCATATAGTCAATGCACTTTCATATTTTCTAGGCTATTATTCAAATCAATGGCTTGATGAGGCCATAATAGATTTTTTGTCCATATTTTCATCTGATGCAAATCCCGCTGTATTTTTTAATTTCAGTGAGTTCCTGGCAGATGCCATCCATGAGAAATTCATAAATTTCACCATAGAGGAAGTGTTTTAGTATTCTTCAATATTAGTGTACATGTTTGTTTATTTTCAGGCAGACATATTTCATTTTGCAATGACCAAGTTGAATGAAGAAGGAGAACCCCAATCTGTCATCTTCTAGACAACCTTAGTAATGAAGGATCAAAGGAACTTCACATACAAAACATTCATAGAGATGTTTTTCCATCCATCTATGAGCCTCCTCACTGGAACAACAAAACCCAGAATAAGTGAAGGAATTGAAAGGATTATGCAGCTGATAGATTAAGCAAGAACATGAGATTGGTACTTATACCAAAACTACATAGAATTAAGGGTAGATGGGTGTGAATAAGCCCCTTACAAGCCGAAAAAGTTCCTCCCCACAAGGATCTATTCACTTGATTACATCAGGCAGATGATCAATGCATACAACAAAGAAGAAGTCTCAATTTAGGATAAAATCCCAGATTGGCCTTTTTATTTGCAACAACAGGGTAACAGGTGGGGAGGCAAACAAGAAATTTAAAGAATTGAAATTCACTCACAGCTTCACATGGTCCTATGACCCAGGGGGCAGCATATCTAAGAAAAGTGTGGAGAACAAATCAACACCTTACATTCACACTCACGGACCTAAAATAGAAAAATTTATGAACCAAATTGAGTGGATGCCTGAAGCCCTGCAAGAAGATGAGGAAAAAATGCTTTCTTCTTCAAGTTCATAGACTCTTGGGTAGCAAGAAAGGCAAAGTATAGAGGATAGACCAGACAAGGGTAAGGAACATGAAAAGAAACAATTGGGAAAATACCAAGAGAATATCAATCACCAAGGACTGATACTTCTATGAAAGAATTCAAATTCAAATTTAGGAAAATGGAAAGGATACACATGGACATAGGCAAGGAATCATAAAAAAAAAACAGTCATTAATCTCAGTGATATTCCTGATTCATCTCCAACAGGAGTTCAATCTTTTCCTACCACTCCAATCTCAAAAAGGTAACAAACTCTCCAAGTTTCCACATCTGCCAATGTAACAGGAAAAAAGGGACTATCCTTGATACCTTCAGAGAGATAAAGATCAGAAATGAGATGTTGAAAAATAGTATTTATGCTCAATTCTAGAAGCAAAGTTATACTTCTCTAGGAAATCTCCTATCAGCTTTCGATTCAGCAAAAGGAAAAATGCATATGGCATTCCTTAAATAACAAACAACAAAACCTAAAACTCCAGCTGATTACAAACATACCTCCTTTGAGTTTGATGCCAGAAATGTTCATCCTATTGATTAGATGGAAACGCATAAGCAAACAGGTAAGGTGATCTCTTCCACTCTAACAAGTACCTCTATGATTTTGTTTAAAATGCAGGCAGCTTTATCAAATGCCCAATCTTGGCTCAAGATGGAAAAGGTTTCATCACAATCAAAAGATAATAGGATCAAGTCCTTGGAAGACTTAGTGGTGAAAATTGGATATGATCCATCAGATGTGAAAGCAGCAAAAGAAATTATTAAGAAGAAGGAGATGGATATAGCAGCCTTAAAGAAACAGCTTAAAATGCTTGCCAGACATGATCCCTTGACCAAAGAAATAGAGGAGACAGACAGTCGGAAGGAAGAAATGATGAAATTGATTATGGAACAATCACTCCAAATAATACCAATGGAAACATAGATGGAGAAGATGGTATAAGAGAAGGAAAAAGCAGCACAATCAACCATCCCTACTATGGAGACTCCTCCCCTTACAATTGTTCCTACAACTACTCTAGCAACTATTACTACTACAGAGACATGAAGCAATACAGAACAGCTAGCTAGATCCATGTAGAGCATGAATATTGAAACAGAGGAAATCAAGAGACTTGAAACTCAAGTCAACGTTCTACAGGACCAAATTAAAAGAACTGAAAGTTCACATTGAGCAGAAATGCAAAGGGAAAGAACATCAATTGAAAAATTACAGAAATCTGAAAAGTAATCATCAATAGGAAACACTCTAGGAAGGGTGAAGGAAATCATCTGGAACAATATTATCAATGGAATGAATCAGATCTGGCCTAGCATCCAAATTATATTTGAACAGAAGGAGCTAAGGAAGCTATTTCAACTACTAACCTCAAGTTGGGAGACATGCCAACAACAGCCAACAAAATCATCAAATTTTTAAATTCAAAGAATAGGTATGAGCTTGAAAAGATGGGAGTAGAAGATAGGACAGAAACCATCCTACACATGAAAAAGGTATTAACCAAAAAGAACTTAGTTGTACAACTTGAGGAGAAATGTCAAAATTTGGAGCTGATAGTAAATAGATTTTTTAACAAAATCGAGTCTTTAACATAAAAGGGTCTCCTTTCTTTGTTTGTCATTAATGACAAACTCATGACTAGAGAAGATTATGTCAAGAGGCTAAAGGACATAACAAAGGATGTTTTCAATCTCTCTAATATCAGAGGTAGTATAACAGGAAAAGAAATGTTGGAGGCTATCAGAAATCCAATCTATGTTGGACATGAATTGAAGCACGTTTTTACAGTAAAGCCCACTTTTGCAAAGTACACTGAAGCAGATGAGGTATACCGCAGGTTGGTCAAAGTCAAAATCCCAGATGAAGATCAATGGAGTGACTTGTGTGACTACCAAGAGGAACAATACAAGTAAGACTAAAGGAAAACACAGAGTTGAGACAGCACCTAGCCGAGTTAGCAAAACCAACACACCATATTAAAGAGCTGCCAAATCAGCCACTACAGCAGAATTAATTACCCAACAACGACATTTAGAAAAAAAGGGACCAGATGTCTAAGTTATCTCATCGTGTCCACTTCGTGGTTACATTAGTAAAATTTTAGTTTTTTTGTAATTAATAACAAATTGCCAAGTGTATACGACAGTCGTTGTAGATTTTAGTTAAATACTTCATGCATTGGAAGTATTAGGGGTTGGACCCTAGTAACTGAAAGACTTTTTCTTGAAGCACTATAATTTTGGAGATGGAGCATTGATAATAAAGACCGTTTGCAAGACACTTGAGCTATTTTTACCTGGTGATGTTCTTCTTTCTGTGTTAAATGTTTCATTATTTTCTACAATATGCATCATTTAAATCTTGTGGTACAACAGAAATTTTAGAGTAAGATATGCTATTAGGGAACCTAATTTCTATCTTTGTTTACCATATATATGTTTTCCTCTGAAGTCTAGTTAAAAAATACTTAATTTCTTTTTAACCACTATTGATTTCACCATTATGTCATTTCATTCCTTATTGTGCTTTAAAGATCCAGTAGAAATAGTTTGCTAGCCTTGTGAATTTTATGAAAAAATTGATGTTGCAATCTAGATGTTGACTCCATAGCCCAATGGAAAGGTTTAAACAAGATCTACCCCAACCAATCAATCAATCAAGTAATCACTCTTTTATCTGTATAACTAGCCTAAAATATTAAAATACTAAGAAGAAAAAACAAAATCTCAAATATACAAAGAGAGCCCTCTATGAGTCTAAGATGGCTAGATCCTAGACTCCAAAGTGGTTTGATGGCATTTATGATCCTTTTTCTTGCCAATGTTTAAAATTATATAGCGATAACATAGTGGCGACCATACTGCGGAACTACTGAAAATTTGTAATTTCATTCGAATTTAGAGTACCCAGTCAAAGGCTTTGTATGATAAGATCATTCCTAAGATTGGTTTCATTTCCACTCTTGTATATATTTAGTCCTATATTCTTTAAGAAAATTTTCTACTAGAAATTCATTCTTTAGGAATAAGTGCTTTCCTGTAGGAAATGCAACTATTGAACTTCTCTGCAGGAAACCATGTTCTCCGTTTTTCTTGTACAGTTTACTACACATGAATATAGGTGTTGAGGTCGAATGTGCAGTAATCTTGTTGGATTACCATCCACTAAGGTCAATTGTTAACCAACGTGAGGTTCATCACCATTAATGAAACCGAGGACCAAGGTACCTTTGATGCATCCTATCAGGTGTGAATGTATGAGTTGTTGTCAAACCCCCTGTAGGATCCAGCAGTTAAGGAGCCATGAAGAATCTTCATTGTTGCTGATGAGATAGCCCGTCATTGAGGTATATAAGATTCAAGGCATCAAAAAGTCTCTAATCTCAAACCCAGATAATTTATTGATGTCGATGGGCCAAGCTTATTGGAAGGAGGGCCTTAAGAGATCCCACATCTGTTATCAAACCAACTCAAAAAAATATAGAAAAGATAGATCATCGCCTTAAAACTCAACCTCTTCGAGGGGGAAACCTCCTTTACATTACACAAATGAATAATTCTTGCATGATACCAATGACAAGACCTCCTTTCTATATAGAGGAGTCTAAGGGGTCATAATCTAATTAGAGCCGACATAACAATAATAATGTAAGGGAACAATAATAACAATAGTGGGCTTCTATGGGGCACATTAATAACAATATGGGTACTACATGGGCACAACAATATAATTATGGGGTTGCACTAATAATAATAAGGGGTTACACTAGTAGTATAGAGACCTAAAAACCAATGAAGATAGTTTTGTTTTTCTTACATAAGAGGAACATGAACTATTCTTGTTAGCTCAAACAGAGCTAGAATCTGAAGAATTTGATGACTATAAACATGGATTTGAGAATGCTATACTAGAAGTCCATAGACAGTATAACCTTTAGAAGTAAGAAAAGCAGTGATAACTAAAAAAGAACTTTGATAACCATGCCAAGAACGCTTTTGAGCCTGATCTCAAGAAAATAGCTGAAAGATCTAAGAAAAATATAAACAGTTTAGCGAAGAAGAACATAGATAATGTTACCAAGAAAACAATTAATGTTTCCACTAAAACTGTCCAAACTGATATCCCTAATGAAAGTCAACAAACTAGACTTGTCACTAAAGCAATAGCTGAAAGAGCTGATTTCTCAAATCTGCTTAAAATTCATACACCATTCAGTATTGAGAATGAACTTGCTAAACTCAAAATTTCTATTCCTCTCACTGAATTGATAAACAAAAATGTGTATAGGTCTCAAGTCCTAAAAGTACTCAACATAGGAGAAATCACCGATATTGTAAACTTGAATGATGATCAGCCTAAGCTGCTATTTGGACCAGAAGTTGATGGCAAGCCTTAGGATGGGGAGTTCCCCCATTTTATGTCAGCCTTAATATCCACAACAAAATTATTCATAATGCCATGTTGGATTCAGGTGCATCTCATAATCTTATGCCAAAGATTGTTATGGAAAAACTTGGACTTGAAATCACTAGACCATACAAAGATTTGTACTCATTTGACTCTAGCAAGGTTAGGTGTCAAGGTCTTCTCAAGGGCCTTTGTGTCACATTAGCCGAGATACTAGCAAAGAGTTTAGTCATGGACATAGTGGTAGCAGACATTCCACCTAAGTATGGCATATTATTGTCATGTTCGTGGGTAGCTAAGTTACAAGGAACACTTCAAATGGATATGAAAATATGCCACAATACCAGTATTTGGCCAACCAATGAGACTATATAGAGAAACCCTAATGAAATATATCGTGAGCAACCAAGAAAATCCAAACAACTATCCCCTCTATTATGTCCATACTGGTCTTGATTCCTTCATTTTGTATAATGATGGGACTATAGATACACAGGTCACTCATGCAAAAATTGATTTTAATGAAAGGAATAACTCACAAGTACCAATGATATAACAGAACCCTAAAACAGAGCCTATTTGGAATATCAATTTTGATGGTTCATGTGGTAGAACAACTTCTGGTGTAGGAGTTTGGTTGTACAATTCGAAGACTAATCAGAGCGAATGTCATTCTTACAAATTGAATTTTCTGTGTATAAACAATATAGTAGAATATGAGGCATTATTAGGCTTGAAATTTCTTAAAAAATTATGTGCTATAAGAATTTCAGTGCAGGGAGATTCTGAATTGATCATAAAACAAATTAAAGGAAAACATTCTGCAAAGCATCCTAGATTAAGAGAGTATAGAAATGTTGTGATTGATTTCCTAAAAACATTTGAAGAGTATGACCTTGTTATCATCCCAAGGATCCAAAATGTACTAGCAAATGGTTTAGCTTTTTTAGCCAGCACTTGCAAATTACCTCACCCAAACAAAAAACACATAATCGAGGTGAAACATTGTCCTACAGTACCAGATAACATGAGATATTGGCAATTTTTTGGAAGTGATAAACAAATTGAGAGTTTCTTACAATCAAAAGATGAATTTGAGAATAGTAACATAGATTTGGAGGATGGGCTAGACAGTCAAACTGATGTACATATTAGTGTAGAGAAACTTGTTGTTTCTGATGTAAATATTTCAGCAAATAAAATTGTACATGAAATTGAAATACATAAAGACCCAGAAAAAGAGGAATTCAAAGTACTTCAACTCAAGGATAACATTTTTCCTAGAGGGCTTTCCCCTTTGGAAGAACTATTTGACTTTAATGATGTTTCCAAAAAGCCAAAAATGGAACCAACAGGAACAAACATTGAAGAATGCAACATAGGCAGTGAGAAAAACCCCAAAATCATAAAACTGTCAAAATCATTGCCCATCATGGCAAAACAAAGGTATATAGCTCTGTTTAAATAATTCATAGATGTATTTTCTTGGAGCTATGAGGATTTGAAAGCTTATGATACTAGCATTATACAACACAAAATTACAATCAAGGAAGATCAGAAGCCATATAAAGCAGAAGATGCATAGGATAAATCCTATCCTAATGCCCCTAGTTGAAAAGGAAATCAAGAAAATGTATGAAGCTAAAATCATAGTTCCAATCAGGTATTCCAAATGGGTATCCAATATTGTTCCTACAAGAAAGAAGACTGGTGAAATAAGATTATGCATTGACTTTAGAAATCTAAACAAGGTTTCCCTTAAGGACAACTACCCCTTACCAAAAATGGATCACATATTACAAAGAGTAGTAGGTTCTAGTAGGATCTCCTTGTTAGATGGTTTCTCAGGGTATAATCAAGTTTTAGTATTTCCTGATGATCAAGATAAAACATCTTTCACTACTCCCTGGGGAACTTTCATGTATGTGAAAATTCCCTTTGGATTAATGAATGTGAGAGCTACTTTCCAAACAGAAATGGAAATTGCTTTTGCAAATGAAATTTGACATTTTATTGTGATTTATCTTAATGACATCGCAATTTTCTCAAAAACCGATGAAGAACACCTAGCACATTTGAGAAGAGTATTTGAAAAATGCAGAAAATTTGGTATCTCACTGAATCCCAAGAAAACATTGTTTGGGCTTGAAGAAGGAAAACTTCTAGGCCATATCATTTCCGAAGATGGAATTAGAATTGGCCCCGGTAGGATTCAAGGTATCCTTAAAATCAATCATCCAAGAAACAAAAAGGAACTTCAATCTTTTATTGGAAAAATTAATTTTTTGAGAAGATTTATACCAAATCTTGTTGAACTGCTTAGAAATATAACAAGCATGCTCAAGAAAGATACATAAATTAAATGGAATGTTGAAGCTAAACAATCCTTTGATTTGGTCAAACATGCATTAACAAAAACTCTTTTAATCATCCCAAACTTCACCAAAGATTTTATTATCTTTTCTTTTGCATATGAACATACTATTGCAGTTGTACTATTATAGAAAAACAAAGAAGGATATGAACAACCAATAGCATTCTTTAGCAAAGCTTTGAGAGATGCTTCTTTAAAGTACAATATCATGGAAAAATAGGCATTCGCTCTATTCAAAGTAATAAAAGATTTCAGGGTTTATATTTTGCATTCTCATATCATTGCTTATGTACCTAATGTGATTGTTAAAGATATTCTAACACAAAATGGACCTGATGGAAAGAGACACAAATGGATAGTTGTTATTCTGGAATATGATATAGAAATAAAACCCACCAAGTTGATCAAAGGAAAGGATTAGCCAAACTGATGGTTGAATCAAATTTTAATGCACTGGATATCAATTTTCCTTGGATGATCAAGAAGATCTAGTGACTCCACCAATAGATGAAGCATTCTTAAATTCCCCCTGGTATGCAGACCTTTTGTATGTTCTATTCAATATGAATGCTCCTCTTGGATTATCCAAAATAAAGGCTGGATTTCTAAAATTAAAAGCAGTCAAGTTTTGCATTACTGAAAACACATTATATTGGAAAGATGTTGGAGGTTTGTTACTTAAACGTTTGTTAAAAGATGGTGTTGACAGAGTTATGCAAGAATTCCATGAAGGTGACTATGGAGGCCATCTTTATTGGAAAACAACTGCCAATAATATCCTTAGAGCTGGTTTCTATTGGCCTACCCTCTTCCTATCCATGCATAAGATGGTAACTGCTTGCCATAAATGCCAAATATTTGAAGGAAAGAGAAAATTATTACCCTTACCCCTGAAACCCATCCCTGTTGAAATTCCCTTCCAACAGTGGGGATTGGATTTCATTGGTGAAATTCATCCTCCATCCTCTGCCCAACACAAATGGATCCTGACTGCCACAGACTACTTTAGCAACTAGATAGAAGCCATCCATTCCAGAGCTGATACGGATAGTATTATTATAAAATTCTTTGAAACCAATATCCTTTCTAGATTTGGATGTCCTAGGAAACTTATCACTGACAATGCTGCAACTTTCAAATAAAAAAAGATGGTGTATTTTTGTCACAAGTACCATTTTTTTTTGGTTCATTCAACAACTTATTACCCTCAAGGTAATGGGTTGGTTGAATCCTCAAACAAAAGTTTGGTAAATATCATTAAGAAGATTTTGGAGGACAATAAGACCTCACGGCACAACAAATTGATCAATGCACTATGAGCTGACAAATTGACTACAAAGAAATCAATTGTCATGTCCCCATATCAACTGGTTTATGGAATGGATGCAGTTTTCCCTTCTTCCATGGGAGTGCCAGTCATGAATATTCTTCAAGAGATACAAACTGAAGCAAATGATATACAAAGAAGGATAAATTAGACAATTCAGTTACAACAGTCCAGAGAAGAGTTATACAATAGAACTGAGGTTGTCCAGGAAAACATAAAGAAATTTTTTGACAAAAAAACCAAAGCTAATGATTTTAGCCTGGGAGACAAAGTGTTGAAATGGGACTCCATAAGAGAAGATAAAGGGAAGCATCGTAAATTCAAAAATCTTTGGAAAGGTCCATACATTCTTTCTGCTTTCAGAGGAAATAATGCATTTTTTCTTAAAGAGTTGGATGGAATAGAGCTGCGAGAAGGTCTTGTTAATGGCAGGATGTTGAAGCATTACTTCTCATAAGCACAAATATTTCCCTCATTCCATTGTAAATACCATAGTATTTTATGTTTTTTATTGGATGACTCATTTGACAAAGGTTGAAGCCTGCTTTTGATGAAATTACTACAAAAATAAATCAGATTGAAGACAATGCAGATATGAGAGCTCAAGGCTACTGATCTAATTTTCTTGACACTTCACCCTGAGAAGTGCCATCCCTAGCTAGAGCCACTATTAGGGTCCTATAATTTATAGGATCTCAAGGTGATTGAGTATCTCACATTTTGCAGATTTCATATTGTTCATATATCTCAATATTCAATTGATTTCCAAAAAAAAGAAAAAAAAGAAAGAAAAGAGGGTATTTAAAAAAAAGAGAGGAAAAGAACAAAATAAAGAAATGAAAAGAAAAGAAAACCCCAAATATTGTTCAATTCATACAGTCTAAGCATGTTTGAACAAATTTCAATTTCTGTTGATAGGATAGAAAATAAAGATCTTCCAAACAGTTTAAGCTTCGCAAACCAATAGCTAGGTAGAAATGAAATTGGTTCAAACTATTCAATCTAGACCAATTGGAGAAATAAGTGATACAGTAGGTTAGAAATTAAAAAAAAAAAAAAAGTAAGAAGGGGTCTACAAGTCCAAATGCACTCTACAAAAAAAGGAAAAATTGTTATATTAGAAATAAAAGGGTAGGTAGATTAAGAGAATTACAAAGGGAGAAGGACATGAAAAATTCCTTTAATGTTTTATGACATAGTTCATGTGTTTTTCTAATGTAAGAAAAAAATTAAATTAAAAAGGTTAGGGGTCTTATACATTACTCCTAACTTTATCCTATACACTGCCCCCCTTTTCATTTCCCTACCCCACCATTCACGTGCCCATCACATCAAGATTACCCACCCTGCACCTTTCATCAAATCCCTGCAATCGATATTTCATCCAATGGGCCACATGAGTTTCCGGCCCCCGCTAACCCTCCGAACATTAAAGCAGGGGGGGGTGTCCGAAATCAGTGGTTTTGGACCACTTATGTGTCATGTTGTCATGATTTCGCACCCCCCCCCCTAACCCACTCATTCCACTTACCACTCCATAGGCCCTCCGAAAAGTGCTTTTTGCTTTCCAATAAACCACCCCTCCATTGTGACCGTTCACCAATCCCGCCGCTCCGCGATGCCACTCTGTCCCATCTGCCTTTAACCTCCATTCCCGCACTATAACATTGCACATTCAATTCACTAGACCATTATCCAATGGACCCACGCCACTTTAGGCCACTCCAACGAGGATTCTCGGAAAGTACAAATGCATTATCTCACTCATTTGCCGAGTTTTGAATATGTTATCTTTTGCTTACAAGAGAAGGTGAAGGCTTGTTCGGGCATACATAGTGAAGCAGTAACATAGTTTTAGAAAGCTACACTTATATGCATTTGGCAGACATCCCCTTGCTTGAATCTTGTTTTCTATTCATCCCCTCTCTATTTTCGCTCTCTAAGTTTCCTTTTCTTCTTATTCCTTTTCTATTATAGTTCACCTGCAAATTCTAAAAAACAGTCCAGGTTTAAAAATTTGCATAAGATAGCCATGCCACCGAAGAGGAAAGAAAAGGAGCTGTTCAATCCAATGGTGCACCCACTAGTGGACTTGGACCATATTCCACTTGCAGACAGAGATTTCAAGATATATAAAACCATATCAAAATTTGATCTCTTTGACATCTACTGTTGGTGGGAGGAAAAATTTGTTGATGAAATGGATGATATAGGACTCTACGATACAAATTTTCCTTTCTATATTTTTCCCAAAACCCATCGCTGCCCAAAACTGATCAGAAAATTTCAGTCATGCTATAACCCAGAGCAAAGGGCAGTAATAGCCCCAACAGGAGACATATTGTTTACCATTGATGCTAAATCTATAATGCAGATGATGCAAGCTCGTATCATTGAAGGAGCATCACCTTTTCCCATGAAATCCTTTGTGAAATGGAAAAAATACTAGACTTTGCCAAAAGAGCTAAAACCCTTGAACTCTTCATGACTGAACAAACTCAACTTCCTAGCAAAAATCCTCCATATTCCTCCTTTGCTTTCCCTCATAAAACTAGGCATATAGTCATTGTAATTTCATATTTTCTAGACTATTATTCAGATAATTGGCTTGATGAGGCCATAATAGGTTTCCTGTCCATATTGTCATCTGATGGAAAGCTCTCTATCTTTTTTAATTTTAGTCAGTTCTTGGTAAATGCCATCCATGAAAATTCATAAATTTCACCATTGAGGAAGTGTTTGAGTATTCTTCAATATTAGTGTACATGTTTCTTTATTTTAAGGCAGACATATTTTAGTTTTCAATGACCAAGTTGAATGAAGAAGGAGAACCCCAATTTGTCATCTTCTGGACAACCTTAGTAATGAAGGATCAAAGGAACTTCACATACAAAACATTCATAGAGATGTTTTCCATCCAGCTATGAGCCTCCTCAATGGAACAACAGAACCCAGAATAAGTGAATAAATTAAAAGGATTATGCATCTCACAGATCAAGCAAGAACAGGAGATTGGTACTTATACCAAAACTACACAGAATTGAGGGTATATGGTTGTGAATGGCCCCTTACAAGCTGACAAATTTCATCCCCATGAGGATCTTTGCTCTTGCGTATATCAGGCAGATGATCAATGCAGATGAAGTACATTTTGTAGCAGCAAAGAAGAAGTCTCAATTTAGGACCAAATCCTAGATTGGCCCTTTTATTTGCAACAGCAGGGAAACGGGTGGGCAAGCTAACAAGAAATTGAAAGAAATGAAATTCTCTCACAACTTGACATGGTCCTATGACCCATGGGGCATCATCTGTAAGAAAAGAGTGGAGAACAAATCAGCACCTTACATTCACACTTACATGCCTGAAATAGAAAAATTTATGAACCAGATTGAGTGGATGCGTGAAACCCTACAAGAATCTGAGTAACAAATAATTTCTTCTTCAAGTGCACAGACTCCTGGGAAGCAAGAAAGGCATAGTAGAGAGGACAGACTAGACAAGGGTAAGGAACATGAAAAAGAAACAATTTGGAAAAGACCAAGAAAATATCAGTCACCAGAGACTGATACTTCTATGAAAGAATTCAAATTGAAATTTAGGAAAAGGGAAAGGATACACATGGACATAGGCAAGGAATAACCAAAAAAATAGTCATTAATCTCAGTGAAATTCCTAATTCATCTCGAGCAGGAGGTCAATCTTTTCCCACCACTCCAATCTTAGAAAGGCAACAAACTCTCCAACTTTCCACATATGCGAATGTAATAGGAGAAAAGGAGGATACCATCTTTGATACCTTCAGAGGGATAAAGATCAGAAATGAGATGTTGAAAAAGAGAACTTATGCTCAATTCTGGAAGAAAGGTTATACCTCTCAAGGTAGACTCCTATCAACTTTCGATTCAGAAAAAGGAAAAATGCATATGGCATTCCTTGAAGCACAAATAGCAGAACCTAAAACTCCAGTTGATTACAAACATAACTCCTTTGAGGTTGATGCCATAAATTTTCATCCTATTGATCAACGGGAAATGCATAAGAAAACAAGTGAGATGATCTCTTCCACTATAACAAGTACGTCTATGTTAGGCCCCTATACTACTAATGTAACCCCTTATTTTTATTAGTACAACCCACTTACTATATTAATGTACCCATGTAGTGCCCATATTGTTACTATTATGCCCCATAGAAGCCCACTATTGTTATTATTGTGCCCTTACATTATTATTGTTATGTTGGCTCTGATTATGTTATCACCCCTTAGACTCCTATATATAGAAAGGAGGTATTTTCATTTGTATCATCCAAGAATTGTTCATTTATATAATGTAAAGGAGGTTTCCCCCTCGAAGAGGCTGAATTCTAAGGCGTTGATCTATCTTTTCTATCTTTTCTTGAGCTGGTTTCATAACATTTGGTATCAGAGCTTTGGATTCTAGGGTTTCGCTGCTCCAAACAAGTCATCATGGAATTTTCATTATAAATTTTTTTTTGCGTTGTTTCAGAAGTTGCAAAAAATATCCTTTCGAGAAGAAATCGCGCTAAACCTCAGGTCCGAATTTCAAAGCTTTTCGCACTATATTTGTGGAGATATGATCTGAGGAAGTTGGTCTTTTTACAGACTCCTGAATTACATTCCAAACAGGTGACCTAGGAAAAATCGTCATAACTTTCTCTCTGGGGATCAGATTGAAATTATGTAAGAAGGTACAGAAAGAGGACGGACTGTAGTTTCTTGTATGAATTTTTCAGATCCAAAGGTCGAAACAGTGACTCGTGGCACGTCGTACAATTTTGTTCTACTGAACTAGTCTATAATCAAGTCACTGTGGGAGATTTCGCATAAATCTTCCTTGGAGAATCGAATTTAGGTCAGAATTGTGGCATTAGAAAGAGGAAACAGAGGGATACTATAGGTCTCAACTTCAAAACTTAAAGATCCGAAATTATAGATTTATTTTCGTTTCAAGATCGAGCTCCTAAAATCAAGAAAAAGCAAGATGAAGAAGTTTGATGGCAAGGATCTGGTAAATTGGATACTTCAGATGGAGCAATATTTTGATATACATGGTGTACCACTGTTACAAAAGGTATGTATTGCACCTTTATATTTAGAACCAAATCAATTTTTATGGTATGAAGGGCTTTGTTCTCGTAAACAACTTGTTACGTGGTCAATTTTCATGGAGGAAATGGTAGCACATTATCAGGATACAAAGAGAAACACCTTCTTTAGAGCAACACCACAACAATTGGAAATAGTAAAAAGGATTTGTGACATAGTGGAAAGCAAAATTATGGAAACCATGAAGCATACCCCTCACAACTATAAAGATAGAAGTGTTGTTTCTCCTAGCCTTCCACAACCTACAAGGGTTACACCACAACAATTGGAAGAAAAAAGAGAAAAAGAGCTTTTTTACAATTGTGATAGCAAATGCACTAAAGGTCATAAGTGTGCTAAGAAGAAATTATTTTACATAGAATATGAAGAGGAGGAAGAAAATGATCAAGAAACATCAAAAGAAGAAGATATACGCCAGGACCCCACCCTAGAGAAAGAAGAAAGGAATCAGACGATATCTTGTAAAGCACTGGAAAGAATTACCACTCCTAAAACTCTCAAGATAGAAGGAAATATCAAGAAGAAAAAGGTTCAAGAAGTAAAATATCACATCGAGAAAGAAGAAATGAATCCAACCATATCTTGTAATTCATTGGTCAAAATTACCACTCCTCAAACTATCAAGATAGAAGGACATATCAAAAAGAAAAATGTTCAAGAAGTGAAAGATCACATTGAGCATCAAGAAATGAATCCAATCATATCTTGTAAAGGATTGGAAGAAAGTACCACCCCTCAAACTCTAGAGATAGAAGGACATATCAACAAGAAAAAGGTTCAAGTAGTGAAAGATCACATCGAGCATCAACAACAAGTTCTCCAACTTTTAAAGGATAACGCCACTTCGATGCAAAATAAAATGAAACAATAGGTAGATCAAAATTGTAGTGAAAAATGTTTTGATGTAGCTGATTGGGTATTTTTACTGCTACATCTCAAGCAAGCTATTTATGAGAAGGAAATGTTGGCAATACTACATGCACTTAAAAAATGGTGACCTTACCGAATGGGAAGAATCTTCAAGGATGAGGATGTGGAAGCATTGTTTTGTGCTATTTCTATTATCCAACTAGATTGGACAAACGAAGAAAGGGATGAATGGAAGAAGGACGAATAAGTATGGCCACTTATTCAAAAGTTCCAAAAGATCCAAATTCAAACAATATTGCCAGAAATTGAAGAGGAAGGAAAAATCATATTGGAACCTGGAGCAGTCACAGAAACAAGAACCCGACAGCTACGAAATCGATCAATTTCAGAGTATTTCATCAAGTGGAAGAACTTACCTGCTGAAGATTCCACATGGGAGGACAATAATTTTATACAGAAGCATCAATAACTACTCAAGCATTGAGGACAACACTTTTTGAAGGAGAGGGGCATGTTAGACCCCTATACTACTAGTGTAACCCCTTATTGTTATTAGTACAACCCACTTATTATATTGATGTACCCATGTAGTGCCCATATTGTTACTATTGTGCCCCATAGAAGCCCACTATTGTTATTATTGTGCCCTTACATTATTATTGTTATGTCGGCTCTAATTATGTTATGACCCCTTAGACTCCTATATATAGAAAGGAGGTCTTTTCATTTGTATCATCCAAGAATTGTTCATTTATGTAATATAAAGGAGGTTGCCCCCTCGAAGAGGCTGAATTCTAAGGCGTTGATCTATCTTTTCTATCTTTTCTTGAGCTGGTTTCATAACAGTCTATGAGTTTGTTTAAAATGCAGGTGGCTTTATCAAATGCCCAAACTCAGCTCGAGATGGAAAATATTTCATCACAATCAAAAGATAATGGGATCAAGTCCTTGGAAGACTTAGTGGTGAAAATTGGATATGATCCATCAGATGTGAAAGTAGCAAAAGAAATTATTAAGAAAAAGGAGATGGATATAGAATCCTTGAAGAAAAAGCTCAAAATGTCTGCCACACATGATCCCCTGACCAAAGAAATAGAGGAGACAAAGAGTCAGAAGGTAGAAATGATGAGATTTATTATGCAATAGTCACTCCAAATAAGAAAAATGGAAATAGAGATGTAGAAGATGGTACAAGAGAAGGAAAAAATAGCACAATCGACCATCCCTACTATGGAGGCTCTTCCTCTTACAACTGGTCCTACAGCTACTCTAGCAACTACTACTACAGAGACAGGAAGAGATACAAAACAACTAGCCAGATCCATGGAGATCATGAATCTTCAAATAGAGGAAATCAAGAGACTTGAAACTCAATTCAACGTTCTGCGAGACCAAATTAAAAGAACTAAAGGTGCACATTCAGCAGAAATGCAAAGGGCAAGAACATTAATTGAAAATTTTCAGAAATCTTAAAAGGAATCATCAATAGGAAACACTCTAGGAAGGGTGAAGGAAATCATCTGGAATAATATCATCAATGGCATGAATGAGATCTGGCCCAACATCCAAATTATATTTGAACAGAAGGAGCTAGTTGAAAAAGCTAAGGAATTTATTTCAACTACTAACCTAGAGTTGGGAGACATGCCAACAACAGCCAATAGAATCATCAAATTTCTGAATTAAAAGAATAGGTATGAACTCTAAGAGCTGGGAATAGATGACAAGACAAAGACCATCCTATAGGTGAAAAAGGTATTAACTAAAAAGAACATGATTCTACAGCTTGAGGAGAAATGTTAGGATTTGGAGCTGACAATAAACGAATTTTTTAACAGAATTGATCCTTTAACACATAAGGGTCTCCCTTCTCTATTTGTCATTAATGACAAACTCATGACTAGAGAAGATTATGCCAAGAGGCTAAAGGACATAGCAAAGGATGTTGTCAATCTCTCAAATATCAAGAGGCAGCATAGCAAGAAATGCAATGCTGGATGCTATTAGCAATCCAATCTATATTGAACATGAATTGAAGCACATTTTTGCAGTAAAGCCCATTTTTACAAAGTACACTGAAGAAGATGAGGTATACCATAGGTTGATCAAAGTCAAAAGCCGAGATGAAAACCAATGGAGTGACTTGTGTGACTATCAAGAGGAACAACACAAGCAGGACTGAAGGAATAGCGCAGAGCTGAGTCAACACCCAGCCAAGTTAGCAAAACTAACACACCATATTAAAGAGCTACCAAATCAACCACTACAGCAAAATTAATTACTCAGCAACAACATTCAGAAAAAAATGGACTAGATGTCCAAGTTACCTCATCGTGTCCACTTCGTGGTTACATTAGTCAAATTTTAGTTTTGTTGTAATTAATAACAAACTTCCAAGTGTATACGACAGTGCTTGTAGATTTTAGTTAAATACTTCATGCATTAGAAGTATTAGGGGTTGGAACCTAGTAACTAAAAGATTTTTTCTTTTGAAGCACTATAATTTTGGAGCTAGAGCATTGATAATAAATACCGTTTTCAAGACACTTGAGGTATTTTTATCTAGTGATGTTCTTCTTTCTGTGTTAAATGTTTGATTGTTTTATACAGTATGCATGATTTAAATCTTGTGGTAAAACATAAAGTTTAGAGTAAGATATGTTGTTAGAGCACCTTATTTTTGTTTGTGTTTACCATATACATGTTTTCCTTTGAAGTCTGGTTAAAAAATACTTAATTTATTTTTAACCACTACTGATTTCACCATTATTTTATTGCATTCCTTATTATGCTTTAAAGATCCAGTAGAAATAGTTAGCTATCCTTGCGAATTCTCTGAAAAAATTGATGTTATAATCCAGGTGTTGGCTCCATAACCTAATGGAAAAGGTTTAAAAAATATCTACCCCAACCAACCAATCAATCAATTAATCACTCTTTTATTTATATAACTAGCCTAAAATATTAAAATACCAAGAAGAAAAATCAAAATCTTAAATATACAGAGAGAGCCCTCTCTGAGTCTAAGATGGCTAGATCCTATACTCCAAAGTGGTTTGATGTGTCCTTTATGATCCTTTTTCTTTCCAATCTTAAAAATCATAGAGCGATAACAATAGGTAGACCCATTGCTGCTAGCAAGAGTTCAATGATTTAGAATCCCATCCATTTAAGAGTGCAATCTTTAGAGATAATTTCAAAAGTATATATCTATATATATATAGATATATATATCATTTTTTATTTGTTTACTTTTATTTTGATAATTTTTTAGCAATACCTAAAATCCATTGCCGTAGTTTGGTGACCAGAAAGTGACAATGACATTCACTAGTTGTAATTGAACTGAACCAGCTGGCTTGTGATTATACCCTTGTCTTATGATTAAAATAATCATAAGCCATTACCCTAGTTTGATATTCAGTATTGGTAATGCCATTATATCATTTCCCTATGATCATGGTAAGCAGGTTCGTGATGAGACCTCTTATATTTTAAGTTTAATATATTTTTTAATTACACTGTAAAAAAAAGTAAAGTTAATGGATGGGGAGAATCATTGTCTCCTTAAGAGTTTTGGATGACAATTTTAGAGTTAGAGATGCTTAGCTATAAATAGTATTTACTTTGTTAAAGATAACCTTTATTTACTGATAATATAATAAAAGGATTTTATGAAGTTTTACGTTTCAAAGAATTTACAACTTTAATGGGAAAAGAAAATTTCAATGTTTTATGATACTTTATCTAAGTTTCAATGTTGTGATCACTTCCTTAAGAATTCCTACTTTCAAAGCGAAATATCAGAAAATGTTTTAAGAGATTCTAATGTAAAGCCAAAAGTATGTTATTTAACATTATTTCCTAATAGAACTTAAAAATGTAAATGTGATAATGTTACAGTAGAAGATATTATCTTCTAAGAAAAGAATTTTTTCAAAATAAGCCCATTGATACGAAGAGAAACTCTCTTTCCTGATAAATATTGCAATATGAATGTTGATGGGCCTATTTGTTCAACAATTTGAAATGGTTCAAGCCACATTTTCTGCAATTTAGTATGCTTTCCTTTTTCCTCATGTGCCTTGTCCCATTTAAAGACGAGATCTCCAATTTGCAAACTATTTCGGGGTAATAGAACATGCACCAAAAGAAGATTTGACTATTTGCTAATAGTGAGCATGTGTAAGCTTGGGTTTTCTCTTTTTTCTTCTAATTTAAGGATTTGAGGCAGTCTTAACTGTAAAGAAGAGGAAGGTGTTTCTTCTATAAATTGGGCTAGGGCTAATGAGGGAAGGTCTAAGTTTGAAGGAATGCTAGCTTCTTTCCCATATACTATATTGTAGGGAGAAGTGCCTATTGAGGCCTTCTAGTTATTCGATCTGCCCATAGAGAAAATGTCAAAGATTTGTGCCAATCCTTTTGGCTCTGATAAACGATTCTTTTAATAATTCTTATGAGGTTTTTATTGGTTGATTCTGCTAGACCATTTCCTTGGGGATAGTAGTTAGAAAATTATTTAAGTTTGAAACCCCTTTTAAGAGAAAATTCAGTGATACTATTTTCTGAAAAATAAGATGCATTATCAAACATAAGTGCAGTTGGTAAGCCAAACCTAGTAATAATGAACTAATCAATGAATTCAATGATGGAACCAGAATTAGATGCCTTTAGTGGAATTTCTTCCACCCACTTAGTAAAATAGTATGTAGCTATAAGGATATACTTATGTTGCTTGGAAGAGTGAGGAACAATCTCACCTATGATGTCCACTCCCCATTGCTCAAAAGTTTGTTCAATGTTGACCGGTTGTAGAGGTAAGGCTAGTTTTTGTTGTCTTCCAATAGCTGTCTGGCATATTTCGTATTTCCTTACATATTCATGGGTATCTTTGAACAAAGTTGGCCAATAGTACCCAACATGAAATATTTTATGTGCAGTAGTATCTCCTCCAAAATGTCCACGAGTTGGTCCGTCGTTGAGTTCCTACAAAACCTTCTATGCTTCAGACTTTTATAGGCATCATAATGATACATAATCATAATTTCTTATCAATAACACATCATGAATGATCTCATATTGATTGTTTTTTAATCTTAAATCCCTTTCGCTTTTGTGATTGAGTTCAGGGGGAGCATATCCATTTTTTAAATGGAAAATAAGATGAGAATATTGGGACTCAAAGTCATTTAGGCTTACCTCAAATATGTGTACAATATTACTTGAGACCTCATTAGCTGGTAGATTGGAAACTCCTATAAGAAATCTAAAAAAACCTTGCCCTTTAACAATTTTAGCTCGTTTAATGTCAATATCATATTATTGAAGGGTTGTTACCCAATTTTCTATCTTTTCTCCTAATTCCCTTTGCATAAGCAATTGTCTCACTGCTGAGAATGAGACTATTACTTTAATGTGTGTTTTTAGGATAAAATGCATAAAGTGCTTTACAGATTTAAAAACAGAAAAAGCTTGCTTCTCCGCCTCTGAATAATTTAGTTCAGCACCTTGAAAAATAGAACTAAAGAAAGATATGGGTGCTTCAATTTGTCAATCATTAAGTTGTCTTAAAACAATAAAATAAGATGTTTGAGAAGCGAAAGTGTACAAAATGAAATGATTAGAAAAATTTAGAGTAGTTAAAGAGGGAGCATTCATAATGGATTTGATTAAAACAAAAGCTTCCCTTTCATTATGTCCCCACTTAAAGGCTGAATTTTTCTTAATCATGGTTTGTAATGGTAGAAAAATTGGGAAAAGTCAAGGACAAATCTCTTAGCAAAATTTATCTCACCTAGAAAGGACTCCATATATTTTTTATTGTGGGGCAAAGGAATTTCAGAAATTTCTTTTATTCTATCAGGATCAATACAAATGCCTTTTTTGGATACAATAAACCCTAAAATCTTACCTTCATTTAGAGAGAAATAAGATTTCTTTGGATTTAATGAAATTCCATACTTCTTGCAGCGTTCAAAGATCTGTTTCAAGTCATGCAAATGGTTGTTTCTCTTCTTGGAGTAAACAGTTATGTCATCCAAGTAAACAACAATAGTTTTGTTTATCATACCCTTGAAAGCTATGTCCATGGCTCTTTGGAAGGTTGCCCCTGCGTTTATTAAACCAAAAGGCATTTTCTGGTAGGCATAGGTTCCCCATTTAGTCCTGAACGTAGTCTTTAACCTATCATCTAGGTGGACCAAGATTTGATTATACCCTGAAAAACCATCAAGGAAAGACATTAGTTCAGAACCAGCTACTGATTGCAGTATTTTTTCCATGGTCAGTAATGGGAAATTGTCCTTCTAACAAGCTTTATTGAGATTCCTAAAATCTATGCAAATACGAATATCACCATTTTTCTTCCTGATAGGTACTAATTTTGAAACCCATTTTGAATGCCTAAGAGGGGAAATAATCTCGGTTTTAAGGACTTTATTCAGCTCAACTTTGATTTGGCTTGCTAGATTGGGGTGAATTTTCCTTAATTGTTGTTGTATTAGTTTGTCGTTGGATATCATAGGAATAATGTGTTGTATGATGGAGGTATCATATGTTTTAAGATCTTCATAGCTCCAAGAAAAGATACCCTTATACTTTTTAATAAATTAATGAAGGCTATTCTCTCATCGGGTGAGAGACCAAGTCCTGACTTGATGTTTTGAGGTTTGAGATCAATTCCAAGGTTTACTAGTTCAAACCTAAAGGTTGAACTTTGGATTTTATAATTAGTAGCCTTCTTAAACCTGTCTTTTAGGTCATAAAGATCTCCAAGATTCACCATAGATTTAGGTATGGTATTTTCATTGGATTTCTGTTTCAACTGATTTTCATGTTTGTTTTCATCAATTATCTGATCATCATATGATCCTTCAGATGTTAAAAATATTAGGATATCTTCATCATCATTAAACACTCACCAATTGGTGACATTATCGAGAATTGATGGTCAAAAAATTAATTCTATAGAAAACCTATCTGGACTGTAGTCTTCTGATGGTATAAGCTTGGATGCTATATTAGCCAGAAGGTCAGCACTTGCATTTTGAAGTCTAGGAATAGGAGAAATGTTGAATGCTAAAAAATGTGAAGTAAGGGTTTGAACCAATGATTGATAATGTTTTAAATGTCCAGAGAGATAATGAATGGTGTTTCTCACTTGTTTGATAACAATTTCAGAATCTCCAAATACTTGAAGATATTTGATATCAAGACCTATTGCTTTATACAAACCCTGGATCAATGCCTCATATTCAGCAGTATTGTTTGTGCATTCAAATTCCAACCTACATGCTATAATTCTTTTTTTTCTTTCTAGACTAATTAATATACAACCGGCTCCTGTACCATCATTGAATTTGGATCCATCAAAATATAATGCCCAAAATAAATATTTAATTAATGGTTTATCTACAAGATTTATACATTTGGAAGAATTTGTTTGTGAAAAGTTCTCAATATGAGAAGTAACAGAGTTATCCAAAAAAGGTGACTTTTGTGCATTGAAATTTCCTAAAAGTGACTCAGCAGAGTAGTTTCCAATGATGTTATTGTTAAAAGCTATTGGTTCATTTTCATCTTCAAAATCAGTTACTGTATACTTCAAATGTTTTTCTTGGTCAATTCTGATTTGATTTGGCTTTCCATTGTAAGGGAGCCACATATGAGACCAATATGTTGCAAAATAACCATGAAGTTTCTCAGACCAATCCCAGCTAAGAATTAAACCATAAAATTCAGGAATATTAGCAACTAGTATGTTAATTACTCGACAAAATTTTGGATTAGAAGAAAGTCTAATGCTGATTGAATTCATTTCCCCTAAAACCATAACTTTTTTTTCTATCAAGTTGGACAATGTGAACTGCAGACTTTTGGGGTGAGACATTTAATTTCATGCAGAATGATCTTGGCATTATGTTTGAAGAAGCCCCTAAGTCTATTAAGTAGTTGTCCACATTTTTATTAAATATTTCATAATTCAAGAGGAAAGGGGGAGTGTGTGAGTTAGATCTATTTCCAATTAAGATAGAATAGGTGGAATAAACCTTGTTTGATGAATCATTAGGAGTCTTACCCATTCCTCTAGAAGCTTTGGATATAACAGTAGTAGGAAGAGGAGAAGCAGGAACTACATTCAATTCTTTGAGTAAAAGATTATGTTGTTGTTTAAGCTTACTGAGCTCATGGAGAGAGATATTTTCTATGGCTTTGAGCATGTCCTCCACTATGTTATATTCCATCATATCTGCAACTACCTATTTTTTTGATGAGGATGGATGATTAGATGAGGATGGATGATTAGATGAGGATGGGCTTGGTTGAGGAGATGTGGAAGAAGACATTTTACTGACAACTTTATATTTAGCAGCGGAGGTTGAAGGCTTTTTATTTTTGGTTTATTGTACAGAATAAATAGGACCTTTACTCCTAGTGCTAATAGGTAAATATTCTTGCTCATATTCATTATCAGAGGTAGGTAGGCTAAAATACCACATCCCATGCACTTTGACCAATTCTCCATCTTCAGATTCATTAGAAGATAATGTTGTTTCTTCATCATCTTCATCCAAATCAGAGTCAACATTAGATATTGTATTTGGAGTCTAAGGATTAGATGTTTGATTTCTCTTGAAGGATCTAAAAGAATTTTTAGAAGAGGACTCAGCTACCTATTTTTTAATTTCTATCATATCATTTGACATGGTCTTAAGGAATTTTTGTAAGCCTTCAAGATCGAAGGGATCCTTAAGGGATTTCTTCTTTGATTCATCCTTAAATGTAACCTTTCTTGTCTTTCTTTCTTCCTTGGTAGTCGTCTTTTCTAATGCAATTATTCTCTTTTTGACAAACATGGCTTCTTTCATGTTTTCTACCAAAGCAACCTTATTGGCTCTATCCACAAAAATCACTATATTAGAAGGAAGAGACGAAATATACCATTCGATATATTCATCAACACCAGGGCTTGATGTAATTGGGATTCTGTTTAGCAATTTATTAATTCTAGAATAAAAATCTTTGATCTTTTCACCTGATTTTTCTTTCAAATTAGCAGGATCATTAATAAGGGATGCAGTTGTGTGGTCATGATCCAGGTGGATATTGGTGGCCACCTGCCAAGTCCACCTGGACCCCCACCATTGTCTTTCTCAGCATTTTCAGTTTCCTTAATTGTAGCACAACTTACTATTTTTAGCAGTTTTTCGGGTCCTGAACTTCCGGAGCCGTTGTGAGGCCCTAAACGACGTTTTTTGGGAAGCGATTTTTTTGATAAAAATCGTCTTTTCCGTCATAGTCCTCAGAGAGATCTTTCCAACGGGCTATCATGCACGTCAAACGGAGATAGTATGACCAATTCGCGACCCCGGGAAGTTGATGTACCAACTTACCCAAAAACGGGGCCCACAATTTGGCGTTTCATCTTCTAGGGTTAGGTTTTGGAATGTGAAGGGTTTTCTATTGTTTCTCAACAATAAATAGGCCTCCAAGCCTCATTGTAAGACAGTTCAGAGGCATGTAGCCATCACATCTCTTCTCAGAGATAAGCTACCATCGCCCTAGCTAGTTTATTTCCATTTCTGTTGTAAGCATATTTGAGTATTTTCCATTAATGAAATGAAGTATTATTTCCGCTGCATCTTTGTGTATATGGTTATCTCTGTAATTTGTTGCGTTCCTGTTTAAATCCGGATCAGTGGTATCAGAGCGGTCTGCTTTTTCTCTGTTTTTCTTTGCATGTCCCCAACAAGGTCGGGATATAAGGAGTTAGGGCTTGAACTGGTTGAACCTTTGCAAGACCAGCCTCGCAAATCCTGACGGCCTCCCATGGCGGACGAGAAGAAAGACGAGGGGGCAGGAGATCCCATCAAAATCTTGCTCGAAGAAGCCCTCGAGCGACAACGGAACGCGATGATGGACAGTTTTTCCCAGATCCTTCAGCGGCTACCGAGAAGCAATGCATCGGCTTCCAGCAGCTACTCTGGAAACGCCACACCCTTTAAGGTACAAGTTAATTTTGAAATCCCCATATTCGAAGGTCAGATAGACGCAGATGCCGTAGATAAATGGTTAAATCTGCTAGAGGGTTATTTTTCTGTTCATGAATTTTCGAGTCGGGAAAAGATTGTTTTTGCTCTCCTCAAAGCAGCCCCCCACGTCAAGGACTGGTGGGAAACCTACTGCGAGCAGAAGGATGAAAGTACTGGCTCACTATTTTCAGCCGCACCCACCTGGGATTCGTTCCGGGATGCTATCAAGGAGCAGTACTACCCTGTCGGGAGCTATGAGGATGAATACATAAAGTGGACCACGCTGCGGCAGGGAAGGGACCAAGACGTGCCGGAGTTCACCAATCTTTTCCATACCCTTCGCACAAAGTTGGGTATCAAGGATTCGGAGCAACATTTGATACTCAAATACCGTGGCTGCCTGCACAAGTACATCCAGGAAGAAATACAATTCCTAAACATCCCCTCGCTCGGCGCAGCATACCGGTATGCCGTCAAGGTCGAGCAAAAGTTTAAACAAAAGAAGCGAGACTTTGGATCTGCGAATCCAAAGCAGGGGAAAGGTGCCCCTAAACCACAGAACAAAGGACAAATCCAAGGCGGGACAGCCCAAGACAACCAGCCGAAGCTGCAAGCAAAGAACAGCGCCGCGAAGCCGAGAAAGGACACTGGAAAATGGTGCGAGTTCCATAAGAGCTCCACTCACAACACAAGTGAGTGTCGGGCCAAGCAGTCACTGGTGGCTGAGCTAAAGGTTTCAGAATTAGATGCATGTTCCGACACGGAGTCAGAACCCGATAAGGGGTATGAAAAAGGGAAGCAGATCATTGATGCGGACCCCAGCGCCACTGTTGCTACTGCAAAGATCCAGAAAAATGAACCCGAAGATCCAGAGGAGGAGGAGCGTCTCTTCCACTCCCAGATGTGGGTAAAGGGATCCCCGATACAGTTCATTGTTGATAGCGGGAGTCAAAAGAACCTCATTTCGGCAGAGGTCGTGAAGCGGTTGGGCTTACCGACCACATCACATCCACAACCATACACCATTGGGTGGCTTCACCAAGGACGAGATCTTCGCGTGAGCCAGCAGTGTCGCCTTCCATACAACATCAAGCCCTTCACGGATGAGGTATTGTGTGACATTGCTCCCCTTGAAGTTTGTGATGTATTACTAGGACAACCATACTTGTGGAAGCGACATGCTGTGTATGAATCGAGGCCCCGTGCAGTTATTATTACATTGGGAAATAAGTTGTTCAGGATACCAGAGGTAGCACCACCTGTCGCCCTCTCTTTGATTACTGCAAAACAATGCAGTAAGATCATTTCCAAAACCAGGAAATTTGTTTTCCTGATGATACGCCCTCAAGGAAAGAAGAAGACAGTGGCCGCGGCCTCCAAACGGGGCCCCTCTGCACGACAACTACAGATGGACAAGATTGTGGAGGAGTACAAGGACATCTTCACCTCCCCGGCAGGGGTTCCTCTGCACTGTCAAGTCAAGCACTCCATCGATCTGACCCCAGGTGCACCGCTACCCAATGGACCAATTTATCGGCGCTCCGTTCTGGAGAACGATGAAATCAAGAGGCAGATTCAGGAGCTCCTGCAGAAAGGTCACATCTGTCCGAGTTCATCGCCCTGTGGGAGCCCGATCGTGTTGGTACAGAAGAAGGATGGGACGTGGAGACTCTGTATTGACTATCGGGCGCTGAACAAGATCACTGTCCGTAATAGGTACCCGATCCCACGGATTGATGACCTCCTAGACCAACTAAAGGGGGCGAAATATTTCAGCAAGATCGATCTGAAGTCAGGATATCACCAGGTACCAATCGAACCCTCAGATGTGTGGAAGACTGCCTTCAAATCCAAGGAGGGCCTCTTCGAATGGTTGGTCATGCCTTTCGGATTGACGAATGCTCCTGGAACCTTTATGAGGCTAATGGATGACATCTTGCGACCATTCACCAACTCCTTTGTAGTAGTATACTTGGATGACATTCTGATCTTCAGCCAGAGTTGGGAAGAGCACCTCCACCACATCCGACAGGTTCTCCAAACACTGCGGCAACACAAGCTATGTGCCAATTTGGAGAAATGCACTTTTGGCATGACCGAGGTTCAGTATCTGGGATACATCATTGATGAACAGGGGGTGCATGTCGATCCATCCAAGGTCCAAGTCATTCGGGATTAGCCCTCTCCAACCACTCTAACAGAGCTACGCAGCTTTCTAGGTCTTGCCAACTTCTACCGCAGGTTTGTGTTGGGGTTTTCTCATATTTCTTGGCCCTTGAGTCAAGTCACCAAGGGCGGGGCGAAAGCAAAATTCTTTTGGTCTGAATCTCAACAGAAGGCATTCAGGGAGTTGAAGGATCGCCTCTGCACGGCACCAGTGCTCGCGTTACCAGATTTACAACAACCATTTGAGGTCGAGACAGATGCCTCTGACTATGCTATTGGGGCAGTCCTTACTCAACATGGACATCCAGTGGCATATCACAGTGAAACACTTTCAGACACAGTCCGGAAGTACCCCACTTATGATAAAGAGATGTATTCCATTGTACAGGCCTGCCGACAATGGAAGCATTACATTTTGGGGAAGGAAACGGTCATCCACACAGACCACCGACCTCTGCAGTTCATACAGACCCAAGGGAAATTGCAAAATGATCGCCATCAGAAGTGGTCTACATACCTGCAACAGTTTCACTTGAATATCAAGTACAAAAAGGGCAGCACCAATAATGTTGCAGATTGCCTCAGTCGACCACCGATCATGGCGCTAACCACCGTGCTCAACTCCTGCGGGCACGAGACTTCTGATTGGCCACTTCTCTACAAAAGCGACCCAGAATTCGGCCACACATACCAGACACTCTTGGAGGGTCGACAGGTTGCAGATTTTCACCTCCAGGATGCCCTATTATGCCACCTCGGTCACCTTTGTGTTCCTTCAAGCGAGCGTGCCAAGATGATTTGGGAAGCACACTACAGTCGGGCTGCTGGGCATTTCGGGGTCGAGAAAACAGTGGCAGTACTCCAAAATTATTTCTATTGGCCGAATCTTCGACAGGATGTTGGGAAGTACATCCGATCATGTACTGCCTGTGCCATTGCCAAACCGACCATTAAGAAGCAAGGCCTCTACACCCCGTTGCCTACCCCTAGTCGACCTTGGGAATCCATCTCCATGGATTACATGTCAGGCCTTCCTTCCACTAAGCATGGAAATGACTGTGTTTTTGTGGTCGTCGACAGGTTCTCAAAGATGGCCATTATGATGGCCTGCAAGAAGAATATCACAGCAGAAGCCACTGCTAAACTCTTCTTTGAACGAGTGTGGGTGCACTTTGGGATCCCACAGTCTATCATCTCAGATCGGGACAGTCGGTTTCTCAGCACATTTTGGTCCAGTCTCTGGTCAATGATGGACACCAAACTCACGAAGTCCACAGCCTTCCATCCTCAAACTGATGGCCAGACAGAGGTTGTCAATAGGATGATTGTGCACATCCTGCGCATGTATAACTCAAAGCATCCACGCACATGGGACGAGAGCCTCCCCTATGTTCAGCATAGCTACAACCGAGCTCTTCACAGCTCCACTGGCCATAGCCCTTTTCAGGTGGGTTTGGGATTCCAGCCACTATGCCCCATTGATGTGGCCATGCCACTTGCAGCTACTCACATGAATTCAGCTCATGTCCAGTCCGAAACAGATAAGGCCACCAGCTTCATTGAGCGCATCCAACATATTCGCCAGCAGGTCCATGAAATTCTTGAGAAATCAAATGCCAAGTACAAGCAGCGACATGATCAACATCGGGTGCCACACAAGTTTCAGGTGGGCGACAAAGTCTGGTTGCATTTGC
Source organism: Pinus tabuliformis (assembly GCA_031772625.1). Classification (NCBI taxonomy): domain Eukaryota; kingdom Viridiplantae; phylum Streptophyta; class Pinopsida; order Pinales; family Pinaceae; genus Pinus; species Pinus tabuliformis. The sequence goes on from CM062818.1 coordinate 68,651,604, forward strand.
AAAAGGAACGCCTTACTGGAGCCTATCGGAAATTGAGACCACTCCGATATGGTCCTTACACCATTACTAAGGCTATGGGAGACAATGCATTTGAGCTCAGCATTCCCCCATTCCTTGGCCTGCACCCAGTGTTCAATGTGGACCGCCTTCGGCCATACTTTCCACCATTGCTAGACACATCCGACATTGCAGAACAGCTCAAACCCACAGAATTAAATCCAGATTGCATGGAACAAGCTGCAACTGATCGGATCATGGACACACAGAATCCAGATCAAGAACACTCGCCAACAGAATATCCAACTGTATCGAGTTGTCAAAGCAGGCCAACTCCTTCAGCAGGGCAAGTGGCTCACCAGGGAACAAGTTCAGCAGAAGTTTCCTCATCTCATGGAGGATCTCAACGCAATGGGGACCATTGCTTCCTAAGGGGGGAGGAATGATCCAGGTGGATATTGGTGGCCACCTGCCAAGTCCACCTGGACCCCCACCATTGTCTTTCTCAGCATTTTCAGTTTCCTTAATTGTAGCACAACTTACTATTTTTAGCAGTTTTTCGGGTCCTGAACTTCCGGAGCCGTTTTGAGGCCCTAAACGACGTTTTTTGGGAAATCTACCGCTAGCGATTTTTTTGATAAAAATCATCTTTTCCGTCGTAGTCCTCGGAGAGATCTTTCCAACGGGCTATCATGCACGTCAAACGGAGATAGTATGACCAATTCGCGACCCCGGGAAGTTGATGTACCAACTTACCCAAAAACGGGGCCCACAATTTGGCGTTTCATCTTCTAGGGTTAGGTTTTGGAATGTGAAGGGTTTTCTATTGTTTCTCAACAATAAATAGGCCTTCGAGCCTCATTGTAAGACAGTTCAGAGGCATGTAGCCATCACATCTCTTCTCAGAGATAAGCTACCATCGCCCTAGCTAGTTTATTTCCATTTCTGTTGTAAGCATATTTGAGTATTTTCCATTAATGAAATGAAGTATTATTTCCGCTGCATCTTTGTGTATATGGTTATCTCTGTAATTTGTTGCGTTCCTGTTTAAATCCGGATCAGGTCATCACCAAATTTAGCTAAAATTTTCTCTTCAAACATGTCCCAATTAGTAATAGACCCTGGTGGTAATGAAAAATACCATGAAATTGTCGATCCTTGAAGAGTGTAGGGAAACAATTTTACTACACAGTCTTCTTCAACTACTCCATTAATATTAATGGCTAACATATAATTGTGGAGATGCTCTTCAGCAGGTAATTCATCGTTGGGATTAATTTTTGGTACCTATATTTCAGGATGTTTAGGAAGAGGATGGAGAGGTGTTGGAATTTGCACAGCTCCAAGATTAGCCCATGGTCTAACTGGTGGTGGGGGTGGATTTTGTTGTCTTCCTTCCATTATTGGAGTTTGGGAAGATGTGGATGTTGAGGATGATTGTGTAGAAGAAAAGGAAGATTGTGTGTTAGTATTAGATGAACTGGAACCAGTACTTTGAGAAGAAGTGGTATTAACAGGATTGATTGGAGGGAATGAAGGATTTTGTGGAGGTGAGTTTAATAAAATCTCACTATTGGATGTTTGTGACTAAGATTTCTTAGTCTTTTTCGGGAAAAAAAAGGAAGATGAAATTCAAATGGAGGAACACCAAGCTTCTCACTTTGAGAACGAGTTAAACTTTGAGTGGGTTGTAAAGTAGAGGTTACACTTATTTTAGAAGCTTCAAATGGCACAAAATTTTATATCAAATCCTAATTTCTTTGTTAAAGTCCAGACTTCACGTGATTCTGGATTATAATCTGAAGAGGGTATTTCAGGAAATGTGCTAGGAGATTTAGGAGGTGCCTGCTCAACTTCCGATCTAGAAATAGGAGTTTTATATGAAGACATAGAATTTGGAGGTCATCTTAGGGGGAGTGACTCTTGGAATGGATTTTTAATTTAGATTCAGTTCTCTTTGCCATTCATATTTAGAGGCCCTCCTTCTAGCATGAAAAATTTTGATGCCTCAAAAATTGTTGCAACAACATTATGGATAACCACCCGGTCAGGGACTTTAATATTGTCCCTTTTCCATTTGGAATAGTGGCTCCAACTCGATATAATGGGACCAGTTTCACAATAAAATGTGATAGAATGGATGTGGAGTGCTTATAACCAAATCTAGGTGATAAATAGAAGTGATTATAAATTGAAATACATGTATTAATCTATCTAGTACCCAGGGTTACTTATGTTTATGAAGACTAAAATAATTGTCCTTAGTGCATGATAATTAAGATTAATCAACCACTTGCAGAAATGAAAAGAATTTAAGATAATTATTTTGATTAAATAGTTAATCAAAATAATTGATGAAACTTGTATCGCAATCAAATAACTTAATAAATCACTTATATATGTATTAAATATGACAATTCTAACATGTTCAGAAATGAATTAATGGAGAACTATGATAGAAAAGATACATATAGTAAACAATATAAAGAGGGATGACTATCAATTCATAAACAAAACATAAATAAAATGATAAGAGTACATGATATATGTTACTCTACTCATGAAAGGAATATTTCTAGTCTAGTCTTTCTCATTAATATGGTTTTAAGAATACAAAAGTGTAAGCTCCCAAAGCCTTCTCTACAAAACTTTAGGACCCTGATTTGGTCATTCTACTAAGATAAGCTTGAAAGTATAGAAGTGAAAGCTTCCAAAGCCTTTCCTTATAAATTTGGGGACCCTTTCTTTGTAGACATGAAAGGGTTTATATAACAAAACTAAAATGTAAAAATTGAAAAAATACATAGAAAATTTTGAAGAGGTAGAAACAACTCTCCTCAAAATAAGAGACAATAAGATAGAAATAGAAGTTGTTGAAATGACAATCTCATGAATGTAATTGTGTCTATTCTTCCATTCATTTCTTGAGCTCATAAATATCTAATATTGTCTTAACTTCAGGGGGATGACATGTCCTCATGTGTAGCTGTCCAGTGTACACTGCATCTAAAAGAGCAAGAAGAATATGAGTGGATGAGTCAGCAAGGCAGTAGAGAATTATCCACTGATTGTGTGGCTTCAAAAGATATTTCCAGTACATCTCCTAGTCAAGTTTTGTCAATGTTTTAATTGATTCTTTCTTTTCTTTTGAAATTTCCTCCCACTGCCTTTCCAAAATTTAATATCAGAAATATTACTAGGTGGGCATTCTTGAATTAGGTTGCCATTATGTAGGTTATCATTGATAGTTTCAATGATGTTTTTGGAAATATCATTTTCCTTGGAAACTACTCTTTCTGCCTATTTCAACTGAATGTTCTAATCAATAAAGAGGATTTTCTTGTGAGAATCCTCTATTCTCGGAAGGTTTGCTACTTTGCCTTCAGTTGTATCCTACCATGTTATAGATCATGATATTTTATTATCAATGTCATCGAAAGTCACCATCAGATCGGATGATTGATTCATCAGTGAATCACTTTTTACACATATTGGATTGATGATTGATAACATCTCACATAATATCACTTGTTGTTGTGATAACAGGGTGTTTAGATCCAATGCTTCCTTTATAACGTCACAGGATTGTCCTTTAGTTGATCAAGTGAAAACTGGAGCTGTCGGAATGGAGTATCCTTAGTACTGATCTCTACCTAATGTTGGAGCTTTAATTTAGTAAATATTTGTTGGAGTTGAGACAGCTGTGTCTTCATATGGTTGATCAATACTTTATTTTCCTCTACCAACTATTCTTCCAACTACTGAATCCTTTCTTCTTTTTTCCTGATCAGTTTTCAAACTTTTGTTGCTTTATCAATTGTGGTAGATGCATAAGCACCTACAAATTATGACAACTTTATTAAATTATCTAAAGAATCAATTTGTGTATCCTTCCACACTATTTCCATTGGGATATCACTGGGAATGATTTTTTATGATTGCTTCATTCTTCTCCTTTTCCTTTGTCTTTTCACCACAACCCGATGTTTAGGACTGTAAAAGACGTCGAGAGGAGGGATTTCTTCCACTTTAATGAAAATTTTGAATGAAGGGAATGTCATAATTATTTCAATTTCATCTGTACTGAAAGCTTTATTAGAATCCCTATTTAGTAAACAAGCTTTCTCTAGTGTTCTGGGGTCTGCTGACTATTTTCTCTAGCTCAGTATTCTCTTCCCCTTGTTGTCCTTTTAACTACTAATAAAACTGTTTCCACGCTTCATCCAATTAATTATTGAAGGGTGTTTTATTAGTATGGATTTTTGTGGATTTATTTTCCACTTAAATGTATTTAGAAACATATTCTAAGTCTAGTTTTGAATTCTGTTCTTAATTCTACTCTGAATTGGGAAATCGGTTGAGAAATCCTCAACATATCCAAAGGGATGTTCTGCAGTCTTTTTTCCTTGTATTCTTTGAATTGCGCTATTTTTTATGGATTAAGTTTCAATGTATCCAGGTGTTGTTCTTGTGAAAATATCTCAGTAGACTCAAATAGGTCATCGTAGTCATCATCTACATGACTGAATTGCCTGATTTTTACTGGAGCAGTAACATTTTGTGCTACTTTGTTTGGATGAAACTATCTTCCATGCATAGTAGCCAGATTTAAACATTTTATGTTATCAATTTTAAGCAAAGGATGCTTGAAATCATGTAGAGAATATACACAACAATGGATAGGGAATGAAGGCCATAAAGATTTCTTGGCTTCCTTAAGGGTTTTTGTCAATCCACCCCCTATAGTTTGATAGGAAATCTCCATGGCCAGTAGTTTATCAGGGACATATAATGGGAGAACATGAGGCACTGAGAGACTTCCATAGACACTAACATCGGTAAGTAGTTATTCACCAAACCACCTGCCTATAGGTATGAAATCAATTTTGGCCTCTGATGAGCCTCATCATTGAGCAATTATATGGGCCTTAATTGGCCTTAATTCACCTCCTAGCTTAGTCAAACCAACTATTCTCACAACTTATTGCATACTTTGATTATATTTTGCTTATGCGATGAGTTAGAGTTGGATATTTTTCTTTGTGGTCTAATGTGCATGTAATGCTGGAATAACGGATAAAAGTAAGGGAAATGTAGGGATAAAAGGGAAAAGCAAGGAACTATGGTAAAAGACCTTGGTAAAAACTCATATGGGACAAAGGGAGAGGAATTACAGGAGGTAAATCCTCCTCATTTACTACCCATCCATTCGAATATCCCTCCATTAGCTAAAAGTACACACAGCCAAATCAGGAGTACTAAAAGACAGCCAAGCAATTGGAAGTACAAGTAGTCTCCCTATTAGAAGGAAGTTAAGATAGTGAAAGGCAAAGGACAAGTTACCATTAAGTTGGGAGATGTACCTCCCTAATGTTGAGGGAAGTTGTTGAGACTTCAGATGTATAAATAGAGAGGCTTAGGGCCTCAGTTTGTTTAGTTAACCAATAGTCAGTCAGTTAGTTAGCAAGTATTCAGACCTTATGACTTGTATCAGTTTGATGTAATACAATGTTCTTTGATAATGAAGATGAGTTTTGATTTGAGCCAGCATTGAGTTAACTCAGAGCAATAAAGCTCTTGGGTTAGGGCCCGACCCTAGCAGCCAAAGCTCCTCTTTCTTGTATTGTATTCTAGCATAGATTCCTGCTTTCTATTCATTTACTTAAGCAGTTCATTTCATTACAGCAGTAGCATAGATGCATGGTTTGATTGTTCATCTGGTTAAATAGATGCATTTTCATTATAGTGGTTCAGCACAGATTCATGGCTTTCCTGCTCATTGACTTAAGTAGTTTCATGTTTTCTGTTCATTTGCTTGAATAGTTACAGTTTCATTACAGTAGTGCAGAGCAGATTAGTTGTGTTCCAGTTTGCTTCATTTATGCTTTCAATTAGCCTGGTAGCAAAGAAAATATCCACAAGGTTTCTCACAGGTGTCTTGGCCTCACCTCCTCCCTTTGGGACCATGATGTGAGGAAGAAACCCTGTAGCAACCCCAAAAACACAGGGTTTTGGTTTTCACAGAGGGTTTGTTGTTTGATGCAGTCACTAAGTTCATTTCATATTGCTTTGTTCCTTTAACGGTCATCTGCTCCTTCACTCTCTCCCTGTCATTTGATCTCACTCATGTTCCCATGTCATCCTCCTTTAGCACAAAAAGCTCAGCAGAAGTTGTTGATCCACGTTCAAATGATTTTTAAACCATCGATTGCTTTACACAGGAAAATCCGACCAATCACTGCTCAAATTCCTTTTTGTGTTTGACTTTTCGCTCTTTAAATCCCAATCGTCGATCTACCTTGTCAGATCCGAAAACTGTCACACACCCACTCACCAACCTACTCCGCCACATCTCCATCATAGATCTTCCTTGCCATATCCGATGGCCATCGTGCCATATCGCGTGGATTTCAGTCCGACCATTATCTACTCGAGGGCACGCGATATGGGTGGTTTCCCCATGCTACGTGTCAGCTGGGGAGGCTAATCGCGTAAAATTTTGGGAAACCACTTACCGCTTTGAGGGCATGCGATATACAACTTACTGCCCTCCAAACCTACTCGTCATTTCCACACATTTTCTTCTCGCGCTCCAATCTCCACCGTCGATCTACCTTGCCATTTTGACAGCCATCGCATCACCTGATACCATTTCCACACGTTTCTTTTTCCAGCAATCTCCACCGTCCATCAGCTCATTGCCTCCATGATATAATCCCAGCCATCCAGCCTGTTAGTTAACCTTGTTCATCCATCTACCTACGTACCCTCCTGTGATTTGATCTCAATCGTTCATTCGCCTTCCACCCGCCTGATCCAACGGTCCTCATACATTGTTTCTCATTACGCCCTCTTTTCACCATTTTGATCTCCAACCATTTTTCCACCTCAACCCAGACAGAGCCTAGTTTTCTTTGCCTACATCTTAGGATAGTTTTATGCTCTTTTAATTCTACAACTTACATAGTTAGCATTAGATTAGTGTTGTTTAGCGATTTTGCTTAGTCTAGTTGTTTTCATGATTAATTAGGTTGTGGTGATTTAGGTTTGCATGTTGTTTTCTTCATTTTTGCAGCAGAAAAGCTCTCCCCCAGACTAGGTTTTCTCTCCTTCCATCTTAATCAAGCTTCTTATGACCCTATATAAGTTTGGCTTGTAACCCCCAGGGTCTCTTGCCAGATGAGCAGTCACAACAAGCAGTACTGTCACTTCTACTTGTGTATATATCATAGTGACCTCAAAGTTTGTACGAACCCCGAATTGATAAGTAAAGTTGGTAGCCCTTGGAATTGCAACATTCTTGCTGCAATACCTAGGCTCATCACTTTTTGGGACCGTTGTCGGGGAGGTGTCGGAGTATTAGTGATTACTGTTCTTTTCTTCTATTTTCTAGTTTCCAACTTTCTTCCATTAGTTATTTCTACAAAAGTAATCTAGTTTATTTCTTTCATTTTTTCATTTATCTGCTTTCCTTTCCATTCTGCAAGTTAATCTAGTTTCCTTTCAATTTTGTAAGTAGTTTCCTTTTGTTAGTGTTTTTCATTCAATTCAACAATTTCATTCTGTAAGTAGTTTTCTTTCTGTCAGTAGTTTCTTTTCATTCAGTCAGCAATTTCAATACAGCAAGTAGTTTCCTTTTTGTCAGTAGTCTTTCATTCAACAATTTCATTCTGCAAAGTAGTTTCCATTCGGTTAGTAGTTTTTCATTTAATCAACAATTTCCTTTCTGTGTTGTTATATCTTCTGGATCCATCGCATTTTGTTATTTTATGCATCGATGTTTCGAACCATCCTTTGTGATTCATCATCAGGATTTAGATTTGTGAAGAAGTCAGAGATAGATGGAGATAAATAAATAAAGGTTAAGGTGGGTAGTATAAGGAGCCGACAAGTTTATATGAAGGTGAGGTTTTTTAATTAATTTATAATTAATTTAATTTTAGTTTAAATTTACATTTAAATTTAATTATGATCTTTGTTTTAATTTAATCTGTTTTTATTTAATTTAATTTGGATTTAATATAATTTTCTAATAATTTAATTTAATTTAATTTAACTTAATTTATTTAATTTTGATTTAAATAAAAAAAATTATTATGATTTAATACAGTTTATATTTATTTGGTTTTAATCTAATTTAATTTTGATATAATGTAATGTATTTTTATTTAATTTAATATAATTCAATAATAATAATATTTATTTATTTTATTATTATTATTATTATTATTATTATTTACATGGACTAGAAGATTTAATTTATTTTAATTATAATTTTATTTTAATTATAATGTTATATTTGTTTTAATTATAATTTATTTTAATTTTAATTTTATTTTAATTATTAATTTATTTTAATTATAATTTTATTTTAATTTATAATTTATTTTAATTATAATATAATATGTTTTAATTTTTAATTTAATTTAATTCCAACTATATCTATATATACAAATATATAAATGTATATAAAATTTTTATTTTGAAATAGATTAAATTAAATTAATTAATTGATTAATTAATTAATTGATTGATTATTTTTTTTTAATCATGATTTATTTTAATTAGGTTTGTTATAATTTTAATTAAATTAATTAAATTATGTTTTAATTTGGTTTTGATTTAGTTTTAATGTAATTAAATTATGAAAATGAGCGAGTTTAATTTAACTAAAGATTATTAAGGATCGGGATTTGTTTAGGATGTGGTGGACCCCCCTGTTAGCGTGGGAATCCAGTTATCACTTATTTTCCAACCATCATCACGATTAAGGTTATTGGGGTGTTTTCTTATTTCGATAGCTTCTCTAAATTTTATGTGGTGGTAATGCTCTATTTTGGCCATAACATAGGAGTTTTCGATGCAAATGTGATGATTGGTTTTAATAGAGTTTTCAGCCAAAGCCGAGGTTTTGGTGCGCTTACGGTTGATGTCAGCAGCATGTTCTTGAATCCTGGTTAATATAGATCGGCCGATTTCACCAATGTATGTTTTGCCACATGAACAAGGGACCAAATAGACCCCGTTGTGGTGTTTAGGGTCAATAGGATCTTTTATGGATTTAAGACATCTGTTAATTGTTTTCATAGGTTTGAAAGTGGTTTTTATGTTGTTCTTTCTTAAGATGTGTGAAATCTTATCAGTGGTGCCTAGAATGTAGGGAAGGTGAACTGTACCAGCATAATCATTCTTGTATTGTTTGTTTATGGGATTCTCAACTTTCTTGAAAACCTTAATACCTTGGTGTCTTTTGTATCCATTCTTTTCGAAAACATCCAAGAGGTGGTTCTTTTCCTACTCAAAATTATCATGATCTGAAATGCGGATTGCCCTTGTGGCTAGAGTGTTTAGCACCCCAAGTTTCTGAGCCGGATGATGGTGAGAGTTAGCATGCAGGTAATGTTCAGTGTGTGTTTTCTTACGATAGACCTGGTGAGATATTGTGCCATCCTGGTTTCTTTTGATAAGGATGGCCGTTAAGGTGTTCAAGCAATTTGTTTAAATTTTCTTTTCCATGAGGCCAAATGACATAAGTGTCATCAACATATATTTTCCACAGTTTAGGTTTTAAGGGGGAAGACTCAATGGCCTGGGTTTCAAAATGTTCTATGAACAAATTAGCAATGATGGGAGACAAGGGTGATCCCATGGCCACACCACAAGTTTGTTCATATATCTCATCCTTGAAGCTAAAAAAGGTTATTTTAGACAGATTTCCACTAATTTAGCTGTGTTAGGGTCAGTGATTTTGTGAACAACATCCATGCCTTCATCTATAGGAATGTTGGTATAGAGGGATTTTACATCAAAGCTCACTAAGATGTCATCTTGGTCTAGTTTTATCTGCTTGATTTCATTGATGAAATGATTGGAATCTTTGACAAAGGAGCTAGTGTTACCCACCAAGGGTTTGAGCTTTTTAGCAAGATGTTTCGCAAGGTGGTAAGTAGGGCCTCCAATCGTGTTGACAATGGGTCTAATAGGTATACCTTCTTTGTGAATTTTAGGGGCTCCATATATCCTGGGGGTGTAGTGGTTGGTTTCAATAAGATTCTTCATATTGTGTTCATTGCTTAATTTTATTAAGTTATTGACATTCTTGGATATCTTCCTTATGGGATTCTTTTTTAATTTGATGTAGCAACCACTATTGGTCAAGTGGTCTAGCATTTTCTCATTGTAGTCTTGTGTTCATTATAACCGTAGCACCCCCTTTGTCCGCCTTTAGGACCACAATGTTAGGGTTTTGGTTTAAAGTTTTGAGAGCTAGGTATTCTTGTTTTGAGATGTTGCTTCTGGGTGGTTTGGCTTTTCTGAGGATTATGGAACAATCCTGCCTTATGATTTCTTTGATGTTGTCAGGCATGTTCTTGATCCCATATTCTATGCTACACAAAATATCTTCCCAGATTGCAGAAGTCTCAAATCCATTAATTTCCTTTCTGCAAATTATTTTCTAGCATTAAAGAAAATCTCACAAAAACCCAAAAACATTTCCTTTCATGCCTCGTAGGATTAGGGATAATTTAGGAAAATTATTGCTAACTACCCCCACCTCATCCAATAGTCAACCTTCTTTCTTCTTCACTGACTATGAATTAGAAGCCCCTTTGGGTGAGAAACCTGACATATTTGAGGAACCTATAGGGGAAGAAGAATAGCAAGAACCCATTCCTATTGAACCAATGTCTAAACACTTAAATGACAGAGGAAGAATTGTGAGTGCCTTACCCATCAGGGAAACCAATGGGGACACTAAATTGAAGAATATAAGCCTCGATGCTCTACCTCATTTCCATGGCTTGACCACAGAGGACCTTGACACTTCCGATTTGAGATTTTTGTTTTCTGCTGAACCTATGACTATACAGATGATGAGAAAAAGTTGAACTATTTCCAACTACCCTCAAGGATGCAGCATTGCGCTGGTTCATGGGTTTACCTGGATATAGCATAACAACTTGGGCTCAGATGCAGTAGGCCTTTAACAACAAATATAGGGACTACTATAGGTCAAAGGACACTGAAGATGAAATTTTCAGGATGACCATAGGACATGATGAATCCCTAGGAGACTACAAAGAAATATTCTAGCTTAGCTACAAAGGGCCAGGTACACACTTGACCCTGAGTCACTGAAGCTGGTCCTACTTAGAGGAGTATGGGAGGATATCCTAGACACCTTACATATGTTATCAGGAGGAGATAACTACCAACTACCCTATGAGTACGTCAAGACTATATTTAGAAACCATTCTAGGGCAACTAGAAACAAGGGTAGAAGTATTCAACCTATGGTCAGTACCTCATCTTCCAACTCATCCATCAAGGGAGAAATTGGAAATATGCTGGAGGACTTCACAAGTGAGATGTTTCAAACCCTTTCCTTGCAATTGGATACCATGAATATCAGAAGGAAGTAAGAGGAAGCAAAGAGAGCCTTGGCCATCTTCTATCCTAGGTGCACCAAAAGGCATCCTAGGAATGAATTCCCATTAAATTGTATTGAGGTTTGCTCAGTGTATGAAGAAAACCACTCCACAAACAAGTTCCCTTCCTTACCTGGACTCAAAGTTGTAAACCAAGGAGCTGAAGGGGTCACTGAGCAGCTTTGTTACATTAACCAAGGGGACCTCCTAGGCCTAGACCATTCTAGTAGGGTATGCAAAGATCATCTCGTGCATATTACAACCCCAATCAAAACACAACTACACCTTCTTGGGGACCCCCTGCAAATCCTTCCTGGCCTACACCCCCTACTTGGTCCTATGCATCTCAATATCATTCCCAGCCATCTAGCTAGTCATTTCAAACCTAGAATCAGCCACAAGATCAGTGGAATCCCCCACCCCAGGGGTGGAGGCCCCATTTCAACAATGTTCCAGCTCTATTGCCTCCATCACCTACCCAACCACAACTCCTGCACTCTGCTCCACCTAGGCAACCCCAGATACCTGCCCAGCCAAATCCAAACCCAAACAATAGGCAGACCTAATAAACATACGGTGGGGAGACATCATACCCAACTTATGCTATTGAAATTCAAGAGATCAACCTGAGATTTGGGAGAATTATCCTAGATAACCAACCTCCCTCTCCACATAAGGAGGTTGAGAAAAAAAGTGAGGAAAGAAACCTTAAAGAAAATCCACCCTTTCCTGAAAGATTAGCCCAACCACACTAGCCTACCCTAGAAGAAACTGAACTTCTGGGAGAATTGAAAAATATATGTGTAAAGATCCCCCTTCTCCAGGCAATCAAAGATGTGCCTATTTATAATAAATTGATTAAGGAAAAGTTCTTTAAGAATCTGGGAAGAAGAAAAGGGATGCCTCTACCATTAATGTCATTGGGAAGTTATCTGACTTAATGTTGGGGCAGGAAATATGTCCAAAATACTTAGACCCTAGAAGCCCAATAGTTGATGTCCACATCAATGGCACCATTGTCCCACACACTCTGATTGATCTTGGGGTTGCCATTAATGTGATGACCAAGGACACCATGCTCAAGCTTAACCTCCAAGGGTCATTAAGGAAGACCACAACAGTGCTGCAACTTGCAGATCATTCCACAGTCACTGTTGGGCATGGAATCCCCCCACAACATGTTTTGGGGCTCAAAGCCCAAGTTTTGGTCAAATGTATTGTAATACTCCACGAATTTCAGGTGCGGAGCACAAAGTATAGGTTGAGTCATAGGGTTGTCCACCCTAAGTGTTGTAAAGTAATGTAAGGTCATGTCAACCTACCCATGGTCTGCGGACCATGGGATTGTATAAATAGAGCGAGGCTCTAAGTTGTAAAGATAGTGAAATAGAAGAGATAGATGAGTATGCATCGTTCGAGCATAAAGTAAGAGTCTAAGTGTATTGGGTCATAGTAGGAGGAAGAGGCTCTATAGTTGAGTGCACAGAGGCCTAGTAGAGTCTGCAGCTAAGTGTGCAGACCCCTGCCACTGAGTGCGCAAGGCAATGTCGAGTATGTAATCTTGAATGAAGAATAATAAAGATAAGTTGATTCCAATTTCTATGCATATGGTCGTGTATTGCATTCTCTACATTTATACTATTTTGTTTATCATGCAAACTTATATGATTGCTTGATATACTGTTAATTATCACTAGTCTTACACAAATAAGTTGAGTAATTAGGTAATAACAGATTAAATAACAAGGAACTTGGGTATAATACGGGTCGTGCCCTGAGTAGGGCTGCGCAGAAGAAGCATCACAGGTTGCAAGGGACTAATAGGTGCGCACAGCAACGTGCACAGGCTCAAACAGCGGACCTCCAGAAGCTCATCAGACATGCTTGGGGTACAGAAACCTGGTTCTAGCACCCTCTCATACTACTTCAGGTGAGACCTCAGTCCGCGCTCTGCGGACTATTGCCAAAAGGGCCTGTAGTACCGAGATTTGCTTGGCTAAATCACCTTTGAACCTAGGTCAGACCCATACAATCCAACATTCACCCTTGAGGGAATTGTGGAGAATGTGATGGTCTCCATTAATTCCTGGGAGTACCCAACAGATTTCCTAGTTCTCCAACCTAAGGATAAGCTTACTGGTTACCCTCTCATCCTTGAGAGGCCATCGTTGGCCATAGATGATGCCTACATTAGTTGCAAAGCTAGGAATATGACCATCAATAATGGTCTTTTGTGTTCATTATAACCGTCGCACCCCCTTTGTCCGCCTTTAGGACCACAATGTTAGGGTTTTGGTTTAAAGTTTTGAGAGCTAGGTATTCTTGTTTTGAGATGTTGCTTCTGGGTGGTTTGTCTTTTCTGAGGATTATGGAACAATCCTGCCTTATGATTTCTTTGATGTTGTCAGGCATGTTCTTGATCCCATATTCTATGTTGCACAAAATATCTTCCCAGATCGCAGAAGTCTCAAATCCATTAATTTCCTTTCTACAAAGTATTTTCCAGCATTAAAGAAAATCTCACAAAAACCCAAAAACATTTCCTTTCATGCCTCGTAGGATTAGGGATAATTTAGGAAAATTCTTGCTAACTACCCCCACCTCATCTAATAGTCAACCTTCTTTCTTCTTCACTGACTGTGAATTGGAAGCCCCTTTGGGTGAGAAACCTGACATATTTGAGGAACCTATAGGGGAAGAAGAATAGGAAGAACCCATTCCTGTTGAACCATTGGCTAAACACTTAAATGATAGAGGAAGAATTGTGAGTGCCTTACCCATCAGGGAAACCAATGGGGACACTAAAATGAAGAATATAAGCCCCGATGCTCTACCTCATTTCCATGGCTTGACCACAGAGGACCTTGACACTTCTGATTTGAGATTTTTGTTTTCTGCTGAACCTATGACTATACAGATGATGAGAAAAAGTTGAACTATTTCCAACTACCCTCAAGGATGCAGCATTGCGCTGGTTCATGGGTTTACCTGGATATAGCATAACAACTTGGGCTCAGATGCATTAGGCCTTTAACAACAAATATAGGGACTACTATAGGTCAAAGGACACTGAAGATGAAATTTTCAGGATGACCATAGGACATGATGAATCCCTAGGAGACTACAAAGAAATATTCTAGCTCAGCTACAGAAGGGCCAGGTACACACTTGACCCTGAGTCACTGAAGCTGGTCCTACTTAGAGGAGTATGGGAGGATATCCTAGACACCTTACATATGTTATCAGGAGGAGATAACTACCAACTACCCTATGAGTACGTCAAGAATATATTTAGAAACCATTCTAGGGCAACTAGAAGCAAGGGTAGAAGTAGTTAACCTATGGCCAGTACCTCATCTTCCAACTCATCCATCAAGGGTGAAATTGGAAATATGCTGGAGGACTTCACAAGTGAGATGTTTCAAACCCTTTCCTTGCAATTGGATACCATGAATATCAGAAGGAAGTAAGAGGAAGCAAAGAGAGCCTTGGCCATCTTCTATCCTAGGTGCACCAAAAGGCATCCTAGGAATGAATGCCCATTAAATTGTATTGAGGTTTGCTCAGTCTATGAAGAAAACTACTCCACAAACAAGTTCCCTTCCTTACCTAGACTCAAAGTTGTAAACCAAGGAGCTGAAGGGGTCACTGAGCAGCTTTGTTACATTAACCAAGGGAACCTCCTAGGCCTAGACCATTCCAGTAGGGTATGCAAAGATCATCTCGTGCATATTACAACCCCAATTAAAACACAACTACACCTTCTTGGGGACCCCCTGCAAATCCTTCCTAGCCTACACCCCCTCCTTGGGCCTATGCATCTCAATATCATTCCCGACCATCCAGCTAGTCATTTCAAACCTAGAATCAGCCACAAGATCAGTGGAATCCCCCACCCCAGGGGTGGAGGCCCCATTTCAACAATGTTCCAGCTCTATTGCCTCCATCACCTACCCAACCACAACTCCTGCACTCTGCTCCACCTAGGCAACCCCAGATACCTGCCCAGCCAAATCCAAACCCAAACAATAGGCAGACCTAATAAACATACGGTGGGGAGACATCATATCCAACTTATGCTATTGAAATTCAAGAGATCAACCTGAGATCTGGGAGAATTATCCTAGATAACCAACCTCCCTCTCCACATAAGGAGGTTGAGAAAAAAAGTGAGGAAAGAAACCTTAAAGAAAATCCACCCTTTCCTGAATGATTAGCCCAACCACACCAGCCTACCCTAGAAGAAAGTGAACTTCTGGGAGAATTGCAAAATCTATGTGTAAAGATCCCCCTTCTCCAGGAAATCAAAGATGTGCCTATTTACAATAAATTGATTAAGGAAAAGTTCTTTAAGAACCCAGGAAGAAGAAAAGGGATGCCCCTACCATTAATGTCAATGGGAAGTTATCTGACTTAATGTTGGGGCAGGAAATATGTCCAAAATACTTAGACCCTAGAAGCCCAATAGTTGATGTCCACATCAATGGCACCATTGTCCCACACACTCTGATTGATCTTGGGGCTGCCATTAATGTGATGACCAAGGACACCATGCTCAAGCTTAACCTCCAAGGGTCATTAAGGAAGACCACAACAGTGCTGCAACTTGCAGACCATTCCACAGTCATTGTTGGGCATGGAATCCCCCCACAACATGTTTTGGGGCTCAAAGCCCAAGTTTTGGTCAAATGTATTGTAATACTCCACGAATTTCAGGTGCGGAGTGCAAAGTATAGGTTGAGTCATAGGGTTGTCCACCCTAAATGCTGTAAAGTAACGTAAGGTCATGTCAACCTACCCATGGTCTGCGGACCATGGGATTGTATAAATAGAGCGAGGCTCTAAGTTGTAAAGATAGTGAAATAGAAGAGATAGATGAGTATGCATGGTTCGAGCATAAAGTAAGAGTCTAAGTTTATTGGGTCATAGTAGGAGGAAGAGGCTCTATAGTTGAGTGCACAGAGGCCTAGTAGAGTCCGCAGCTAAGTGTGCAGACCCCTGCCACTGAGTGTGCAAGGCAGTGTCGAGTATGTAATCTTGAATGAAGAATAATAAAGATAAGTTGATTCCAATTTCTATGCATCTGGTCGTGTATTGCCTTCTCTACATTTATACTATTTTGCTTATCACGCAAACTTATATGATTGCTTGATATATTGTTAATTATCACTAGTCTTACACAAATAAGTTGAGTAATTAGGTAATAACAGATTAAATAACAAGGAACTTGGGTATAATACGGGTCGTGCTTCGAGTAGGGCTGCACAGAAGAAGCATCACAGGTTGCAAGGGACTAATAGGTGCGCATAGCAACGTGCACAGGGTCAAACCGCGGACCTCCAGAAGCTCATCAGACATCCTTGGGGTACAGAAACCTGGTTCTAGCACCCTCTCATACTACTTCAGGTGAGACCTCAGTCCGTGCTCTACGGACTATTGCCAAAAGGGACAGTAGTACCGAGATTTGCTTGGCTAAATCACCTTTGAACCTAGGTCAGGCCCATACAATCCAACATTCACCCTTGAGGGAATTTTGGAGGATGTGATGGTCTCCATTAGTTCCTGGGAGCACCCAGTAGATTTCCTAGTTCTCCAACCTAAGGACAAGCTTACTGGTTACCCTCTCATCCTTGAGAGGCCATCGTTGGCCATAGATGATGCCTACATTAGTTGCAGAGCTAGGAATATGACCATCAATAATGGTCACATGTCCAAACAATTAGTCCCATACCCTCCTACTGAACCCTCCCTAGAACATGACTTACCTTTATGGTTGGAGGAGGAGGACAAGGATGAGCTTTATTCTACCGAACTGTATACTTTGGAAGTAATCATAGGAGGAGGACAACAAGATGAGGATGATTTAATTGAACACCTGCTCCAAAGTCCAACTCCTAGTGCATTACCCCTAGAAGAAGAAGTAAAAGAAACACTGAATAGTCATCCGATTGACTTATGCTTGGCCAATTCCAACCCAATCCGAGTCAAAACCATAGAATCTGGCCCAGAAAGAACCTTGAAGATTAATCCATCTCTTTCTACTTCAGAGGAGGAACAACTATGCAACTTGTTGAAAGAGAACCTAGAAGCTTTTGCTTGGAGCTACAAGGAAATCAAGGGAGTACACCACTTGGTGTGTACTCACCACATATACATCAAGGAAGGTTGCAAGCCAGTCAGGCAACACCAAAGGACGATGAATCTAGCCCTCAATGACATAGTTAAGGAAGAACTGCAGAAACTGTTAGATGCAAGGTTCATTTACCCTATCTATGACAGTGAGTGCGTCTCGCATTTGGTGTTAGTTCCCAAGAAGAATGGGAATTGGAGGATTTGTGTCGATTATAGGGACCTGAATAAAGCCACAAAGAAGGATCATTTCCCCTTACCCTTCATTAACCAAGTGTTAGATGGCCTAGAAGGGAAGAAGTTCTTTTCTTTCCTAGACGGATTTAGTGGGTACAACCAGATCGAAATTTGCCCAGATGACCAAGATAAGACCACTTTCACCTATCCTTGGGGTACCTTTTCCTATAGGGTCCTTCCTTTTGGCCTGTTCATTGCTCCTGCCACTTTCCAAAGAGCAGTCCTAAGTATTTTTTCTAAATTAGTTCATGACACTATGAAGATCTATATGGATGATTTTATACCTTATGGTCGTGATTTCGAAAAGGTCCTGACTAACCTAGTGTTGTTGGGAAAAGTATCCAATACGGAATGACCCTATCCCACTCTAAGGGTGATAGTACCTCAGCAACAACCGAATGCAAAGCTATTCGAGATTACTTCTTTATGAGATGTAAGAGAGGGGAGAAAGAGATCCACTAACCGTTGTCTTCCGCTAATGATTGATCCAATCTTCTCTCTTTGCTGCTTGCTCCCAGCTCCTTGCTCTTTCACTGGCCCAGCTACACAAAAATCCTGCAAAAGGGCAAGAGAGGGAAACTACAAGAAGCATACATTCATAATTGATTCAAGGATTAGAATAAATCAAATACACAAGTATAACAATTCACCATTGAGACACATGCATATAGAAGAACCTCAAATGCTTTATTAATGGAAGAAGTA
The DNA here is from genome assembly GCA_031772625.1 of Pinus tabuliformis. Taxonomy (NCBI): domain Eukaryota; kingdom Viridiplantae; phylum Streptophyta; class Pinopsida; order Pinales; family Pinaceae; genus Pinus; species Pinus tabuliformis. Next base: position 68,670,101 of record CM062818.1, read on the forward strand.
AAGTTCTGAGATTGTTACAACCATAAGAGGCCCAATCCAGCAACACCTCCCAGCAGAAAGAAATCTCCTCTTCACCTCCTTCAAGAAAATCACCCAATAGTTCTATACTCAAACCAACAACACTTCCTTACATTCACAAGATTCCAGCCTCCTCAGACCTCATGAGAGAGCTCTATATATAGGAGTTTTGGAGAAAGGATGAGTCAGCTTGAGGCTGGCATGAAGCTGACTAGTGTCCTCTCCCACTTCAGTTATTCTTCAGTTCTTGAGTCCACTTGGAGGTTCTTGCTTCCACTTGGAGATCTAGATCCTCTTACTCATCACTAGGCGAATTCCCTGATCCAAGTGTCATTTTGGAAGCTTCCTGGGCATTGACACCTTGAGGAATGACTGTGCCACTTGGCCAATCTCGCCCAGCGCAGGTAGCCTTCATTACAGTTGACATTCAGCGCAGGTACAGAGTGGAGCAGTTGACATTCAGCGTAGATGCTCAGTGGAGCAGTTGACATGATCCAGAATTTGCTTGTTTTTGAGTGTTTTCAGGTGGAGAACTGATATTTAGTGCTGTGGTTTGCTGACCTTGTTCCTCTAGGGGTAGGAACAACATGTTTAGGGACTTTGGATCCCTTAGATTATTGACATTTCATGCTTCATGCTGTAAGGCACAAAAATGTCTATAACAGTTGCCCCCTAAAGTATGAGGTCGTTTATCGGGTGAAATGCTTTATCAGGAGGATCCGAAGTTCATTCAATCGCTGAGAGGTGACCTGTAATAAAATACAATACAATACATTATTTTTCATTCTGCTTTCATGATCTAGCTGAGGCAGGCATTCCCATGCTCAGCTTTATAAATTCATTTTGGTACATAGAACAGACGATCGTCTGATAGTAGACTGATAATTCTCTGCTGAAATTATCATCCTTTGAGTAGGATGATCATCTGCTGTAATGATGTACATGTCAAATGTCTTTATGTTTCCTGAATATATATCGCAGCCCAGATGGATGAAACTAGATCCGGGGTCTTCAAACTCGTTCGATCTTCACTGTAAGTACAAGTCGATCCATGTGAGAATTACGCTGAAGTCGAACATGGAAAGACATCGCTTGATTACCGGTCAATAATGTAAACCGTTAACAAGCGCGAGAGGAATCACCGATAATGATAATGACCCTCAAGGTACTGCAGTACAATTCACGTGGTGTGAATATAGGACTTGGCGTCGAACACCACGCAAAATCTTCTAGTCGAAGGTCATTGATGTATACCTGTCGCCAGAAGTGAGAAACTTGCCATTGAGGCATGCAAGCTTCAAAGTACTGAGGGGGTTGTTCCTAGATCAACTTCTTGGATAATGAGTTGAAGTCGACAAGAAGTGATCCGTCAAAGGAGGGCCTTAATGAATCCCACATCAGTGACACAGAACGGAGCTAATGATTTTAGTGGAGGTGAAAACAATCTGTGAAATATGATTCAGGGTGGCGATCATGGGTGGATGAAGGATAATGTATGGCAGTGGATAGGACACGGTTGACTCTTTCTGAACGACATCTCTTGAACATATAACGACACTGATGCGATGGATTGGTAGCATTACCCCAAATGTGGATGGTTTGGCGAAGACCATGGTGATGAGACCGGTGAATGAAACAACCCAACCCGATGTGATACGGAGGAAAAGTGTCATGTTCAAGAGCGACTTGCTACCATTAAAGCTTTGAGGTTCTCCCAATTTTTCCCCAGTCATTTCTGACCAGTACCTCTTTATTTTTGTCAAGCTTGAGGAGGATAACATATGCTTGTTCTATAACCTGCCCTTCGGGCAAGCCCATCACTATGTTTTAACGAGCCTAGCGATAGGGAAACTCGTTCTCGTCTAAAGACAAGTTTGTCGCTATTTAATCATTTTAACAAGTCTAACGACAAGGAAAACTCGGTCCTTTTCATTTTTAGAGAGTCTGAAAAGGTACAGAAAGTTAACTCCAAAATTCCTTTTTCGTCATCTAATCCCTTAAGTCCGAAAAAGTATAAAACAATACAGAAGGGATGAGTTTTCGATAACTTTAACGAGCCGAATAAAACAAGCGCTCGACCTTTTTGTGCAATAATCCCTCAGGTCCAAAAAGATTAAAATCTAGAGGAGGGATAGCTCTTCCGGTCACTTTAACGAGCTGGAAGGCCAAAACTCGGCAAACTTTTCATATTTTACGAGTCAGGAGAAAAGAGCTCAAAGAAGACTCGTCTTTTGAGGAACGAGTGATAAACAGGGATAGCAGCAGATTCCAGGTACAGGTTGGAATTTTCCAATCACGGCAGTGTCACAAGGATGGCTAGGTGAAATCACTCTTCGCAGCTGTTCCTCAAAATGGGTAAACAATCATATGGAGGTGAACGATTGGCCAAATGGAATGGAGGTGGCGGGTGCGAACACGACCAAGGCTTTTTATGGCTAATAAATTTACGATCACAGTGGTTATTTACCGGAATAGGTTCATTTTTTAATGAGCTTAAACTCTGGAGGAAACTCTTGCTCAATCTTATGTTTATTTTTTAACGAGCATGAACTATGTGCTAAAACTGCTCGGACCTCGCTTTTCTATTTTTTGACGAGCATAAATTCCGCTGTAAAACTGCTCGATTTTATGGTCAAATTTTGATTTTTTACCATTACTAGCTTTTCTCTTTTCAAGTATAGTACTGCATTTTCAATTGCTGCAACAAATTAGAAATGAATAATATTTGCATGAAAATGAGATTATAACCCTAATATTTCACTTTGAACTACGTAAAAAGCCATTAAAAGGTGTTTTTACCTCTCATTTACCATTTCATTTGCATTTGGTTTGTTGGAGCTCTGGAGGTGCCTCTTCCCCTTTGATTTTCACCAGCTGATTCCGGGAGATTCTGCGGACGATTTTCGGTGCCGTCTGGACCAGGTAGGAGCTAAACCCTAGCTCTTTCTTTTCATGGTTTCATTTTCCAGTTTTAGGCCTGTTTTTCATTGTTTCTGAGCCCCAGGGGTTTTGCAAAACCGCCCTAACTTCAGCGCAGGTTCCCCTTTCGAAACCTGCGCTGAATGTCAAGCTGTCTTAGGGCAGCCTGACCTTCAGTGCAGGAGGGACACTCTCTGCCTGCGCTGGGCTCAGAAAACTGAGTTTTCAGGTCATTTTTTGATGATTTTTCGCCAGTTTTTCATCAAAATCAGGAACTTACTCCTTCTCTTGTTTGCTTTGCAGGGAACTTTGAACAAAATGTCTCTTACATGGCAAGAACGAGAACATGAAGAGGAGGACATGATTCCCCTTCATGACCCGGTCACGGTGAACGCGCTGCGGAACTGTGGCCTGCTGAAGTTCTTCCGTATCTCTAGCATGAGAGCACAGATTTCTTTACTGCAGTATATGCTTGATGCTTGGGATCCTGTTAACCAAGTATTCCAGATTAGGGGAAAGTCCATCCCCTTGACCATAGAGGACATGTACTTCTTGACTGGGTTGTCAAGACGAGGTGCCCCCATTTCCTTGTTAGGTACGGCTCGGGGGACTGATTCCACCAGAGATTATGTCCGCCAGTATTGCAGGGAAGGTTCTCAGCCGAGCAGAGACGGCAAGATTGTTATCCGTGAGATTACTTATCGGGCTCTCAGGTCCATTCTGTACACTATTGGTAGGATGGCCGGTAGCGCAGCTCTACATGTTGCCAACAGATCTTATATGTAGCACGCCTTGGAGTGTCTCCAACCGAAAGTATTCAACTAGTGTGATGCAGTACTTGTTCAGATGAAAAGTCAATTGACCAAGGTAAAGGATGGGAAGCTGAAGAACTTTGGATTTGGTTCTATTCTGACTACCTTCGCCTTGGAGAAAATCCCACTGATGCAGCCTCAGTACATCATACTCGACTTGCCTTCTCCGACCGAGCCACGCATGCAGAGGTGGGTTGATCACATGTCTAGGCATGCTGGTCAACCTCAGATTACTTTTACTGAGGCCTTCTTCAGGTGGTTCGAGTGCCAGGAGATGGCGTTTTCCGAGTATCCATATGTGGGTATGGATTTCCGAGGTGATCCGAATTTGGTGCTACCGGATGGCGAACAGTGGGGCGCCATTGGTAAACTCTTTGACCCTATTACTGTTTACCATTCTTATTTATAATGTTGTTGTGCTTTATTCTATCAAGACTTTTAATTGTACTCTTGGATGCATGCAGATATTGGTCCTGTTCGTCCAGCAGTTCGTCCGAGACCGCCAGTTGCTGCCCCGGCAGTGGAGCCTGCTAGGAGAGCTGTCATTCGTGACCTTGACGATACTGAGACCCTTACAGCTGTGCAGGAGCAGGTTGAGAGCCTTACTCTCGGCATTCCCGATGTGAGGATTGATGAGTTACCTTTACAGCTGCAACGACACACTACTGGTGTACCTAGACGATGGACTCGTCTCTTGCGCATGATTGCACAGGCCGTGACGTGCTATCATGAGCACCATTAGGCTAGGGTGCCCCCTAGCATCTTTTTGAGTTTCAGGTCATATGACCAATTTTGTCTTGGTTACAGAACATTATGTATGAACTATATAAACAGCTTATATATTTTGATTTTCGAGTTTTATTCTGTTTGAGTTATATGATCCATATGTACAATCTTTGATGATGTGTCCTTTTATAAATGTTGCAAATGTCTATCTAACACATAGTTTGCTAAAGAGTCAGTTAATGTGTTTAAGTTTCTTGAAATGTGTTGATATTGAATTGAATCAAATCGCCTTTCCAAGATCTTAACCCTTAGGAACATGCGATAAATAGCTGGATTGCGAACAGAATATATACCATTGAGTTGTAATATTACGAGCTGTGAGTCTAGCCTGACAATTAGTTGGCGTATGCCACGTGTGATGACATCAGAGAGTAGTTCTATCAACGCGCTATACTCAGCGATGTTATTCGTTGATTGCCCAATACACACCCCTCTGAAACTTACTAACTCACCGGTTGGATCAAAAATGGCCCAGGCTGCGGAGGATAGGTTCCGCGAACTACGACTCGCTCCGTCGGCATATCCAACACATGCCTCCAGAAGGTTCGACATCTGCAACAAATGAAAAGGTGGATCACTTGACCAGAATAAATACTTTAGCGAAAACAAAATACAACAAAAGCATGCAGGTTACTATTTAAGCATAATAACGCTTGAGGTACAACCCGTTGCGGGGCTGCGCTAGTGGAATTCCGTCATAGTCCATTAACTCGTAGGCTCCTTTTGCTAACACCCTTTTAACAATATAGGGGCCCATCCATAAGGACTTGAATTTACCTGCTCCCAATTTATCGGATTCTTGGTCATAAAGCAAGACCAAATCACCTTCTGAGAAGACACGGGGTTTGACACCTTTGTCGAACTAAGCCTTGACTCGTTTCTTATGGGCTTCGTTAGCCAAAGCGGCATCATGACGGGTTTCATCCAATTGGATTAATTCCAAGAAACAAGCCTCTTCCTCTGAAGTTCCGGGGAGAAGATCGATTGCGAGTTTAAGCGACGAAATTTCGCACTGGATTGGCAAGACTGCTTCCAGGCCATACACCAGTTGAAAAGGTGTGAACCCGGTTGCGTTCTTTACCGACGTTCGGTAAGCCCACAAGGCTGAGTACAGGATTAGGTTCCATCTTCTTTTATGAACCCCAATCATCCTTTGCAACATACGCTTCAGGACCTTGTTGATTGCTTCAACTTGTCCGTTGGATTGCGGATAGTATGGGGTAGAGCTATCGTGAGATAGCCCTAGCTTGGCAGCTAATTCGACCATCATGTGATTGCGAAAATGCGACCCATGATCTGTGACTATAGCCTGTGGTACGCCGAACCTGGCGACTACATGATTAAAAAAGAAAAGGGCAGCTGTTTCACCAGTGTTATCCAATGTAGGCATCGCCTCGGCCCATTTGGTAAAATAGTCAACAGCGACTATAATATACCCATGCCCCCGGTCGAGGTGGGGTTACATTGCATGAAATCGATGCCCCACTTGGCGAAGGGCCCAACAGTGACTATCGGCTATAAAGGTGCGGGTGGTCGTCTGGTTTTGCTATCAAAAATTTGACAAGCATGGCAACTTCTGACTGCGGTTATGCAATCTTTGAACATGGTTGGCCAGAAGTATCCTGCTCGTAAGATTTTTTGTGCTGTTGCATATCCAGATTGATGCCCCCCACACGCGTCTGAATGACACTCATTCGGGGCTTTTTCGGCCTCCTCATGGGTAAGGCACCTCCTCAGAACTGTATCGACACCACGACGGTAAAGTGTATCACCGACGATCATGTAGTCTTTTGCTTGGTATCGTATACGTTTTTGTTCGAAGCGAGAGGTGTTAGGCATGAATTTTTGGGTTTGGAGATAAACTATGATATCTCCATACCACTCGTCGCTTACAGATATCAGAAACAAACTTTCGTCCACGATTGACTCTTCCGATGTTTCATCGTTGGACGACGATGGGAGATCACATAATAATTCTGCGAAAACTAGAGCTTTCTTTGATTTGGATTTCACAAATTCCAGATCAAACTCTTGAAGGATCGCTATCCATTTTGAATATTTGCCCCCCAGCAACTGTCGCGACAGTATATAAGTCATGGGGTTGCAATCTGACAAGATGGTAGTTTTCCGAAAGAGGACATAATGTCGAAATCTTTGAATCGCTTGAACAGCTGCAAGCGCTAGTTTTTCAACATAAGAATATTTACTTTCTGTATCGTTTAAGTTTTTACTTAAATAATAGATAGGATGTTCAATTCCATAGACTTCTTGAACTAAAACCATTGCAATGGTCGTATCCGCTGCAGCCAGATACAGGTTAAAATCTCTTTGATAGTCTGGGGCGTACATTAATGATGCTTTTACTAGACAATCTTTCAGAGCATCAAAGGAAGCTTGCGCCACCTGGTCCCAGACAAAAGGTATATCCTTTTTCAAAAGACGAGTATAACCCTTAGCAAGTTCTGCGTAATTTGGAATGAACCTCCTCAGAAAGTTTGCTTTCCCTTGGAGTTTTTGAATCTGAAGCAAATTTGAAGGTGGAGGCAAATTAATGATTGCCTGAACCTTGCAGGGGTCGAGACGAATCCCATCTTTAGAGACTACAAAGCCAAGTAAGCGACCAAAAACGACGCAAAACACATATTTGTGTGGATTGAGTCTTATCTTGTAGTGTCGGCAACGTAGAAATATCGCTCTTAAATGCTGCGGATGATCAGTTCGCTTTCGCGAATGAGCCGGAAGGTCATCGAGATAAGGTTGAAAAATGTTCTTGATGTCATGGAAGGCATAATTCATTGCCCTCTGAAATGTCGCCCCTGCGTTCTTTAAACCAAAGGGTAATTTTCGATAGGCGAATGTGCCCCACGGACAAATAAATGCAGTCTTTGACTGGTCCTGTGGGCGGATATTTATTTGATTATACCCGGAAAATCCATCCATAAATGAAAAGATTTCACATCCGGCGCATTCATCAATTATCTGGTCGATGAAGGGTGTAGGGTAGTTGTCCTTCGGACAAGCTTGGTTTACATCCCTATAATCGACACACACTCTAATCGTCCCTTGTTTTTTCATAACAGGGACAATATTATGAACCCATAATCGGTTAGAGGAACCGGGTAGATGAATCCAGCATGGAGAAGTTTCTCAACTTCTGCCTTAATGGCAGCGGCTTTCTTGGGGTGTACCTGTCGAAGCCGTTGTCTTACTGGTTTGACATCAGGATACATTTTAATTTCATGTTCAACGATACTTGAGTCAATGCCTGGCATTTCATCATATGACCAAGCAAAGACATCTCTAAATTCGCGAAAAAGAGCGTTATATATTTCCAGTTCTGAAGGGGAACAATCTTTGCCGACATAAATATTCTCTACAACATCTGTTCTAGTCGAGATATTTATGGCTATAGTCTCTTCAATATTGGATAGGTTTCGCTCAAAATCCACCGTGTTTACAGTATTTGTTAGGAATTCAAAAACTGAAGGGTGATAAAGGTCACTTTGAGTATCTTCTTCATATTCCGGAAGAAGGGAACGATGGTGGTGATCATTCCATGGTGCCCCCTCAATCATCATTGATTGTAAGATTCCTTCGTCAGTCCCATGTACTTTCGACCAAGTATCTAATGGGGTTCCATATTCTCTAGACCTATCTACCCAAACGCTTGACGAGCGTTGATTTGGGTTCGCCTCCCATGCTTGAAACATTGATTGCTACAATATTTCTAAAGGGCTTGGGGGCAAAACCATTGAATGATCCATGTTGACCTTCGTGGAAGATATCATGTTGCAGGTTGCTACAAACAGTATATTTCCAATATTAATAGGAGGTGGTAGCGCGAAAGTTCCCATCAATGTGGGGTCTTTCAATAATCCTACTCCGATATCTTGAATTGAATGGTTGCTCTCATGGATCATGGGAATGCTTCCTGTAACTTGTGAACCATTAGGGAGGAAGTTCTGTTGGTCGACGATCGTAATCCCTCCTTCAAACGGGAATGCGATCTTCCTAAAATAAGTCGACACAACAGCTGCCATGGCATAAATCCATGGTCTACCCAGTAGGATGTTATAGTCAAGATTTCCATCAATGACCTCAACATCAATTTCTACTGTTTTTCCTCCTAGTTCAACTTTCAAGTTATTAAGGATACTGTAAGGGGTATAAGTCCTTCCGTCGAAAGCTTTTAATGTCGTCGATGATCTTGACAAGGTTGGAGATCCTAAAGTTTTCCAGCAACTCATCGACATAATACATGTCGAGGCTCCCTCATCAATTATTGTTCTATGAACAGTTTTGTTGAGGGCTTTCACTTGAATAAGGAAAGCTAATTGAGCTGGTAACTGAGGATCATATCCCTTGTGATCAAAGGATACAAGATTGGAATCCTTAGGATCAACCCCACCAATTGCTGATAACAAGGCCTGCCTTTGGGTTGGACAATTTTGTAATACCTCAAGAGTCGACATAGCGGATGGCAATTGTACCAAATCTTCCACTATGTTATAATGTTGCGCCGCTCTGGCGCGAGGATTAAATGTCGACTTGTGTACTACACCCTTTGGCGGTTTTATTGTTAATTCAGGGATGATGGGTGGTACAACTTCTGTCGAAGTTGTTGTCGAACTACTTGGTTGATCCTTACCTTTTTCGTTCGACAACTGAGGATTCCCATAATCTTTGTTCCTTGTCGAAATCAAAGCATCATTCTGTTGTTTTGAAACCGACAACATAAGGACTTGCGACGGGGAAGCATTTCCGCTATCAACCAGATTTTGACCTGGGTTGGGAAATGGATCAGTTAACACAGCTGAGGTTTGGGAACTTTTAAAGAACCTCTTTAACTCAGCTTTGAATGGGCAATTCTTTGTGCCATGATCCTTATCATCACATATTAGACATGGATAATTTTGTCTTCCTTTCCCAGGAGGGTTTGAAGAATTTTTCGCAGGGGATGACTCACCCTGTTTCTTCTTCTTCCCTTTGTTTTGCTTTTTCTTGCTTCCTGGTTGATTGGTTTCTTTGCCCTTATCTTCTGATACGGCATTTACTTCCGAAGCAGGAATTTCTTCTTTTGCATTTTGATCTGAATTCTTACGGGCTTTCTTGGACGAAGCCTTTATCGATTTCGCGTTTGCCGTGCCAATCACGCCATCACCGGCATGAGAGTCACTATTGGATTTAGGAGGGGGAGGAATTGAAAACTCTGGTCTAGGGGCATTAGGTATCTTGTCGTAGAGTGTGCCGGACTGACTATAAACTAAGTCCAAATATTGTGCACGAGCAATTACTTGCTCCTCTGTTACGACTCCCCCCTTGGCCACATCTTCCATAATAGCCGGAAGTAACGACTTTATAAACCATTCAGCTAATAGTTGATCGGGAACGTATGTTTTCACCATCCTACGACGACGACGCCACTCATGTATATGATCAGATATATGGGTGGCAGTTGTCTGCTTGAAGTTGGTTAATATTTCTGTTCCCGTTTCATACCTTATCGGTAATTGAAAATGGGTTAAGAAAGTCGTGGCTAGGGAACTAAAATTGTCGAAAGAGGCTCTTGGCAATTCAATATACCATTTAGCCGCTGGACCTGTCAATGTCCTCTGAAAAAGGCGAAGCCTTATCGAATCGTCGTTTAGGGTGTTCGACGAACACCACAGATGAAAAGTCATCACGTGATTCGATGGGTCTTCACCTGGATTTCCATTGAATTTAGGAATGTCAGATGGAAGTTTATGAGGAATCGCTGGCCACCAAGGGGCATAAGCAATCGGATCGTTGGTTAACCGGTGTAAATCGAGTAACTCTAAATTTGCCACGAATGGTAACTGTTGATTCAGGTTAGGCGAAGCGTAACCAGGGTACGATGGAATCGCTTGAGCAGTGGGCCTTTGCATACCAGCATAATGTAATTGATGTTGGTATGACTGATACGGTTGGTGGACTTGACCACTGTAAAGTGGTTGGTTTTGACCGTTTTAGATATACGGTTGTCCACTATTCGCAAAGATCTGCTGCTCAGAACCCTGGTACACCTGTTGGAATTGCGGTTGTTGGTATTGCACAAGCCATGGTTGTGACGCCATGTTTTGTTGTGCTATGCTAACCGTTGGACCAAGGTGTGGGGTAATTGTACCCGTTTGGACCTGTGTCGCCCCACCAGTTGGCGATTGTGGTTGTGACCCATGATCAAGTGGTTGTTGCATTACAACCTGAGAAATCTGAGGTTGGCATGCAACAGGTATCGCTTGAACTTGTGACACTGTTACAATAGCCGGTGTGGTTGGGATGTTCGTCATAGGTACACACTGTTGCATAGAATATACAACCCTTGGTTGTTGAGGTAGCATAGGTACCCAACTACTTGATGCAATTCCAGTATAACCTGAATACTGTTGTGAACTCACGTATGGGTACCCTCCCGGAGGGGGTAATGAAAGGGCATATTGCCCCCCATACGGTATCAATCCTGAACTCAAGGGGATTGATTGCCCAGATTGACCTCCAAATGGATCAATTTGGCGAGTTTCAACATAAGAGTTGCCGGGTATTACTCCGGGTGAACAAACTGGAACAGACCATACTGTCGAAAAAGTCCCTTGGTGGACTCCTTCTAGCTGTTGTGAGCTAGTTGTGACAGCTGGTATGCCGGCAAACATCGTCGGAGTGACGGCAGGGACTTCTGCTGTCGCTGTGTCATTTGACACAGTCCTAGATGATGACGGATGTTCAGACATCTTAAGTCTATCCAATAGATTTCCTAGCGATTCTACAGGGACTTCCACTTGTGGTGGATTAACTTCTGATGAAGGAAAAAGAGTGACCCCGACTCCAAAATGAGTTGGAGTACTTGCTTGCGGATCCTCTGCAATTTCCTCTATCGCAATCAAACCCGGTGGAAGAGGAAGACCGTCAGGTCCGTAAAATATTTCTGGTGCCGAAGAAGTGGTTGTTTCGACAGCGACAGTTGTTTGAGGAACAAAACTCTCTGGACCGGTTACAGATGGAACTGGTTCAGTTATACAAGTATTTTCCCCCAGACCAGGATCAGTATTACTGTCCTTTTGTGGCTGTTGAACTTCTTCTATAGAGGCAGGGTTTCCAGAAATGTTAGGAGTAACCGGAACCTCAGATGCAGCTGGAACACTTGTTCTAACTTTTATAGGAGATTTTGAACCGGTTAAACGAGTTCGCTTTGTCCGTACTGTTTTCGATTCCGGAGACAAAGATGGTTGACTCGTAAGCCTCCGCGAACGACGGGGTTTCAATTGACTTTCTTCCACGATTGCGGATTACTCGATCAACCAAAATATTAAAAGGGGAAATTTGTGTTTCCGAATTGAATGAATTTTATTAGACGCTTTTAGACACAACTTGCTTTTTCACTTTTTAAGAGTCGAGAAAAAGCTAAAGATGGCTCTAGTCTCCTTCGATGTATTAACGAGCCCGAAGTGACAAATGCTCGGTTGCACTTTTTCAGTTATAGAGTTTGAAAAAGGCCAAAAGAAACTGCTCTGGAGATCTAGGCAGAGGGTGTGCCAAACCTTTCGCAAAACCACAGAATACGTTTTACGGAACGGGTGGTCGATCTTCATGAATGCTGTGTTCACTGCATTGCGATCAGTAGGGCGGCCGACACGGTTTCCTATGGATAAAAGATATATGCCTATAGGGGTCTCCCAATATATACGCGACGGTACGTGGGAGCAGAAGTCTGTATTAGTGCCACCGACTCTCAGGAGGAATCACCCACCTTCGTCGAGATCGACAGTCACTACGTTTAACGACGCCGGAACACGTCTCTAGCTTAGACCTCTATGTGTTTGCGTTATGTTTCAAAGCGTTGTTAGGTTCATTCAATATATTTTAAGTTGATCTTTTTAAAGTTTGCCTTTCAAGGTTCACCACGAGATGTTTGATACAAATTCCTAAATGCAGTCTAAGATGAGAAGCAAGCTTTTTCAATCTTTTTGACTTATGAAAATCTTAACTACTGAGGGAAAAGAAAGACAACATCTTTTCACACAGATCAAAGAGCACACACTAATGCACTTTTTCCCTAAATCAATATACAAACTTATCAAATGCAAAATGCAAAATGCAGGTATTTCTTTTCTCTTCCTTAATGTTGGTGCGATACAAAAGAAAGCTGTTGTATAACTTTGAATTCAATTTCAAGTGAAAGCAAACAAGCTTGTCCAAAATCAAAAGACACCTTAAGATTTACTTGTTTCGACACTAGAAATATATAAATTCAAACCATATGACGAAAGAAAAAGCTCAATCAGCTATGAACAGCAAACAAACTAACTCTTAAGATCGAAACGACACTTTATCACAGGTCTAGATCTAAGAGGCCACAGCAAGAATAGTTCACTTTCGTTATGGGAAACTGTAAATGATACAAGAAATACACAAAGAACAAATACAGTTTCTTTATACAACCGAGGCGGAATAGTGGTAAGGAAAGTTGGTTTCAGATAGGTACATTGACTGGTAACAGGCTGCAAAAACAAGGGTGAAAACAGGGCAAGAAACAGCAGGGAACCCCAGTAGCACAAGGCAAGACTGGTTCAGCGCAGGTGGTACACTGTCAGTTTGACATTCAGCGCAGGTAGCCCCTTCGGGAACTGTGCTGAAATGCAGACAGCCTTCACACAGCCTGCACTGAAGAACGAATCTTTCGTTTCTCTTGGTTTCCGGGTCACAGATTTCTCAAAAATTCACAGTTTTTGGCCAAATCAGAAGCTATCAGTCAAGTACACACTAAGGGATGAAAAGGAGGATGAAAAGCTATCACTAAGAGCTGTTTAGAGTCCTTGTGGATCAGCTCTTCAAATCATAAACTTGCCCAGCAACTGAGCTAGAGTAGTTGCCCTCTACTTTGCATTTGAAAGATCCAAATGCAGTTCGATTCGGTACTCCCTGTGTTTATGAAATGAATAGCAAAAACACAAACAACCAACAAGATACGATCCCCAGCGGAGTCGCCAATTTGTTGTTGGGAAAAGTATCCAATACGGAATGACCCTATCCCACTCTAAGGGTGATAGTACCTCAGCAACAACCGAATGCAAAGCTATTCGAGATTACTTCTTTATGAGATGTAAGAGAGGGGAGAAAGAGATCCACTAACCGTTGTCTTCCGCTAATGATTGATCCAATCTTCTCTCTTTGCTGCTTGCTCCCAGCTCCTTGCTCTTTCACTGGCCCAGCTACACAAAAATCCTGCAAAAGGGCAAGAGAGGGAAACTACAAGAAGCATACATTCATAATTGATTCAAGGATTAGAATAAATCAAATACACAAGTATAACAATTCACCATTGAGACACATGCATATAGAAGAACCTCAAATGCTTTATTAATGGAAGAAGTAAAGTTTTGAGAGTGTTACAACCATAAGAGGCCCAATCCAGCAACACCTCCCAGCAGAAAGAAATCTCCTCTTCACCTCCTTCAAGCAAATCACCCAATAGTTCTATACTCAAACCAACAGCACTTCCTTACATTCACAAGATTCCAGCCTCCTCAGACCTCATGAGAGAGCTCTATATATAGGAGTTTTGGAGAAAGGATGAGTCAGCTTGAGGCTGGCATGAAGCTGACTAGTGTCCTCTCCCACTTCAGTTATTCTTCAGTTCTTGAGTCCACTTGGAGGTTCTTGCTTCCACTTGGATATCTAGATCCTCTTACTCATCACTAGGCGAATTCCCTGATCCAAGTGTCATTTTGGAAGCTTCCTGGGCATTGACACCTTGAGGAATGACTGTGCCACTTGGCCAATCTCGCCCAGCGCAGGTAGCCTTCATTACAGTTGACATTCAGCGCAGGTACAGAGTGGAGCAGTTGACATTCAGCGCAGATGCTCAGTGGAGCAGTTGACATGATCCAGAATTTGCTTGTTTTTGAGTGTTTTCAGGTGGAGAACTGATATTTAGTGATGTGGTTTGCTGACCTTGTTCCTCTAGGGGTAGGAACAACATGTTTAGGGACTTTGGATCCCTTAGATTATTGACATTTCATGCTTCATGCTGTAAGGCACAAAAATGTCTATAACACCTAGGCAAAGTGTTACGTAAATGCATTGAGATTAACCTATCCCTCAGTCCAGAAAAATGTGAATTCTTAATGACTGAAGGGACTGTGTTAGGTCATTCCATATCTCATCAGGGACTGCAGGTGGACCCAAACAAAGTAGCAATCATTCAAAGGGTCCCACCTCCACAAAAGTAAAGAGATGCTAGGAGTTTCTTAAGGCTAGTTGGATATTATAGAATATTCATAAAACACTTCAGCAAGTTAGCCTATCCTTTGTTTGGATTACTGGCCAAAGACTCTAAATTTATATGGTCAAAGAGTTGTTAAGAGGCCCTAGACATTCTAAAGGGTAAGGTAACCACTGCACCAATCCTTATAGGCCCAAACGGGGCCCTCCCTTTTCACATTCATGCTGGTTCCTCTCATAAAGCCATAGGAGTAGCCTTAGGTTAGGTAGAAGAGAAATTTTCTTATGCCATCTACTTCGCTAGCAAAAACCTGTCAAAGGTTGAAGTAAACTATACTATGATAGAAAAGGAACTCCTTGCTATTGTGCATTCATTGAACAAGTTTAGGTATTACGTTACTATCATAGACATATTTGGGCACTTCAATTCCAATATTATATGTCGATAAACTAGGGCTCTTTAATCCCTAAAAGTATTGTTTCATACCTTAAAACATCATGGCCAACTGACTACATCATTCCCCAAAAGTTCCACCTGAAAAACCATCCAGAACTGGCCAAAATAGGATCATACTGACTGCTCCACTGTCAGGGTGCGATGCATATTGACTTCTACACTAGCCAGGTGCGATGCATACTAATGAGGCCTTCTGTAGGGTACGATGAGTGAGGATGGACAAATGTCCAAGACAGTTTGGTGAGTGGATGCTCATGGAATCTTCCAGAAACTTCTCCTATGACACTTGCCTCTCTGAATTCGCCCAGGGATGAGTAAGAGAGCCAAGAAATCTCTAAGTGGAACCAATAACAACAAGTGGAATGACACTAATCAAAAACCCAAAGATGACTCACACCCTTGCATACATCTATAAATGGATCCCTCATCTGAGAGATCTGGAGGCTGGAATTTTGGAATTTGTAAGGAAGTGATGATAGTTTGTGTCTGAGAAAGAACATTGTATTTTTTGGTGATCTTTCCTTTCATGAGGTGAAGAGGGTTTTGATGCTGGGAGGATGATGCTGGATCAGACAATTGGGTTGTAATTCTCCCTTCTAATTTAATAAAGTTCTTTGATATTTCCTCCATACAATTATGTATTTGTGAATGCCATTGTATGTTCATTGTATTTCTGATTCTGTAATGCTTATGATATAATAGATCAAGATGCTTTGATGGTGTTTTGTTAGTTTGTTTCTATAGGTATTCTCTAAACGGGATAAGTAGGAGAGGAGGGCAAGCTCTGTCAAGGAGGGGAGAGATCAAGCAAGGAGTTAAGCGGAAGATCCAGGTTGGTTCCTTTGCCTCTCTCTTATCTATCATACATAGAGGAAATCACAAATTGCTTTGAACTGTTTGTTTCTAGGGTAGCTACCAATCCTAGAGGGCTAGTCGATCGAAAAGACACTAGTTTTCCCAGAGACAGTTACAAACTATCAGAAATTTGTGCATACTGATCATGCTACAATTAAATATTTAATGAAAAAACCATATGTAAATGCTAGAATCATAAGGTGGTTACTTTTATTGCAGCAGTTTGATTTAACTATTGTTGATAAGCCTGATAAAGAAAATGTTGTTGCTAACTTTATGTCTAGAATAAATCTACTTGCAAGTGAAGAAGGAATGGTGAATGATCACTTACCAGATGAGCATTTGTCTGCTATTTCGGTGCTCTCCCCTGGTTTTCTGATATAGCAAACTACCTGGTGTCAGCACAGTTCCCACCAAACCTACCCTCCAAAGAGAAGAGCAAGATAATAAAAAAAAGTGCCCCCTTCACCTAGATTGAGGGAAATCTATTCAAACTTAGCCCAGATCAAATCTTGAGACAATGTGTAATGGAATAGGAAGTCTTTGACATCCTTCTGACCTATCATGATGGGCCTTGTGGAGGCCATTTTGCAGCAAAAAGGACAACATTCAAAGTGCTACAAGTAGGCTATTATTGGCCTACTCTTCATCAGGATGTGAAGAAGTATGTTAGTCAATGTGATTAGTGCCAGAGGATGGGAAAGCCTACTCCAAGGGATGAAATTCCCCTGCAGCCTCAAGTGACTTTCGAGCCATTTGACAAGTCGGACATTGACTTCATTGGGCCTATCAACCCTCCTTCGAAGCAAAAATAGCACATCATTGTGTCCACCAATTACTTAGCTATGTGGGTAGAAACCAAAGCAATCAAGGTAGCAACAAAAGAAAGGTTGTTGAGTTCCTAAGGGAGAACATATTCTACAAATTTGGGTACCCTAGAGAACTAGTCACAGACCAAGGTAGCCAGTTCACCTCCAGCATGATTAAAGAACTGCTCAAGCATCACAAGATCAAACATAGGACCTCCACTCCTTATCATCCACAAGATAATGGGGACGTGGAGTTGACCAACAGAGCACTGGAGAACATCTTGAGTAAGGTAGTGAACAACAGCAGAAAGGACTGGGCTGAGAGACTAGTTGAGGCCACCTAGGCCTATAATACAACATGGAAGACCACCACTAGATTCACACCCTATGAGCTGGTTTATAGAAAAAAGGATTTGTTGTCCATTGAATTTGAATATAACACATTGAGGATGGAAGCCCAACTAGATTTAGATCTCAGTCATGCAAAAAAAGAAAGGTTGTTCCATTTGAATGGCCTAGATGAATTCAAAATGCAGGCCCTCCTCCATACAGAGATAATTTAGCTTCAGAGAAAGATATAGCATGACAAGCATCTTATGGAGAAGCTATTTCAAGAAGGAGACTGGGCATTATTATATGATTCAAGGTACAAAGACTTCAAGGGAAAGCTAAGAACAAGATGGCACAGACCATATGT
Organism: Pinus tabuliformis; assembly: GCA_031772625.1. Classification (NCBI taxonomy): domain Eukaryota; kingdom Viridiplantae; phylum Streptophyta; class Pinopsida; order Pinales; family Pinaceae; genus Pinus; species Pinus tabuliformis. The sequence continues at coordinate 68,687,690 of CM062818.1, forward strand.
GGTGGAAAGGTTCCATGAAAATGGTTCAGTGCAAATTAGAACTATAGATGAAGAAGCCATTCCATTACTAGTTAATGGACACATACTGAAAATGTACAAGAGGTCTTCATCTAAACAAGAGTTCATTGATAGCATCAATAAGACAGTGATGATGGTGGGGCTTCAGCTCCTCCCTCATCAAGTCACTGAAAAAATAAATAAAAGAAAAAAAAAACAGAATAAGGATTCAGGTGAAAACCTCCATGAGGCACCTGAGTCCCATCTTTGGGTTGAAAACCTCCATGAGGTGCCCCAAGGATGAGAAAAATGGAAAGAAAAAGAATATCCTTGGGTGAAAACCTTCCTTGAGGCACCCAGGGCAGATACCTAGGGTGAAAACCTCTCTGAGGAGGCCTAGGTGCTTTTGAAAAAATATAATAATAAAAGAAAAGAAAAAATTAAAATTGTTTTGCAGGTGGATGAATCAGGGAGCAAAGAGAAGATCAAAAGGGAACCCTGCCTCACATGTACTCATCACCTCCACTCCTTACCATGCACCCCTCCATTAGTTCCATTGTTTTTCACTTCATTGCTTCAATTCAAGTGAAGATTGTGTTTTCTACAGAATCACCTTATCCATGACCATGATTCATGCATCCACACACACTTCTACTCCCTCTGTCCATTCATTACAACATCCTCATAGACACCATCATCAGATAGCAGGGGAGGAAGAAATATGACTACACAATAGCACCAATATTAGATCTGCAGTCACAGACACCATCAACAGACATCAGAGGAGGAAGAAAAATGACCACATAGCAGCAGCAGGATCAGATCTGCAGTCACAGACACCATCAGCAGACAACAGAGGAGGAAGAAGAATGACCATCAGCAACACCTTTGATCTTTGACACTTGCAGCGTGGCATTAAGGCCACTTGTAAGTATCCTACTCACTCACTCATCTACATCATTTGATCAAAGGTTGTAAGGGTTAAGAGGTAGTTGGTTTGTAAGTAAAAAGGTGGCCAGTTTCCTTTAAGAAAAAAGGCTATTCCCTCCAAAACCTCAGGATCCCTATAACATGGGCAGTCTTCAATGACTTACCAGCAAAAGATGACATCAAAACCTTCATCTATGGTGTTAGTCCTTCTGTCAATGAGGAGGATACAAAGCAAGAAAAAAGAAGATACAGATCTAGATGGGGATGAGCTGGATAAAAAATAAACTAATACAGAGGGACATGATGAAGAAGAATGTTGGAAATAATACTAAGAGGGGGGGTGAATCAATATTATCAAGTCACTTATTTTCTTTTTCAAACCTAGATCATATACACTACTTCAGTTAGATAAAACCGCATATATACGCAACTACAGAGAAGGAAACCCACGTATGCAATGCAAACTTATAATTTAATTTATCTTACTGATGTTGATCATTAATCTATGTATTAGGATCAAATAAACAGTAACCAAAAATAGTAAAACAGATCTGAAGACAATCACACACACAAGAACACAAGATATAAGGTAGAAACCCAATGTGGGTGAAAACCACCTGCAGCAATTTGTCTCTATCCTCCTTTAATTAGTAAATTCTTGTTGCAATGTACTGGTGCAGTCCTTTACCAGTACGCAAGCTGCAACCTGCAGAGAGCTACAACCCTCTCTCGTTCTCCAACTTCTCCTGGAAGGGAGCTACAACCCCCTTAGTTGTTGCACTAGCCAAGATACTAGTACGTAGGTGTTGGCCTACAAAAGGCTACAACCTTCTCTTTCTTCCGGGGACCATGTTTCATAAATTTTCAGACTGGATCCATGAACATAAATCAATCATCAAGAATTTCTGCATCAAACAATCTCCTTTTCACCAATTAGAACTGAATCAAGTAGATACTTCTCTGACAGTTGTACCCAAAACACAGTAACAGTAACCACACACCAAATTCTCAACCTAGAACACTGCAGCAATAAACAGAAGCAACTAGATCACAACTCAAAAGATATACGCTACTTCAATAACCTGAAACTTGCATGCATACGCTTCTGTGTTTGGAGAAACCTGCATATACGCTGTTTTTATTCACTGAACCAGCGTGTATAAGCGCCTTCGCTTTCCTAGAACCTGCATATAGATCTATAAAGGATAGTTCACTCTTTCAAATATTCAGCCGCAGATTATCAGATTTATAGATCAAGCATGCACCACATATAACAGATCAAAATCATACAAAGATACTACCATTCAAGGCTAAAGATTATGACCCATCAATAGAACTTATCCTTCTCTTTGCGCTAAGGTTCCTCCTTCATTCAGATCCAAATCTGCACTATAACCTCAATCACCAATTTCAGATCTAGCACTTATTAGATATTCAATTACTTCAGATGATCCTTTTCCAAATGATCTCCTTCCTCTTTTATAGTCTTAGGCCTTTCACAATACCACGGTCCAAAACCACAATAAAACAATACCATGGACCCAATACTTGGGATCAACACTTCTGACAAGATACCATGGTCCAAAACCATAGGTTCAAATACCAAGGACTAACTACCACGAACCAAAAGTAAGTTCTCCAACATATATGCACTTTTCCTTGCGTGAAAGTGCATGTATACGCACATACGCCTTTGTAACTTCTAACCCGTGTGTATACACGATTTGGTCTAGATGAACCTGCATATATGTCTTTTCCTTCATTCTGAAAGCCTGTACTGAGATCTGTCACCAAAGAGAGTTGCCATCAAGGACAACACTTGTTCCATAGCTCCAAACCTATGCCACAATGCCAACAATCTCCCCCTTTGGACTTGATGGCAACCACAAGATCCTCAAATTCATTCTCCCCCTTTGTCATCAAGGGCAAAGGGTTGTGCTCCCCATGAGTACATGCTGAAATCTCTACGCTACTGTGCTGACCATGCTCCCCCTGACTGTAGGCAAGCTCTGCAAAAAGATGTTCTTCAAGAAACCATGACTTATACATCATAAAAGACCTTCCTATCATCAAAAGTCTTAATACATACATCCATCACCCAACCAAGTGGGGATACATTAGAAATTTACATATGACAACCAAGTACATTACATCTTCATCCTAGGCATAGTAGGGAAACCAAAATAGGTCGTTACATGACCTTGACACCATAAAAGAGATACATGACATAGAGACGAAATATCTAGAGCAAGACTTATGAGAGTCACCAATAACTGATATTAGCAGCATCTGTCAATCACCATTCAGATCAGCAACCATGATTTCCTTATGTTCTCCCTTTGCCTTTTTTCCACCTGAAACCAACAACAGCTGTGAACTAGAACCAAAAGCTTCTAAGATAATGCCAACAATGCATCATTAGAAGTTTATCTGCTCCCCCTGAACCTGTGCCAGATGGTCTCTGTCAGACCCATATCAGACTATCCTCAACCAGAGCCTGTCCCTACTGATATCCATCAAGCCTCCATATATGTGATTGTCTCTGCACAAACCAGCGTATGTACGTGGATCCTCCTTAGGAAACTCGCGTACACCCATTTTTCTCTGAAACATACAAGTTTTAATAGCAAGATGATGCATCAACTACTCCCACCTTCTGTCTGAGGTATTCAAAAGTTTCCCTGGGCAGTGGTTTTGTGAGTATATCAGCAACTTGTTCCTTAAAGGGAACATACTCCAGATTGACCTTTTGTTCCAGCACTTGTTCCCGGAGAAAATGATATTTGATAGGTATGTGCTTGGTCTTTGAATGCATTACTGGGTTCTTTGAAATGTCGATTGCACTTGTATTATCACATAAGATGGAGATAGGTGAAGTACAAGTGATTTGAAAATCCTGCAAGGTTTGCATCATCCAAAGGAGTTGAGTGCAGCAAGATGCAGCAGCCGCATATTCCGCTTCAGCTATAGATAAAGCAATCGAACTCTGTTTCTTGCTGAACCAAGATACTAATCTGGAACCCATAAAGAATGCACCACCACTTTTGCTCTTTCTGTCATCCACGCTTCCAGCCTAATCTGTATCTGTATAAGCATGAAGAGTGAGATCTGTATCTCTACGATACCATAAGCCATAGTTTTGAGTTCCTTGAAGATACTTGAAAATTCTCTTCATTGCCTGAAGATGAGTTTCCTTTGGATTTTCCTGAAATCTTCCAACTATTCCCACTGCATGCATGATGTCTGGTTGGGTACCTGTCAAACAAAGCAGACTTCCAATCATGGATCTATAGGTTGGTTGACACACTGCTACTAATTCATCATTTGCACTGAGGTTGCATCCTGTAACCATAGGGGTACATATTGGTTTTGCATCTTCCATGCCATATTTCTTCAAGATCTGCTTGAGAGACTTGGTTTGAGACAAAAAGATATCGCCTTCATTTTGTTGGATTTGCAATCGAAGAAAATATGTCAGTTCTCTAAGCAAAGACATTTCGAATTCTTTCTACATCACCAAGGCAAAGCTTTGACTCATAGCTTCTTCATTGCTGCCAAAGATAATATCATCTACATACACAACAAGTATTAGCAATTTGTCATTTTCAATTTTTATATAAAGATTGCTATTTGCTGATCCTTTTGAAAAACCTTGTTGATGAAGGTATTTGTCCAAACGGTAGTACCAAGCCCTTGGAGCCTGTTTAAGACCATAGAGAGCCTTTTTTAGTCTACATACAAGGTTTGGATCATTCCCAAGAATGAAACCATCTGGTTGCTCAATGTACACTTCTTCTTCTAAGTCTCCATTCAGAAAGGTTGATTTCACGTCCATTTGAAATACTTTGAACTTCTGAAAGCTAGAGAGAGCAAGGAACATTCTGATGGCCTCAAGTCTAGCAACAGGAGCAAAAGTTTCTTCAAAGTCTATTCCTTCTTGTTGAGCATACCCTTTACAGACAAGTCTGGCCTTGTTTCTAATCACTTCCCCATTTTCATTAACATTGTTTTTAAAAATCCATTTTGTCCCTATGACATTCTTATCTTTTGGTCTAGGAACCAACTCCCAAGTGTTATTCTTTTCGATCTGCTCAAGTTCGTCATCCATTTCCTTGACCCAGCATTCATCTTTGCATGCCTATTTTACATTTTGTGGTTCAGTGGAGGAGAGCAAATCCAAATAGCTTGAGGCTTCTGCAATTGTTCTTCTTGTTTGTATACCTGCCTCTTTTTTCCCCAAAATTTGAGATTCTGGATGATTCTTCTGAACGTACCTGGATGGAGTCTTATCTTCTATCCTTATCTTATCTTCTGGTGCCTCTTGAGCTTCTTCTTCATCATAGTTCTGATTTGATGTTGAAGGATAGTCCTCATCATCTTCGAGATCTTCGGAATTCACTTGCCTAGGAATGTTTCCTTCTTCATCAACCACTACATCAATGTTGTCAACAATTCTTCCAAGTCTTTTGTTGTAACACTTATATGCTTTGCTGTGGGGAGAATAACCAAGGAGAATCCCTTCATCTGCTCTAGGTTCAAACTTGCCAAGATTTTCGCATTTGCTTCCAAAAGTTTTGAAATGTTTTACAGAAGGAGTCGCACCATACCAGAGCTCATGAGGAGTTTGAGTGTTGTTCACCTGGACATTTGTCTTGTTGAGAATAACAACTGCAGCAAATGCGGCTTCACCCCAGAAAGTTGCGGGAGTTCTAGACTCATCAAGCATTGCACGAGCCATTTGTTGAACCATTCTGTTCATCCTTTCCACTACTCCATTTTTCTGATGAGTCCTAGCCGTAGAGAATTCCCTTCTTATTCCATGTTCTTCACAAAAATCGAAAAATTCATTCGAGGTAAATTCTCCTCCTCAATCCGACCTGAGGCATTTGATTCTGAGATCTTATTCGTTCTCCATCAAGGCTTTGAATGATTTGAATTTTTCAAAGGCTTCGTCTTTGTGCTTCATATGTCCTATCCAACACATCCTAGAATAGTCATCAATGAATAATATAAAGTATTCTTCTCCTCGAGGTGACCTTTTCCTACTTGGTCCACGTACATCAGTATGGACGAGTTCAAGCGGCCTGCTGGCTGATCCTTCCTTCTCAGGGAAGTTAGTTCTAGTTTGCTTACCAAACTGACATGATTTGCATATTGTATTGTCTGGGATTCTGATGTCTGGAAGACCACGAACTGCCTGGTATTTGCATGCTTTCCTTATCTGTGAGAAACTAAGATGCCCCAATCTTCTGTGCCATAGCCAGTTTTCATCATTCTTGCTCATATAGCATTGATGCTGTCGTTCTTTGAATATGTATAAATTATTTGGAGTCCTTATGCCTTTGATCATTGTTTTTCCTGTATCAAGATCACGAACACTACATCCATTTGATCGAAATATTACCTCAGTTCCTTGATCACACATCTGGCTGACACTTAATAGATTATGCTTTAATCCATCAACATACATGACATTTCCAGCCTTGACCCTTTCTTTCAACTGAATAGAACCTTTACCTTTTATGAGATCAGGGGTGTCATTTCCAAACGAAACCTTCTTCTCCTTCTCTAAGGCACTATATGACTGAAGTTTTTCTTTATCACCTGTCATATGTTTCAAACATCCACTGTCGATGTACCATTGATTTTCTTGCCCTTCCGCATATAAGGCTATACCACATCTTTCTGGTTGTGGTTCTTTGATTCTCCATGATTTGGCACTTGAGGCTTGCTCCTTCTGAGTTGTCTACCGAAACCTGCTCCTACATTCAGAATCTTCATGACCGAAATTGTTACAAATAGAACATTATATTTCATTTTCAAGAGCAGAGAAGTTGTTATAGGTCCTTTTCATGATCCCAGTCATACTCCTCTGTTTATGAGGTTCTCTAGTCATGATTGTCTTATAGGAAACACATTGAGCTGCTTTGTGACCAAATTTATGACATGAAAAACATTGGCCATTGAAGAAACTTCTGTGATTATCAAATCTACCAGCCAAATGATTGTAGTTCCTATTGACATCCATTCTTGAGGCAAATTGAGAAGGTTTTACCTATGGTTGGCTGTAGCTTTTGTTTGTCCTTAAAGTAGATTGCCCTCGATTTACCTGGTAGCCTTTGTTCATTCTTGAGGTAAATTGTCCCTGTTTTACCTAGTTATTTCCATTGGGTCTTTGTTCACTTCTCCTTGCAGCATCAAGATAACTCTTGGAGGTAGATGGATTCTGTGCTTGAGTTGTTTCTTCATTATATCCCAGACCTGTCTTGATTAGTGGAGAGCGCTGCACTTTGATAATCTGATATAACGTGTCAGATCCTTTAACAAATCTAAGATTAAGAGCTTTTGTTTTCTCAATCTCTTTTCTCAGTCCCACAATTTCACACTCTAGCTTTTCATGATGTTTTTCCTTTTCATCAAGTTGGAATTGTAGAGTATCTATGATCACATTCTTCTCTCCTAAACCAATTTTGAGTCTAGAAATCTCTTCATAAAGACTTTCTTCATCTATAGCATCCACAAAATCATCATCTTCAAAAGCCATTAAAAGTTTATATTTGTTACCTTGTTCATCTTTGTCACTATTTGAAAGTCCATCACTATCTTCATGAGTGTAATAGATTTTCTTATTTACATTCTGTTTCTTGTTCCATCTAACATGTTCCTTCCCCTTGTCAATCTTATCCTTATGAGGACATTTGGCAGCATAGTGACTGACTCTTCCACAAGCAAAGCATTTGAAAGGTAACTTACCTCTGAATCTTCCAGCACCCAGTTGAAGGTTCTTGACAAAATTTGATTCCTCCACTTCTTCTGACACGTGTCCTGACTCATAGTAATCTCCTTTGCCTGAAGCCTTGAAAGTAGCTTCTCTTCTGTCTGATGGTCCTCCTTTCCTCATTTCATAAGCAATCAGAATTCTGTGCAGCTGTGACATGGTGAGGTTTCGTAGATTCTCTTTTTATTCTATTGCAGAAACTTTAGATTCAAACCTAGGGGACAAAGATCTTAGAACTTTTTCAACCACAACAGCCTCTTTTATTTCTTCACCCAAGTTTTTCATACAATTAACAATCTCATCTACATGAAGGAAATAGTTAGCCACACTTTCATCATTGTGCATTCTGAGAGTTTCATACTGATTTCTGAGGGTTTGAAGTTTTTCTCGCTTTACCTGGTCATCTCATTGAGATAGACATCCTAATAGAGTATTGACAGCCTTTGCATTTGTTTCATATTGCTTCTTACCAGCCGGATCTGTAGGAGTTGATGAAGGAAAAGTGTACCATGTATCTATGATATCCCAGACTTCAGTACCAAGAGATTGAAGATAGGCTATAACTCTTACCTTCCAATAGACGAAGTTGGTCCCATCAAAAGTTGGTGCCTGATTGATGCTTCTCTCTTGTAGTTTCTCATGATGATGGATCTTCCTTCAAGCGATCAAGCTTCTTGAGAAGGACCTGCTCTGATACCAATTGTTGGAAATAATACTAGGGGGGGGTGTATCAGTATTATCAAGTCACTTATTTTCTTTTTCAAACCCAGATCATATACGCTACTTCAGTTAGATAAAACTGCGTATATACACAACTACAGAGAAGGAAACCCGCGTATGCAATGCAAACTTATAATTTAATTTATCTTACTGATGTTGATCATTAATCTGTGTATTAGGATCAAATAAACAGTAACCAGAAACAGTAAAATAGATCTGAAGACAATCACACACACAAGAACACAAGATATAAGGTGGAAACCCAATGTGGGTGAAAACCACCTGCTGCAATTGTCTCTATCTTCTTTTAATTAGAAACTTCTTGTTACAATGTACTGGTGCAGTCCTTTACCAGTACGCAGGCTGCAACCTGCAGAGAGCTACAACCCTCTCTCATTCTCCAGCTTCTCCTGGAAGGGAGCTACAACCCCCTTAGATGTTGCACTAGCCAAGATACTAGTACGTAGGTGCTATCCTACAGAAGGCTACAACCTTCTCTTTCTTCCAGGGACCACGTTTCATAAATTTTCAGACTGGATCCATGAACATCAATCAATCATCAAGAATTTCTGCATCAAACAATCTCATTTTCACCAATTATAACTGAATCAAGTAGATACTTCTCTCACAGTTATACCCAAAACATAGTAACAGTAACCACACACCAAATTATGAACCCAGAACACTGCAGCAATAAACAGAAGCAACTAGATCACAACTCAAAAGATATACGCTACTTCAATAACCTGAAACCTGTGTGCATATGCTTCTGTGTTTGGAGAAACCTACGTATACGCTGTTTTTATTCACTGAACCAGCGTGTATACGCACCTTCGCTTTATTGAACCTGTGTACAGATCTATAAAGGATAATTCACTCTTTCAAATATTTAGACCTAGATTATCAGATTTATAGATCAAGCATGCGCCACATATAACAGATCAAAATCATACAAAGATACTACCATTCAAGGCTAAATATTATGACCCATCAATAGAACTTATCCTTCTCTTTGTGCTAAGGTTCCTCCTTCATTCAGATCCAGATCTACACCATAACCTCAATCACCAATTTCAAATCTAGCACTTATTAGATATTCAATTAATTCAGATGATTCTTTGCCAAATGATCTCCTTCCTCTTGTATAGTCGTATGCCTTTCACAATACCACGGTCCAAAACCATAATAAAACAATACCATGGACCAATACTTGGGATCAACACTTCTACGAGATACCATGGTCCAAAACCATAGGTTCAAATACTAAGGACTAACTACCACGGACCAAAAGTAAGTTCTCCAACATATACGTGCTTTCCTTGCATGAAATTGTGTGTATACGTACACGCGCCTTTGTAACATCTAACCCGCGTGTATACGTGGTTTAGTCTAAATGAACCTGCATATATATCTTTTCCTTCATTCTAAAAGCCAGTACTGAGATCTGTCACCAAAGAGAGTTGCCATCAAGGAAAACACTTGTGCCATAGCTCCAAACCTGTGCCATAATGCCAACAAAGAACACAAAGGAACATGATGCTAAAATAGAAGAGGAAGAAGGCATTGAAACAAAGAAGAACAAGCAGCAAGAAACAAAAGAGCTAAGTCGCTTCAGGGATAAAGAAGCAGTTGAACAATCAAAATCCCATGGCCTTAATCAACACCCATAATTTAATTACAAATGATCCTCAACGGAAACTTAGATATCTTGCTGCCTAAGGGCAAGCAAGTACACATTTTGAGGATATGTTTAGGCTGATAAGAAATGATAATATACATGCCTACAAAAAGAGATGAAACACTACCACCTCACTTGAAGATCAGAGAATATCAGTGGGAAGAAGGAGAAAGGAAAGCAGGCTCCTATGAACAAGAAAAGAAGAGCACAACAGAAGCATGAGATATCATAGCGGTTACTAGAGCCACTAAGTTGCTCAGAGGATGAGAAACACTTTCAGTAGGGGGGTGATGATGAGCCTCATCATTGAGTAATTATATGGGCCTTAATTGACCTTAATTCACCTCCTAGCTTAGTCAAACCAACTATTCTCACAAATTATTGCATAATTTTGATTATATTTTGCATATGAGATGAGTTAGAGTTGGATATTTTTCTTTGTGGTCTAATGTGCATGTAATGCAGGAATAAAGGATAAAAGCAAGGGAAATGCAAGGATAAAAGGTAAAAGCAAGGAACCAGGGTAAAATACCTTGGTTAAAACTCAGATGGGACAGGGGAGAGGAATTGCAGGAGGTAAATCCTCCTCATTTACTGCCCATCCATTTGAATATCCCTCCATCAACTAAAAGCACACACAGCCAAATCAAGAGTACTAAAAGACAGCCAAGCAAGTGGAAGTACAAGCAGCCTCCCTACTAGAAGGCAGTCGAGCTAGTGAAAGGGAAAGGAAAATTTATCATTAAGTTGGGAGCTGTACCTCCCTAATTTTGAGGGAAGTCATTGAGACTTCAGATGTATAAATAGAGAGGCTTAGGACCTCAGTTTTTTTAGTTAACCAATAGTCAGTCAGTCAGATAGCAAGTATTCAGACCTTTTGACTTGGAACAGTTTGATGTAATACATTTTTCTTTGATAATGAAGATGAGTTTTGATTTAAGCCAGCACTAAGTTAACTCAGAGGACTGAAGCTCTTGGGTTAGGGCCCGACCCTAGCAACTAAAGCTCCTCTTTCTTGTATTGTATTCTGCCATAGATTCCTCCTTTCTATTCATTTACTTAAGCAGTTCATTTCCATTGCAGCAGTAGCATAGATGCATGCTTTGATTGTTCATCTGGTTAAATAAATGTATTTTCACTACAGTGGTTCAGCACATATTCATGGCTTTCCTGCTCATTGACTTAAGTAGTTTCCTGTTTTCTATTCATTTGCTTGAACAAATACGGTTTCATTACAGTAGTGCAGAGAAAATTAGTTGTGTTCCAGTTTGCTTCATTTATGCTTTCAATTAGCCCAATAGCAAATAAAATATCCACAAGGTTGCTCACAGGTGTCTCGGCCTCACCTCCTCCCTTTAGGACCATGATGTGTGGAAGGAACCTTGTAGAAACCCCAAAAACATAGGGTTTTGGTTTTCACAGAGGGTTTGTTGTTTGGTGTAGTCACTAAGTTCATTTCATATTGCCCCTTTGTTCCTTTAATGGTCATCTACTCCTTCACTCTCTCCCTGCCATTTAATCTCACTCACATTCCCATGTCATCCTCCTTCATCACAAAAAGCTCGGTGGAAGCTATTGATCCATGTTAAAACGACTTTTAAATTGTCAATCGCTTTACAAAGAAAAACCCGACCAATCACTACTCAAATTCCTTTTCGTGTTTTGAATTTTCACTCTTTAAATCCCAACGATGAATCTGCCTTGTCAGATTTGACAGCTCTCGCACACCCGCTCACCAACCTGCTTAGTCACATCTCTACCGTAGATCTGCCTTGCCAGATCTGATGGCCATCGTGCCATATCGCGTGGATTTCGGTTCGACCGTTATCGACTAGAGGGCACATGATATACAACTTACCGCCCTCCAAACCCACTCGTCATTTCCACACATTTTCTTCTCCCACTCCAATCTCCACTATCGATCTGCCTTGCCAGATCTGACAGCCATCGCATCACCTGATACCATTTCCACATGTTTCTTTTGCCTGCGATCTCCGTCGTCCATCTGTCGATTGCCTCCGTGGTATAATCTCAGCTGTCCAACCTATTAGTTAACCTTATTCACCTATCTACCTACGTACCCTCCTGCGATCTGATCTCAGCCATTCATTTTCCTTCCACCCACCTGATCCAACGGTCCTCATGCACTATTGCTCATCACATCCTCTTTTCACCATTTTGATCTCTGAATGTTTTTCTGCTTCAACCCAAAGTAAGACTAGTTGCCTTTGCCTACACCTTAGGATAGTTTTATGCTCTTTTACTTCTGCAACTTAGATAGTTAGCATTAGATTAGTGTTGTTTAGCAATTTTGCTTAGTCTAGCTGTTTTCATGATTAATTAGGTTGTGGTGATTTAGGTTTTCATGTTGTTTTCTTCATTTCTACAGTAGAACAACTCTCCCCTAGACTAGGTTTTCTCTCCTTCCATTAAAATCAAGCTTCTTATGACCCTATAGAAGTCTGGCTTGGAACCCCTGGGGTCTCTTACCAGATGAGTAGTGACAACAGGTAGTACCTTTACTTCTACTTGTGTATATAACAGAGTCACCTCCAAGTTTTTACGAACCCCGGGTTGATAACTAAAGCTGGTAGCCCTGGGAGTTGCAACATTCTTGCTACAATACCTAGGCTCACTAGACTCTTCGGACGGTCTTTGGACTCTTTTATCAAAAATGGCTTGGTGTATTGGAAGAATGACTCCTTGGAAAATTTAATAAAAATGGGCATGGAAATTAGACTCCCACAAGTTTATATGATATACATGGATAGGGGTGGGGTCTTGAATGGTCCATTTCCATACCATGATTGGGAAATCTGAAGTGAAACAGACTACATCCATGATATATGCACTCATAAAGAATGGTGGAACTACTCTCGTAGTAACATACCAATTTGTCTGTATTCTCAGATTTGGGAGGAAATATTATTTGAAAGGATAGTGCCCCAATCCATTATATAAGGATTTGATGCTGCCTCAATAACAGGAACTCATTCAATTGAGAATTTAGTTGTATTAGGGTACCTGAATAGCCTACACATCATAGCTACGATATAACAATGGGAGAGGCGAGAGTAGATAAAGAGTACATACCTGGCTTTTCATGTCTATGCTTGTTTGAGTAGGATCTCGATTGTCTAATTAGATGTTATTCCACCTTATTCTCACTTGCAAACTATTCGAGGAAATATTTTCCATATTCCTTCTGTGGGTCAGGTATATGGTACATTTTCTTCGCATCTTGGGATGTAAAAGACCCGATGACTCTTTATCTTGAAGTCAAGAATGTCCTATCAGTGATATTGATGTTCTCAATTATCCATTTCATCATATCGTTATAAGGAAGGATCTTGGGTCGACCAACAATCCTGTGAAGAAAAGAGTTGGCAACTTCATAGTTGGAGGCTTCAAAAGATGAAGTATCATCCACTGTTACCACTCTCTAGATTACCTTGGGTCCTTCACTTTCAAGAAATTAATCCATAGATTCCCATGAGGATGATCCACTATCTATCGTGCACATAGTGTCCGACAAAAGCAGGGGAATTTTTTTTACTTTTGAAACAGGGGGTGTGGGTTGCAAAGTTTCCATGGTTTTCTTTCCTTTCATTGCTTTGGTCATTCTACTACACTGCTACTTTTCAGGATTAGCCTGCAATTGGAAACACAAAGCAATGAAGAAAAACACTTTTGAAATGTGGGAGAATTGAACAACAAGGTTGGAAAGATGGTGAATATAGTTTAAATGTGAAAAAATATGAAATATCTACATACAAACCATCAAATCACCTTGGGGATTTAAATCATAAATACCATTACAAGTCCTTAATAACTAAAATCATTGCTTCACATGATAATTTATTATTCCATTAATAGATCGTATCGCAAAAAACCTTTCAAATGGTAATCGTAAACATGTCTCAATGTCTTTTCCTGATATGCGATTGTGATACCATTATATCAGTGGTTTGGGTATCACAAGTCCATGATGTGATGATTGTAATATCACAATCGATGGTTTAGAGTAGAGGACAATGGAAATGACCAAAAGCCTTTTGGGATTGTGAAATCATGACGAATGACATGGTAGTGGAGCGGTCCCGACCAATGACTTACTATTACCTTTTAAAGCAATTTTCCTTTGTTTTATTCATTCTTATGATTTTAGTAAAGTCGTGCTTTAATAAAGAGCTTTATCGCAGTCAAGAGATCAGAAGTGAATGGAGAGGCCTACCTTTTGCCAATTTTCAACTCATTTGGACATGACATATTTATGCATTTCTGTTAACTATTATATTGGGTCCAGAAGGTTTATCACATATTAAAATCAGAGTGGTCCTCGGGGATTTTTAAATCACGTTCATTATAAGTTTTGCAATGTGGGTAAGCTCCGATATAGAGCAGATATTTAACAATACTTAAGGAGTTTAAAACTTAAGTATATTTTTGTTCTCACGGGATATATGCATTGGGATATGTGATTGCAATATACTCTATCGCATCACAACATTTCAAAAGGATAAAACAGGGAGTTTCTCATTAGGACTTGTAAAGTGTGATAACGTCGGGATTTCTTTGAGGCCAACTCATTTGAGTTGTTTGGGCCAATGAAATTTGGATTTTTATTCAAATAAACTCAAATTTGTCCTTTTAAAACACTAAAATGTTTTATTTTTCTATGATTTAAAAATTTAAAGGGTCCCCATTATTTATATAATAATTTCCTAAGAGATTTATATATAAATAAATGGGGGGTTGTTGAATAGCACAACAATAACTTTTGACTCCAAAAATGGTGAATCATCCCCCATGGTTGACATCATCATATTGAATCCTATTAGTTCTTATAGAGTTTATTCTTTTTTACATTTTTGTTTTGTGGCCCATTTTTTACCTCAAAATTTCTCTAATGGATGTCTCCATGGGTGGCACTATTACCGAAGAGAAAGTTATCGCTCAAGATTAGTATCTAGATCTTGTATATTTATAATCTAGAAATTTATATGATCTTAATCCTCATTCTTCTCACCCATCAAATAATCCCACTACATTTCCTTCTATAAATTCTCATGTTTCTAATGGTGTGATTGGTTTTATTGGTTAACAATGTATAAGTAAAACATCTAATCATTCAAATTCTGAAGCTACTTTAGATGTTGTAGTTCAAAAAGCAACCCCTCTTACTACTACTATTGTTCAAAATTATGAGATTAATGTAGTCTAATCCTCGTCGACTAGTAAATATGTAATGCCACCTCTCATATCTACCCACTTTTGCTGACTTGCTCAAGGTAAACATGCATTGAGGGCTACTATGACATGACTCAGCCTCCTAGGTCACCTTAAGAAATCAGATTCGATAAATGAAGACTTTACTAACTTCCCTCAAGTGCTAGAGGACCCCCAAGAGCTAAACCACCCTTCTAGGTTCCCAAACACTGATTTAACTTGATTTTTCACTAATCTAGACTCCTAGATGTTGGAATAACACTACTTGAATTCGACGATAAACCTCCAGTCACATGCATAATCCTATAAGGGAGCAACTGCAATCTTTTTTACCTAGTTCTGTGCCAGCGACCGTGATATCTAAGCCACTATTTTATGGCTAATCTCCATACCTCTGCCCAGGACATGATGAAAATCTCATAAATGATAAATAACATAGATACAAAGTCTCTAATACAAAACTTAATCAAGTACTTGACCTAACCAGTCTAACCATGATAGCCATTCCGTAAAACACATGGCGAACATGAAATTTACAGGTCATGAATGCATATATGAACATAGACCTAAAACTTATCTTAGGTTTACCAAGCAGGGCTAATTCCCTCTCACAATAAACACAATAACATCTACTAGTTCATGCATTCAATAACCATTCATTTATCAATCAACACATGATAAGATCCATAAATTGAATCTGTCATAAAACCATGCGTATAACCAACATATAACCAGATAAATTAAATGATAGAATAACCATTAAATCCACATAGTAACAAGTATAATAACTCATGAAATACAAAGGGGACTTAGATCTTATTAACATATGAAAAATCCAACCAAGTTAGGGAGTTCCATGTACCACCCGACCATAGATTGGGTTGAACCAAATATTTCTTTCAGCCAATCACCCCCATGCCATATTCCAAGCATGAATGTGGGATCTCATGGGATAAACCAATGCATAAACAACCAAGAGAATCTATAGGTTAAACCACCTCCACCCTCACCCTATCGTGATCTCACCTAAACTAATCTAGAGATCACAAAACCAAACTGAGCTTGGATGCCTTAGAATTCCTTCACTACCCCTTGAGGAATTTTACTGTTTCCACCCACCTATTTTGGGATTCCCAGAGAAAACCATATCCACCCCCAACCCTTGGGATTTTTTTGAGACCACCTCACTGGGTTCAAAACCTTCCTACAATCTAAATCTCAACCAACAATGAATTCCATCACACCATGGTTATCTAGAAATGGAAAGGCAAGGTTGAAACCACTATCACACTTGGAAAAATCCATGCCAATGACAACAAGAGAACCAAATACACACATGCATGAGCCATGCCTGCCAAAACCAGCTAGGAAATCACACATGAAACTTGTTACCTACAAGTGTTCCAGTTGAAGCTACTTGATCCAACTTTTCCTTTCTTGATCCTCTCCTTCCTTTTCTTTCTTTCCCAAATACTAGAGATCTCCAAGAATGTTCTAAGTATGCAAGAGTATCAAAGAGAGATAACAGAGAGAGATCTCTAAGCTAAATCTGACAAAAAAATCTTGTGAATTGATCCTGATAAGCCTTTTTATTATTTAGGCCTCTAATTTCTTCATTTTCCTCTATTTTTCCTTAAATTTTCCTCTCATGCAATTTTTTGAACATTCATCTTCAATTTCTCCTATTTTCCTTTATTTTTGTAAATAAAATACCAAGCCTCTTTTCCTTTTCAAATCCCTTACCATTTCCTTTGCTAGTTTCCCTTAGCCATAATAAACCAAATGAACACCCACTAGGATGTTTTTTTCCAAACATTCAGCTTGGAATACATGTCCCATTACCTTGGTCTTATTTTTCCTTTATTAACTTTATTGCATGAACTTATATCTTTGGGTTATTACAAAATGCCAGCATCCTAGAAGTAAGAGAAAAGCTAAATGTAAAGCTAATAAAAATTCCCCACAATAGGAAAAGTATAAAACTTAACCTGCTAAGCAAGTAGAAAAGTTTAAACCTCATTATCCTTGTCTTATTTGTGATGAAAAAATTATATTAAGCATTATCTGCATTGTTTCAATGTCAATAATTTTCTCAAAGGAACTTCAATCATGCTGGTTGTTTTGATAGACACTTTTCTTACTTAACAAACTCAAATGGTTGCACAAAATAAACCCTCTTCCCCTCAAATCTCTTCTGGCGTACTCATGTGTCAAGAGACATTTTTGGTGGCCACACAAGCCAAAGACTATAATCCTCATAGCGGAATTTTTGCTGATCAACCTTCCACATATACTATGCCTATTATTGATCCTTTATAGATCAAGCGACCAACTTTCGGCACAATGACTTGACCCCCTCCAAAGGGTGTCATTCTTAGGCCATCCTTAAGTCTGCATTCTTGAGCTACTCAAAATTACAATATTATAGAAGACTTAGCTCAAGTTCCCTTTATGATGTTGGCCCTCGACGTCCTTCAAAGTTTCCTTGCATATTGAAAAATTCTAGTATCAGGTATTGGTTGAATTGATCCCTCTGATTCAAGTTTGATAGTTTTTTACTTGGAAAATCATGTACCAATGTTCCTCCACTAACTTGCATTTCAAATTCAAGTTGTTGTGCATAGAATTAATGTATTTCATATCGTCATTGACAAAGGACCCTCAACTTGCATAATTTCCTTAATGTGTTGGAAACCTTTTGGTTCTCCCTCAATCAATCAATCGCCAAGAACATTAAAATCATTTGATGGTAGATGATTCAAACCCTATGGAATTATTAATGCATTGTTATTGAATTATAAGATAGTAACATTCAAAGTAGAAGTCATTGATGAACCTCTCGATTATAATATTTTACTTGGATGTAGCCAGACCTATGATATTTCAGATGTAGTTTCTACTCTTTTTCATGTACTTCACTTCCCCCATCAAGAGAAAATAGTCACAGCAGACCAACTCGCTTAATCTACTTTTGTTTGACGCACAACTGGTATTTTATGTTGTGTAGGTAAAGTTATGTTTCCTTATGAGGATGTTGGTGTGGGTATTTTGAAATATTCATTATTAATGGGAAATTTATCACTCCCACCACCCAACATTTCTCCTAATTTCTCTCGAATCAACATGGTTTTAGCTAGCACTAGTGGATTCCTTGTATCATATCACCCTCGGGTAGCACATAGTCTGTCAAAATATGAAAAAGATAGTCACCATATGCCATTTAGTCCAATTGAATTAGCTCATGAATTGATAAAATCTACCTTTGCGACTACTTTTGACGTGAATGATCGAATGAAGATGGTCTTACATCAATACTCCCAATCTTATTGGCTCATTTCCACTACATCTTCTAATCCTTTTGATTATATTTTTCCTACTACTGAGAGTATCATGTAGATTATGTCTTTAGGATAAATGATAGTAATCATAATTTGTCTCTTCTCCCTAGCCTTGATACTACTAAGAGTCAAACTAAAGCTAATATTTTGCCTAAGATAATTAATAACCCTCAAACTCCCAATTTGATCTATGATGTTTCATCTAAAGGGAATTTAGGGAACATATCCACAACCACCGTGATTGATATATTGATAAAATTTGGTATTGTAGAAAACATTCATATAGGTACCTCATGTTTTCCTGAATAATTCCGAACCTACACAACTCTATTTAAAGATTTTTTTTATATTTTGGCTTAGTGTTACAAAGAAATTCTTTGTATTGACCCATATCTTGTTTTTCATGAAATTAAGAAATATCACGAAACTAAGCATGTACAACAAAATCTTTTTCCAATTCATCCATAAAAATTCGTTTTTATCAAAGCTGAGTTTAAAAAACTTCTTAAAGTAGGTTTTATTTATCCTATACCTCTTACTTATTGGGTTTTCAATATTGTTCCAGTCAATAAGAAACAAGGTACAATCCACATTGGTATTGATTATATGGATATCCAAATAAGGCTTTCCCTAAAGACAATTATCCAACCCTTTTTATCGACCTGATTGTCAATGATTGTGCCAATAGTGAAATTATCTCCTTCATGAATGGATTTTAAGACTATAATCAAATTGATATAGTACCATTGGATCAACATGAAAAATCTTTTATTTGTATTTAGGGGACCTTTGCCTATTAAAAGCTTCCTTTTCGGTTTAAGAACTCCAACACTACTTTTCAACGAACTATGTCTTATGATTTTCATGAAATTAAGAATATTGTACAACCCTACCTTGATAATTGACCTACGCATTCTATGCATTGTCAAGATCACTCAAGACACTTACATGTCATTTTCTTCCAATTTTGACATTATGTAATATTCACTTATATCCACATAAGTGTGTTTTTTTTTGTGGATTCCATATGTCTTATAGGTTTCACTATATCCAAGAAAGGGATCTAAGTTGATCCCTTGAAGGTTGAGGCTATTCTAAATTTACCTCATCCTTCCACTTTGTGCCAACTCCAAAGTTTTTAAGGGAAGGAAATATTTTTACATCATTTCATTCTCGATTACACTAAGCTTACTAAAGGATTTACTCAAGTTTTAAAGAAATGGTTTCCCTTTATTTTGTGGTGATACCACTCAGAAAGCATTTAATGCTTTGAAAAATGTGTTAAGTAACACACTATTGTTGCACCCCCTAGATTATCATTAAGACTACTTTTTATATCTAGCTGCTTCAGACGGTACCATTACCATGGTACTTGTCCAAGAGAAAAATTGACATCATGAAAACGTGATCTAATCTCACTAGGAACCTCAATGCTTCTGAAATCAAATATTCACATGTGGAGTAATTGAAATTGGTATTTGTACAAGTTGTCCAACATTTTCCTCACTACATTCTATTGCATAAAACTACCATCATTTCTTATTACAACTCAAACAACACATTCTTACTAGATAAGTGCTAGGGGAAAATACTCTAAATGGATTGTTATCCTTCAATATTTTGATTTGGAATTTGAAAAAGCTAAATCTAATAAATCATTATATTTTGTTGAATTTATTTGTGCCCTTCCCTATACTAAAATTGTGGAAAAAGGTTTGATTCTTGAAATATCTATTTTTCCTAATCAATTGTTCTAACCACTAGTATGGAGTTATCCTTGTCTATCTCCAAACACAAAACTTTTGTCTAGATTTATCACATGTTTAACATCATTTAATTCGATAAAAATCTTGATAATGCATGATTGTCAATGATACCCTTTATTTTCGTCATATCGATACTATTTTTCAGCATTGTTTAACACATGAGTAAGTTGAAAGAGTTCTTAATGATTTCCATGCTAAAGCATGTGGTCGTCATATGTCTAGGTATGCCACTGCCCAAAAAGGTTTTGGTGTGGGATATTTTTGGCCATATATCTTTAAATTGCATATTGGCAGTCCAGAAATGTCAATTGTGTCAAATCTATAATTGAAAAATGTGCATACCTCTTGCTCCATGTTATCTTGTAGTTACTGTTGGCCCTTTTCCTAAATGGGGCATTGACTTCATGACATATAACTCTCACTCATTTAGGGGGCATGGGTACATTATCATTTCTGTCGACTATTTCACTAAATGGGCTGAGGCGATTCCTACAATAACTAATAATGGAAAAACTACAACCCTTTCTATACTAAGCCATATTATCGCTAAAATTTGTGTGCCCCAAGCCATTATCATTAATAATGGTTCTCATTTTTTAAATTATATGTTGTCAGAAATATCTACTAAATTGTGTTTATGCCATGAAAACTCAACACCTTACTATCTGCAGGACAATGGCCAGGATGAAGCAATAAACAAAGTTCTCATAACAGTACTTCAATGGATGATAAGGATTCACAAAAAAAAGGCACTTGATGCTTTTTTCGGCATTATGGGCATATCAAATATCTACCAAAATAACCACTAGTTTTACAGCTTTCAAGTTAGTATGTGGCCTAGAATTTGTTTTATCGATTGAATGTGAGATCCCATATTTGAAATTAGCCATCGAACTATTCCTTACTACTTCTATTGAGGAAGGACATCTTCTGTTTTTAACACATTTTGATGAAACTTGTTGTGACATTTATTTGGCTAATGAGGCCCACAAGAATGGTGTTAAGGCTTATTATGATAAAACTATTAAACCTCCAACCTTTAGGGAAGGTGCCTTGGTCCTTCTATATGATCAAGAACATGATAAGTTAGGAGTTGGTAAGTTTGATCCCATGTGGCATGGCCCTTATATAATCAAATGAGTGTTAGAAAAAGGTTCTTATGACCTAGTCTATTATGTGGGAATTCCCTTAGGAGAACCCAGAAATGGGCTTTACTTTAGAAAGTACTATGCTTAGAATATTTTTGCATGACTACATTGTATGTTGTGTACCACATTTTGGTGTGCTACTTTTCTCTTTTTGAATTTTTTTTTGTCCTTCGCTTCTTATATTGCATTTTTCTTGGTTTTCACATGTCGTTGTTCCTTTTACCTTATGTCGGATTTGTTAATGGTGATAGTTGCAGTACTCAGAACCTTGCATCTGTCACATGGGAAATCTATATGCCTATTGATGATTTGGTGAGTTTACATGGCCTATGTCTTGGTCATACAAATAATAATATCGTGAAGTATAGTGCAGTTATTGAACTGTTATCTGATACCATTTCTCTTGGTATTTGATGTTTATTTGTTCGGCCTTATTCTCAACTCATGGCGCTACAATAAACAATTTTCATTCCATCAAAATTCCTACTTTTTTAAGAGTATATTGAAGGGTTTGTCTCTTGGAACGCAAATATGAATATCTAGAATATCAACACATTCCAAGAAATATTAATACATAAAAAAACACTCTAGTCAATTATATATTAGATAGACATTTACGAATCTTGTAAGTTCCAAACATAACACATTTCATAAGATAGTAACCAAATAGAATCCATTTTCATTAATAGCTTTTGCAAGATGTTTTTTTTAACAAAATGTGTTGAGAAAACACAAGGGCTACCAAATTTATATATCAAATACATATCAATAAAATAAAAATCCAACCAAAGTATGTATAATCAATATCAAGGCATAGAATGTTCATGGTAGTACACTACTACCCAAGCCACTCATCGAGGCAAATGACTCATGCAATCTGACACTCCAGCTATGTGTCATTGATATCATTGAGGTACATCCTCCTTTCATGTATCTACTATACCTAAGTAAGACCCTCAAGGTTTTTCTCTACCTCTTGGAGATCCTCTGCTACTTCATGGACATAATCACCCAATCTAGCTAATGAACATGCCTATGGATCGGTGACTTATCGGATGTGATAGAAATTAAATAATAGAACAATGGAACGCATAAAATTTTACAAAAACAAAAACATAGAAAAGCATAAAATAAGAGAGACACAAATATACATGGTTCACCCAATTTGGGCTATGTCCACAGAGAAACAACCATTCCTTCCTTTTATATTATCTAACAAACTAAAGGGGTACAACCTACAACAAATATGTTGTAACTACATCTTCACTCTGACACAATCTCATCTCTTCTTCTCACAAAAGAATAAACAGTTGCAATACAATTCCCTCTTATAAACTAAGGTTTCCTTCTAGGGAAAAAAACCCTAAATTAACATAACCTATACCGTCAAATATTTTGCCTAATGAACGACCTAGATTGACTATGAAATTATAATATTTTACAAGGAAATTATTATCTAAATTTTACTTTAGGAGGTGTTTCCTCGGAGCCCCCACCATGGGGGGGTTGTGATGGCACTAGTGGGGGGCCAAGCCCACCGACAACCCCCCTGCACTAGAGAAATTTTCATGTCTAAAATGGGCCTAAAAAAAATGTACAACCAAAATCAAATTTATAGGAAGCAATAGGATTCAAGATGATGATATCAACCATGGGGGATTATTCATCATTTTTGGAGTAAAAAAATAAAAAGATTAAAAAATTAAAAAACTACTTTTTCAACTCGTAATTTCAAGTTATTTCCCTATAGTTTTACTCAAAATTTGAATGGGAACACATGTTCGATGAAAAATTTAATTCGTCATCCAAGGAGTACCCACGTTGCATACTTTCGATAGACCCTGCTACACGAAAAATGAGAAATACATGAAAAGACGTTATTGCAGTGACATATTTTCATGTATTTCTCATTTTCCGTATAGTAGGGTCCATCGAAAGTATATGACATAGGTAATCCATGGATAAGGAATTAAATTTTGCATCCAATGATTTCTCTCACTTGAAATTTTAGTAAAATCACAGGGAGATAAGTTGAAAATACAAGTTCAAAAATTAGTTTTTTCTTTTTCCCCTCTAAAACGTAATGATGTAAACTAATATTATTTTATTATTTCCATTATTATTTTATAATATTGCTTAAGAGGCACATTTTACACCTCAAAATTTCTCTAATGTTAGGGACTGGGATCCAAATGCAGTTGAAAAAAAACCTCTAAATTAGGAAGATAATCAAGCTCTACACCCAACAAGCTGGTCGAACCGGTCCAATATTCAGCATGTCAAAATGGTATTAGTCTTAACATGACAAGAAAAATTAAAATGAAAAAAATACATAAAAAACAAAATATGTCAAAATTCCTTTTTACATGATGCATACCACTAATCTCCCTCTGGAAGAGCTAAAACTGGATCTCCTTGGAAATCCATGCCTAGATATGGATAATCCTTGATCATGATTAGTTGGTTCCAAAACCATCTCAAAAACATGGGACCAATTGAACACTAATGACCGCCTACATGGTGTGCCATCAACACAACCCATATATTCATATGAGGTATTCTCGGTGCAAGGTCATCAACATCTATCCCTTGGCACGAACGCATGAGGGGTACCCTTTCTAGGAAAAAGAACACTAAAATGAAGCCACATCCAAATTGTTTCAGATAATCTATCTTGAATTTAGTCAGTTGTTCTTTAATGTTTATTTCTATCCCTTCACACTAGTTGAAAATAGTGGCCTCCTTGCATTTCAAAGCATATTGCATTTTTACTTTGGTAACGAAATGTAGAACTTCACTTTCTACTATATAGGTGATAGTGAATAGAACAATTCTTAGTGGAAGATTTGTTACATTCGTAATCATAATATTTCTACTGATTTTTCTTATTCCCATAGAACAATGTCAGATGATATAGTCATCAATAGTTTCACTTCCTCCCCTTGAATTAGTTAGTGAAACTCGGGCTCCTTTTTTTGAAAGCCCGGACAAAAAATATATGTCCTCCAC
The DNA here is from genome assembly GCA_031772625.1 of Pinus tabuliformis. Taxonomy (NCBI): domain Eukaryota; kingdom Viridiplantae; phylum Streptophyta; class Pinopsida; order Pinales; family Pinaceae; genus Pinus; species Pinus tabuliformis. Next base: position 68,712,283 of record CM062818.1, read on the forward strand.
ATCAGTGGTGAAGGTATGAACATCAACTCGAAAGAGTTGCTCATCTTCATCCAAAATCCTCACCAAATTTTCCAATAACTCTAACTAAGCTCTCATGCCAAGAATCAAGAAAATTTTCACTAACCTACATTCACGAAGAGATATATATGTATTTGGATCACTGGATGCAATTATATCTTCTCCTTGATGCTATCTTTCTCTCCACTCTAACATCATGATGATAAGAAAAACCTGAAAACATCAAGAGGAAAAATTATTAGCCCAGCTATGAGGAGCTTGTACAAAACCTTATTTTTCTTACAGGCATAAGACTTCTTCATAAACCTTATAGGCTTGAGGTAGCTCTTACGTACACTTTTCCTTTCATCAAGAAGGAAATTTACATCCATCTGGTGTAATAAAAGGTATCATAAGGATAATAAGCTCTTAACATAAGTGTACCAGACAGGATGTTCCTTCTCCCTCTTACTGAGGTAATTCATAGATTTGTACTTTTCTAATATTTCCATGCATTCAATATTTGGAATTCATTAAGGCATACTTCAATCTAACTAATTTCTGAAATCATATTGAGTTCAAATTCTAACTAATCCAATATCTTTGAACATAAGTCATCTTGTCATAGGACTTATTCTTCCATTACTTATTTCTTCTGCGATAATGTTGGCAACCTTCATTCTGTACCTACAAACCTCTCTAGGAGGCCATGGAAGAATAACTAAGAAAGGAATACAACCAACAAAAATATATAGAGATAATAGACTAATAATGAAGTAGCAATGGAAAAAATAAAAAACTAGTAATATCTTAAGAATGTGTTAGCTCACTCTTAATCTCAGCCTTCTTAGTTTTGGCACAGAACTAAATAATCCTTCATGCGAACTAATTACATAAATATTGAAGTCCATAACCATTGTGTGAAGTGCCAAAAATTGTCTTCTCATGTTTAGTTTCCTAGTACTATAGGAAATCAAGTTCAAAATATATTGGAAACCTTTGAGCACTATTGGGGGGTGGTGGTGAATCAATAGTGTGACTTATTCACATTTTTTTCCTTTGATTAACTTTATTGAATCACACACTTGTTAGTAGCTTCACATAGATCATCAAAAAGTAAATGATAATCATATAAACATAGAATCATCATGAACTAAAAGAAAACCATCAAAGAACAACCACAAAAATAATCATCACACATGATACACAAGATTTCTGGTGGAAACCCTTTTAGGAGAAAAAACACCCTCATTGTTGTTTCTTTTCTCGGAATCTCTATTATGTCAAGAAATATCTCTTTTACATAGTTAGCTAACTCCCTACATCAACTTGGATACTCGACCTCATATACAATAGGCCAACACCAATCAACCAGGAGACTTGATTCTACTGATCAGCTCGAAAGACACTGCTCTCACATGGATCTATGGCCCCTACTATCGTTGAAGGCCACCATGATCAACAATCCTCACCCAACTCTAATTATACTATGCAACTCTAATTGGATGGAGAAACTATTATTTTCACTGAAGTTTCAATATCACTGCTCCAATCTCATGAATTCACTACTCCTCTACACTATGTGGACCTCATTTCGTCTATTTTCAAACTAGATGCAAGACTCTCTGCTCAACTAGACTCAGTACTACAATACAAACTCCAGAAACAAGACACCCTCAATAAATCAATCAAAAACCATAGATAACATGCTCTTAGCACTAGAACATAGTGGAACAAATACAACTATCAATAATATAATCATCCAATAGAAAAACCTCTACTCCATATCCCTCTAATAAACTATAGTATAGAAACCATGAATCTGATCTGAAAATTGATGTTGTGCTTTAGAATTCTACAGCAACACTGCCATTTACACGCACACACTAAAGCTTATATGCTCTCACTCAATTCTAGGGCATTACTCCACTATACATCCTTCTCTAACTCACTCTCATACTCAATGTCCAACCACCAAACAACTCCAAACTTGAATATATAAAACATGGAGGGTGAAATTGACCTTAGGCATGGGATCAAAGGTGCACAAATTAAACTAAATCAATCTAGTAACACCACTACTTATGCCCTAAAGGTGTTCACGCCATTGGAGGGCCTTTTTAAACTATTCCCAACCCTTACAACTTATTCTAGAAGCCTATGGGAATTTCCATGCCGATTTTCATTTGGCTTGCGTGAGGAATGCAGAGCATTTTTCATGAAAAACCTTAGTCACACACACAACACTAGTTGAACTTGACTGGACTCATACACATGCCTACTTCCCAGTGACTAGAGCATCTTAATCACATGTACAAGCCTACATGGGAGCGACTAGGGAAGAGCATAAGGAAAAATAATGGAACTTTAATTCAAAACCTCTTCCACCTATTGGATCACCTTCTCGAGCATTTGTACATGCCTCCATACCTCTTCCAATCTCAAAAACACCTCAGCAAATGGATAAAGTAGGTCTCCTAAGTGTCACTACCAAATTGACCTAAAGGCCAACAAACAATGTTTGCAAGAGTGCCAACAAGTCCTCCACTCTCCAACAAACATATGCACAAGTTGCAACACATGTGTACACTACTGAAGCATCTCTGCATCATCAAGCCAACACAATGTTGCAACAAGTCATCTCTATGAGCATAGATGAAGACCTAGTATACCAACTCAACTAGTATGCCATCTCAGAAACATGAATGGCACTTGAGCCATCATCTCCATCACATGTATATTTGCATCATCCACCAATGCCAACACAATCATGTCAATTCCAACTCAACTAGCTGCAACCATGCTACAAGGAAGGCGTAACACATCAACTAGACTACATAGGGTTGACATCAATGCCAACATAAGCTAACTTCCATCATGAACCAATTCCAACATCATCTAGTTGGACAAATTCACATCATGATTCCAACAATATCCCCCTTTGGCATTGATGGAAACCACACACAAACTCTAGATCAATCTCTTCTACCACTCCCCCTTTGACATCAATGGAAAAGGGTCATCTCCATCTAATAAAGCATCAAAACTGAAGAAAAAATATTGGAGCAATTAAAATGGCTAAAAAGTAATGCATACCACCCAATAACCATACTCTTCACATCAACATAAAGCAACACATAAACCAATCAACATTAAGAGTGGTGTATCCAATCAAACACCTATAGCAACAGTATCAATACACTAACATGACGAAACCATAAGAAACCTAAATCAAAATATGCACATGAGGGTCCAAACAACACACTCCACATGGAAACCACATAGCAGCACAATCAATCTACCATCTCTAAACATAATATGTGTTGGAAATGTTCTCACTACTGAGGGGGGAGGGGGGTGAATCAATAGTGATTATCATTCTTAACTTTTGTATTTCTTTCCAATTTATTGAAACATTCACACATGATGCCATTAGTATATTAGTTCATATAATGTGTTAACCAACAAATAAAATACATTGATCATCACAAGAAATCCATAATACAATCAAATAATCACACGCATAAAAGACACAAGGATCTCTGGTGAAAAGTGCACCTCTGAAGAAAAAAGCACCCTTTGTTGTTGCTGCTTCTCTGCCTATAATTTCAATAATCAAGAAAATCAATTTACATCATCATAGTTGGCTATGTCCAGTAAGGAAATTTCTCATATGACAATGACTAAGTGAACACCCATTCACACGATACTCCCATCCCATAAAAGCCTCACCCAACAACTATTGGACTATGAGAATTCTACTTCCTCTACTTAAGCTACCTACACCCATAGGAAAGGAACACCCATCCCTACTTCACCAAGCTATCTCAATTTTTTGATCAATAGGTCCACATTTCACAAATTTTCAAACTGGACCCCTTCACAATACAACAACAACTTTTTCTCTTTGATATGCTCAATACATTATCTCAAACTCAATATCACTCAATCAACACAACCTACAAAATGCATAAGCTATGTCTCAAACAAAACAAGATCACTGCAAGACACCAACACTACTAAAAAATGGTCTCCAAGAATATGCAACAATCCTTCAATCAAATCACCAACTCATCAATCCAATTCTCAAGCATTGACTCAAGGAACCAAACAACTCACATAGAAACACTTCTACACATCAACACATTCAACAAATCGACTTGAAACCCTGCAGTAAATCATCGAAAGATGCTACAAAAATAAGTAATACCTGGACACACAAACATCATATCATCAAACTATATTGAGATCCAATAATATATGATCCATGTATTACATAACTTTTGTATCAGACTCTGCAAATTTTGTCTTTGGTTGTAAACTTCGCCTTTACAAATAGTGAGAATTGTCCTCTACATGCATCACACTATTTTCTCATCTCAAAGGTTTATTTCTATGTGTGAAATTCTCAATAAACTCAACCTCTATAACATTATGTGTTACAGGAGGTTCCCCTCTTCTCTCTACCCAAAGATCTGCTTTGTTCAGAAATAATACAATGGTAAATGTGCTGCTTCTTTTAAACAAATTTTTCCACTACTCCACTACTTACTCCATTAAAGCATTCACACTTCAATATTCCTTATAACATATTTATTTAGTTGCTCACACATGCCTAGAGAAAGTCAATTGGAAAGCTAGGTCACTCACATGGGATGTCCTCCAAGCGACTAGACTATTCTAGTCACTCTAATGACCCACCAAAAGTGTGACTGGGTAGAGGATGAATGAAAAAAACAAGATCTTCAATTCAAAACTGCCTCTAGCTTCTGGCTTAATATCTCTAGCACCTATAAACCTTTACAATTCATGACAAGCCATAAAACCATCTCTGCAACCTCCTTTTGAACTTATACATGATGTAGTCACCATCAAAGCAAGAACCAACTCATGAGAGAAGAAACTATATCAAGCAAAATCAAACATGAAGCTCAATTGTAGAAGGAAACTTGATGCATCATAAACACCTCTACAACACCTTTAAACATCATCACGAGCATCAAGGTGAATGTCATCTCATGAGACACCGCAAACATCAACCAACAATCAATGGCCATCTCAACACAAGCATCATCAACATGAAGCCTAATTTACCAACCAAAACACAAAGCTATCAAAGCACCTGCAACATAAATATCTTCCATAGCAACCATAGAGACCAATACCATCAAGAAATCAAGCATATTCATACCATCTCCAAACCAAGTCTAGCATACCATCTCCAAACCAAGTCTAGGTTAACATCAATGCCAACCATCACTCACTACATCACTCATCAATTATAACGTCTTCACAACATCAATGCCAACAACATGAGGCCAAAAACCCCAAATGTCATAGCATATCTTGAGGCACATCATAACCACTTCCAAGTGAAGCATAATTCCAAAAATTTATGGATGAAGTAAATAGGAACATATAATACTCCCCCTGAACATATGCCATCTCCAACATTAGATTCAACCTGTATTGAATTTCTTCTGTTGCAAACATTGCTTCCTTTCCAAGAAATAAGCATCATATGGACTAAGAATCCACATGACCATGACTCAAATGACATATACATTGATAAATACATGTTTGTAGTAGCAACATAAAAACGTCATACATGACCATTATATGACCATAACATGACATCATGACTCATGATCAGATGACCCAAAAATAGTACAACATAAGTATATGGATCCTTGAGAATTTTACATGGATATATCAATAAATACATGGATTCTATGATCAACTCCTATGAACCAATGACTCAAATACATAACATATCATGATTGTTACATCAACATTAGCCCATACATGTGGTTGCAAAATAGACTCATGATACTCCTCCATCACAAGTCTATCACCATAATGACTTAATCTACAAATGAATACACCCTCTACCAACATAAAATGATGATAAAATAGAAAACAAATGGTTATAATAAGCTGCATATAACATCCCATACATTGTTGGTCCATGTGTTAAGTCACATATGCATGTCATTTCCACACTGTCTCCATGCTAGTATAGTTGAAACATGATCAATGAATGATACAAGCCTTGAAAAACATAGTTTCCCATGAGCATGATATACCTCATATGAAATTATCTGACTGATTTGAAAATGCATGGAAGAGCTGGATAAAAATTCATTGCTGCTAGAACTCCTCAATCTCCTAATGCTCCCCTTGACACCATGTTAGTCTCATGTGTACCTCTACAGTCAAGTAGATATATCATGCAAGAATGGACTGCAGTAGGGTATGATCTCTCCTACTTTGAATCTAATGATGAAGAGTACTTCCTTGGCCTCTTCTTACTCTTCACTCTTCCCTTCGACACATACACATTATCCGGGGTCTTGAATCCTCTTGCAATCACTCTCTTTGATCCTTCTTTCGAAATGATGCAACCTTTGGAGTTGAAAATCAGTTCCTTTCCTCCATCAACCACTTGGCTCACACTAAAAATATTATGCCTTAATCCTTCAATGAGTCAAACATCATATGCATTTGTCCTCTTCTGAAAGATATTGGATTTACTACTTCCTAACACTCTTTCTATTTCATTTCCTTCAAACTCAACACAGCCAGTATTGGGTCTATTGAGAAAATAAAATTTCCTCCTATCTCATGACATATGGTGTGAGCATCCGATATCAATATACCACATGTCATCCTCATGATGCAAACAAAGTGAAATGCCACATCTTCCAAGTTGTTGCTCCTTCTTCTTCCATGTGTTCCTTGGTTGTGCATTCTATTTTGTCTGCTGCTTTTGAACCAAAATCCTCAAGGATCTAGGCACCTTATAATCCTTGAAATGTGCCCAGAATTATGACACACATAACAATCTATATGACCAAGATATGTTGCCAAAGGATCTGATCTCTTGCTTCTCATATTGTACCTCCATCTTCTCATGCTAGATCTACAATCAATGACTTTATGCCCAAACATATTACAAGCAAAACAATGACCATTGAAATAAACATGTATACCTAAATGTAGGTCCTCCTCTTTGTTGATTATACTAGTGCATGGGTGTGTGCATTCTTATCCTACAAGAAGCTTCCACATGTCCAAAATTTTGACGATTGAAACACTCAATATCGTCCATCAAGGGGGAAAAGGAGTTTTGTCTTCTCCTTTGGAAACTGTTACCTTCAACCATAGGAGAAAATTTTCTTCTAGCTTTGAAAGCTCCTTTTGGTGTTCTACTTTAATGCTACTGGTGAATTATTTCCTCTCTCCTTTCTTACTGCTATTGTTGGTCACATTCTTAGTTGCACGATTCTTTGGTTCTTCTATTCTTTCCTACATGCACTATTGACTCTCCCTTTAGAAAATTTCTTACAGATTTTTTCACTACTATGGTGCTCTTTACTTGCTCCAGTTTCTGGTCCCTTTCTTTAATATCCTTCCTTAATTTGGAAATCACACCTTCAAGTGCTTTAAAATAATATTTCCTATCTTTTTTCTTGCTGCAATTGACCTCTTCTATTCTTTTCGATTCAGCCAATTGTGTTCTCAAGGTAGTGATATCTTCCTTGAGACTTTTCTCCTTTTCAGCACAAACCTGTAATTTCTTTTCATTCTCCTTACATGCATCTGTTAGTCTACCAATCTCACTAGAAAATTCTTCATTGACAACCATGGCAGATTCATGTTTAGCGTTAAGGAGCATATAACTATGATCACCATTTTCTTCACTAACTAGATCTAAATTATTATCACCACTGCTATTCAAAATATAATTAAAAAGTAAATCAATGCAAATTATACCTTCAAATTGATTATCCTCTTGTACAATTAGTTCAATCAGAGCTTTATTTTTCCTGGATCTCTTCTTCTTATTCTTCTTTTTGCTGCTCTTCCCTAGCTCTTATCCATTTTTGTACCAACTTGATCCAAATACCATATGTAATTTGTTCCAAACCTTCTTGGTAGATTTTAAATCTCCAACCTATTCTAAGTCTGCATTATGAAGTTTTTCGAGAATAATTCGCTTTGCTTGAACATTTTGCTTCACTTCTTCGAATGAAGGTGAATCATCATCATATCCTTCACAAAATAATATCCACAAGAAAAAAAAAATTATATTTCAAACTTCTTGCCAAATCTTGAAATTTGCAATAGTAAGAGCGGGTATTCCTTGAGAGTTCAACCTAAAAAAATTAAAAAAAAAAAAAAATTAATTAATAAATTAAAAATTAAAAAATCAAAAAATTAAAAAAATTAAAAAATAAATAAATAAAATAAAAAAAATAATATATATATATATATATATATATATATATATATATATATATATATATATATATATATATATATATATATATATATATATATATATATATATATATAGATATAGATATAGATATAGCCGAATTTGGTTTTTTAACCTGGGAGAGGACTAAGGCGAAAGGGTTTTGCTTTAGGGTTTGTGTAGCTGGTTACCATGATGGGGTGAGGAGGAGGGAGTTCTACTCCCTCCTACAGTGAAGTAGCTATGGACAAAAGCAAGGGAACTGGTTCCCATCACTTCAAGAAACCATTGGAGGTGGCAACAGAGATTACGAATAATGAAAAATCGGAAACCATCGGACCTCAAGAACATGAAGAGAACCATGATGAACATAGTAAGGAGAAGAGGATAGAGTGTAACAGTCAAAAAGTTTCTCCCATGAAACATCAGGGGCATGTAAACCCAAGGCGACCACTATTCCTCAAGTCATTTTACGTGACCCACTGCTGCAGGTGCACAGGAACACATGGTGGAATATGCTGTTATCTGTAAATCCATGGGGATTTGGTCGATGGAGAAGGCTTTGCAAGCATGGATAAGGAACCACTAGAAACCAAAGGGGAAAATTGACCTTCACCTTGGGTCCAAGGGTTTTTTCATGGCGGTGTTCACAAGCCTAGAGGACAAAGACAGAGTGTTCGAAGGAGGACCCTATTTTTACGCGTCTACAGGCCTTTACATGAGACCATGGGAAACGAACTTTGTCCCATAATGAGAGACATTCACCTCGTTATCGGTATGGATAAGACTCTACTCCCTTCCTTTAGATTATTGGCTGCTAGAATCTCTAAAGGCTATCAGTAACAAGCTAGGGCATTTTATAAAAATTTCATATGCTACCTTAAGAGGCAAATACACTTCCTTTGCCCCGTTATGTGTAGAAATGGACTTATCTGGGGCACTTTCAGATGCAATCATTTTGGAAGTGTATGACGAGGAATGGGTGCAAACGGTAGACTATGAACACATCCCATTCAAGTGTCGTAAGCGCCATGAACACGGGAACCTATATAGGGACTGCCCTTTGAACAAACTAGAGAGCAACACAAAAGCCACCACAGGCAAGGATCCTGAAGGCTTTAATAAGGTAGGGGGTAAAGGGAAAGGAGGCAAGAGGTACTAAAAGAAAAGCACTGAAGATTACCAAACGAACCACAATAGTTTCAATATCTTAGAAGAAGAAGTTGAAAACAATGTGGCAAACTAGGAACCAGAGAATATTCACAATGAGAAGGAAGGGGATGCTAGCATGGAGGAGATACCTGAAAATAGAAAACAAATATATGATACGCAAAATATGATGGAGCTCAGCAGGGACCACGAGATGACTCCAAGTGAGATAGGAATGGAAGACCATGAACTGCAAGAGATTCTAGAGAGGGAGAATTTAGATCTAGAAAATTTTCTGGAACAAGGAATCACTAAAAGGGTTGATTCTCTGCCAAAAGTGGAGTTTGATAGTGTTTAGTAGATTTTCCTCTGGATATCACAAATAAGGTGCTCTTGAGTCAAAAGAAACCATGGCATCTAGTAGAATAAGGGAGTGAAAACGATGGAACACTGATGCTTTCTTGAAATAATTCGTGTAGGAAAAGAGGAAGGAAGAAACAGAATGAGCTATTGTCTGAATGTGGAAAACTTATGATTAACTCAGGTAAGATGAAGGATCTTTCCAGTTACTCCTTTACAAACTTTTCTTAATGAAGCTTACAACCTGGAACATTAGGGGTCTAGGAAGTAAAAGGAAACAAAGAAATTTAAGTAGTCGAATAAAAGAAGAAAAATCAGATATGATTTTTATTCAGGAAACAAAATGTTCGATGGACAAGATCAGAGAGATACACAGCAAATGGTTAATCAAGTATGAATATCTAGAGGTAAAAGAAGATAACTCAGCGGGGTGGATTCTCACTCTATGGGATCCTTAAAAACTTGGAATCCTAGATGCTGAAGCTTCTAGGAATTATCTATCGATGGTGATTCAACCTTTGGGGGATAAGGAGATCTACATTATCACTAATGTCTATGGACCTAAAAAACTAGAAGACAAGCTAAAGCTTCTCACATCCCTTAAGGAACTGAGGGAGAGACATCCTAATATGCCCTGGATTCTGGCAGGGGATTTCAATATGATTAGATCTTTTACAGAAAAAAGGAGGTACAAGGAAACTAGGCAGGGACTCCACTGCTTTCCAGAACTTCATGAATAACATGGGGCTAGTGGACACAGAAACAACAAATGGTATTTTTACTTGGAGCTTCTCAAGTTGCCTATAAATTAGACAGATTCATAATATCAAAGGCCTTGATATGTCAGCTTTAATCCTTCCCTTCGGAGGCTCGGATCACTAGCCTGTCTAGATGGAAGCTACTTTTAAGGGTACACCAAGGAACAGACCCTTTAGGTCTAAAAATATTTGGCTCTCTCACCCTGACTTCACCAACAATATTGACAAATGGTGGACAGAAGATAGGCCCGTTCAAGGTACTAAAATGTTCATACTACAGTAGAGACTCAAGCACATCAAATCTAGGCTTAAAGATTGGAATAAACAAGAGTTTGGCAATATTTTTAAAGCCAAAAAATAAGTTGAGAAGAAAATCCAAGAGATTAATCAAATCAACATCCTAGAGGGTTTTACAAAGGAAAGGAAAATTCAGGTTGATTCTCTGCAGAATGATTCGGAGGATCGGTGCTTGAAAGAGGAGATTTTATGGAGACAAAAATCGAGGGTGCACTGGATAAGAGAAGGAGAAAGAAACAAAAAGATTTTTCATAGATCAACTTTGGATCACAGATCTCATAACAAAATTTCCAAACTCAAAGATTCTCAAGGGAAAGAGATTGTCTAACACATAGAAATAGAATCAGTCCCAGTTCATCACTTCAGTAGCATAGCAGAGGAGCCTCTCATTGAAAGATACCGGTTCATTAACAAATTCACAAAGTTCATTCCTAAACTTGTAACTAAGGAAGACAACCACAATCTTAATAGGCCAGTGTCTGAAGAGGAGGTTAGTGAGGTCATCAATGAGATGCAAAATGGGAAAGTTGCTGGCCCTGATGGTTTCAATGTGGATTTCTTCAAAGCTTTTTAGAAAACAGTCAAACAAGATATCCTTGAGGTTGTAGAAGACTCTAGAAGATCCAAAACTATTTTGAAAGCTCTTAATGCCTCTTTCATAGCTTTGATTCCAAAGCAGGAAAAAGCTATTATATCAAATAGATTCAGACCCATAGCTTTATGTAATGTGGTGTACAAAATTATCTCCAGGGTGATTTCTAACAGACTAAAGCCTCTTCTTCTTACTCTCATTTCAGAGGAGCAAACTAGTTTTGTGGAAGGAAGACAGATTCTCAAAAACATAATATAAGCACATGAGGTGGTACACTCTCTCAAGAGCAAGAAGCAAGTTGGTATGATAATCCAACTGGACCTAGTGAAATTTTATGATAAGCTAAGTTGGGCATACATCAAGGAGGTGCTAAGAGCTTATGGATTTGACCACAACTAGATAAGATGGGTTATGGCCCTTGTATCCTCGATTAGTTTCTCAATTCTTCTTAATGGATGTCTCTCTAGAACTGTTACACTAAAATTTGTCACCATGACTATTTGCAGTCAATATGGCTCCATAAATTATCATACTATCCTCCTTGGCAAGTCTTATACCTCTGCTCCTCATGTCAAACTCCAAAAAAGAGAGAAAGTCCTTAAAAGTCAATACAACTCTGGTTACACAGTTTCTCTTACCCTTACCTGCGTGTACGCACCTCAAGTTCATAATACCTGCGTACTTGTACGCTCTGTCTGTAAAGGGGTGGGTGCGTACTCTTGTAAAGGTCAAAAGGCGCAAGTTTTACTTCAAAAAACTTACTTGTGGTCGATTCTAGAGAATTCTAGAAGATGGTTTGACGTGGATTGAGCGCCTCCAGATGGTTCATGCATCCCTATGAAAGAGGAACTTATCCTATCAAGAGGGGAGCTATCCCATTGAAAGAGGGGCTTATCCCATTGATGGTGGACCTAATTAACTTCCTCCAAAGCATTATAAATACAGGCATTGGGCCAGAGGGAGGGGAGGTTGAAAGCTGAACATTCCTAAGGGTAGATGCTGCTGAAATTAGGACTCCCTTTTAGAGCTTGAGAGGAGAGATTCCAATCCTTTCTTAGTTTCATTTGGAAGTCGGTGAGCTGATCAAAGTAAAGGAGAACTCTTGCTGGACCCTGGGAGGGACCTGCACAACACCAAGGCACTGGTTGTAATGGTTTCTTTTGTTTCCAATTAATACAATTAAGTTCATTTTTCTCAACAAGTTGTTATATATAATTTGTTTCATAAACTCCTTGGTCTTTATGATGAATATGTTTTATTATATGAGTTATTCAGGTGCTATGTAATCGTTTGCTTGTTAGTGAATGCAGTCTTGAAGGAGAAGGAGGAGCTCATCTGGATCAGAGAGGCTTGGTTGCTACAAACAGCGTTGGACTAGAGGTAAGACTTGAACACCTGATTGCTTTTATTTTAAATGTATATTTAGGGAAAGATAGTGCTTGATTGTCTTGTTTGTCACTAGAAAGCCTTAGCTTCTAGGGAGGTCAGTTTGGTCCGCAAAATTGACTCTTTCCGCATGACAAAATGGCGACCATACTGGGGAATCCATGGATTTGATTGATTTCTCTTTTGATTGATACTTTGATTTGAGAAACGGTGATTTGTTTCTGTTTTTGACTTGATGACTGTGGGATTGGGTGAATTTAGTTAATTTTGAGTTAGTTTTTATTTTTCATAGTTTTGGGAGAGGTACGCACCTTCTTAGTTAAGCACAGTGCATACCTCTACGCACTTTTTCTTTGTGCAAAGAGCATGGACGCACCTGTGTAAACAGGTTGCCTGGTACCCTGTCAAAAATTTGAAAATTCTAAATTTTTCTCTTTTTTATCAGTTTAGAATTTGTTTATAGGTTTTAGCCATTGCCCAGACCTGCTTGTTCCCTGTAAAAAAACTTTCCTTGGTTAATTTCATTGGCATTCCTACTTTAAGCTTTTATCAATTGGGTGTTTTGAGTCTCTTTTTTGAGAAATTCTTAATTTGATTTCCTTTGGTCATTACTTGGAGGTTTGTCTCAGTCTTTTCACATTTTTGCATCTTTTGCACTTGTTTTTGCAAAAAAAATTCCCCCTCATTCGTCGGGGGGGGGGCTAAATTGTGTATGAGTGATAATCGCCTTTGAGTGTTTTTATTTTTTGATCTTTGGAACTCTCACCCAATTTTCTCGACTTGCACTTGATTGGTTCTTAGATTACATTAGAATCGTCTTGTGTTTGAGAATTCTCTTGCATAGATCACATTTGCATAATTAGAATTCTCATTTTCAGAATATGAATGAAAATGTGCATAGATTACATTTGCATACTTTTCAAGTGAATTGTGCATAAATTACAATTGCATAGTTTACATTCTGAAAATTAAATCGTAGATTTAGATCAGTTTTCTTTGATTTGAATTTACACAAAAATAAAAATAAAAAAAAATGTTTTGAAATTGATTTGCATTAGTTTTTCTTGATGAAATTAATGCATTAGACAATTTGTTATATTTTCTCTTAGTGATCAGTTTTTTTTTTTGCATTGTTGGAAGTGAATGGAAACTCTCTCCTTACTTTAGTTAGGATTCATCGAATTGAAAGGATTACATTATCATATTCGATTGCATTCAGTTTTGAGTCGGGTCATAACACCATTGGTTTCATATCCATTTACCCCTTTGAGTAATAACAGCCTAAATAACACAGCGCTTAATTAAAATTCATCTAGTAATTTTTACATTTCTAGTCTCTGATACACCAACATAGCTTAGGCTAGTGTCTTGGAGTAGGAGAGTAATTAACTCTCCAAGACAATAAAAACAAAAAAGTAGCTGTATCTTGCAGTAGGAAGAAACCCAATTGTTGCATTTATACTCTGGGAAAGCTCCTCTTAAAGGAGAAGCACGAGATCATGTCCGAACCAGTGTGGGAATCAATCCTTCCTCATTGGAAACGACGCCAGATATTCACGTATTAAAAATGGTAAACCTCGGATTAACCATTGTCAAGGAGCCTGGGGTCACTTGTTGGTAAACCTTGGATTATGTCAAGGAGCCTTCAAGGGGATTGAGCTTGCTACTCTGCCCTTGCGTGCGTATCGGATCGTAGATTGTTCCCCCAGGTGTATTTGTCTCAGTTGGTAACCTTAGTGGCCATATTCTTTAGGATTCTTCCTGAGGTGACAGTGGTGGGAAGATCCCACTGTACCTGGAGCGGACGTCGGCTAGACTCACTTGGATTTTCTGGGGGGTTCACTTCACTCAAGACAGTTAAGTGGAGGAACTTGTGCCAGTCTATTCATTAAGCAGGTTGTCGGGGTAACTGTTCCAACCGCCATTTCTGTACTGAACTCTGCGACGTTGGATTTCATCACCAACTAGTGTTTTCGGTCCGGAAAGTTACTGTTTGTGTGTGGTTTGACTCCTAGATTTGATAGCGCGTGTTAATTTGTTTGTTTTTACTTTTAGAGACCATAGGTGTGAATTGTGAATTTTAATTGTTAGGTGTGAATTGTGAATTGTTAATTTTAGTTTTAAATTGTTAATAAAATTCACTAAAGTTGAATATAATGGCAACTGTTCCGGAATTTACCAACCTAGGAACCCCTCTTAACAAGGATCCTAGTACTTTTCCTTTCTTTGGAAATGTTGGTCCTCCTTATATGGCTACTTTGTCATTACCTGGATTTACAATAGGTTTACCGATATGGTTATTTTCAACTTCGTTGGCCCCAAACACTCCAATTGTTCCACCTCAACCGAATCCTTCACCTCAACAGAGTTCACCATCTCAACATAACCAACCTTCTGTTGGCCCTTTACCTTCTTCGCCTAATTTTTCTTCCTCCATTTCTTCCTCTTCGCTTCGTAAAAGCCTTGATGCTAGTAACCAGGTGGCTAAGAAGAAGAAGAAAAGGAAGAAGAAGAAGAAGAAGAAGAAGCAGGATACGAAAGAAGTCAACCAACCAACCACGATTATAAGTGTTAGTTGTGTTGAGGAAAAATCCGACATGCATCGTAAACCCAAATACCCTTGCAGGCTTTGTAAGGGTGACCACTTCCTTATCAATTGTCCTGGTATTCCAAAGGTCTTGGAAGTATGGTCTAAAAAATCTCATCAACGTTCCATTGATCCATCAACCAGCGATAGTCAGGTTCCTGGGAAAAAGGGTAAAGTTAGGTTTCCTTGTAAGTTATGCAAAGGGAGTCATCAAACTCACATTTGCCCTCACATGGATGAAGCCTCAACATTGTTGGAAAACCTTACTGTTCCACAGCAAGAATTTCCAACTGGTTGCTGTAAACTTTCTCCCAACCTTCCGTCAACTGACGGAGTGATTGATCTAATTTCAAGTACAGTCGACCACACTCTTCCATTGGAGAGTGAAACTCATGTCACTCAGGTTGATGATCCATTAGTTGATCAAGTGGTCGATTCAATTTCACATTCGGTCGATCCCACTTTCCCTTTAGAGAGTGAACTTCATACCGCTCAGGTTCTTCTTGTTACATCAGATTCTTCTATGCCGGGGGGCATTTCACCTGTTTCTATAGAACCCCCTCCAAGTACTGAGGTCTTTTCCTTTGATTGGAATAGACTGATAGAACCTCGTCTTCCTTCCTCCATCCCTTTCCAAATCGTTGTCAAGGCTCGTGGTAGGGACATACATCGTACTCAAGTAGATGAAG
This sequence comes from Pinus tabuliformis, assembly GCA_031772625.1. NCBI lineage: Eukaryota > Viridiplantae > Streptophyta > Pinopsida > Pinales > Pinaceae > Pinus > Pinus tabuliformis. The sequence goes on from CM062818.1 coordinate 68,728,358, forward strand.
GTGCTTTTGTTAGTATTTTATCCTCAACTGTTTGGAAAGCTTTGGGTTCCCCTCAGCTTGCGCCTACTACGCAGAATCTGAAAGCTTTTAACAAAACCATTAGTGAACCTTTAGGGATCCTTCCTAAGTTTTCTATTACCTTGGAAGGTAAAACTGTCTGTATTGATCTTATGGTAATTCGAGGTCCCTTGGATTTCAATTTACTCCTTGGGCGAGACTATGTTTATGCAATGAAAGCTGTCGTATCGACACTCTTTCGCGTGATGTCTTTCCCTCAAAATGGCAGTATTGTGACTGTAGACCAGCTTTCGTTCCCTAGTCTTGTTTCAACTACCAATACTATGACACCCCTAAGTGTTCCTGATTCAAAAGTGGTATCTACCCTGCCACGGGTTAATTATGTGGCAACTGGTCCCATGTTTTCAGTTACCGATGTAAGTGAGCCTCTCACTGTTTGCTCATCCTCCTTTGATTTAGATCCGGTAATTGACATGGAACACTCTATGGGATTACTTGAACACGATGTTCTTATCCATTTTGAGTCCCTTGACATGTGTTCCTTCCAGAGAAGTATTCTTCCTTCTGATGAAGACCTCTTGGAAGCCATGATCAAGGTGTGTCCATTGACATGTCTTTCTTCCAGTTAGAAGCCATGATCAATGTTACGAGGAAAGTTCCTTTTACTGTGTCAACCTCATTAAAAACTGAATCAGTTGGTACGAGAAAAGTTCCTTTTACTGTGTCAACCTCGTTAAAAAATGAATCAGTTGGTATGAGGAAAGTTCCTTTTACTGTGTCAACCTCGTTAAAAAATGAATCAGTTGGTACGAGGAAAGTTCCTTTTACTGTGTCAACCTCGTTAAAAAATGAATCAGTTGGTACGAGGAAAGTTCCTTTTACTGTGTCAACCTCGTTAAAAAATGAATCAGTTGGTACGAGGAAAGTTCCTTTTACTGTGTCAACCTCGTTAAAAAATGAATCAGTTGGTACGAGGAAAGTTCCTTTTACTGTGTCGACCTCGTTAAAAAATGAATCAGTGAGTATGAGGACAGTTCTTTTCCTCTGTCAACCTCGTTAAAAAATGAATCAGTTGGTCAGAGGATAGTTCCTATTACTGAGTCAACCTCATTAAAAAATGAATCAGGTAGATTTTAGGTTATTTAGGTAGATTGTAGACAGTAGTCATGAGCATAGTTCCTTGTCTTGTGTCAAGCTCGTTAAAAAATGAATCAATGATTTTAGAGCATAGTTCTTTATCTTGTGTCAAGCTCATTAAAAAATGAATCAATTTTTTAGAGGATAGTTCCTGTTACTGAGTCAACCTCATTAAAAAATGAATCAGGTAGATTTTAGTTTATGTAGGTAGATTGTAGAGAGTAGTTATGAGCATAGTTCCTTATCTTGTGTCAAGCTCGTTTAAAAAATGAAACAAGGGTTTGAGGATAGTTCTTTTCCTGTGTCAACCTCACTAAAAAATGAAACAACTCCCACGAGTCTTTACAAGATTTCAAAAGTAAACCTTCATTCCATCCACCTCATTGAATGCAATGAAGCTTGGGGGGCATGTACCTCGATTTGCGTCATTATGCTAGGGGCATGCGAACTTTTAACAAGCATAGTTTTTCGTTTCAAGCTTGCGTAAACATGAAACCAAATCCGAGCATAGTTCTTTTCCTGTGTCAAGCTCGTTAAAAAATGAAACAAATCCTCCTCTACTTGAGTCAAGAGTTTGACTAGATCTCATAAATGTTAAGTTGTATATTTAGGTTAGTTATTTCAGTGTTTTGCATAATTTTCTTACAGTTTTAGGTCGAGTCTTTCAAACGATCTTGTACATGAACCTTCATTCCATCCAGCTTGTACTTAGTTGAATGAAATGAAGCTGGGGGGCATGCGCTCTAGCAGTTACGCTTAGGGGGCATCAAGCACAGTTTTCTCTCTGTTTCAAGCTTGTGTAAAAATGAAACTACTTTGAAGCATATTTTTTCTCTGTTTCAAGCTTTTGTAAAAATGAAACCTATCTCGAGTCAATTTCAGTTATTTTCAAGACTCGTTAAACTCATGAAAATCTCGAGATTATTTTGCTATCTTTCATTCTCGTAAAACAAATGAAAATGCCGAGTTCTTTCCGTCTTTTCTTGCTCGTAAATAAAATTGAAAGTCGGCCATATGAGTACATTTTTATCATTTTTTCGAACTCATTAAAACTTAAGAAAAAATGAAAACCATGAGTACATTTTTATCATTTTTTCGAACTCGTTAAAACTTACGAAAAAGTGAAACCTTGGAGTTCTCTTTTAAGCCCTTTTCAGACTCCTAAAACATGAAAATATTGCCGAGTTTTTCTTTTTAAACTCGTTAAAACGGAACTAAAAAGACGGTCCACTTACAGCTCTTTTCCGACCGTAAAAAACATGAAAAGATTGCCGGATTTTTGTCGTTTCAAATTCGATATTGGTTATAAAACAACGTGTTGTTGATCACTTTTTTACTTTTTCGGATCAGTGACACTAATAACGAAAAGTACTCCTTGGTCGTAAAAGATCAAGCGATTCTCTCAAGTATTATTTTATACTTTTTCGGGCTTGGGAGACACAAATTTACGAAAAAGGTCAACCCTGGAGTCTTCTTAAGTTTTTCAGACTCTCTAAAATTGAAAAACACCGAGTTTCTCCTATACTGGACTCGTTAAAATTTCACAGTAAAGGACCTGTTCAATTACAAACAGGAACGGACCACTCCTTCTTAGGGTTCGAATCTAAACTAAGTTGGACTCATCCAAAGGATGAGCTTATAATCAAGCAAATGTTATCCTCCTCAAGCTTGTAAAAAATAAAGAGGTACTTGCCAGAAATGGTGGGGGAAAAGAGAGGAAAATGAGCCTATTTGTTATACTTTGCCTCGGAAAAACCTTATCACCACTCTTGAACATGACACTTTTCATTCACCTGGGTTGGGAAATCCTTTGCCTAATAGTTGATCAAACCAGATTGAAAGTCTTCAGCCGATTTCCGGGTATTAACTTTGGGACAATTGTCACCAAACCATCTGTAGTGTCGTTATGTGTTCAAGAGGAGTCTTGCAAATAAACCATTCATCTGCAAAATATCTATCATCCATCTTGACCATCCTTGAGTCAGTCCTTACAGCTACGTTTCTTCAACTTGATCTATGATTTCGTGTTGTGGGCTTGCCTGCAACGGATCACTTTCTATCGACTTCAGTTCATTATCTAGAAAGATGATCTAGAAATCATCAGTACCTTGAAATCTGCATGCCTCAATGGCAGGTTTCTCGCCTTTGATGACAGTTTACATCATTGACTTTCGATCGAAGGATTCCGTGACATGTTCAACATCAACACATCTACTCACATCTCATGGATTGTACTGGGTACTTTGAGAACCATTAACATCACTGGTGGTCTCTCTCACACTTGTTAACAGTTTACATCCTTGACTGGTAATCAAGTGGTTTCTACCATGTTCGACATCAACTCATTTATTCGCATGGATAGAATCGTACTATTTCCAGAAGTAGAAATGAAGACCCTGGATCTAGTTTCCACCATCCAGGCTGCGAGGAGTTTTGTATTCATTATACAGTAGACTAATCATAAACAGATGGCTGCGTCCATACTGTGTCTACATGAGTCTATAATTATGATGTACTGCAAAATCCTTCCTATATCAGAGCAGTAGTTAGTTTGTTAGTTAAAGTTTTCAATCTGAGTATGGGAATGCCTACCTCAGCGATGATATAATCTTATATATGTATTTTGTGTTGAATATTTGTAGGTTCCGACTGGGCTCTCCACAAGATAATCCTTGAAATGATAAAGTGCTTCACCCTTCCTAGATGATATGAAATCCTTATCTACTACAGGCTTCGCACTTTAGGGGGCAATCTGTTACACTAAAATTTTTCACCATGACTATTTGCAGTCAGTATGGCTCCATCAATTGTCATACTATCCTCCTTGGCAAGTCTTATACCTCTGCTCCTCATGTCAAACTCCAAAAAAGAGAGAAAGTCCTTAAAAGTCAATACAACTCTGGTTACGCAGTTTCTCTTACCCTTACCTGCGTGTACGCACCTCAAGTTAATAATACCTGCGTACTTGTACGCTCTGTCTGTAAAGGGGTGGGTGCGTACTCCTGTAAAGGTCAAAAGGCGCAAGTTTTACTTCAAAAAACTTACTTGTGGTCGATTCTAGAGCATTCTAGAAGATGGTTTGACGTGGATTGAGCGCCTCCAGATGGTTCATGCATCCCTATGAAAGAGGAACTTATCCCATCAAGAGGGGAGCTATCCCATTGAAAGAGGGCCTTATCCCATTGATGGTGGACCTGATTAACTTCCTCCAAAGCATTATAAATACAGGCATTGGGCCAGAGGGAGGGGAGGTTGAAAGCTGAACATTCCTAAGGGTAGATTTTGCTGAAATTAGGACTCCCTTTTAGAGCTTGAGAGGAGAGATTCCAATCCTTTCTTAGCTTCATTTGGAAGTGGGTGAGCTGATCAAAGTAAAGGAGAACTCTTGCTGGACCCTAGGAGGGACCTGCACAACACCAAGGCACTGGTTGTAATGGTTTCTTTTGTTTCCAATTAATACAATTAAGTTCATTTTTCTCAATAAGTTGTTATATATAATTTGTTTCATAAACTCCTTGGTCTTTATGATGAATATGTTTTATTATATGAGTTATTCAGGTGCTATGTAATCGTTTTCTTGTTAGTGAATGCAGGCTTGAAGGAGAAGGAGGAGCTCATCTGGATCGGAGAGGCTTGGCTGCTACAAACAGCGTTGGACTAGAGGTAAGACTTGAACACCCGGTTGCTTTTATTTTAAATGCATATTTAGGGAAAGATAGTGCTTGATTGTCTTGTTTGTCACTAGAAAGCCTTAGCTTCTAGGGAGGTCGGTTTTGTCCGCAAAATTGACTCTTTCCGCATGAAAAATGGCGACCATACTGGGGAATCCATGGATTTGATTGATTTCTCTTTTGATTGATACTTTGATTTGAGAAACGTTGATTTGTTTCTGTTTTTGACTTGATGACTGTGGGATTGGGTGAATTTAGTTAATTTTGAGTTAGGTTTTATTTTTCATAATTTTGGGAGAGGTACGCACCTTCTTAGTTAAGCACAGTGCATACCTCTACGCACTTTTGCTTTGTGCACAGAGCATGGACGCACCTATGTAAACAGGTTGCCTGCGTACCCTGTCAAAAATTTGAAAATTATAAATTTTTCTCTTTTTTATCAGTTTAGAATTTGTTTATAGGTTTTAGCCATTGCCCAGACCTGCTTGTTCCCTGTCAAAAAACTTTCCTTGGTTAATTTCATTGGCATTCCTACTTTAAGCTTTTATCAATTGGGTGTTTTGAGTCTCTTTTTTGAGAAATTCTTAATTTGATTTCCTTTGGTCATTACTTGGAGGTTTGTCTCAGACTTTTCACAATTTTGCATCTTTTTGCTCTTGTTTTTGCAAAAAAAATTCCCCCTCATTCGTCGGGGGGGCTAAATTGTGTATGAGTGATAATCGCCTTTGAGTGTTTTTATTTTTTGATCTTTGGAATGTTGGGTGTGGAGCCTGATTATCTTCTATATTCAAAGGTATCGCCACATAGGACCCCAGCTCGAAATGGATTTTAGGTCTCAATGGATTTTATCACAGGTTTACCCAAGTCTACATAGGACCCCAGCTCGAAATTTGTTTACATAGGACCCCAGCTCGAAATTTGTTTATAGGTTTTAGCCAACGTTGAGAGGAGGTCTCAATGGATTTTATCACAGGTTTACCCAAGTCTGAGGGAATGAGTGTCATCATGGTGGTAGTTGACAGAATTACCGAGTATGCACACTTTTTTGCATTATCACATCCATTTAAAGCCAATAAAATTTTTACTACATTTATGGAAACAATTCAAAAGCTACATGGAAACCCAAAGATTATTGTAAGTGACAAAGATCCCATTTTCACTAGAAATTTTTGGACAGAATTATTTTCTTCTCTCAATACTCAGTTAGTTCATAGCTCATCTTATCATCCTCAATTTGATGGGAAAACTGAGATAGTAAACAAATGTTTGGAAGGATATCTTCGTTGCTTTGTATTTGATAAACAGACACAATGGGTCAAATGGTTGCCTTTGGTTGAATGGTGGTATAACACTTCCTTCCATACAGCAAAAAAAATGATTTATGTCACTTTATGGATATCAGCCACCATCCATCACATCATATTTAAGAGAAAATTCTAAGGTTCAAGCAGTGGAACATCACATCGAGCATCAATAACAAGCCCTCCAACTCTTAAAGGATAACCTCATTTTGGCACAGAATAGAATGAAACAACAAGTAGATCAACATCATAGCGAAAGAAGTTTTGATGTAGGTGATTAGGTATTCCTACGGCTACAACCATATAAACAAATGTCCCTCAAGCAAGCTAAGAAGGATAACAAATTATCACCAAATTATTATGGTCCATACAAGGTGTTGCAAAAGATTGGTACTATGGCATACAAATTGGAGCTTCCTGCAGCTTCTCGAGTGCACCCAGTTTTCCATGTTTCATGTTTAAAGAAGGTTATAGGCGACGAGCTCCTAGTTCAAACAATATTGCCAGAAATTTACAAGAAAGGAAAAATTATACTGGAACCGGAAGCGGTCAAAGAAACAAGAACTCAACAGCTACAAAATCGATCAATTTCAGAGTATCTCATCAAGTGGAAGAACTTACCCACTGAAGATTCCACATGGGAGGATGAGAATTATAAACAGAAGCATCTAGAACTACTCAAGCATTGAGGACAACACTTTTTTGAAGGAGAGGGGCATGTCAGGTCCCTATAATACTAGTGATTACCCCATTACTATTGTAGTTGTATCCCTTATTAATATTGTTGTGCCCCTATTGTCCCCATATTATTATTACTGTGCCCCATAGAATACCTCTATTGTTATTTTTGTGCCTTTATATTATTATTTTTAGGTCGGCTGGGTTATATTGTGACTCCTTAGACTCCTATATATAGAAAGGAGGTTTTGTCATTTGAATCATCAAAGAATCATTCATTTGTGTGATGTAAAGGAGGTTGCCCCCTTGAAGAGGCTGAATTATAAAGCGTGGATCTATCTTTTCTATCTTTTTGTGAGCTTGTTTCATAACAAACGGTGAAAAATCATTGTGCAACTCGGGTGATCGGCGTGTTTATCTACCATCTGATTTAAGGAAAGATAGATGGTGGATCTCGGAAGTTTGGAGATAGGTCAACCGTCCGATGGAAATTTTGATTGACGGTGGGGCTTGAGGGTCTGGCAATTTGTTCTTTTAGGTTTTTCCTAGGGCGCTTTGGTGGGTATGATTGTAAGGCTCTGGGTTCGGATGTCCCAGTTGTATGTTTGTTCTTACATAGGTCTGTATTTTGTTTGTCTTTACACTTGTAAAGACATGTACCATATGTAATCTTTGTTCAGTTAATTGAAGGATCCACTCTTACTTGACTAGAAAATAGTAATAATAATAATAATAATAAATAAAATATAATAAATAATAAATTAATTAATTAAAAATTAAAAATTAAAAAATAAATAAATAAATTTGGAAATTTCTACCAACAAACCCCATATCTACTCTCCAGAGTTCAAGTTGCAACCAAGAGCCCCACTCCGAGACCAATTTTCGGAAACTTTTGAGCACTACTAAGAGGGGGGGTGAATGAGTAGTGTGACTTATTAACAAATTTTTCCTTTTATTAACTTTATTGAATCACACACTTGTTAGCAACTTCACATAGATCATCAAAAAGTAAATGATAAACATGTAATCATATAAGTAGCATGAACTAAAATAAAACCATGAAAGCAAAACGACAAAAATCATCATCACACATGAGACACAAGTTTTATCGTGGAAACCCTTCCGGGAGAAAAGCCATCCCTGTTGTTGTTTCTCTACTCTAAATATCTATTATGTCAAGCAATATGTTTTTTACATAGTTAGTTGAGTCCCATCATCCTGAAGACTCGACCTCATATACAATATACCAACACCAATCAGCCAAGAGACTCGATTCCACTGATAAGATCATAAGACTTTGTTCTCACATAAATCTACGGACTACCATCTGTTGAAGGCCACAATGATCAAAGGTCCTCACCCAACACTGATTAGACTATCCAACTCTAATTGGATGGAGAAACTATTCTTTTCACTAATGCTTTGATATTACTATTCCACTCTCATGAAGTCACTGCTCATCTACCCTATGTGGACCTCGTTTCATCTATCTGCAAACTGGATCCAAGATTCTTTGCTCAACTAGACTCAGTTCTGCAATACAACCTCCAACAACAAGACACCCTAAACCTCCAACAACAAGACACCCTCAATAAATCAATCAAACATCACAAATAACATGCTCTCAACATGAGAACAATGCCTATGAGTTCCTAGAGAGGCTCTGGGTACTAGGGTTCTGAGAACCCTACGATGGTGTGGCATGCGCTCCCTACACTCCTCCAGATCCTTGCAAAACGATCAATTGCCATCAACCGACAAACCACCTTTGGTTCTTTGCCAAGGCAATGGGCTTTTCCCAGGGGAGGGCCTCAACACCCTCCCCATCGTCCACTCGTAAGCCTCAAGGGCATTCTGGCTCTCTGACTTCTGAACTAGGGCACGATGCAGAGAACAGTGATCGCCTTCAAGGGCAGCAGAATACAAATCAATCCACGCATGCGACAAAAGAAGCCAACGGGAAATTGGAGGGATCTCCAGAAACAGAGGAAAGGCCCAGGATCACGTCGAAGACCTGCAAGCCAGTGGCTGCTGAACGGCCCAAGATCGAACTGCCGAGCCATAGGGTCAACGGAAAAATCTAGTTCATGAAGGACCATGCACTTATTGGAAAGTTTATTGGCTTCTGGCCAACAGAAAAGGCATTGCATGGCTGGATCTCAGCCAAATGGAAGCCTAAAGGCCATGTAACCCTGCAACTAGGACCTAAAGGGTTCTTCACAGTGATCTTTCTGTGCATAGAAGATAGAAACCGTATCATGGATCAAGGGCCCTACTTCTTCAATTCAGCGGGCCTCTACCTAAGAGCGTGGGTGGAAAGGTTCAACCCAGACAAGGAGGACCTTAGTTGGGCTCCAGTATGGATCAAGATGTACTCGCTTCCGGCGGAGTACTGGGATGAAGATTCTCTCAAGGACATAGGAAATGGATTGGGGGAGTATGTAAAATCGGCGGAGGAAACGAAACTGCGCAGATACACCTCCTACGCCCGTATTTGTGTCTTCATGCGTTTGGACAAACCCCTCCCGGACTCGGTAAGTCTTCTTCATGATGATTTCGAATGGGTTCAACCCGTAGATTATGAGCATGTCCCATTTCGCTCTCGTAGATGCCATGCATTAGGTCATCTCTTCAAAGATTGTCCTCTCAATCTCAACTCTGTCAATGTTGCACCGTTGGGGCAGACCGATCAAGACGGATTTACTAAAGTAGCCTCCCGTAAAAGATCTCACAAGAAGCCCCCCTCAGGGAAAAAACCCTTGCCGGATGCCGCCTCCCTCCCCTCAACCAGCAACAGTTTTGTGGCCCTCGCCGATCCCTCAGCTGACCATCTCCTGCATACCCCCCCCCCGGATCCTGCGCCCTCAGCCCCCCCCTTGCATGTTAGTTCCCCCCCGAACTCACCCCAGAAGGCAAGCAAGAACTCTGAGGAAAAAGAGAAAGATATGGAGGTGGATGACATTCCCAGTCAATCCTTAAGCCCTGCTTTCATTGTGGATGAGGAAAATCAAGTACAACAAATGGAGGAAGAGCCTGAGAGCATTGACCTAAATGGTCTTGATATCTTGGCAATGGAGCAATTTTGCAGGAAAAGGGATTATGACAAAATATCAGAGCTCCAGATCAGCAAACTGGAAGTCATCATCGCCAGAGCTTACCAGCAGCAGCAGCTTGGCATCCAATCGGGTAGTCAATGGGATGTAGGCTTACCCCCCAAGGATTCCAAAAAGCGAGGGAGAAGAACAGATCTCCAGCGGACAATTGCGCTAGGGAAAATTCTGGTGGAATCAGGCAGGTATGCTAAGCTAACTAAGTACTACAAGCCCACCCACAACAGTGAACCATGAAGCTGATCTCTTGGAATATAAGAGGGCTCAACAGCCCTGGGAAATGAAGACTAATAAAAGATATGATTAAGCAGGAGCAGCCACAAATTTTCTTTCTACAAGAAACTAAGTGTAATAATATTGCTATAGCAAATATTCTATCTAAAGCTTGGCCAGGATGTCACTCGGTGGCAGTGGATGCCACAGGGGCTTCGGGAGGATTGGCAATTGCTTGGAGCACCCAAGCGATTGAGCTGAAAGACATTCATGCAACACATCACATGATTCAAGCAACCTTTCACATAGTAGGCACTAATGTGTATGGCCACTTGACCAACGTATATTTTCCCCAAGTAGCCAGCAAAAAAATTGCAGCTCTTAATACAATGGAAGAACTCAACAGCAACAGAGTCCATCCGTTGTGGATCATAGGGGGGGACTATAATATGATAACCAAGATTGAAGAAAAGAAAGGGGGGCGCGCGAGACTGGAGCAGGAGGTTGCCCACTTCAAGGATTTCATATATAACAATGCTCTCATAGATATGCAATTTTGCAATGGTACGCATACATGGAGCAACCGTAGAACTGGACGGCAGCAAATAGCATCCAAACTTGATAGATTCCTCCTTTCTGACAATATAGTGCATCTAGGCGGAGATATATCGGCTTCAATTCTCCCATACTCAGGCTCAGATCATTGGTCGATCGCCCTCCAATGGCAAAGACCAGGTGATGTAAAAAGGCGACCTTTTCGCTTCGAGGCTTTCTGGCTCTCACACCCCGCATTCAAAGACTTCATCAGATCTGTATGGACCTCCTTTCCCCCACCAGGCGGTTCAAAAATGTTTCAGTTCCAGCAAAAACTCAAATTCCTTAAGGCCCAAATCAAGATTTGGAACAAAGAGACATTCGGCAACATCTTTCAAGCCCAGCAGAGTTTAAACAAGGAGATGGCAGAGCTCCAGCAACATATCATCTCAGAAGGACACAACGAGGAAACCCTGGCTCAGGAACTGCGCATTCATAACCAATTAGAGGAGCGAAGGAAGCAGGAGGAAATCCTATGGAGACAAAAATCTAGGATTAAATGGCTGAAAGAGGGAGAAAGGAACACTAAATTCTTTCATCGAACCACAATACAGCGAAGGATGCACAAAACTATCTCGTTCATTCAGAATCCAGAGGGGGAGAGATTGGAAAATCATGAGGAAATAGAGCAGGAGTTCCTTAGGAATTTTCAGCAGGTTCATCAAGAACCCCAACTGGATAGAACTCCGGCCATAGATAAAATCATCACTAATGTGCCCAAAATCATTACAGCAGAGCACAATGAAATTCGCCTACGTCCCATCGTGCAACAGGAGGTGGATACAGCAATGCAACGGCTCAAGGAAGGTAAGGCCCTTAGACTGGATGGCTTTACCACAACGTTCTTCCACTCCTTTTGGGATCTGATAAAAGAAGAGGTTTGGCAAGTGGTGGAGGAATCGCGCACCCAACAGTGGCTTCTTCCCTCCCTTAATTCTACCTTCATGACGCTTATCCCCAAGGAGGAGATCACTAGAAATCTAGACAAATTTAGGCCAATTGCACTTTGTAATGTCATATACAAGGTGATATCTAAGGTGATTTCCAACAGGCTGAAACCGTTTCTACCTATGCTCATCTCACCGGAACAGTCGGGCTATGTAGAGGGGCGGCAGATTCTGGACGGAATCATTCTCTCTCATGAAGTCATACACTCCCTCAAGCACTCCAAACAAGCAGGTATGATCCTCAAGCTCGATCTCTCAAAAGCTTTTGATAAGCTTAATTGGTTATACATTCAAAAAATGCTATCAGCTTTCGGTTTCTCACATATGTGGGTGCTCTAGGTGATGAGCCTCATATCTTCCTCCTTTTTCTCCATCCTCATTAATGGCATCCCCTCCCATCCCTTCAAGCCTTCCAGAGGAATCAGAGAAGGTGATCCCCTTTCACCTTTCCTTTTTTTGTTGATGGCAGAAGGCCTGGGTCGTCACATTAAGCAAGCCCTCCTCTCCAATAGACTCAAAGGTCTGTCCATCCACAATCTACCTGCGATTTCCCACCATCATTTTGTGGACGACAATATGATTTTTGGGTACCCCTCTGTTCAGGAAGCCTCTCTTTTCAAAACCCTGCTGAATGATTTCTCCGAAGCCTCAGGCACTTGCATCAATACGGCTAAATCTCAGATCTACTTCTTCCACACCCCCCCGGTCACTCAATTTGCCATTGCGTGTATTCTGGGTTTTACCATTGACTCCATTCCCTCCAAATATCTGGGTGCCCCTATAATAGCCTCTGCCTTAAAGCACGCCTCTTGACGCACTCTCCTTGAGAAGCTAGAATCTCGCTTAAATCTATGGACTCATAGAACTTTGAACATTTCCAGTCAATTAGTCCTAATCAAAGCGGTCCTTCAGTCTATGCCTCTATACCTTTTTTCTATCTTGGCAGTGCCCAAATGGGTAATTAAAAAAATAAAATCCCTTCAGCGCAACTTCTTATGGGGTGCCACTGGAACCAATCGCAAATGGGCCTTGGTGAGATGGACAACAGTCTGTAAGCCTAAAGAAAAAGGAGGCATTGGTCTAAGGGACCCAAGTCACAACAACTCAATCATGTGTGCCAAAATATGGTGGCAATGGGTAACAACACCCAACAAGCCATGGGCAACCATCTGGACAGCCAAATATGCCAACCTCAGGCCGCCGGAAGATCTGATCAGGTACACCCCCACAGTGAAAGGTTCCTTAATCTGGAATGCCGCCAAACAACACTACCTAATGATCCAACAGCATAGTTTTTGGGAAGTGAGGAATGGACGATCGGCGCGATTCTGGATGGACGCGTGGAACCAGCTGCCAAAACTCCATAACATCCTTGAACAGCATCCACACAGATACAGGGAAGGACAGTTACAAGAAGAAGTATGGCAGAATTGGACCCAGGACATGGATCAAGGATACCGACAATGGAAGAATAGCAATCGAATAATTGAGCATGCGGATCACCAAACTCAGCAGCTTCTGGAGGGGGAGCTCCAAAATCGGCCAATCAGATGCTCGGAGGACAAGGATATCCTCCGTTGGGGCTACACTCCCAGGGGAACCTTCACAACCAAAGAGGCCTACAAGCTCTTATGCATGGACTCAGACCCCCCAGATCCCATTTGGAGCCGAATTTGGACTCCAGGCATTTGGCCCAAGGTCTCTCTTTTCCTCTGGCTGGTGGGGCATCACAAGATTCTTACCTGGGATAATCTCAGACGCAGGAATTTTCATGGACCCTCCAGGTGCGTCAACTGCAAAGATCAGGAAGAAACCTTTCAGCACCTCCTCGCTTCCTGCCCTCTGGCCAAACAACTGTGGGACAAAGCTAGCTTCCGATGTCAGAGAAATTGCAGAGGTTCAGTAGACATCCTCGACTCCCTTCGTCAATGGCACCAGACCCCCTACAAAAGTGGGATTCTCAATCACCTTTGGAGAATAATCCCTGGACTCCTCCTCTGGACGATCTGGAAGGAAAGGAACAAGCGCATATTCAAGGATCAAAGTTCCCCTCCAGAAATCATATGGGGCAATTTCTGCCACAACCTCCAGGAGACCTTGGCGATCGGCAAATGGACGCAGGAAGATCTTCCCTCCACCGACGCTGAAAAAACCATCTGGGTAAATTGGAATCTGAACCTCCAGCTGGACACTCACTCACCTACCACGATGATGAGCAGCAACAACAGGAAGGACTCTTGGACCCCTCCCCCTAGGAACTCCATCAAGCTCAATTTCGATGGCGCCTCCAAGGGCAACCCCGGAAATGCAGGATTTGGGGGTGTTTTTAGAGACTACAAAGGGTCTCCAATCCTCCTCTACTTTGGGAATATAGGCTGGGACACCAATAACTCGGCGGAACTGGAAGGGCTTTGGCAAGGGCTTCTCCTCTCCAAGAACTTCAACTTCCAGCCCCTGGAGATTGAAGGGGACTCCCAAATCCTCATAAACATGGCCAGACAACTTCAAAATGGGACTCATGCGAGGAAAATTTCTAATAGCTGGAGGCTTGAGGCTAGACTGGAGGCCATAGAACACCTCCTCCACAACAATCAAGCCATTATTTTCAATCATACCAAGAGGGGAGGGAACAAAGTCACGGATCTCCTGGCTAATTTGGGAGTGGAAGCAAGACACACCATGTTATCAGGCACAACTGACATAATTCAAAACCATGATCATGCCCAAGAATTCACCAAGTTGGTTCAAAGCGATGCAGCTCCCCCGGATGCGGGTGAATAGGGAGGCGATCAGCGTGATGGGACAAGGGTGGTGGGAGGCGGCTCGACACCTGCCCACCCTGTACGTGAAGAGTAATGTCAATCGAGGGAAGACAGCCTGGCATGCAGGCCATTACATTCTCCTGTTAAGTGCTATAGGATCCACTGTTATTACTTCGACTCTCGCATTCTGTGACCTACAAGCGATGGCGGCCTCCATCAATGAGGCAGTTATGGTGTGGGTTAATCGAGAAAGGGCAGACAATTATAAGGAGGGGCAGGGTAATGCTAGCGCGATGCAGCTAGGTGAGGTGTTAAGTTGGGTCCTCTCTGTCAATTCTGAGCCTGAAGCGGAGACGCTGTGTCTGGTTTTTGCTAATTCTCTCTCGGGCACTGGCCGGAGTTCGGGCTCTGGGAGGTGGCCTCTGATTTCGGGTCTCGGGTGCATTGGTCCTGTTTCGCGTAAAGATTTTGAAAAGGGGGGGGGGGGCACATTGAAGGAAACTGCCTCTCCGCTCCCGTTCGGTCCTATTCCATCTCTGTTGGCTCTGAGGTTTTTAGTCTCAAGGTTGGCAGCATTCCTTCTATTATGTTATCCAGCTCTGGAAGGAGGCCTCTGTATTTTTCTTCCCTTAGCTCGAACCTCCTGTACATTGGCCCTATTCTGTGCGTGGTCTTGGAAGGGGTGTTATAGACATTTTTGTGCCTTACAGCTATAAGCATGAAATGTCCATAATTCAAGGGATCCAAAGTCCCTAAAGATGTTGTTACAGCTCCTAAAGGAGCAAGATCAACCAATGACAGCTTCTCCCAGAAGTTCTCCACCAAAAACCACTCAGAAATAGTCAATTCAGGATCAATTCAGAGGCTCCACTAGCTGCTTGCGTTGAAATGCAAAGTCTACACTGGCTAGGTTCACTGCAACGCAGGTGGAAGCACTACCAGGGTGCGCTGAGTGGGAAATGACAAATGGCAAGCTCATTCAACGAGGTGGAAAGACCCTGGAAGCTTCCTGAATCTTCTCCAATGACACTTGCCTCAATGAATTCGACTAGTGATGAGTAAGAGGTTCTCAACCTCCAAGTGGAAGCAAGAACTGACAGAGAGAAGCCAAAAGTCAAAACATAAGCTGACTCATCCTCTCTGCTTACATCTATATATGGATCTCTCACCCAGAGGTTCAACAGGCTGGAATTTTGTACTTTGCAGAGAATTGTTGTTGGTTTGAGATTGAGATTAGTACATTGGGTGATTTATGCTTTTTTGGAGGAGAGGAAGGGATTCCTTTGCTAGGAGGTAGATGCTGGATCGGAACTCACTTTGTTGTATCTCCTCTTGGACTTTATTATCATATCAATAAACTATTTGAGTTTCTCCTACATGTTGTGTACCAATGATGTTTTGTTATGCTTACATGTTTAGCTTAATCTGATCTTGAGCTTTTTATGAATGTATATCTGTATCTTTGTGTAGTTTCTCTCTCTTGCGATCTTGCAGGAATTCGGTGAAGCTGGGCCGGTGAAGGAGCAAGGAGCTGGGAGCTACTGAAGAGAGGAGTGATTTGGATTGACAAACTAGCGGAAGACACATGTTAGTTAGATCCTTCTTCCTCATTTACAATTCATAAAGAAGAATACTCAATTAGTTTACTTCGTTTGTTGCTAAGGCACTATCACACCTTAGAGTGGGATAGGGGCATTCTGAATTGGATACTTTTCCCAACAACAAATTGGCGACTCCACTGGGGAGAGTATCTTGTTAGTTTATTTGTGTTTCTATTGTTGTTCTTCTCATAAACTTAGGAGTGTCGAATCGAAATGCATTTGCCATTTTCAAATGCAAAGTAGAGATCTGCCACTCTAGTCCACTCACTGGGCCTGTTTTTATGAAATGAACAAATTGATCCACAAGTGCTCTAACAGCCCTTTGTGATAGATCTTAGTCCTCCTTTAAATCATCCTCCTAATTGTACCTAATTGATAGCTTTGATCCGGCCAAAAACAGAAGATGTAACTGCAAACCGTGACCCAGAACCCATAAACAACTCTCGTTTCTGCTTCAGCGCAGACTCTGTGAAGAGGTTCTGCATTTCAACGCAGGTCCTGTGAAGGATACCTGCACTGAAGTTCAGTTTCTCTGTGCTGAGGGTGCGCTGATCAACCTTTGCCTTGTGCAGTTGTGGTTCCTTGCTTCCTTTTGCTCAGTTTTATCTCTATTTTTGCAGCCTGTTATCAGTCAGTGTACCTATCTGAAACCCCTTTTCTTTGCCTCAATTTCACCTCGGTTGTATAAAGAAATTGTATTTGTTCTTTGTGTATTTGTTACATCATTTACAGTTTCCCATTACGAAAGTAAACTAGTCATACTGTCGCCCTTAGATCTAGACCTGTCGTAAGTGTCGTTTTGATCTTAGGAGTGAGTTTGTTTTTTGTTCACAGTTGATTAAGCTTTTACTTTTGTCGTTTGGTTTGAATTTATGCATTTCTAGTGTCTAAACAAGTAAATCATAAAGTGTCGTAATCGTCTTTTTGATTTCGAAAAAGGAACTTGTTTATGTTTTCACTTGAAATCGAATTCAAATTTGTACAACAGCTTTCTTTTTAGGCATCAATATTAAGAAAGCGAAAACAAATACATGCATATGTGCATTTGCATTTTGATAGTTTGTATGTTGATTTAGGAAAAGTGCATTTACAGTGTGCTCTATGCTCTTTGAGAAAATTTTGTGTCTTCCTTTTCCCCTTGTAGCTAGGATTTTTCATTGTTGAAAAGATATAAAAGCTTGCTTATCATCTTTAGACTGCATTTAGGAATTGTATCGTACATCTTGTGGTGATCCAAAAAGGCAAACTTCTAAGAAAGATCAACCTAAAATAAATTGAATGAACTTAACAATGCTTTGTAACTTAACGCACAATATAGAGGTCTAGGCTAGAGACGTGTTACGGCGTCGTAAAACCTGGTGACTGTCGATCTCGCTGATGGTTGGGTGATTCCTCCTGAGAGACGATAGCGCCAGTACGGATTGTGCTCCCACGTACCGTTGAGTATATATTGGGAGACCCCTATAGGCATAAGACCTTTATCCTTAGGAAGTAGTGTCAGCCGCCCTACTGATTGCAATGCACTGAACACAGCATTCGGGAAGATTGACCGCCCGTACCTTAAAAAGTATTCTGCGGTTTTGTGAAAAGTTTGGCACACCCTTTACCTAGAACTCCAGAGCCGTTCCTTTTGGCCTTTTTCAGACTCTATAACAGAAAAAGTCCATCCGAGCATTTGTCACTTCGGGCTCGTTAAAACATCGAAGGAGACTAGAGTCATATTTAGCTTTTTCTCGACTCTTTAAAACTGAAAAAGCAAGTTGTGTCTAAAGCGTCGTTAAAATTTATTTTAAACGGAACAATCACCCCCCTTTTCCTGCGTTGATCTTTAGGTTGAGAAAATGGAACCCACCAACCAAGGAATTCCCCTTGGTGGAAATCCTAGTCCATTCTCCTCTTGGGGAGATGTCGGTGTGCCCCATATGACCACATTGTCGCTTCCAGGACTGACAATTGGCTTGCCGGTCTCGCTCTTCTCAACCAATGTCGTTCAGAACACCACTATTCCTGAACAGTCGAATCAACAGTTAGACCAGTCCAGAGTTGCCCACCAGCCTTCTACTTCCTCTAATTCTTCCTCTCCTCCTTCCTCTTCACTTGACGGAACTGGTAAAACAAAAAACCAAGTTCCTAAGGAGAAGAAGGAAAAGAAGAAGAAAGAGAAGAAGAAGAAGGAGCCAAAAGGGACTGGGGGCAAACAAGTGTCGTCTAACAAAAATCCACACACAGCACTGACTAGGCCTAAATCGCCATGTGTCATATGCAAGGGAGACCACTTCCACAGAGATTGTCCCTGCATCCCTCGGATACTAAGGGACTGGTCTCCCCGTTTTCACAATCCGGTGGCATCAACCTCTGATAGCCATGTTGAATGCATACCGTCAACTAGCGAAAGTGAAGTCCTTGGAAAAAAGGGAGAGTTAGATATCCCTGTAGACTGTGCGAAGGCGATCACGCCATCCACCGTTGTCCCTTCTTAGACGAAGTGAAAAGAGTTTTGGATGATCGTCCGGTTTCACCGTTACGACTTCCTCCTGGATATAAAAAACTCTTGCTGAGTCCGTCGTTAGTTGAAAATCCAGCTGGCCCGCTCAAGTGGTCAGCTGAAGCGCCGGTCATTGAAGATGAACCAGCTAAATCCATACCCGACGAAAGTCAAAAGGTCGAGGCGGCAGTTGACCCGGTCTTGCCTTCAGAGGATTTA
Source organism: Pinus tabuliformis (assembly GCA_031772625.1). Lineage (NCBI taxonomy): Eukaryota > Viridiplantae > Streptophyta > Pinopsida > Pinales > Pinaceae > Pinus > Pinus tabuliformis. Next base: position 68,747,097 of record CM062818.1, read on the forward strand.
TCTTCGAATGATACAGTCACTGAAGAGGATAAAGATGACACCATCTAAATTCTCTTCATCAACACAGACTCCGACGAGCACGGGGGCGCTCCCCCCATTCCTTTATCGCAGGAAGGAAGTTCGTCAGAGCGATACCCGGCCGTTTACTCGGTCCCACCACCAAGCAACCTAGTTGTCTCCTTCGACTGGAACCAACTAGGCAGACCCCGTTTGCCAGCAAGCATACCATTCAGAATTATCGTCCAAATATACAGAATGGTCATGGCTGGCACCATCATTGATGAAGGGGCATCTGTGAGTATCCTTTCCTCCACTACTTGGAAAGCGCTTGGTTCGCCAGCGCTTTTGCCTGAAATGAGAAATCTGACAGGCTTTGATAAAGGAACCAGTCAACCTTTAGGGATCCTCCCCAATGTGCCTATCACATTGAAAGGGAAGACCGTTCAAATGAACGTGATGGTCGTTCAAGGACCCTTGGATTATAACCTACTCCTTGGACGAGACTATATATATTGCATGGGAGCCATCGTCTCCTCACTCCTTAGAGTAATTGTTTTCCGCACGAAGGAAGAGTGGTCAAGGTCGTGGACCAGTTTTCATTTCCCAGATCACACATCACAAATAGTCATATACCTTCCCTAAATGGTCTCTTCACGCAAGAAATGTCTCAACCCACGGTCCGTCCTCCCAATGAGCGCGAGTAATTCGGAGGGATATGACTGGAACCCAGGGGGCATGCGTCCTGGTCTGCTTCGGCAGGAAAACTTCGGGTATAAGGTAGGTTTCCGCGGGAGAATATGACTAGTCTGTACCCCGCCCATGCTGGAAGAGGGTTATTCTAGTATAAGATTCTCTTGTCAAAGTTATGTGAGTTGACAGAACTGAGTCAATCACCTTTGTCTATCTCGGTAGACATCGCCGAAGAAGTGTTTCGTTTGAAAGATTAATGGAACAATCTTTGGGTGACCTGTAAGAGGTAGGCCTCTCTCGCAGAAACAAATGTTTTATCGGACTAAAGTAGGGGTAACCTTGAAACTCTTTTTATACCTGGGGGCATGCAACCCTTTTGGAGTGCAAGCAAGGGACGGCTATTTATTTTTTAAATTTTTAGGTCCTCCCTTTAAACCTGTAGGTATAACCCTTTAAACTCGTAGGATTAGTCGTTTCCGAACTTGCATAAAGAAAGGATTCTAGGAGCAAAGCTTTGTAAGGCGCAAGCTCCATAAAAAATGGGATCTTACATGAGACATTCTTATCATATGACTAGATAATCGAGCAGTTTTAGCACATAGTTCATGCTCGTTAAAAAATAAACATAATATTGAGCAGTTTTAGCACATAGTTCATGTTCGTTAAAAAATAAACATAAGACCGAGCAGTGTTTTTCCGCGTTTAAGCTAGTTAAAAAATGAACTACCCTCCGGTAAATAACCACCGGGAATGTAACATTATCAGCCATTAAAGCCTTGGTCGTGTTTGCACCGTCACCTCCACTTTTCCATTGGCCGATCGTTCACCTCCATATGATTGTTTGCCCATTTTGAGGAACAGCTGCAAAGAGTGATTTCACTAGCCATCCTTGTGACACTGTCGTGATTGGAAAATTCCAACCCTTACCTGGAATCAGCTGCTAACCCGTTTTATCACTCGTTCCTCAAAAGATGAGTCTTCTTTAAGCTCTTTTCATCTGACTCGTAAAATATGAAAAGATTGCCGAGTTTTGGCCTTCCAGCTCGTTAAAGCGACCAGAAGTGCTATCCCTCCTCTAGATTTTAATCTTTTTGGACCTGAGGGATTATTGCACAAAAAGATTGAGCGCTTGTTTTGTTCGGCTCATAAAAACTATCAAAAAGTCATCCCTTTTGTATTGTTTTATACTTTTTCGGACTTAAGGGATTAGATGAAGAAAAAGGACTTTCGGAGTTGACTTTACGTACCTTTTCAGACTCTCTAAAAATGAAAAGGACCGAGTTATCTTTGTTGTTAGACTCGTTAAAAACATTAAATAGCGACAAACTTGTCTTTAGACGAGAACGAGTTTCACTATCGCTAGGCTCGTTAAAACATAGCGATGGGTTTGCCTGAAGGGCAAATTATAGAACAAGCATATGTTATCCTCCTCAAGCTTGACAAAAGGTACTGGTCACCAATGACTGGGGAAAAATTGGGAAGAAACTCAAAGAACTTTATTGGTAGCAAGTCGCTCTTGAACATGACACTTCCACTCCGTGCCTAAGTCGGGTTGGGTTGTTTCATTCACCAGTCACATTGCCATGGTCTCGCCATACCATCCATCTTTGGGGTAAATGCTACCAATCCATCACATAAGTGTCGTTGATATGTTCAAGAGAAGTCATCCAGAGAAGTCAACCGTGTCCCATCCACTACCATACATTATCCTTCATTCTTTCATGACTGCCACCCTGAACCATATATCATCAGGTTGTTTTCACCTCCATCAAAATCATTTGCTCCGTTCCGTGTCACTGATGTGGGATACATCAAAGCCCTCCTTTGACGGATCGCTTCTTGTCGACATCAGCTCATTATCCAAGAAGTTGATCTAGGAACAACCCCTTCAGTACTTTGAAGCTTGCATGCCTCAATGGCAAGTTTCTCACTTCCGGCGACAGGTATACATCAATGACCTTTGACCGAAAGATTTTGCGTGGTGTTCGACGCCAAGTCCTTTATTCACACCACGTGAATTGTACTGCAGTACCTTGAGGGTCATTATCATTATCGGTGATTCCTCTCGCGCTTGTTAACGGTTTACATCATTGACCGATAATCAAGCGATGTCTTTCCATGTTCGACTTCAGAACATTTCTCGCATGGATCGACTTGTACTTAGAGTGAAGATCGAACGAGCTTGAAGACCCCAGATCTAGTTTCATCCATCCGGGCTGTGATATATATTCAGGAAAAATAAAGACATTGACATGTACAGCATTGCAGCACAGACAATCATCCTACCAAAGGATGATGATTTCAGCAGGATCATCAGTCTATCATCAGACAATTGTCTGTCCTATGTACACAAAAATGAATTTATAAAGTTGAGCATGGGAATGCCCGCCTCAGCTAGATCATGAAAACAGTATGAAAAATAATGTATTGTATTGTATCTTATTACAGGTCTCCTCCCAGCATTGAATGAACTTCGGATCCTCCTAATAAAGCATTTCACCCGATAAACAGCCTCATACTTTATGGGGCAACTGTTATAGACATTTTTGTGCCTTACAACTATAAGCATGAAATTTCCATAATTCAAGGGATCCAAAGTCCCTAAAGATGTTGTTACAGCTCCTAAAGGAACAAGGTCAACCAATGACAGCTTCTCCCAGAAGTTCTCCACCAAAAACCACTCAGAAATAGTCAATTCAGGATCAATTCAGAGGCTCCACTAGCTGCCTGCGTTGAAATGCAGAGTCTACACTAGCTAGGTGCACTGCAACGTAGGTGGAAGCACTACCAGGGTGCGCTGAGCGGGAAATGACAAATGGCAAGCTCATTCAACAAGGTGGAAAGACCCTGGAAGCTTCCAGAATCTTCTCCAATGACACTTGCCTCAATGAATTCGACTAGTGATGAGTAAGAGGTTCTCAACCTCCAAGTGGAAGCAAGAACTGACAGAGAGAAGCCACAAGTCAAAACATAAGCTGACTCATCCTCTCTGCTTACATCTATATATGGATCTCTCACCCAGAGGTTCAACAGGCTGGAATTTTGTACTTTGCAGAGAATTGCTGTTGGTTTGAGATTGAGATTAGTACATTGGGTGATTTATGCTTTGTTGGAGGAGAGGAAGGGATTCCTTTGCTGGGAGGTAGATGCTGGATCGAAACTCACTTGGTTGTATCTCCTCTTGGACTTTATTATCATATCAATAAACTATTTGAGTTTCTCCTACATGCTCTGTACCAATGATGTTTTGTTATGCTTACATGTTTAGCTTAATCTGATCTTGAGCTTTTTATGAATGTATATCTGTATCTTTGTGTAGTTTCTCTCTCTTGCGATCTTGTAGGAATTCGGTGAAGCTGGGTCGGTGAAGGAGCAAGGAGCTGGGAGCTACTGAAGAGAGGAGTGATTTGGATTGACAAACTAGTGGAAGACACGGGTTAGTTAGATCCTTCTTCCTAATTTACATTTCATAAAGAAGAATACTCAATTAGTTTACTTCGTTTGTTGCTAAGGCACTATCACACCTTAGAGTGGGATGGGGGCATTCCAAATTGGATACTTTTCCCAACAACAAGGGGTGGGTGGAAGACAAGGGAGAACAAGCCATCTTGTCTCATTCGGTCCTCTCCCACCTCTGTGGGCTTTCAAGGCTTCAGTGTGGTGTTTGGTGAATATCTGTCTGAGGCCCCTCCTATTATGGCCCGCCTTCGATAGAGAATGGGTTGTCGTCGAGGCCAACCTAGGCGTGCCCCCAATGACTCCACTTCGGACTCGCCGCCCACCAGCGAGCTATTCACTGGGCGTTATCCGAGTACCCGTAGTGGGCGAGGAAGGCGCCGCGTATCCAATCTACCTCCAGGGCCACATTCGACAACTGGGTCAGCCATTTTTACTTTCAACAGTTCGCTTCATCGACCACGGGTCACTGCACACATCTCGGTGGTGTTTTATGAAACCATGCAATTGGAAGGCTCTGATAGTCATACGGGAGGTTCGAGAGCTGCTTATGGTCCTCCCCCTGCGTTCCAGCTTGGCATTGGTATGATGCCACAACCTGCACGAGCGGAGACAGGGAGAGGTATTCAGGACACAGAGATGCAGCCTGTCGATCCTGGTCCCTCTGCTCAGTTCAACGCTCCTTTTGAGGATGAACCGGAATTTGGCTGGTGCCGAGTTGTGGAGGAACGACCTGATGAGTAGCATGCTTCTGCTGGAGGTGATCCTCCTTCTTTTTATCAAGTTTTGGCTATCCTCGGTTGCTTCTTTGTCATCTGGGTTTTGGGTATCTTTCGGCTGCTGATGAACGGATCTCCTGGTTTTGTTTGGGATGTATGGGACTCCATGGGTGGTTTTAGAACATGGTCTTGTGTTTCTTCTCCTCTGGAAGGAGGCTTAAGTTGGTTTTTTGGAAAGATGGCTCTCTTCAGAGCAATGTACTGACTTCAGTCACCCTGTAAATACCTTCTCTTCTTCTTAATAGAATTAATTTTACTTAGAAAAAAAAAAAACATGCTCTCAACACCAAAAAATAGTGGAAAAAATACAACCTTCAATAATACAATCATCCAGCAGCAAAAACTGTACTCCATATCCCTCAAATAAACTCTGCTACAAAAACCATGAATCTGATATGAAAATTGATGCTCTCCTTCAAAATTCTAATACAACACTATCATTTACAGTCACACATTGAAGCTTCTATGCTCTCACTCAATTCTGAAGAATTCCTCCACTGTAAATCCTTCTCTAACTCACTCTCATACTCAACCAACCACCTTATAGCTCCAAACTCAAATATATAAAACATGGAGGTCGAAATTGACCTTAGGCATGGGATAAAAGGTGCAAAAATTGCATTAAATCAATCCACTAACACCACTACTTCTGCACTAAAGGTGTTCACATCATTGGAGGACCTTTTCAAACCATCCTTTACCTTTACAACTTATGCTAGAAGCCTTTGGGAATTTTCATGCCAATTTTCATCTAGTTTGCACGAGGAATGCAAAGAATTTTTCATGAAAAACCGCAATCGCAAGCACAACATTAGTTGAACTCAACTGGAATCATGCACAATCCTTCTTCTTAGTGACTGCAACCTCTCAGTCGCATGCAGAAGCCTGCATGGAAGTGACTGGGGAAGATCATAAGGAAAAACAATGGAACTTTAGCTTATAACCTCTACCACATGTTGGATCACCTTCTCCAACATCTGCATATTCCTCTAAACCTCTTCCAAGCTCAACAACACCTCAGCAAATGGATCAAATAGGTCTCATAAGTTGCACGTACAAATTGAACTAAAGGCCAACAAACAATGTTGGCAAGAGTGCCAACAAGTCCTCCACTCTCTAACAAACATTTTCACAAGCCGCAACACATGTGTACACTACTGAAGCATATCTATAACATCATCATCAAGCCAACAAACTATTGCAGCACGTCATCTCCATGAGCATAGATGAAGACCTAGTATACCAACTCAACTAGTGTGACATCTCAACAAAAAGAATGATACTTGAGCCATCACCTCCATCACATGTAGATTTGCATCATCCACCAATGTCATCATTGGTTGACATCAATGCCAACACAATCATCTCAATGCCAACTCACCTAGCTGCAACCATGCTATAAGGAAGGTGTCAACACATCAACTAGACTACATAAGGCTGACATCAATGGCAACATAAGCTATATGGACACATGAACACGATATTGCAAACGAAATATGGCATGGCAAGGCAAGGGAAAAATATTTTAAATCAACTGATTAGAGTTTAGGGCTAATAAAATGCATGAGTCAAAAATTATTAGCCATTGAAGATAATACATCGTGAGGTATGATGTAGATCAACTAAATCTACTTATAAATATAACAAAGAAAATACTTTAGTTATAGGAACAAAATCAATTTACATGAGCATGCCAATATTGATCTCCAAGATGCATGCTTCATTTAGAACTTTTAGAATTTTAGCCTTGGAAAAAGATAAAAAGATGGAATTGTTTAGAGTAGAACCATAGTTCCTGCAACAATCAGTATACCAGGTTTCCAAAATGCCAATCCCCATCACTTGTACTCAACAATTGAGAAATCTTTGATTTGAGACTTCCATATTCAATCAACCACGCATAATATCACAACTAATTGATTAGTTAAAATGGCACATATATTTAGAAATCTTGAATGAAATATCCAACTAATTAGATTGCTTAGGAAAATAGAAATAGATACACAAGAAAACTTAAATCTCATAATTTAATTTAATTCGTCTAGATTAAGTCTTTTGGTATATATGTGACAGCGTTTCGAATTTCACCTAGTTCTTTTTTAATTCTCTTTAGCTCATCATGTGCAAGACCATGAATCATCTTCCATCCTCTCATAGTTCCTTAACATGATGACCAATGGATGCATAGGCAAATTAGAACTATTTTAATTGAAAATGGTGGTGAACAAAAGCTCTATCAGTTTTACGTAAGAGGCCACATTTTGTTAAACACATAGCATGCATCCTCTAAATTGCGAAGGGAGACATAGATTCTCACCAACCTTAATTTAAGACATGTACCTTGATCTTATCTATATATGGCCAAAAGGTCATAGGCTTTCTCCGAGGATTTCTAGTAGCAATTAATGTGTACGAGAAGACATCTCATTCAAACATTATGTCAAACAGTTGTTTTACATTCTATATTCTTTCGTAGTTGGTATGCATATCCCTTATTACAATACCAACATAGATATCAAATCGAAACTCATTTAAGATATGGACCTACATCTCTACGAGGCTAGCATATGCCCAGGAAACATTGGTGGAGATAGATTATTTCTAGCAACCACTATATTCCACTATATCACTTCTCGTAGAGGCATTAAGCCATTAAGGGGATCCACATGGATCCAAGGAATATTTTTTTAAACATTTACAACCAATTGAAATGTTTGTCAATAGTTTATAGATACATTCTGTAACTATAGTTTCTACTATTTATTTTTAGCCCATTTACTTTTATAGAGGACTTGAATGTCACGTGATGTGGTACATTGCAAATTTTCTAAAAAAATAATTATTTTCATTATTTATTGCATTTCATCAAACAACTCATGGAAGAATACCTTGCATATTTACACTTGTGCTTTATCTTTTGCACATACAATCTCATAATATAATCATATGTCTAGGTCCAATTATCGATTTAGAAATCATAGTGATACCCAATATCAACACTTCTTACTATTGTGCATATGAAGCAACAAAGACACTAGTCCTGCAACAAAATTGAACATGCTTGGTACCTGTGACTGAAGACAAGGGATTACCTCTACACTTGGTATCGATCCACTAGTCCTATGTGTAGCTTGGTACCTTTGAATGAAGACAAGGGATCATCTCTATGCTCTTTCTATGACCACGAAGGCCCGTGAACGTTAATAAAAATATATTTGGCACCTTCACACTCATACTAGGAGTAAAGTGAAATTTTAAACAATCCCCTATAAATTTGACATTGGTAGTGTATTGTTGGCCCATACAACCTTGATGGTGAACCTGACTTTGATACCATGTTGAGAAATCAAGTACAAAGTGTAATATAATTATTTATGAACTATTGATAACTATTTGTGAATTTATTAGATCTTCTTTACAATTTTACTCTTCTTCATCGAATAATTACACTTCAAAATTTCAACTAATTACAGTGAAGAAAACAAGAAGAGGTCATAGTACAAAAATAACGATAGACACTAATGTTTAGGTCAGAGACTAGGGAAAAACCCAAGAAGGTGGGGAGATCCTTCAACTATACATCAAGACATAGACAATATTGACCACAAGATGGCGTCCACAAGTGCTAACTCTCCATTGTAAATTTGTACAACTCAATGTCAAAACGTTGTCTAATGAGTTCACCACCGAGAGGCTGATGCTCTCATCATATCACAAAAGACAAGGCTTGGATGATAGACCTCATGAAGCTTGGACCTTGAATAGTATCACAATAAAATTAGAACTCAAATCTAAGCTCAGATCTTGGACTCAGACTTTAGATCACTATGATAATAAGTAGATCTCAGATACCAGAATTGATATCATAGTGATAATAAGTAGATATCGAATACCATAATTCAGATCTCAATGTTAATAAGCAGATCTAAAATACCAAACTTTATATCTCAATGATAATAAGCAGATCTCAAATACCAAACTTCAGATATCAATGATAATAACTAGATCTTGAATACTATACTTTAGATCTCAATGATAATAAACACATCTCAAACCTCTGACTTCAAATCATAAGTATAATGAGCAAATATTTAATCATTGATTTCAGATCATAAATGTAACGAGTAGATCTATAGATCTTGGACCTCTTCACATAGGAGAGAAGATGAGTAAGGTATGTTTATTTCAATTGCATACAAAAGAGAGTGAATTAACCTCTCTATATAGCCATCATGTGATCCGAATGAGTTAGATTCTAGGAAATCCAACTAGTGATCATGTGATCTGAATGAGAGTTTCAAGGCAAGCCAACTAGCCATCATGTGATTCAACTTAGTCAATTTCTAGCCATCATGTGATCTGACTTAGCACTTACGGAACCACTTGAAAATATAAATAGAATAATGATTTCTTCTTTCCGAAAATACAGTTTGACGAAATCAAAAGTATGAAGGACATGCTAGAAAAAATAATAATTTTATCATTTTCAATTATAATGATAATTAGGAAGATTAGTGATAGCTACACATTCATCATCATCCCTTTGTCATGTGAGCAAGTCCTTCTACCATTGTTTCTCCCTCTGCCATGTATGCAAGTCCCTATACTATTGCTACTCCCTTTTACTAGGAAAACCCTCTTGTCACAAGCCTTGCTTTGTTCTTCTTTATACTACCATCTACTACCAAAATCATTGCTTTGGTAGCCTTCACAATGTACCTACAAACCTTATCTAGGAGGCCATGTAAGAAATAATTATAGCAAAGAAAAAATCATAATACAAGAGATTCACCAAGGAAAAATAACAATAATCAAGCGAGAAAGATACGTAGTACTTATCTCTTTATTAAGTAATAAATTGATGAGGGTTGTAGAATATTATTAACTCCCTCTTCAACCTTTCCTCCTTGTAGAATTCCATCTACAATCTCATCAAGCTTGGCTTCTTTTTCTTCTTCTTAGGTCGATGTTCATCCTCATCCTCAATATCAGCTTTTAATGGATGTTTCTTTCCTTTCTACTATAATATGTAATGGATAGGTTTTATTCATCTTGCGGAGTAGATTTCATCCAAAATTTCAAGTCTTTCTATAAGTTTTATGTGGAATTTACGACTGTGGAAAAAAGTATCTTCCCTAGGCCTAGTGGACTAGTCTAGAACAATAGAAAGTAAAGAATATAAAGCTTCCCTTAGAGAAATTGAAGAATGGGAGAGAGGCTTACTTGGAATCTATCGAAAGATTTACTTTCCTCTCAACTTGTAAGCTCCAATCATATCTTTGATTGTTATAATTAGAACTTGGACATACAATCAAAACAAGCCCAGGATCCACAATATCTACATAGAATAACTCAATTCCTCTATTCAATGGATCAACAAAGCATTGAAATATATGAATGTGAAAGCAACATAACACATATAGGAAAACGATATACTCTTTGTATTAATATGAATAGGAGAGATTTTATAACCAAGAATAGTAGTTGATCTTGTAGAGATCTCCCTGTGTTGACTTGTCCTTCCTTGTCACAAAGCATGCCTCAATGTCACCCTAATGCATGAAGACGATCACTCTCTTAGATTCAAGGTAGAATCATGAGGGCATGACCAGACTCCAAAATCCAACTTTGATGATGCAGATGGAAGTTATAGGAGAGGGATGGTAGTTTAGGAATTATTATCCATTTACCAATGTAGGCTTGAGATCCATTTGAACTGGGAGGATGAGCTCAAGGGACAAGAGGTGAAATATCCAAGGTAGGATCAGATAGGATTTGAATCTCTTATCTAAGGTAAATGGTTAAAACAAACCCTGGAAGCTTCCGAAAGAGGAAGCTTCGAGATTATTTTTAATTTTCCCAAATTTCTAGAATCAGCGCACCCTCAGCAAGGGACAAACTTCTACTGATTAGTGTTGGTGCAGAAGGAAGCAACATGCTACTAAATGTAGGTCCCTAAAGAGGAAGGGTTCATTGGGCCTCAAAAGCACTGAAATGAAGTTGTAAGACCCAAAGACTCAGGGATTTGGAAAGTTCATGCTTAAGTCTTTGTGTAGGGATGATGAAAAGGTGTTCACGGATGTGGACTCATCTGGTTTGCAGGCTTATTGACCAAATGCGATAAAATGGCCTATAATAGATTACCCCTTAATGTGAAAAGTCATAAATGAAAACTAATGGTTGAACTGCTTTACCTTGTCACAAGTTCGGATCAAGAAACATTGGTCAAGATCATCATCTGTTACAATACATTTACATCATGATATCATTATTGAGGGAGACATACTCATGCTAAGAACATAACCTAACATTACATGTACAATGATCAAGAAGTCACATTCACTGAGGACAAAGTGTGGACACATGACTAGATAACTATATGATCATAGCCATTATGCTTTTTAATGTTGCATTAATCTTGAAAGTGTAGCTCAGATGGATGGAACTAGATCTGGGGTCTTCTATCTCATTCACTCAATCATCTGATGTATGAGTCTAACCATGCGAATAAATGATATGAAGTAGAACATGTTAGACACCATCTAATTACCACCCAATGATGTAATTTGTTAACATATGAGAGAGAAACCACCAACGATGTTAATGGCTCTCATGGTATTGCAAAACAATCTATATGGTGTGAATGAATGAGTTGAAGTTGAAAACCACATATAATCTTACAGTCGAAGGCCAATGATGAAAACCTGTCACCAAGAGAAAGTAAACTTTCCATTGATGTATACAAGTCCCAAAGTACGAAAGGGAGTTTCTAAGTCAACTTCGTGGATAATAAGTTGATGTCGATAGGAAGTGACCCGTCGCAGGAGGGCCTTGATGTATCCCCCCATTAACAACACAAAACATGTATCAATATTTGAGGAAAAAAGATGTTGATGTGTGTCGAGCTATAAAAAGGGTCTCTGTCACCTCTAATTACCTCACATTAGTTTTCAATCCAGGAACGTTTTGTTATTTCAAAGAGTGTCTCAGTCTGAGGCTATCATTTTCCAGAGTAATGCTAGTAGTATAGTGTTCAGAAATACAAGAGTAAACAGATGCTTGTTTAGAACAAACTACTTCAAAATATTAAACTACACATTTAGAAAACTAAGCAATTTATCAGTCAAGGGTTCAGTAGCAGTAACTCATCCCTTTGTAAACTGATGCAACTAAAGTAAATCATATAACATATCGTGGATCTGGGAGCCAGGCAGTAAATGCCAGTGCTCACTACAGCCCTGGATCGTTCTTCACACCAAAATAACAAAGGACAGGAAATGGAACGGCAGATAAGAAATGGAACAACGAAATAAGAAATAGAACAGCAAATCTGAAATGGAACAACAAATCTGAAGTAGAATAGCAAACAGGAAATTGTAACAGCAGCTAAGTCTAGTAAGCAGTAACACCTTAGTATACAAGATCAAATGCACGAATCGTGACCTACAGGAATCAAATGGAAATCCTTCACTCTTAAGGACGAATTGAACAACACACCAAAATGGAACAACACTGATTAATGCTGAATTATAGAATAGCACTTCAAAACCATATATGCACACGGCACACCTTAATAGTAACCTAATCTTGGTAAACCAATTATCACTCTCAGTTACAAAAGATTACGACTATGTTTCAAAATGGAATAGCAATGTCTATAGATCCAACAATCGCAAAGAACATAATCGCTAAGATGAATTCCATAATATAAATGAATAAGTGCACAGCATAGAGGCTCTGTAATTGAACAACAATAATATTCTGTAAAGACTGACAGTATTATATCAACACTTAGAAGAACAGTGATACATTGCAAAGTCAATGCAATAGTTCTGTCTCAGTAAACTAAACATAACAGAGCATGTGATGTAAACTAACAAAACACATCAGATTACCAAATAATGCTGATAAGCAAACCACGCATAAACCAAACGTAATAGTATAGGAGCAAGTGATAGTATAGTATTAATGCATAAAATGGAATCACAATAGATCAGTTCTCAACGAGACTCGATGATCAAATTTTCAATCTTCAGAGAAATTACATAAAACATAAGGATTCGACCGAACCCTCGAGCTAATAGTGCTACCCCTTTTATAATGATGAAGGCGGAGATGTCTAGGTGAAAAAATAGTTAAAGCAGTGATCCCTCAGGATCCGATGTCTAGGTGCAAAAATAGTTAAAGCAGTGATCCCTCAGGATCAAAGGATCCTGAGGGATTCGCCGAACCGTTAGTTCTCAGTTATCTCTTTTCCTTCTTGCGCCGAGCTGACATCTCCACTTCCTTTCCAGGGCTGATTCGCTTTGATTTGTTTTGCCTTGTTTGCATACGGTTCCCCATCAAAGGGACAGCGGTTAACCCGACCTTGTTCTTTCCTTCAGAATGGCAGTCTTTTGTTTTCCCTTCTTTCTGCATAAGAAAATGACAATTGTCAGTGTTTCCGCTTTGCACATTAATCTCACAGGTTTTATTACAATTCCTTATCATTTTCCTAGTTCATGATGCAAAAGGTTTGTAAGTTCTAATGAAAAGATGCTGAAATAATTACCAAAAACATACCTTCTTTAGTACTCCACACACCCCCCTGCTTACCCTTTTTCATGCCCTCATGAAAACATTGTAGTTGACATGTAAGGCAGTGAGAGAGTAGGCTGGAGATGGAATCTCATGTGGAGGTCTACAGCCATGATGCATAACTAGGTGTTCAAAGAAATGGCCTATCTGACCCTCAGGCATCTCATACAGGGCTTGGTACCCAGGTGCAGGGTGCCAAATAATTGGACTCCGGAACCTATATCCTAACCAGGATGGCCCTGCCCTCAAAATGACTTCGCCATAGAGGTGCAAGCGGTTGGCGGCTAACTTAAAATTTTCATACTTAAATGGCTCCCTGAGTTGGATATTCGGATTAGAGATCTGATATCGAAATTTAGCTGCATCAATGGCAAGGTCTTTAATAGTGAAAAAGTATTCTATTCCTTGTTGATTGATTGCTGTGTGAATGGGTCCTAATGCTTCAAATACACCTGGAGTCTTCATGATGTTCCTATGTTCTCTCCACAACTGTACTAGATTCCTAGGCTCAGCTCTTACCCACAAATCTAATCCGTTTTCTTACCTTTGGAAAGCATTATAGGCTTTAAGCCATTTAATTTGATTAACCCCAAATGAAATAAATGCCTGCAATTGGATGTCCCCAACAAAAGGCCCAGGGTTCAGCTCGGTCTCCTGGTCTAATATAAGCTTATGTAAATAAAACTCACACAGTAGTCTTTGAACTTATACCTCGTAGTGCTTACAACAGTTTATAAAATCATTGAGGGTATTAATTTGTATGGGAGAACCTGCTTTGACAGCCTTTATTTTCAATTGCAAATATCGTACCATTAAAAACAAGGCATAATTCTTAGCAGGGGCTCTACATGCTAGGATGTCATTGTACAAAGAACAGAAGGTATCCATCTGCTTGATAACTATATCTAACCTACGAGTTACCTTCGCGACTTTTTCTTCTTCCCTTTGCCACCCTTCAAAGGCCTGGCTTTCAGATAGACTAACATTCCTAAGTTGTTGTTGTAGCTCTTCATACCTTTCCCGAGGGACTGTTTGCTCTATGAGCTTTTCTGTTGCTTGCTGAGCTTGCGTCAAACCCTCCCATAGTGTTTTCGTTCTTGGATCTCTTTCCCATGCGGCGGTGGAGACCGGGAGTTTTACCTGAATTTTCCTATTGCGTTGTCTTGCATTCATGACCCTTATCACTCCCGAGGGTGGTGCCTCTGTCTGAATTTCCTTATCGCAGGTGAATATATCATCCATTTCTATCTTAATGTGGATATCAGTCACATGCTGTTCCTTTTTACTTTGAACAACAGTCTGCTTCTCAACAACACTTGGAACAGCAGCCCGTTTTTCGACAAGGTTTTGAATAGCAGGGTGGACTCTGGTCCTCTGATCCTTTGTCTTGGGGGGTTTTGCTGGATCGATTGCATGTTTCCTCCCCGAAGTCCTTTTTACCCTTTTCCTTGCTTTCAAAATCCTAATTTGCTGTCGAAGCTGAACTATTACATTCAATAGTCATTGTTGTTCTTTCCGTAGTTTCTTAATTTCCTCAATTTCCTTAGAAAGAACAACAGACTGTTCACTGTGACCTGGACTATGGTCAATTCCCTGATTTTGTTTCTGGGGTGCTTCTTTTTTGCTCTGCTCTGGCTGCTCCGGGGTAAGAACCCTAGCTGGTTCTGTTATTTCTTGGGTGACTTCCTTTTCTGCATCCCCTGCCTCCAGAGTTTCTTTTGGTGTCGTCTGGCTAGGAACGGATTGTTCCTGTTCTGCATCTCCTGTCATGTTTTCATCATGAACGGGCTGACTCTCCTCTTCTACTTCCTCTGCATGTGATTCTTCAGGTGCATTTCCCTCCTGAGCAGAGTGTTCTTTTGGTTCTTCTTTAGCATGGAGGTCTGATGGGCTGGAAGATTGGCCATATTCACCCATCTTGGACAAAACTTTAGCCAATTCATCTTCTCTCAATGGATCCTACACTGGGTTGTCTTCCTGTTGTTCCGTTTCCTCCTCCTGCTCAGATTGCTAGGTTTCTTCCTCATCTTCTCCTTCCTCGTTTTCCTACATTACTTTCTCATTGCCTTCTCCTTCTAATCGTGGGGGTTGCTCATCCCCTGTATCTTCTGTCTCTACATGTTGGCTAGTATTTCCTTGGGGCTTCTCCAGCCTTCTTCATAGTCGTGCTAGTCGGACCGATTTCCTTCGTTTTCTGGATGCTCAGGTGTACTGGTGGAATGTTTACGTTTCGGGGATGATGCAGTCAATCTTCCATCTATCATGGCAGTTAGCTCTTCCTAGCTACTCTGCTACTGGGTAAGGCTATGGCTGACTATTAACCTATCAACCCATGATGACTAACAACTGATTATACATGTTGTGCCTTTTTCATGCTCCGTGCAACATCATGCAGTAATGAATTCAAGAATGCAGGTAAATTTACAGAGCATTTTTGTTTTAACACAGCTAAAAGTTTAAGGTGTCGTGGTCTTACCACGTCTTTTCTTCCTTCACAGGTGATGTAGCTTTGAATGGTCCTTGCCAATTCCGCCCACGGTTCTCCTAATGCTACTGGAAGAACCCCCTTTCCTCTAATTGTCAGGCTCTGGCCTTCCTCCTGGAAGGTTTCTATAATCTTCTGCAATCTCTCCTTCTTTAGCGTCCATACAGGCCCAGTGGCTGGCAGTCCCGAGACCTCTGCGATTATGTCATTGGTGACTGCTATGTGTCTCCCCCTCACTGTGGAGTGATCCTCTTGCAAGTTCTGCAAGAATTCAATTGCTACAGTCTCGTTGGATTCCTGTAAGCGATTGAGATAAGTTAGCCACCCGGCTCTTGCGAGGATTTCCCGTGTAGCATCAGAGACTGTTAACACCAGCAGTTCTCTTCGAATCGATCTCCCTCCCATGTTTATGGTTTTGCTGTGAAATCTCAGAATTTTGACAATGGAACGACAGTTGTTCACGCTGTTAGAAACACAGAGAGGCTGACAGACACGAGAATTTCTCAAAATCTAATGCTGTAGGATATACAATGGAAATGGCTTAAGAACATCAAGTCATGCAAAAAATAAAAAATAATATACCATTGAGCCGTGCTATTCCCAAGTACGCAGTTTCCCGAATAGCGGTCTGACACGTCATCCAAGGAATGATGAGGTTAACCTCCCCCCCACAATGTGATAGGCCGTCCTGGCCGTCAAATAAAGGAGCAGCATGCCAGTCTGTTCTGAAGCAAAGTCATAAAGGAATAGCGTATGGAAATATGCCATGTTTACAAAGGTAGCAGATTACCGAAATCGAGGTATCAAGTTGGATCTTTTAATACATAAGAGACTGTTGTGATATGATGCGAGGCTGGGAGGATAGGACATCTGCCGTACATACCGAGTCTCATGCGGTCATTGTCAACTGCTCTGTCATGATTGATGATAATAGATATACATGTGTTGTATGGTTCGGAAAATAATATGCATTTGTCTTATGTGATTTATTACTAAGGTATAAGAAACAGAAGGGTGCTAATAACTACCTATTGATGTAAATAATGTGACTTCAATACCATTAACAGTTCTCTGCTGCCGACAGGTGTCCATAACCTTGGCAGAGTTGTTTATTTCACCCATGGAACCATGATCCTTTGTGTATGCTTAGGAAGTGTTGTGTGATGTCAAAATGTAGGCTATTATGCTGGCTTGTTAACCAGTTAGTCATAATGCCATTCACGAGGAAGGAGTGAAAGGTGTGCAGGCCAGCTCGTGATGAGACCTCCTGTTCCAAGGGTTCTTTATTTGGTATACCTTTTGGACCATATCCCTAGTGTGGTGGCCATAGTAGGAACGCCACTTCACTTTCTTCCTCATGATCATGGTAGGCTGGCTCTTGGTGAGACCCCCTATCCTGCATTTGACAACTTTATATCAACAAGTCAGTTTGCTCTTTTTTCTCTTCTTTTTTCTTTTGCATAAAGTACTATCCCATTTATACACAAAGGGTGGTTCAACACTCCTTAAGAGTAGGAATGGTGGAAAAAGTCTTAACATCTCAACAGGAAGATATAAACCCTTTGCTCTTCTTCCTGAATAACAATCAAAGAGGATTTAAAAGGAACCAACATGATAAAGATAACCAATCAGAGAAGAGTTAGTGAAGCATTGATAACAAAAGATAATGGGTAAGTGTGTCCTTCCCTCTATCCTTTTACCAATTCAGAGCAATTTCTTATAAAAATAACGATTTTATAATTCACCTGATTTCAATGTGTTGTGATTTTGTATCCATTGCATAAGTGCATAGTTGTATTCCAAAAGACTTGAAAGAACAGGAACAATAAGCATCCTTAATTTAAAATAGCAAGGGGAACAAGCATAAGTAAAAGGAATACGAGGATGTTGCTGCTTCAAAGAGGAAGAGCAAAAGAATACAAGTGGTGTTCCTTTTAGAAAAAGGAACAGCAAAGATCAGAAACGTTGTTCCTTTGGGAAAGGAACAACAAAACACACAAATGTCGTTCCTTTGGAAAAGGAACAGCAAAAATCGAAATCGTTGTTCCTTTGGAAAAGGAACAGCAAAACACACAAATGTCGTTCCTTTGGAAAAGGAACAACAAAAATTGAAACCGCTGTTCCTTTGGAAAAGGAACAGCAAAACACACAAATTCCATTCCTTTGGAAAAGGAACAGCAAAAATCGAAACCGTTGTTCCTTTGGAAAAGGAACAGCAAAACACACAAATGTTGTTCCTTTGGAAAAGGAACAGCAAAAATCGAAAATGTTGTTCCTTTGGAAAAGGAACAGCAAGACACCCAAGTGACGTTCCTTTGGAAAAGGAACATCAAAAATCTAAAATGTTGTTCCTTTGTTGTTCCTTTGGAAAAGGAACAACAAAACACACAAATGTCGTTCCTTTGGAAAAGGAACAACAAAAAGCAAAAGTGTTGTTCCTTTGGAAAAGGAACAGCAGAAAGCAAAAATAAAGAAAAAGAACAAAATTAAAGTAGAATGATGGCTGATCCAACAAGTGTTGTTCTTTTGAAAAAGGAATAGCAGAACGAAAAATGCTATCCCTTTGAGAAAAGGAACAACAAAAATAATAACATTGTTGCTGCTTCGAAAAGTAACGGCAAAGCATTTGATTCAAAAATATGTACAAAAACAAAAGAAATTATGTAAAAACTATGAAAAGAGATAAATTACTTAATGAATCACAGGTGAGGAAGACTTCTCTCCCTCTCCCAAAATTTCCATATTAGAGTCTTGGCGTAGCTGCTGGCAGAAGGACTCCCGAGTGAGTGGTTTGCGATAAAGGCGAACTCGGTGGCCATTTGCCTTGAAGGCATATCCAAAACTGTCAATAGTGATTAGAGTAAGAGTACCATTGTCATGTACCTTCTGGATTTTTTATGGTCCCAACCAACGAGTCTGGAGTTTCCCGGGAAAGTCTTGAAGCCTGGAATCGTACAAAAGTGCCCAGTCTCCTTCGTGGAAGACTTTATTTTTAATGAGAGCATCATGCCATTTAGCTCGCTGCTGTTGGATAAGTGCAGTATTTTGGAGTGCAGAGAGCCTGATTTCATCGAGCTCATTGATCTGCTGCAATCGATTAATCTGTGCCTCAATTAAATCTAAGCCAACTTCCTATGTTGTTCGCAGTGTTTGGATTTCGAATTCTATGGGAAAAATGGGTTGCTTGCCAAACACTAATTGATAAGGTGAGTAACCAGTGGTACTTCTCCATGTTGTTCTGTAAGTCCACAGTGCCTCTGGTAGTCTGGCAGCCCAATCATGTCTATGTGACGCAATTGTTTTTGTTAAGATTGCTTCTATTATTTTATTGCTGCTTTCTACCTGACCATTTTCCTGTGGGTGGTATGGAGTAGTGATTTTGTGCTGGACATGATAGTTTTTTAGTGTTGCAGCTATTTTGTTCACAGCAAACTATGGTCCACCATCTGTAATTATATCTCTTGGAAGGCCATAACGCACAAATATATGGAACAAGAACTGTATGACAGAATCGCCTGTAGCTCTCGGCAATGCCTCTGCCTCAACCCATTTGGTGACATATTCTGTTGCCACCAAAATATATGTTTTCTGGTTTGAGGGTGTGTTAATTGGTCCGACAAAATCAAGGACCCATTGTTCGAATGGTTCAATGACTAACTGTGGGTTCAAGGGCATCTCATCGGACTGACCAGGGCATCCTGCTCTCTGGCAACTGTCACAAGCTTGGATGAATTTCTTTGCATATTTGAAAATTGTAGGCCAATAATACCCTGTTTGTAGGACCTTATGTCTAGTTCTGCAATCGGCGAAATGTCCGCCACATGGTCCGTCATGGCAGGCTTTTAAAATGTCAAAGATTTCATCCTCTCGAACGCATCTTCTGATATGCATGTCTGCCCCTGTGTGGAATAGGTAGCCTCCAACCCACGAGAATCGAGCACTCTTCTGAAAAATCTGTTTCCGCTCATTAGGGGTTAGATGTTTCGGTAGTTTACCTACTGCTAGGTAATTGGCAACATCAGCATACCAGGGTGTTTGAATAGCAACAGCAAACAGATGTTCGTCCGAAAATTGATCTTCAACTGTTGCAGCATCGATTGGCTTTGGCATTCTTGAGAGAAAATCGGCTACAGGATTTTCCTTTCCAGGTCGATCCTTGATTGTAATATCAAATTCCTGCAATAAAATCAGCCATCTAATTATTCTGCCATTTGTGATAGGCTTTTTTGCTAAATATTTGATGGCAGAATGATCTGTATACAAGATAATAGGGTATCCAGTAATGTAATGTCTAAACTTATTGACAGCATGTATTACAGCTAAAAATTCTTTCTCAGTAACAGTGTAATTTAATTCAGCAGGGGATAAATTTTTTCTAATATAATAAATTGCATATGGTTTTTTATCCTCTTCCTGCCCAAGGACTGCTCCAATGGCTGTATCTGAGGCATCAGATGATATCTGAAATGGCAAGTCCCAATTCCGTCTTCGAAGGACCGGGGCTGTGGACACAAGCTTCTTTAGATCCTGGAAAGCACGTTCACATTTTTCTGTCCAAAGAAAATCAATGTTACCAGTTAGTGCATACAGAGGTGCATAAATATGCGAAAAATGTTCTATAAACCTTCTATAATAACCAGAAAATCCAAGAAAACTGCATACCTCCGTTTGAGTGGTAGGAGTGGGAATAAGCAAAATTATTTGGATTTTGGTTGGGTCTACCTGAATGCCAGCTGCTGAAATATAGTGTCCCAGAATAAGTCCTTCAGTCATCATCATATAGCATTTTTCATGGCTTAAACAAAGGCTGGTAGCAATGCAGCGTTGTAGGACTTTTTCTAGTGTATCCAATGTTGGATCGAAATTGTCTCCATACGGTGTAAAGTCATCCATGTATACTTCAAGTCCTTCATTTATTAAGTCTGCAAAAATGCTGAGGATAGCCCTTTGGAATGTGGCAGGAGCATTGCATAAGCCAAAAGGTAGAACTCTGTAGGCAAATTTTCCCCAAGGACAAGTAAAAGTGGTTTTGTCTTGGTCTTCAGGGGCAATCTGGATCTGATTGTATCCACTGAAGCCATCTAGGAATAAAAAGAATTTATTTCCTGCCAAAGTGTCTAATACTTGGTCGATGAATTGGAGAGGGAAGTGGTCTTTTTGTGTTGCTTTATTTAGTTCTCTGTTGTCCACACAAATTCTCCATTTCCCATTCTTTTTTGGTACCACCACAAGCGGAGAGACCCATTTACTATCGAAGATAGGATAGATGAAGTTGACATTTAAAAGTTTTTGAAGTTCATCTTTTACCACATCTTTTAGATGAGGATTAAGTCTCCTCTGAGGCTGGCGAATAGGTCTCGCATCTTTTTCTATGTAAATGTGGTGGGTACATAATTGAGGGTCAATTCCTTTCATATCAGGATAGTCCCATGCAAATGCTTCTTTATATTTCCTCAACAGATGGATGAGCTTCGTTTCTTGTTCGGAGGTGAGGTTGGCATTAATGTTTAAGGTTTTTCCCAGTTCGATTTCCACAATTTTACTATTTGCAACAGAGGTAACAGGTATCGTTTGATCATGTGTATCTTTAAGAGGATCTTCTTCTAATTTGTTATCGAATGATGCCTCTATCATGTGACATTGTGTGCGGGATCTGGATCTAGTTTGACTAATAAATTTATTAATGGCATCATGCTCTGTCTGATCTTTAAAATCAAGTGCCTCTTGTATAGTTAATGGAGATCTAATGTTGTCAGTAAGGTATGATACAGGGTGCTTATTAGTTTTGATCATTGTGACAATTGGCTGTGCTAGAGGATATAAGGCTAAGTTCTTGATATTCGCTCCCCTCGTTATGGTCATATTGCCTTGTCAACAGCCAATATAGGCATCGGCAGTTACAAGCCAAGGTCTACCTAAAATCAATGGGTGTCCATCAAGTCGGCTTTTGGGATTTATTACCAGAAAATTAGTCAGATATTCCCAGGAGTCAATAGATACCATGACATCATGTAGCGTGCCCTCTGGCCTAACCACAGATCGATCAGCCAGCTCTAACAAGGTAGAGGTGGGTTCTACAGAAGTAATGCCTAGCTTTTGGCAAGTAGTAGTTGTTAAGATGTTGATTGCAACTCCTAAATCAACTAAGGCATTAGGGAAGGTTTGACCATAAATTTGTACGGTGACTATTGGATTTCCTGGGTATTCGTATTTAATGGGCATTTCTTTTCTTGATAATAAGTCAGATAGAGTGCCAACTACTTGGACTCTTGGATTGTTTTTTGCATTCCTCTTTGGTTTCTTTACACACAATTCTTTGATAGTCTTTGCATATATCAGAATGTCTTGAATGGCTTGGAGGAATGGAATTTTTATGTACAAATTTTGTAATTCTCCCAGAATGTCAAAATCAGGATATTGTGTTGGACGAGGTATGATTAATCGTTCTGGGAATGGGGGAGAGGATGTGGTTGTTTGGTTATGAGTTTGTTGTTTTTTCACATCCTCTTCTTATGACAGATTTTCTCTGGGTAACTGATTTTCAACATGGGCTGTCTTTTCTCCCTCAGTTTCAGTAATACACCCAGATCTTAACTGAAGATCATTACACTCCCTCAGACCAGCTCCTATTTCTAATGTTTCTATTATTTGCACAGATTGGGCCGGTATTTTATTTGGATTGGGGTTGGGTTGGGCCGGGAGTTGCGGTCTCAAATTAGACTGGGGATTTTGTTGTAAGGCTGGTAGTGTAGGTTGAGGGAGCGGCATGGTTCCTACTGGCTGATGCATCAGTATTTGCCAGTTTGTCTGCCAGGATGAAATTTATGAAGTAGGCGGAGTCCATTGTAGTGGGTATGCGTTACCTTGCCAATATGGTGGAGTATAGGGAAAATTTGGCCAACCAGATGGGCTTGCCTGATTCAGCCATGGGGTTGATGAAGGAAACGACTGAGGTGACCAGTTTGGGGGCAGGGGTTGGGATTGAATTTCCCACATATTATATTGTTGAGCATTATACTGTGGAGACTGAAAAGAATAGGTCGGGTCCGAAAACATACCAGATTGTCACGATTGCCACTAACGGCGCTGGTTGAGCAAATATACCGATTCTGGCTCTTCTTCTGCTTCCTTATATACTGCATTTAATCCAGGAAGTGAGGGACAACTTTCCGTAAGGTGATCTTTTGTGCAGATGGCGCATGTTCGGACTGCATCTAGTGGACACTCCTTATGGCTATGTTTCTTCCTGCATCGGGGACAGAAGATTGCCAAATTTTGTTCTGCCTCCATTTGCTTCTGCTTGGCCTGCATAACATCAAGTTGTGTAGTTAGCATCCCTAGTATATCAGTTTTAAAATTTTCCAATAGATTTCCAATTTCTGCACGCGTTACTCCTTCTGTCGAAATTTTATTATCTCTTACAAACCGATCATGTTCTGCCGGTTTCAATCTTGTGATGCCTCTCGAACTCCTGATACATAAGTTAATAATGTTAGCAAAATTTTGCTGATAAATATCTCCTTTTCCCATAATATTTAATGTTTCAATCCATTGTTCCTTCATGCCCCTAATTAATGTTGTTTTTAACACATTATCAGGTAAAGGTAGTGATGCATAAGGAGATCTTTGAAGATTATACTGAAAACGTTCCACATACTCCTCTAATGTTTCATTTGGTCTAGCTACCATTTGGAATATTTCATCCTTCAGTTCTCTGGACCTGCAATAGTCTTGATATTTCTTTAGAAAAGATTCTTTCATTTGATCCTAGTTATTTATAACCCCGCCACCTAATCCCATAAACCATCTTAAGGCAACCCCTTTTAATGTAGAGGGAAATAATTTTAGTTTCTAGCGGTTGGTGGTGTAAATATATCCCCTACACAGCACATCGAACTCAAATAGAAATGCATACGGATCTTCTGATGTAAGACCGTGAAATGTAGGGATATGTTGAAGAGGGATTGCTTTCATGGGCGCATTTGCTGCAGTATCCACTATCGGGTATTGCAATGTAGAGGTTCAGGTGTTTGGCTGGTTTTGAGCCATTTGGTCGAATATATGCCAATAACCTTCTGGGATATCTATGAGGGTATTCCTAGGTTGAGAAGGAATGGCTTTAACAGGAATGGTTTTAATAACACTTCCTCTATCTGGGATAATGAGAGTGCCTAATGTCTGAGGAGATTGAGTTTCTTCAACAATGATTTTTGCAGCACTTCCCTTGTTTGGGCTGTTTAATGGCTGAGTTGTCCCAAGAGGAGACCTTGGTTCCCCAATTTCCCCAATTTCTCCTCCTCCTTCACAAAGATTGCTGAAATTCCCTTCTTGCAATAGTTCTGGAGTAGAATTTTCAATTTCTTGAAAGTCCTGCTCTTCAGTTTGACAATGCACCTCAACAAAGGCTACAGATGGTGATCCTGTGACCTGAAGGGAACTAGTAGGTTGTCTAGAAATAACTTTTCTGGGTCCTACTGAAGGCAAGATCCGATGTCTAGGTGCAAAAATAGTTAAAGCAGTGATCCCTCAGGATCAAAGGATCCTGAGGGATTCACCGAACCGTTAGTTCTCAGTTATCTCTTTTCCTTCTTGCGCCGAGCTGACATCTCCACTTCCTTTCCGGGGCTGATTCGATTTGATTTGTTTTGCCTTGTTTGCATACGGTTCCCCATCAAAGGGACAACGGTTAACCCGGCCTTGTTCTTTCCTTCAGAATGGCAGTCTTTTGTTTTCCCTTCTTTCTGCATAAGAAAATGACAATTGTCAGTGTTTCCACTTTGCACATTAGTCTCACAGGTTTTATTACAATTCCTTATCATTTTCCTAGTTCGTGATGCAAAAGGTTTGTAAGTTCTAATGAAAAGATGCTAAAATAATTACCAAAAACATACCTTCTTTAGTACTCCACAATGTGGAACTGGTTCAGGAACGATAGACATGGAATGAAGGCTTAAGAGTATCATAGCAGATATCAACTGAATGAAGTTGGAAACATTGACCCAAAACCAAAAGTGGATGCTTTTATATGGTATGATGAACCAAAAACCAAGATTATTTCCCAACCCAAAAACCACGAGGATGAAGTGGAAGAGTGTCATGTTCAAGAGCGACTCCCTTCCATTAATAAGTAGAGTAACCTATTTTCCGAATTTCCCCAACCATTTCTAGTTAGTACCTCTTTAGTTTTTCACAATCTTGAGGAGTATAACATATGTTTGATCTGTAATTTCATCCTTTGGATGAATCCCTCTGAGTATCTTTAACGAATCCTAAGAAATAATTTTTTATTCTCATCATGTTTGATGATTCCATCGTTGTTTGGTGCTTTTACGAGTCTAGCAAAGCTAAAACTTGACTCATTTTTCATGTTTAGAGAGTTTGAAAAAGAGGAAAGAAAAAAGTCCAAAGGTTCCTTTTCATAAAGGTGTCTCTTGAGTCTGAAAATGTAAAAAATGATACTTAGGAGAACCTCTTAGCCATGTTTGACTAAGCTATTCATTTTTCATAAATATTCTATCTCAATCTGAAAAAAGGTGCAAAACCAGAGATTCTAGGTTCGATACCGAACGGAGTCACCAATTTTTTATATGGAATTTACGATTGTGGACAAAAGTGTCTTCCCTAGACATAATGGACTAGTCTAGAACAACAAAGAGAAAAGAATATAAATTTTCCCTTAGAGAAATTGAAAAATGGGAAAGAGGCTTACTCGGAATCTCTCACAAGATTTACTTTCCTCCCGGATTGTAAGCTCCAATCATAACTTTGATTCCTATAATGAGAACTTGCACATACAATCAAAACAAGCCAAGGATCCATAATATATATGTAACATAATTTAATTACTCTATCCAATGGATCAACAAAGAATTAAAATACGTCGATGTAAAAGTAACATAATACATATATGAAAACGGTATAATATTTCTTTTAACATGAATAATAGAGAGTTTACAACCAAGAATAGTATTTGATCTTGTAGATATCTCCCCAAGTTGACTTGTCCTTCCTTGTCACAAAGCATGTCTCAATGTCACCATAAGGAATGAATATTATGACTCTATTAGATTCAAGGCAGCAACATGAGTGGTCTAAAAATGGAGAAGGTGTCTTCTTCCCTTTCTCCACAATCAAATAAGATAAAAATAGGACCATTTTGACACTTTGAAAGCTAAAATGGGTTTTGATATAAAACATGTTTCTCTAGTGTCTCTTCAATTCATGAGTTATTCTTCAAATGGAAACTTAACATAAGCAATATAATATCACATAGCTCATACAGGCATAATAAATAGCATAATAAAATATTTGTTGATGGAGTTCATCCCTCTTGGGCTACATTTTCGGGTTTGCCAACATAGCTAGACCACTCCATATATTTAGTATAAAAGGTAATTCATAAATTTCGTTGGTGAAAACATGTGCCTATTACACCTACAAGCTAATTTTCTCTTGCAAATAACTCTAACATAAAACAGCAACACAAGGCATCTCCTACAAATACCCCATATTCCAACTGAAATGAGCTAAAATGAGCATGTGAGCACTTCAATTCCACATTGAAGAGCATAAACAAAACTTCCCTCAACATGACATAATGAGAAAAGTAAACCTGAGCTAAACCCTACAAGTAACATTTCTTGTAGTAGACTTCTGGAGGTGGGAAAACCCCTACAAGGCCTTATCCATGCTCAAATACCTTCCTGAACTGCTTCAAAAACCTAATTGATCCATACACCCTTGGTCGCAAACATGCAAAAATACTACTTACATGTGCTAAAATCCAAAATTACAGGTCACCATTGGATTCAGAACATACAAAAACCTCTAGGTAGACTCTTCTTGAGCTCAATTTGTTCAAAAACTCAAAAATATATTGCTCTCCAACCTCTCCCATGAGTTTTACTATTAATTGTCCTAAAAATCAGACCAACAATCTAAATTCAAGATGAAGTTGTTTTTGAGCTGTGCAAATATGAGCTTAAAGAGAATGCTTAGATTCCACTCATCAGTGTTTTAGTCTTTCATCAACGATAAGAATATCGATTCACTTCTTTACAAGACAATAGAACTTCACAAATAAGATATGTAAAGTGCCTTGATTGGGTATTGAAGGGCACCAATTGAAAATTAAGCATTTTAGATTGTGTTTTTGGGTGTTTTTGAGTTTCAGCCTCATTATATTGACTAGGAAAGTAAACTTTTGGAGACCAAAATTTCCTAGTGGGGAGGTGTGATCAGGTGATCAAATTTTGGCTCAAAAATGAAAGTGCCCAGAAAGTCTTAAAACTAGTGTAAAGTTGAAGTGCTCGTCATTCTGAATCCAACGATGTTTGTTTCACCTTAATCCAACAGCATATGCTCAAGTTATCGCGTGCTAGCTGTTTGGCCCAACAATTAAAATCTGAGCAGGTTTGTTCACTGGGTTGACCGTATGGTGAGTCAACAGGGTGACTGTGCAGGGTATGAACCAATGACAAGTTTCCAAATTTCATCCTCTAGTTCATTTGGATCTGGTCGATTTTTATTGTTTTGTGCTTGTTTGAGGTGGACCAATAATATGGTGCCACATGGCCCATTCATGTGCTTCCATGTGGCCCAATCATGTGTTGCCACATGGCACCCCAAACGTGGACTAAAATTTCGTTATAGGTATGGGTGAGGTCTAAGGGATTTGAACCCCTGACCTCCAATCTAACAACGCAACACTCTACCAACAGGCTCGCTAATGGTTCTTAATACCATATGGGTAGAACCCATATAAAAGGTTTAGTCCATTACTCAATGGAGGAAGGGGTCAACCTACCAGCCCCAACCCCTGGTCACAGTGATCCATACGACCCTTGGAAGAATGGAGATAGTCACTAGTAGAATAGGGCTTAACCTTTAAGCTCGGCCCCCGGTCACATCTAGATCACATGACCCCGGTGCTCAGCAAAAGATGTCAACTACAAAGGGGCTCGATGGTAGCTTAAGTCCTGGTCACCTACAACCATAAGATCATGTTGGAGGGTGCTTGCAGATGGCGCTTATAAGGAGCCCTAGCTCCAGGTTCCATGGTAAACCAATAGGATCACAATTACTAGTGAAAAGTGCTAACGTGGAGGCGCTACAAATAGGGGACCAACCCCAGTTCCTTTCGACCCCAAGAGCTTGGATTTATGGGGCCCAACAAGAAGGGCAGGCGGTTAGCCAAGCCCTTGATCCCGTGGCATGAACATGACCACATGCCTTTGTTCTAAGGGATATGTTGGTGGGGGTGAGCATTAAGGCCCAACCCACAACCTTATGTGGCCTATGTGACCACATTTTTCGGACTTAAGGGTTATTGGAAAATTTAAGTTTCCTACAAAATGCACTGGTGCAAGGAGAAAATGTTGCGTTGTTAGCAAAAAATAGGGAAGATTTGTAGGATAGTTAGACTGTTGGTCCAATTTGTAGGACAGTTAACAGTAAAACTCATGGGAGAGCTTGGAGAGAAATATATTTTTGAGTTTTTGACCAAATTGAGCTCAAGAAGAGTCTACCTAGTGGTTTTTCAATGTTCTGAATCAAATGGTGACCTCTAATTTCTGATTTGAGCACATTTAAGTAGTGTTTTTGTAGGTTTGAGACCAAGACTGTATGGATCAATCAAGGTTTGGAAGTAGTTCTAGAAGGTGTTTGAGCATAGAGAAGGCCTTGTAGAGGTTTTCTCACCTTCAGAAGCCTACTGCAACAGCTTTTACTTGCAGGCTTCAACTCAGGTTTACTTTTCTCATTATGTCATGTTGAGGGAAGTTTTTTTTATGTGATTCAATATGGAATTGAAGTGCTCACATGTTTATTTTAGCTCATTTCCGTTGGGTGGAATCTTTGTAGAAGATGGTTTGTGTTGTTTTCATATGTGAGATTTATTTGTAGGGGAGAATTACCTTGTAGGGATAATAGCCACATGTATCCATCAACAAACATTTATGTGCTTCCTTTTTCTACTTAATATATGAGTGGTATGGCTATGTTGGCAGACCTAGAGATGTATCCCAGTAGGGGTGAACTTTGTCAACAAATCTTTGTTTTGCTCTTCATTATGCGTGTATGAGTTATGTGATATTATATTTCTTATGATAAGTTTACATGTGAAGACTAACTCATGACTTGAAGAGACATTGGAAAAACCTGTTTTGTGACAAGACCTATTTTACCTTGCAAAGCGTTAGAACGGTCCTTGCTTATTTGTTTGTATGATTTTGGAAAAGATGAAAAATACACCACCTCTATTTTCAGATCAATGACGACATGATCAGTCTCCAAAATTCAAGCCTAATGTTGTAGATGGAAGTAACTTTATAGGATAGGGATGGTAGTTTAGGAATTCTTATCCATTTACCAATCTAGGCTTGAGATCCACTTGAGATGCGAGTTTGAGCTCAATGGATAAGAAGTGAAATCGCCAAGGTAGGATAATATAGGATTCGAACCTGTTGTCTAAGGTATATGGTTAAAACAACCCCTGGAAGCTTAAGGAATAGGAAGCGTTGGGCCAGCAGACTAGCCCGTAGGCTTGGTGCTTTAATGCCAAACAATTATTTGTTAAACATTAAAGAGATCTAGTGTTATTTATATGCTAAGAAATGAATGTGATTCAATGGTTGTTCAATGGTTGGGTGTTGGTTTCATCGATAGGAGGTAATTATTTTGATTCCTATGGAGGTCGCTTAAACCCAGTGAAATTTTGGAACTAAACCCGAGGCCACATGGCAGCCTCTCATAAGGCCTCATGGCGCCCTGTGATTTTCCCATGTGTCAACCTATGATTGTTCCACCTAAAAAACTATATTCCCAACCATTAATGACGTCATCTAGCACATGCCTACACCTTATTCGTCCTGCCACAATCAATCATTGATTGCCATGACACCATGTTGATGTCAATAGTACGAGTTGCCACATGACAATCAAAATTTCCCTCTGACTTTTTGCCTTTGTTGACCACAACTTTGACCTACAATAACATTCACATACAGACACTGTTTGAGCTTGTTTAAGTTGCATTGGATTTAGAATTTTGAGCTCTACACAATGGAGCCATTTTCATGGAATTTTGAGATAGAAAATTTTTAAGCGTTCAAAGATCCACCTACATCACTTACATATTGTTGACCAGTGGGTGTATATTCCATATCCATTGGTTGTGTAGCAATCACCTTACAAGAAAAACAATATTTTCCCCCTCTTATTACTACAATTAAATGAGCACCTGTCTAATAGTATGAAAAAACCTTATGATGCAAAGCATGAACTTCATGACCATTATGTCAAAGTTCAAATTTCAATATGTGGGATTAATATGGACTCTTTGAGTGCTACTCTCTGTAGTGAGCGTATCATTTTTGGTCTCAAGCTCTTCCTTTGTCTTTGGCACAAGGTGCTCTTGCTTCCTGAATGATGCCATTTTTTTCTAATTAAAAAGCTATTCTTTCGAAACCATTCAAGGTTTCACACAGAGATACTTGCTTATAGATTAAAACCCACCAAAATACAAACCATGTGCTTTGAATGACAATATCTATGTGCTCATATACTGACAAAGGCTGAGAACTAAGGACAGGGAAACTGTGACCCAGTTTATATCAAGATTGAATCAAGAAGACTGTGTATTCTACAATTAGATAATTTGAAAAGTATATTGATACTCTACAACCATCTATGGCTAGTTGCATCCCTATGCAGCCAATTGTGGCCCTCTATGGCCAACTATTACATGTGGCCTACAACCACCTTTTTATCCCCTCAACCTAACCTATTAGAATTATGTCCAAGCCTATGGGTGGTCTCTCCCTATCTGTGGCTTAAACAGGGCACAATCTAAGCTTCTTCTAGAGCTGAGATTTCTCTAGCAAATACACAGACCACCGTCACAAAAATTCAACCTCTCCTGAATTCGTCCTTGAACTTCATTGCTCTTTTTAAAAAGGATCTAATATCATGTTGATTTTTCTACAATAAACATAGTAGAGACCAATTTTCTAATATGACAATTACTTCTAGTGATCTTCAATTAATTATTGTGATGCCACTGATATCATTAAGCAATTATACACAAAAATTTCAACAGTAATGTAGTGAATATTTTAGAAATGAATAAGGTCATAAAGCGACATCCATGCACAATAAAGACAACAAATTTTCATTAGGAAACATAAAATTGGGAGAAAACCAACAACCCTTCTTCGAGGAGAAATTCTTCTTCAACAAGGTTTACAATAAAATATCTAGAAATCTATGCAAAATAATGAAGTCCAAATTTTGGTCATTTCATCCTTTTTCTACTCCCATGAGTGTCTTCTATTTAAAAGAGATGATTGTTAGTGAGTGATCAAATGAAGTGTCACATCATCTATATATATGAAAGTTGAATGGGTGTAATTACCCGAAGTGACACACCCTTTCATCGTGGGGTCGACTTGTCCCTTTTTGAGGCTACATGAAACCAAAAAATAAAATTTATTTTATTTTATTTCCATAATTTTTCTAGGTTGACTTAGGAGGCCTCTTGGTGTTACACTAAAAAATGTCACCTTGACTACTTACAGTTAGTATGGCTCAAATCAACAGTCATGCTACCCTCTTAGGCAAGTCTCATGCCTCTGTTATCCATCTCAAACTCAAAGAAGAGAGAAAGTCTTGTAAAAACTATGTTTATCTCTGGGGTCGCAGGTTCTCTCTAGCCTTACCTGCGGGGACGCTGACCATGTTCACAAAATCTGCGTCCATGGACCCTCTGTATGTTAAGGGACAGGTGCGTCCCTCTGTAAAAGGCAAAATGCGCGAGTTTTATCTTGAAAAAGTTACTTGTGGTTACTTCTAGAACATTCTAGAGGTCGGTTTGATGAAATGGATGCGCCTCCAGTTGGTTCATGTATCTCTATTAAGAGGGAGCTTATCCCATCAATAAGGGAGCTATCCCACCCATAGAGGGGGATGATCCCATTGATAGTGGACCTGAATAACCTCTTTACAGCACTATAAATAAAGGCATTGAGCCAGAAGGAGGGGAGGTTGGAGCTATACATTGTCTTTGGGTAAATGCTGCAGGATTTAGGTCTTCCATTAGAGCCTTTGTGAGGAGAGATTGTCTTCACTTGATTCTACTTGGGAGAGGGTGAGCTTTGTCAAAGTAGAGGAAAACCCTTGATGGACCCTGGGAGGAACTTGCACAACACCAAGGCCAGGTTGTAAGAGTTTCTTTGTTTCGTTATTAATACAAACTGGTTTATTTTTCTCAATAGCTTGTGTTAATGAGTTATTTCATGTGTTCCTTGGTCTGCATGTTGAATATATGTTTTATTATATGAAATGCAAGTGCTTGGTAATTGTTTGATTGTTTGTGGTTGCAGGAATTGACTTGAAGGAGGAGCTCATCCGGATCGGCAAGGACGGACTACAACAACAGCGTTTTGGAATAAGGTAAGCCTAAACACTTGTAGTTTTCATGTCTTAAAAGGTATATTTAGAGAAAGATCACTCCATTTTGTCTTGTTTGTCGCTAGAGAGTTTAGACTCCTAGGGAGGTCAGTTGTGTCCGCACAAACGACTAATTCCGTGTGACAAATTGGCGACTCCGCTGGGGATCGATTCCATTGATGAGAAAAGTCTTTTCCTTTATGTGAACTTTGCTTTGAGAAAATTGGTTTATTTTTCTGGTTTTGGCTCTGTGATTCTGTCTCTGGGTGGGTTAGCTTAGGATTAGTTTTATTTTGGTTTTTCTTGAGTTTTTCAGACGGACGCATCCTCTGAGTGCTGCACAGTGCGTCCCTGGACGCACTTTTGCTGTGTGCACAGAGCGGGCCCGCACCTGTGCTAACGGGTTGCCTGCGTCTTCCTGTAAAAATTTAGGAAAACTCCTTTTTTGCCTTTTTTGCTCTTAGATTTTGTTTTTTCTTAGTTTTTTCTGCCCAGATTCATTAGTCCCTTGTCCAGAATCTTCACCTAAGCTTGTTCCTGCTCTTAGCTTTCATCAATTGGGTGTTTTGAGTCTCTTTCTTGAGAAATTCTTGATTTGATTTCCTTTGATCATTACTTGGAGGTTTGTCTCAGTCTTTTCACAATTTTGCATCTTTTTGCTTTTGTTTTTGCAAAAAAATTTCCCCCTCATTCGCCGGGGGGGGCTAAATTGTGTATGAGTGTTAATCGCCTTTGAGTGTTTTTATGTTTTGATCTTTGGAACTCTCACCCAATTTTCTCAATTTGCACTTGATTGGTTCTTAGATCACATTAGAATCGTCTTGTGTTTGAGAATTCTTTTGCATAGATCACATTTGCACAATTAGAATTCTCATTTTCAGAATATGAATGAAAAATGTGCATAGATTACATTTGCATACTTTTCAAGTGAATTGTGCTTAGATTACAATTGCATAGTTTACATTCTGAAAAATCAATCGTAGATTTAGATCAGTTTTCTTTGATTTGAATTTACACAAAATAAAAATAAAAAAAAATGGTTTGGAATTGATTTGCATTAGTTTTTCTTGATAAAATTAGTGCATTAGAGAATTTGTTATATTTTCTCTTAGTGATCAATTTTTTGCATTGTTGGAAGTGAATGGAAACTCTCTCCTTACTTTAGTTAGGATTCATCGAATTGAAACGATTACATTATCATATTCGATTGCATTCAGTTGAGTCGGGTCATAACACCATTGGTTTCATCTCCATTTACCCATTTGAGTAATAACAGCCTTAATAACACAGCGCTTAATTAAAATTCATCTAGTAATTTTTACATTTCTAGGGCTCTGAAACACCAACATAGCTTAGGCTAGGGTCTTGGAGTAGGTGAGTACTTAACTCTCCAAGACTACAAAACCAAACAGACAGTTTATCTTGAGTAGAATAAATCCAATTGTTTCAATTGCACTCTGGGAAAGCTCCTCTTAAAGGAGAAGCACGAGCTCGTGTCCGAACCAGTGAGGGGATCATTCCCCCCTCGTTGGGAACGACGCCAGACAGTACGTATTACAAACGGTAAACCTCGGATTAACCATTGTCGAGGAGCCAGGGGTCACTTATCGGTAAACCTTGGATTGTTGTCAAGGAGCCGGTAAGGGGATTGAGCTTGCTACTCTGCCCTTGCGTGCTGTCGGAGTTTAGACTGTTCCCCCAGGTGTATTTGTTACTGTTGGTGACCTTAGTGACCATAATCTTTAGGGTTCTACCGAGGTGACGGTGGAGGGAAGGTCCCACTGTACCTGGAGCAGACGTCGGTTATACTCACTTGGATTTTCCGGGGGGTTCACTTCACTTCGAGACGGTTAAAGTGGAGGAACTTGTGCCGGTCTATTCATTAAGCAGGTTGCCGGGGTAACTGTTCCACCCGCCATTTCTGTACTGAATTCTGCGAGGTTGGGCTTCATCACCAACTAGTGTTTTCGGTCCGGAGAGCTTACTGTTTGTGTGTGGTTTGACTCCTAGATTTGATAGCGCGTGTTAATTTGTTTGTTTTTACTTTTAGAGACCATAGGTGTGAATTGTGAATTTTAGTTGTTAAGTGTGAATTGTAAATTGTTAATTTTAGTTTTAAATTGTTAATAAAATTCACTGAAGTTGAATATAATGGCAAATGTTCCGGAATTTATCAACCTAGGAACCCCTCCTAATGAGAATCCTAGTACTTTTCCTTACTTTGGAAATGTTGGTCCTCCTTATATGGCTACTTTGTCATTACCTGGATTTACAATAGGTTTACCGATATGGTTATTTTCAACTTCGTTGGCCCAAAATACTCCAATTGTTCCATCTCAACCGGATGCTTCACCTCAACAGAGTTCACCATCTCAACATCACCAACCTTCTGTTGACCCTTTACCTTCTTCGCCTAATTTTTCTTCCTCCATTTCTTCCTCTTCGCCTGGTAAAAACCTTGATGCTAGTAACCAGGAGGCTAAGAAGAAGAAGAAAGGGAAGAAGAAGAAGCAAGATAAGAAAGAAGTCAACCAACCAACCATGGCTGTAAGTGTTAGTTGTGTTGAGGAAAATTCCGACATGCATCGTAAACCCAAATACCCTTGCAGGCTTTGTAAGGGTGACCACTTCCTTGTCAATTGTCCTGGTATTCCAAAGGTCTTGGAAGTATGGTCAGAAAAATCTCATCAACTTTCCATTGATCCATCAACCAGTGATAGTCAGGTTCCTGGGAAAAAGGGTAAATTTAGGTTTCCTTGTAAGTTATGCAAAGGGAGTCATCAAACTCACATTTGCCCTCACATGGATGAAGCCTCAACATTGTTGGAAAACCTTACTGTTCCACAGCAAGAATTTCCAACTGGTTACCGTAAACTTTCTCCCAACCTACCGTCAACTGACGGAGTGATTGATCTAAATTCAAGTACAGTCGATCACACTCTCCCATTGGAGAGTGAAACTCATGTCACTCAGGTTGATGATCCATTAGTTGATCAAGTGGTCGATTCAATTTCACATTCGGTCGATCACACTCTCCTTTTCGAGAGTAAATTTCATACCGCTGATGTTCTTCTTGTTACATCGGATTCTTCTATGCTGGGGGGCATTTCACCTGTTTCTATAGAACCCCCTCCAAGTACTGAGGTCTTTTCCTTTGATTGGAATAGACTGACAGAACCTCGTCTTCCTTCCTCCATCCCTTTCCAAATCATTGTCAAGGCTGGTGGTAGGGACATACATCGTACTCAGGTAGATGAAGGTGCTTCTGTTAGTATTTTATCCTCAGCTGTTTGGAAAGCTTTGGGTTCCCCTCAGCTTGCGCCTATTACGCAGAATCTGAAAGCTTTTAACAGAACAATTAGTGAACCTTTAGGGATCCTTCCTAAGTTTTCTATTACCTTGGAAGGTAAAACTGTTTGTGTTGATCTTATGGTAGTTCGAGGTCCCTTGGATTTCAATTTACTCCTTGGGCGAGACTATGTTTATGCAATGAAAGCTGTCGTATCGACACTCTTTCGCGTGATGTCTTTCCCTCACAATGGCAGTATTGTGACTGTAGACCAGCTTTCGTTCCCTAGTCTTTTTTCAACTACCAATAATATGACACCCCTAAATGTTCCTGATTCTAAAGTGGTATCTACCCTGCCACGGGTTAATTATGTAGCAACCGGTCCCATGATTTCAGTTACCGATGTAAGTGAGCCTCTCACTGTTTGCTCATCTTCCTTTGATTTAGCTCCGGTAATTGACATGGAAAATTCTATGGGATTACTTGAACACGATGTTCTTATCCCTTTTGAGTCCCTTGACATGTGTTCCTTCCCAAGAAGTATTCTTCCTTCGGATGAAGACCTCTTGGAAGCCATGATCAAGGTGTGTCCATTGACATGTCTTTCCTCCAGTTGGAAGCCATGATCAATGTCACGAGGATAGTTTTTTCCTGTATCAACCTCGTTAAAAAATGAAACAGGCTAGAGCGAGGATAGTTTTTTCTTGTATCAACCTCGTTAAAAAATGAAACTGGATGTAACGAGGATAGTTTTGTTCCTGTGTCAACCTCGTTAAAAAATGAAATAGGGTGTTATGAGGAAAGTTCTTTTACTGAGTCAACCTCATTAAAAAATGAATCAGCTAGTTTTTAGGTTATGTAAGTAGATTGTAGAAAGTAAGGTTCGAGGATAGTTCCTGTTACTGAGTCAACCTCGTTAAAAAATGAATCAGGTATGAGGATAGTTCCTGTTACTGAGTCAACCTCATTAAAAAATGAATCAGGTATGAGGATAGTTCTTTTCTTGTGTCAACCTCCTTAAAAATGAAACAACTCCCTTTTCAAGTTAAATATTGAAAGTAAACCTTCATTTCATCCAGCCGGTTGAATGCAATGAAGCCTGGGGGGCATGTACCTCGCTTTGCATCATTATGCTGGGGGCATGCGAACTTTTTGAGCATAGTTCCTTGTCTTGTGTCAAGCTCGTTAAAAAATGAAACAAGGGTAGGTTAAGTAGGTAAATTGTAGATAGTGATCATGAGCATAGTTCCTTGTCTTGTGTCAAGCTCATTAAAAAATGAATCAAGGATTTTAGAGCACAGTTCCTTGTCTTGTGTCAAGCTCGTTAAAAAATGAATCAAGGTTTTTAGAGTAGAGTTTTTGTTAGGTAGATCGTAGAGAGTAGTTATGAGCATGGTTCTTTGTCTTGTGTCAAGCTCGTTAAAAAATGAAACAACTCCCTTTTCAAGTCTTTACAAGATCTTGAAAGTAAAGCTCCATTCCATCCAGCTGGTTGAATGAAATGAAGCTTGGGGGGCATGTACCTCGTTTTGCATCATTATGCTGGGGGCATGCGAACTTATAACAAGCATAGTTTTTTGTTTCAAGCTTGCGTAAACATGAAACCGAATCCGAGCATAGTTCTTTTCCTGTGTCAAGCTCGTTAAAAAATGAAACAAATCCTCCTCTACTTAAGTTGAGAGCTTGACGAGATCTTATAAATGTTAAGTTTTTAGGTTAGTTATTTCAGTTTTTGCATAATTTTCTTATAGTTTTAGGTCGAGTCTTTCAAATGATCTCGTACTTGAACCTTCATTTCATCCAACCAATTGAATGAAATGAAGCTGGGGGGCATGCGCTCTAGCAGTTATGCTTAGGGGGCATCAAGCACAGTTTTCTCTCTGTTTCAAGCTTGTGAAAAAATGAAACTACTTTGAAGCATAGTTTTTATCTGTTTCAAGCTTTTGTAAAAATGAAACCTATCTCGAGTCAATTTCAGTTATTTTCAAGACTCGTTAAACTCATGAAAATCCCGAGATTATTTTGCTATCTTTCATTCTCGTAAAACAAACGAAAATGCCGAGTTCTTTCCGTCTTTTCCTGCTCGTAAATTAAATTGAAAGTCGGCCATATGAGTACATTTTTATCATTTTTTCGAACTCATTAAAATTTATGAAAAAGTGAAAACCATGAGTACATTTTTATCCCTTTTTCGAACTCATTAAAACTTATGAAAAAGTGAAACCTCAGAGTCATCTTTTAAGCCCTTTTCTGACTCCTAAAACATGAAAAGATTGCCGAGCGTTTCTTTTACACTCGTTAAAATGGAATTAAGAGACGGTCCCCTTATAGCTCTTTTCTGACCGCAAAATCAGGAAAAGATTGCCGGGTTTTTGTCGTTTCAAACTCGATAAGGAAATAAAACGACGTGTCCTTGATCGCTTTTTACTTTTCAGGTCAACGACACTATTATGAAAGTACACCTTGGTCGCAAGATCAAGCGGTTCCCCCAGGTATTATTTTATACTTTTTCGGGCTTGAGGGACACAAATGTACGAAAAAGTTCAACGTGGAGTCTCCTTTAGTTTTTTCAGACTCTCTAAAATTGAAAAACGCCGAGTTTTTCCTATACTGGGCTCGTTAAATTTTTACAGTAAAGGACCTGTTCAATTACAAACAGGAACGAACCACTCCTTCCTAGGGTTCGAATTTAAACTAGGTTGGACTCGTCCGAAGGATGAGCTTATAATCAAGCATATGTTATCCTCCTCAAGCTTGTTAAAAATAAAGAGGTACTTGCCAGAAATGGTGGGGGAAAAGAGAGAAGAATGAACCTGTTTGTCACCTTTTGTCTCAAAAGAAACTTTATTACCGCTCTTGAACACGACACTTTTTATTCACCTGGGTTGGGAAATCTTTTACCTCACAGTTGACCAAACCACTTTGAAAGTCTTTAACCGGGTTCCGGGAATTAACTTTGAGTTATTTGTTACCAAGCCATCTGTCGTGTCGTTATGTGTTCAAGAGGTCTGCAAAAAAAACTTTCATCTGCAAAATACTTGTCATCCATTTGACCATCCCTGAGTCAGTCCTTACAGCAACATTTCTTCAACTTGAACAATGATTTCGTGTTGTGGGCTTGCCTGCAACGGGTCGCTTTCTATCGACATCGACACATTATCTAGAAAGATGACTTAGGAATCGACAGTACCTTGAAATCTGCATGCATCAATGGCAGGTTTCTCGCCTTTGACGTCAGTTTACATCATTGACTTTCGATCAAAGGATTCCGTGAAGTGTTCGACATCAAAACATCTATTCACATTTCACGGGTTGTGCTTGGTACTTTGAGAACCATTGACATTACTGGTGGTCTCTCTCATGCTTGTTAACAGTTTACATCATCGACTGGTAATCAAGTGGTTTCTAACATGTTCGACATCGAATCATTTAATCACATGCTTAGAATCGTACCAATTCGGGAAGTAGAAGTGAAGACCCTGGATCTAGTTTCTACCATCCAGGCTGCGAGGAGTTTTGTATTCATTATCTATGTAGACTAATCATAAACAGATGGCTGCGTCCATACTGTGTCTACAAAAGTCTATAAAATGATGTACTGCAAGATCATTCCTGTATCAGAATAGTTAGTCCATTAGTTAAAGTTTTAAATCTGAGTATGGGAATGCCTACCTCAGTGATGATATAATCTTATCCATGTATTTTGTGTTGAAAATTGCAGGTTCCAACCAGGCCATCCACAAGACAATCCTTGAAATGATAAAGCGCTTCACCCTTCCTAGAATTACAAAACCCTACTCTATTCCAGGCTTCGCACTTTAGGGGGCAATCTGTTACACTAAAAAATGTCACCTTGACTACTTACAGTTAGTATGGCTCAAATCAACAGTCATGCTACCCTCTTAGGCAAGTCTCATGCCTCTGTTATCCATCTCAAACTCAAAGAAGAGAGAAAGTCTTGTAAAAACTATGTTTATCTCTGGGGTCGCAGGTTCTCTCTAGCCTTACCTGCGGGGACGCTGACCATGTTCACAAAATCTGCGTCCATGGACGCTCTGTATGTTAAGGGACAGGTGCGTCCCTCTGTAAAAGGCAAAATGCGCGAGTTTTATCTTGAAAAAGTTACTTGTGGTTACTTCTAGAACATTCTAGAGGTCGGTTTGATGAAATGGATGCGCCTCCAGTTGGTTCATGTATCTCTATTAAGAGGGAGCTTATCCCATCAATAAGGGAGCTATCCCACCCATAGAGGGGGATGATCCCATTGATAGTGGACCTGAATAACCTCTTTACAGCACTATAAATAAAGGCATTGAGCCAGAAGGAGGGGAGGTTGGAGCTATACACTTTCTTTGGGTAAATGCTGCAGGATTTAGGTCTTCCATTAGAGCCTTTGTGAGGAGAGATTGTCTTCACTTGATTCTACTTGGGAGAGGGTGAGCTTTGTCAAAGTAGAGGAAAACCCTTGATGGACCCTGGGAGGAACTTGCACAACACCAAGGCCAGGTTGTAAGAGTTTCTTTGTTTCGTTATTAATACAAACTGGTTTATTTTTCTCAATAGCTTGTGTTAATGAGTTATTTCATGTGTTCCTTGGTCTGCATGTTGAATATATGTTTTATTATATGAAATGCAAGTGCTTGGTAATTGTTTGATTGTTTGTGGTTGCAGGAATTGACTTGAAGGAGGAGCTCATCCGGATCGGCAAGGACGGACTACAACAACAGCGTTTTGGAATAAGGTAAGCCTAAACACTTGTAGTTTTCATGTCTTAAAAGGTATATTTAGAGAAAGATCACTCCATTTTGTCTTGTTTGTCGCTAGAGAGTTTAGACTCCTAGGGAGGTCAGTTGTGTCCGCACAAACGACTAATTCCGTGTGACACTTGGCATGCAGGAATACCTCCTGATGCTACACAAAAAATCAACAATAGGAAGACTCTAGCATTACCACCATCTAGGAAAAGGCTTGTCTTATGTCCATTTAAAAAACACAGAATAGAAAAGTCAAGACAACAAAGTACTATTTGAATAATAATTCCGAAATATTTTTCATTCTCCTTCCTAGAACCTATGTATGATGCCAACTATTTAAACACTAGCCCCTTTGTTGACTGTAAGCATTTTTCCATTATATCTCTAGCATGCATGCTGATTATCCCTCAAGAGAGAGGTTGCCTAACTATATCTCGAGACAAAAAACAGAGTGATGATGACCATAAGTTAATGTGCATGGAACTAACCTTGATCCAACTAATCACCCATTTCACCTAATCATCGTCTTCCTTAATTGATTTCTATGTCGTTCCTTAATTCATTGCTATGTTGTTATGAATGAACACCAACACTGGAAGAAAAATAATTTCGGTTACTTAAAAAATGTATTTTTTTTCAATTTAATTTATTATCCTTGCACACAACACACATAATTAATTTATGTCTAGTATCTTTGATATATCTTATTAAATTTATTTAATATAAATAGTCAATAAAAACATAGATATTTTAAATTTTTAAGTTAAATTATTTTTTATTATTTATTTTCTTCTCTCATTACTCTATTTGGCCTCTTTACAAATCATACATTAGGATATTTTTTATTAAATTGCTTAAGCTTCTACAGTAGGTAACTTTCATTACATTCCATGCATTTGAATGAACATTTCCATATATAAATATAAAAATTACATGTTTTTTTTTATCATGAATACGAGTGATTGCATATTATGAACTTTGCACCTTCAAATAATAAAAAACTAATATTAAATAATGATTTAAGAACCTGCATTAGAATAAATAATAAAACTTAATAAATAAAGGACCTAAAAGACTTTGAGTGATAATAATAATGATATTGAAATTGCTCTTTTAACCTAACCATCGTGAACACAAAAGTGATGCTGGACTACCACAAAATTATATGATTTGAGATAATGGGCTAAGACATGTTATATTTGTCCATTATCCCCGACAATTCAGTGATGCTTTGAAAGCACAGACAAAAACGAATGGCAAAAGTATACTTGTAATTATTTTTTTATATCCGAGTTCCACATGAATCTTAATCCTCGTTGATTTCATAGATCTTTTTGAAAACCAAGTGGAAGATATTTTAAAGTGACCATTCAACTTAATCATGCTCACGAACAAAATTTGTTCAAATTTTATTGTGTTCTGTAAATTGTATATTTTTATTATATTAAGGATTTAACATCTTGGGAAAAAAATTTGTTAAATTTTATTGTGTTATGTAAATTGTATATTTTTATTATATATATAGATTTAACATTTTAGAAAAATCAAAATCTTGAAATATTTGAATTATTGAGATTTTATAATTCAAACAAATTACTAAAAAAAATTTAGAAAAAAAATTGGAGAAAAACCCCTAATATTCCAACTTGCTTATGGAGATGATATTGTGGAGCGCCTTCGTATTCTAGACCACCTATGGAGATGGTGATGTGGGAAGATCCCTGTTAACAGGGTGGTGGTCAGTCTCAAGCCATGCATGGAGGGAACTAGAGTTGTGGAGGTGTTGTGTGGCCACAACCACCACCCTATCAAAACTTGCCTTGGCAGCAATTTTGAATGGGTCCCCTAAAAGTTGGTCTTCTACCTCTCCGAATGATCTGTTTAGTCCCGGAACTTTAACTCGTTGCCGAGCCCAATTTTCAGTTCTTAATTTCAAGATCCCCCTTTTTAAACCCTGCTGTATGGTCCATTCATCACCCAGCCTAGCCCTCCATTCATTCCCTCCATCGGAACCTTTTAAGCCCTCAAAACCTTCTATCGCATCATTATTCCCCATCATAACTCTTTATAGTGGAAATACTTCGCAAAACATGCATAAATCCCTTTTTTTTGGCCTATCGCAATTAACACTGCGCACTGTTTCCTTTCGGACCCAACGACATTATCAACCCAAATTCATATATTTCGGGTTCGGAGTTATATCGCAAATCGCTATCGGCCAAGCCCCAAGGCTATATATATAAAGGGCGCATATGTCTTCCGGACCCGACGGCTATATTAACCACGATATATATTCTATCATGTCCACCCTCCCAATCGCATATCGCAATCGACAATGTCCACGGCGTGAACTTAAAGCGCAGTCTGATACAGCCGACCCGCCGAGGCTGTTAAATATAACATATATATTATATCGGGTCCGTCCTAATCGCATATCTCAATTGGCGAGGCCCTGGGCTTGCACATATTGCGATATGCGATATGGCGGACCTGCCAATCCGATTAAACATAATATATATGCTATTTGGTCCGCCCCTCCCCAAACGCAAATCGCTATCAGCGAGGTCTAGCGCTCATGCGTAAGGTGCGACACCATACGCTGGACCCACCGATAATTTTAGGCTTGGGCATATAAAATTTGAAGTCCGACTGTACGGCACGAACGTAGGTTTTTCTCGTGTTTCTTATGTATTCGGTAAAATGCTATGGTCACGGTTTTTTATAGAAAAGGCCATATGGCAGACCCGATAGGGTATAGGTTCCCGCCTATGGTATTTCAAGTCTGGGTTTTGGGTTCCGTTCTGAGTTTTGTGAGGGTTTTCAATGTAAGTCGGATTTGCATTCACGGGACCTAATCAATGCATAAATTAAAAAGAAGGGGGATTCTTTCACATTTGATGTTATAAACACAAGATTTATGTTTTGTAGGCATGTTTTCCATATGTCTCACAGTCATAGCTGATATGAATTATTTTGCAGGCAAATTTGAGCAGACCCGATAATGGATAAAGGTGAGTTGTATCAAGATGACACCTCTGCTCCACCAGTGTCAGCATTGCGAAACAAACTCTGCGAAAGGGAAGAAGGACTGCCAAAGTGCATAATGGAGGCACTCCTTCATTCCAATGGAAGCACTCATGATAGCACTAATTCATCAATATGTCATCACTACCAAATACATCACAAAGCATGCCAAATGTGCGATGATGAGTGCAACATCTTCAGTTTCCTTCAAGAAATGACAGAGAATGATATCCACTCCACACAAGTGCTAAGAAATGATACGCAATCCTCCTCTGTTCCAAAGGCATCCATTCATTTCCCCAGGAAGGAGAACTCTCCACCAAGGGTGACCTCGGCATGTCAGCAGTTTCATCAACCAATCTCATCTGTATATGTTGATCTATGTAATGAAATGGGGGAAATGAAAGGTCATGGAAGACCGAGGGTCATTCAGGGTTGCATAAGTATTACCTCCAGATAGGAGAGGAGGGCTTTTGGTTTGAAAGAACAAATTTGATTTATTGTGAATAAAGAAAGACTGTTTGGTTCAATGAGGAGCTTGTGTTTAAGATTGATTTTCCTCTTCCTTTATGTGTTTTGATCAGAATGTTGTTGCTGGCATAAATGCAAATGTATATTTGTTTTATTTGTGCATATTGATAACTTACAGTTCATGGTTATGCCTGGTTATTTGAATATGATTCAACATCATG
This sequence comes from Pinus tabuliformis, assembly GCA_031772625.1. Taxonomy (NCBI): domain Eukaryota; kingdom Viridiplantae; phylum Streptophyta; class Pinopsida; order Pinales; family Pinaceae; genus Pinus; species Pinus tabuliformis. Next base: position 68,791,289 of record CM062818.1, read on the forward strand.
GTTAAATCATGAAAGGTTGCTGATACAAAACTACATTGAACATCAGTTTCAAGCTTTTCTTCCATAAGATGGAATATGCATTCATGTATGAATGATTGGATGGAAATTAAGAATTAATGCAACCTTGTGCTTATATGAACTAGTAATTGATTCATTTAGACTTGGAATTCATATATGATGTTTAACCTATCTTTGTCATGTTCCTGCAAGATAGATTAGGATAGGTAGGACATAGACTAGAGTAGTTAGAAGAAGTGTAGATAGGATTTAATACATAGTGGTTAGCTATCTTATTTTTGTTGATTTAAGTGAAGCCTTCTTCCCAGAAGCAATCTTTCAACTCATTTAACAGTTTATGGGGTCCCTTAAAACCCATTGGAACTAGAAATTCCAAACGAAAGCATGTCTAATTGGGGCTTGCAATCGAGTCAGTTCCCCTTGTTGGTATAGTGAAAATTCGCCATGTCAACAAATTGGCACTATAAAGAGGGCTTGAACCGCCATCCACAGCTTTTTATGATTTCATTTATAAATGTCTGCATGGACTCGAAAATATTAATGCACGGATCGTGAAGGTTGAAAAGACCCTTCCCCTCATTCAGAAAAGCCTCATTTTGAAGAAGAGACATTGTGGGAGTATCCTGTCACTCAGGAACAACCAGTCAGAAGACTTACTTGGGCTTATGCTTGTTTCCTATCACAGCTCCCTATCTTTCAGTCTTTACCTCCGACAGCAAAAAAAAAAGCCGAGGGTCTATCACATAAACGAAGAGACATCTGCAGCCCCTTCTCTTGAAGATATTGTGCTTGATTCTTTGTAGAGTATTGACTCTCCTTGGGAAGAAATTCCTAAGGATTCCCCTTCTGAAGGCAATCCCTGGCCTGAGTTAGAAAATGCTAATGAAGAAACCCTCAACCAGAACATCCTTATCCAAAATATGGCTAACGTTCCTCTTCCAGGTGGGAACCAGCTTCAACCGGGTGGAAACCAACTCCCACCTCCTCCGGGAGCACTTCCTCCCTAGCTCGCTCAGGACGTCGTAGCAATACTTGGGCAGCAGCATCCCTTACCCAAGAATGCAGAAAGAGTACTGCCTAAATTTGACCCTAGGAAGGGAGACAACACTGATAACAATATTCACTCCTTCTTCCTGGTAATGTGCTTGCTGGGGGTGGCTTATGAAGATATAGTATGTCATCTATTCCCTTTTACCCTGATTGGTGCAGCATCCACATGGTACTTTAGCTTGAGAACCGGATCAATCACCTCATGGGCTGCCTTCCAACAGGCCTTTTTAGACAAGTATGGTGATGACAAAACCTTTGTGGCCTTAGTTTTAGAACTATCCCGTTTGAAAATGGAAACCAAAGAAAAGGTTAAGGATTTTAACATCCAGTTCAACATAATCCCGGCCACTGCTACACCTACTAAGGAGGTGCTCATGGAATTCTAAATCACTTCTCTCCCTATCCCTACTACGATGTGGGTCAAAAGGCGTAACGCACAAACCTTACAGGGTGCTATCGATGAAGCAATAGAAGTCAAGAATGAAATGCTTAGCCTCACATCATGCCATCATAAAACCGGAGAAAAGAAAGCCTCTCAAGCATCCAAGAAGAATAATGGGAGTGATAACAAAGGGGCTGAAACCAAAGAAAATAATACCATAGATGTAGAAGGTTTGCATTAGATCATTAAGAATTTGAAAAATACAGTCATCGATATGAAAAGGAATTCTGGAGAGAGTACACGTGGGAGTGGAGGAGAGTATAACAACAGAAAACCTTTCAAGCCTTTCTATCATAAGAAGACAGAAGGTGGTCATGGTCCACCTGCACTTCCCGCTCCACCCAATGAAGAGAATTTAAATAGATAAGAGCTTGCTCTTACTGGATCACTCCTTAACCAAGAAGAACCGATAGTGGAGCTAGAGCCAGAAAAAGAAGATGAGGAAGAATACCAAGTAGTAGAACCCCTGGAAGAAGAATCTCAAATCGACGTACTGTGGGATTTCTATACAAATGAGAACGATGATGACGAAGGAGATAGTATGGCAGAGATCCACACTAATGAAATCCACACATGAAGCAAGGGGCTACTTGCGGGTGTGATGAAGCATACAAATCAAACCAAGAAAGATGTCTACCATGTGAAGGCACCCGCTCCCAAAGTCCCTGTTGAGAAGAGTAGACCTAGTGGTTAGTCCAAGACTACCCCAGTCACAAACCATCCAGAGAAAGAAAATGCATCTCCCACTGCAATGAAGGTGGCTCAAAATATTAAACCCCCACCTAAGAATGGCCAAACCGGTATTTTTACTCTGCCCTATCATGTTTATAACATTTATTACAATATTGTGGATGATCTTAAGAAATCTAGGGCTAACATCACATACATTGATTTTTTGAAATTAACGTAGCAAAGATATTTTCTCTTAAAAGCTATGAATGAGTGGAACTGTAGAACTCCCACCATTCCGAGTAGCCAAATCCAAAATTTGGTCTCTAGACCTGTTAGTACTCCCAGTACAGCCCAAAAGCCAGTAGCCACTCAAGCCACCCTATCAAAAATGAATCGGAACCCCCAAGACGTCAGTGCAAGCATGATAGGAAGGAAATCAAAATCCATGACTCCCCCTTTCCTAATCACATTTGAAATCTTCAACATGAATGTACACAATTGCTTGGTAGACTCAGGTGCCTCATCCATTATGATTCCTTACGTTGTTTCTAAAAGACTTTAGGAGGTACCTGAGAAAACTGGAACTTGAATCATGCAATTAGACAGGAAAAATGTGAAAGTAATTAGGGAATTGAAAGATGTATTGATCCGGATGACTGCTAAACCACAATAGACACAAGTCATTGATATAGTGGTAGTCGATATCCCCGAGGCTTATGGAATGCTGCTTAGTAGGGATTGGTCAACAAAACTGAATGGATACTTCTTAAATGATTGGTCCCATCTCTTGCTGCCTCAAAAAGGGAAGGGTGATATGCTGAGAGTGGATCGTGAAATATACATGAAGTATGTAGTGACAGAGCTAAACGGTCCCAACGATCCTGTAATGTTTACCAACTCTATCCTTGGGAATTATAGTTTCAATGTTTGTGCCACAGAGACCTGTTTGGGTGAATTCCATGCAGGAACAACTAAAGAAACTGCAATAAACACACAGTTGGAAGCTCTCCCCTGTAATCCAACTGATGAACCACCTTGTAATATGGTAGATAATAGAACTAGTTTCATAGGAAGCAATTCAATTGATGTAACACTAGAATCTATATTTTGGACACTCTATTTTGATGGCTCTAACTGCCTTGAAGGTGCAGGTTCTAGGAGTGTTCTCGCTAATCCACAAGGGAACCAACATCTGATGGCCAGTCGGTTAGAGTTCACGTGCACCAACAACACAACAAAGTATGAAGGCTTGCTGCAGGGCCTGAAGAAAGCCATTGATATGAAGGTGGAAAATCTTAAAGTTTTTGGTGACTCACAGATAATCATGGATCATGTAAGGAAGAGGATACACTACAATTCACCAGACCCGGTAAGGTATCTGCATGAGGTATGGGGCTTAATTGACAATTTTGATTCTTTTGATATCACATACATACCTCGAGGGCAAAACCAAGATGCAGATCTGATGGCTAGTATGGATGTTACACTCTTGCCTAATTTTAGGTTGAAGAAGAATAAATGTTATGTTGAATTGATTTTCAGACCATCTGTGCCTGTTAACATCTCAAACTGGCAAGTGTTCGAAGATGACGAACAAATCCTTGAGTTCTTGCACTGCGAGAAGATTTTCAAGAATGCAGCCATCGATGAAGAAGAACATGACAAGCTTATGAATGAGAGGGAAGGTGAGGAAAAGGATCAATTAAATACAATCCCCAAGTCAGTTGTCAAGATGGAGGACTTGTATGACCTGTATGATAAATTCAAAAATCCAACTAATTGCAAAATGCATAACTCATCCATGAAGTACGAAACGGTCAACCCAGGGAGCAAAGAAGACCCAAAAACTATTAATTTGGGCTTGGGGTGCTCTCCACAAGAAAAGGCTGCATTCATCAAGTTGTTTAAATAATACAAGGATGTCTTTGCATGGACATATGGAGACCTAAAAACCTTTGATACTAGCGTTATGAAACATGTAATTCCTTTAGAAAAGGAGGCTAATCCCTACCAACAAAAGCTTCGCAAGATGCATCCAAGCCTAGAACCGCTGGTGAAGAAGGAATTAAACAAAATGTTGGATGCTAAAATCATCTTTCCTGTCAGACACACACGGTGGGTAGCCAATCTTGTGCCAGTGAGAAAGAAAAATGGAGACATCAGGCTGTGTATTGATTTCAGAAACCTGAACAAAGCTATGTCCTTTCTATGGAACACATTCTTCAGTGCATTTCTGGGTCTGAAATGTTGTCCCTGTTAGATGGGTTCTTAGGATATAATCAAGTGCTGGTATCCAGTGGGGATCAGCTTAAGAAAACCTTCAACACTAAATGGGGCACCTACGCATATCGTAAAATGCCTTTTAGACTTATTAATGTGGGCACCACATTTTAGAGAGCTATGGACATAGCTTTCCAAGGGTTGATTAACATATCAGTAGTGGTTTACTTGGATGACATCACTATGTATTCATATCACAGGACATATCATATTTATCACCTGAAACAGATTTTCCAAATATGCTAAAGGTACGGAATATCGTTGAATCCCAGGAAGAGTATCTTTGTAGTCACAGAGGGGAAACTACTGGGTCATATCCTCTCTAAAGAAGGGATTTTTATTGACCTTGAAAGAATAGAGACTATCATGAGAATACAACCCCTGCAAATAAAAGAGCAATGCAATCTTTCTTCGGGAAGATTAATTTCATTAGGAAATTTGTCTCAGGTTTCACCAAAATAGTGTGCCCCATGCAGCTAATGATGAAGAAAGACATTGTATATAAGTGGAGCAATGAAGCCAAGAAAGCGTTTCAACGAATCAAGGAAGCCATCGCTGAAGTTCCTGCATTGGCCAGCCCTGATTTTGGCAAGGAATTATTCTTGTACACTTTTGCTTCTAATGTTTCATATGCCACAATACTCACCCAGAAAAACAATGAAGGCAACGAAGTCCCTATTTCTTATATGAGCTCTAATCTCCAAGGGGCAGAAGTCAACTATCCAGACATGGAGAAACAGGGCTTTGCGGTTTTCAAGGTTGTAAAACATTTCCGCTCTTATCTACTAAAGGATACGACCAAAGTAATCATTCCCCATCCTACTGTAAGATCCCTCTTCGTGCAGAAGGAAATGGGTGAACGGAGAGGGAATTGGATAACCGCCCTTCAAGAGTTCGACCTCGAGATTAAGCCGGCATGGATAGTTCAAGGGCAAGGACTTTGCAGGCTAGCAGCAGAAGCCTTGGCGGATAAAGAAGGGGCGTCCAAAGAGCCAAAAACGCAGAGCATGCAATATGCATAAATGAAATTCAAGGAGGATCCCCTATAGATTAACGAAGCACTGATGTATGAGCGGGAAACATCGAAAGCCTTTTTGGATCCTGAGTCATGGTACTACGACATACGCCTCTATCTAATACAAGGATCATGTCCTAAACACATGGATGTGCCACTAAGGAGAGCACTCAGACTGAACTCTAATCAGTATCATTTGGCCAATAACATATTATACAGGAAAAATTATGATGGAATCTGGCTGAGGTGTTTCGAAAAGGATGATGTTGACCATGTATTGAAAGAAATGCATGACGACCCAGCAGGTGGTCACTACAGCGGAGAGACCACTGCTCACAAAATATTAAGAGCTGGATATTATTGGCCCATAGTGTTCAGAGACTCGCATGCCTACGCTCGCAAATGCAAAGTGTGTCATACCACTGCAGGATGAGAAAGAAAGCCAGTTGTTCCCCTCAGGCGTGTTATGATTTATCGATCGTTCCCCTCATAGGCGAGATCACTCCAGACTCCTCACATCAGCATAAGTATATACTCATAGCGACTGACTACTTCACCAGATGGACTAAAGCCATCCCGCTTCGAAAGGTGAATGCAGATGAGGTAATATCATTCATTGAGAAATTCATTATCAACAGGTATGGCATCCCTAACACTCTCATATTTGATAACGCTTCTTACGTTTCATCACAGAAATTGACTGAATTTGCTATTGATAAATCAATCCACATAAGGTATGTAGAAAACTATTACCCCCATGGAAATGGAGTTGCAGAGTCCTCAAATAAGAACCTCATACGCATAATCCGTAAGTCTGTCGCAGACAACCAAAGGAACTGGCACAACGCTCTAACAAATGCCCTTTGGGCCAATAGGGTCACCCCAAAAGTGGCCTTAGGAAACTCCCCATACTTCCTCTTCTATGGACAGGAAACCATCCTGCCTCCCAACATTATCCTTCCCTCTTTACAGCTCTCCCAAACTTCAAGAGGAACCCCTTTTGCCTTACTTCAAGAGAGGATCAACCATCTAATGAGGTTGGAGGAATTAAGAGATAAAGCCAGAATAAATTCAGGAATCACCAAATGATTGTAAAAAGATGGTTTGACCATCATCTGGTAGGAGATAAAGACTTCCAAATAGGAGAGCTAGTCTTGAAATGGGACAAGTCGAGTGAGCCAAAAGGTAAACACACGAAATTCCAACACTTATGGTTGGGCCCATTCCAAGTTGTTGAAAAAATTGGTCAATGAACTTACAAGTTGAAAACTTTACAGGGCGAGACTGAAAAGCTCCCTGTTAATGGCCAACATTTGAAGAGATACTTCCAGTAGCCACCACATGGTGGTTCCCTCCTGAGTGGGTTAGAATTCATTTTATTTTTGCGGTTAGTTTAGTTGCATTTCTGTCTTTTCCTTTTGTTTTCTACAGTTTATTTTCCTGCTACTTTGAATTACAGTCCTTTTCAGCCAATTAATTTTGGCCCTCCCGTCCTATTCTTACCTTTCTCAGACTCACCCTCATTCACCACCTTCAGCCTTTCCCTTCCTCATTAACCTGCTGATAATTCTGTTGTTTCTAAATCCATCATTACCTTGAAAATCAAAAAAAAAATCAATCAGCCCATGAGAGCTTGAAGAATCAAAGGTGGAATCTAGATCGAAGCCACTCATTGGCATTTTTTGGGAACTATGTGAGATCTGTTGATAACTTGGATATCTGGAGCATGTAGAGGCATCCTTATAAAACAAAAAAATGTGTAACTACAGCTAGACTGGCATGGAGGAATGCTGCATTTTAAAATCCCACTCAGACCTAGCCTATACTTGCTTGTAAGGTTTGCAGTCATTCTCCATTGGTCCCATCCACCACACTAAGTTTTCCAATACCTGTCATCTACAAGTAAACCTCCTTTCATGGGCTAAACTCACTGTCATATACCTGTGGCAAATCCAATTGTGCTCTAGTCCTTGTGCCTGAAACTGGAAGGAATTATTTAAAAAGAAAATGAAATGTTAGGTCCTTGTGCCAATCTGGAAGGACAGGTTGCTTGGGAAGCCGGTTTGACTAGGGACTATTGCTGGGCTCAGAGTACTGGTCGATACAGCAAGCCCAACCTTGCTTAAGCGGTTTAAAAATATGGCAAGATCCATGACTGCCCCCCATTCAATCATATGAAAATACAACACTGAAATTCTCATATAAAGTGCAAACAAACATATTTATATCAAGTTTTATGAATAATAAAGAGCGGAGGTACACACCTAAACAGGTATCAACAGACTAGGGATGGCCCCAGAATGATTTTTGAAAGTGGGAAACAGGTAAAGGAAGGTTAATAAACCCCATAATACTGCCACTCGAGAATGTCTGTCAAACTCCTATCAGTAAGTAGAAGCTATTTGTCTCTATCCCACCTGAAGCAATTAATGTTGAAGTGGAACCCATGCTTGTCCATCTATATAGTCGGAATTTCAAGTTTATCCTAACACCCTGATGTTCCATTGATCCAAGGTTTTTTTGGAAACAGAGATAACTGGTTCTCCCAATGGTTTGCCATTTGTTGTGTGGCCATAACCACCACCCTATCAAAACTTGCCTTGGCAACAATTTTGAATGGGTCCCCTAAAAGTTGGTCTTCTACCTCTCCGAATGATCTGTTTAGTCCCAGAGACTTTAACTCGTTGCCGAGCTCAATTTCCAGTTCTTAATGGTTTTTTAAACCCTGTTGCATGGTCCATTCATCACCAAGCCTAGCCCTCCATTCATTCCCCCCATCGGAACCTTTTAAGCCCTTAAAGCCTTCTATTGCATCATTATTCCCCATCATAACTCTCTATAGCAGAAATACTTCGCAAAACATGCATAAATCCCTTCTTTTTTTGCCTATCGCAATTAACATTGCACAATGTTTCCTTCCAGACCCGACGGCATTATCGACCCAAATTCATATATTTCGGGTTCGGAGTTATATCACAAATCACTATTGGCCAAGCCCCAAGGATATATATATAAAGGGCACATATGTCTTCCGGACCCGACGGCTATATTAACCACGATATATATTCTATCGAGTTCGCCCTCCCAATTGCATATCGCAATCGGCAGTGTCCACGGCGTGAAATTAAAGCACAGTCCGATACGGCGAACCCGCCAGGGCTGTTAAATATAACATATATATTATATCGGGTCCGAACTAATGCATATCGCAATCGGCGGGGCCCTAGGCCTACACATATTGTGATATGCGATATGGAAGACCTGTCGATCTGTTGTGGCCAGCAACAACCCCCCTCACATTTAAGTGTCATTCGAAAGACTAAATGTGTGGGGACCCTTAGTTAAAATCTAGGAAAAACAAAGTAGTGCTTAAATTTCTTTTCCGCAAATAAAGTTACCATCATAAGCTTAGGAAGCTCCTTTGAGATTCTTAAGATCTAAGTTTCTGATAAGGTAAAAAGTCTTTAAAATCGCATCGTAAAAAGATAGCGGGATGCCACCGTTCGAATATAACCCCAACATTTGCGAGATTGTGGCATTGAATAAATATCGCGTCGCATTCAGTAAAACTTACACGAAACACTTCAGAATTTACCGATTGGCGATGACGCCGATCATAAGATCGCATCTCGCAAGAAGCAGGTTAACGAATTTGTCATACATAAAACTCCTGCGATCTGCGATATTGCAATATCGCGATCTCGCGATAAAGCAATGATTGCGATGTCAGGCCAGATCAGCGCTGCGATGTTGTGTTTATGCGATTCTGCGATGTTGCGATCTGCGATGTTGCGAAGCAAATCGCAAAATCGCTCCATCACAGATCTTTCGGGCACGATATTCAAGAAAAGTATTTTCCATAAGCTGACACATGGTTATGCGCTTTAAATGCTAATAAAGGAATTAGTTGTCAGTTATTAATAGAATATGAACGCGTGCTTTTCGAAGAATCACTTCACGTAAGGTGGTGTATTTGGTATGTCTGCGGTATTTAAAACTATCCCATCACCCATCCTGGCATTCATTTCTACTTCACTTGTGAATTGCAGGAACGGAGAACGGAGGACGATACAAAGCAATACGCAGGTTGAAATGGGAAAGAAAAGCAAAGCCCCGAGCTCCAAAGAAAAGGAAATGGCACCTTTGTATACAGACATGGCTTGTAACAGAGACGCGGGAATAGCTACGTGGTAAGGCATTTATAATCTACTCGAAGAGGAGAACCCCAGAGTAATGGAAGTCACTGCTATTGCGGGCTCACAGAGTCCTTCTGAAGCAACCCTAACAGAGCTAGCTTGCTCATTCTTACATCGGATAGCATCAAGGCCGAAAATCCTCCCATACACAGACATGGTCAAGTGGATACTCGATAGCCCAGAAATCAGAAATAGACAGTTCAAGGTTCATGGTCAAGGACTCATCGGTTCATTTGCTGCGCAGGATTTAAAGCTCATGTATCATCTGCCCGAGCCACAGGCAACTTATAACAAACAATTTATGGAGAAATTCGTAAAGGAGAACCAGAACCTGGCAGAAACCACCAAAGACTGGTCTAGGAGAGACGAACAACTCAAGAAAGATAAACACGGTATGTACAGTACTGGTTCCCTTACCTCCCCATATTTCTTTGCTGCTGCCATGCTCTGTAGAATATTTGGAATGCCAGATATCAACAAATTTTCATCCGAATGGCTACCATTATTGGATGCTGCCACAAATGCCACTATTGTAGATTGGGCCAAAATTTTATCTGATAACCTAGTCACGGCCATTGTCAGTTACCGGTCCAAAAGAGCTACGGCTTAGAGAATTGATCCTCCTTTTTAATTGTCTGCATATATTATGGATTCAATATGTTATGTTTCTAATTTTCATGTTATGGGTTGGAAGTGGACAACTCAAGACCCCTTACCCATCCATGTCTATCATAAGGAATTGTGAGACTCTCAGTTCACTCCATACTTCTACCAAATTTGTCATGGAATTATGTTGCCCTTGTATAGAATGTTGTATGATGAAGACCCCCCAAGATGCTCGCCTGAAGCAGAGGTAGACATCCTCCCCCTCGCAAGATGGTTCGGTGAGGAGTTGTTCACTTATGTCATGGTATTTGGAAGTACTACACCCCATCATGTTCTACCTTTGTATTTCCCTGATAAACTTTTAACTCGAGAGATTGCATATCAAACCTGTGGAGAAGGTGGCCTAACTAAAGACTTAAAGGACAAAAAGAAGGCTATATGGCCACAGTTTCCTGTGGCCTGTGGGGCCTTTTCGCTATTCGATGTAGGTCACGCACTCACGGAAGTACAGAATATGACGTGTTTACAATTATTCAAATTCCCGGGAAGACCATTTGACCCTAATGAGGTTGCCCAGAATTTCACAACTACAGTCAAGATAAAGGTGTTCTTTGGGAAAAAGGATTTATTTGATGATATATTTCAACAGAAAAACACACTTCAAGAGATCTTGCGCGAAGCCCAATTGCAGTTATCTCCAGGAGATTTCCAAAAGTTCATAATATACAGAGAAAGAAGGTTATCGAGTATTCCTCTAGAGAAACTACACCTACCCACAAGCGAACCAACTCCAAGTGTTAGTCTCACTGGGAGTTCAAGCACTAACGGATCTAAATCCATGTCTGAACAAGAAATTCCCAAACACTCTAAAAGATCTGAAAATGACCATGATAGGAGCGAAGAGTCAGCTAAGGATACTGCTCAGTCAATGGAACTTCTACATCAGCAAGTTATTGCCTCCCCGCAAAGAGATCATCCTCCTCTCATCATTCAAGTACCACCAGTCACAACCGAATTAGATGAAGAATGGGAAACCTTCAACGAACTGATCAATCTTGAAGGACAAGCCCTAAAAACACCTGTGAGCAACACACAGGTAGCACAAGAAGTAGTCACAACAACAGTCAGCAATGTCTCAGATACGAAGCATATTCTTTTAGCCCCATCTTCTGAGCTTATACTCAACATAGAAGAAATTCCCCCTCTGGATATATTTTATAGCCCACAACATAAAGCAGTGGTAAGAAGACAAAGAAGAAAAGGAAATTGGAAAATACACTCTCTCAAGACGCAAAACAATTAGACTTCTTGTGGAAAGATCCCACTAGCAATCCTACTGAAAATCTCACCAAACTATCTCAGATCGCTGGTGCATATGCCTCTGCGACTATTGATAAAGCATCTGAGGTACAACAGTTGTTAAAAGAAAGGGAAGACTAGATACAAGTACTGCAACAATAGTTGCAACAAGCTAACACCAATAATGAAGCACAGAAACAGCTTGATAGGTTGCAGCAGGACTTCCAACAAATGCAGATAGGATATCAGAAAAGTTTGGATGAGAAAGGAAAGCAGTTACAGGATTTACAAGAGATGCACAAAGATGACCCTAAACTTACAGAATTTATTTCGGAATCCATTTCCTTGAATGAATAATTACTACAGCAGCAAGAAGTATTAAGCCAAAAGATATCACAGTGGAGTTATTATTGTGAAATTAGTGATAAGACCATTAATCAAGTGGTAGATTTACGAAGTGACTATGATCTGATTGATAAACGGGTGACTGAGTACTTGGCTTGGCAAGATGAAGACGAGGGAAAAAGAGTAGGTGCACCAAGGATAAATGAGAACCATAAAGAACTTCTCTTTAACAAATGGGACGATCAAATCAGGGAGGCAGAACAAGCGGCAGAAATAGCAGCGACGGAAGCAAGCAGTCTTATTGATTGTATAAATGAAAATTTGCATAGGGAAAATTTGATCGTATAGACTACCTAGGATATTTACTGAACAAACAACAACTAGAGGCAGAATGGAAACAGAGAGCACAAGAAAAGGCAAAAGAAATTCAAGGGTTGAACAAGTTAAATTGGGAATATTACCGGGCATACTTGGTGAAGCCGCATAGCCAGTGGATGACTGTTAAGTGTATCATAAATGCGGCCGAAAAAATGGCACCAGCTCTCATCGATTCCATTTTCTCAGCTCAGCTAAAAGCAGAAGTCAGCCAGCCGACTCTCCTTAAACAGATGCTGCATACATGCAATTTCAAAGACCAAGTACAGAAGTAGTTTAATTCTGGATTCAATTTTCGCTTTAATTTTTGCTTAGAAAAAGGGCGGTCATTTAAACCGCATCCTGAATTTTTGTAATTAAGTTATTTAGTTAGTAGTATTTAAACCCTTCTCATGCATTTAGAGAAGGGTCCAGAAATTTATCAAAAACTTGTCCTCAGAACATGCACTTTTGCACCCTCAGAGGAGGTTTTGGTGAATGAATGGATCAAGATTTGTTGATGTTTGCATTTGATGTCTGCTACTGATGTTGCACTTCTGTACTCTTAGTGGATGTTAGAGCAAGGAGAGATAAATCATTGTCGCTTGAAGCTTATGAGTAGGACTAGTCATAAATGGTACTTTTATCTCTTGACCATTTCTGCTTATATGTTAAAGTGATATACAGTTTTTAGTTGTTTATGTATTATTGCATGAATGCATGAGTTATCATTTGGCACTTTTGTACGGTGATAGTTATATAATTATGCTTAATGTATGAATAGCTCATTATGCGATATGTTTTTCACAACTGTTTCGTCTAACTTTTTATGCGAAGTGGTTCATCCTTATTGATTTCCTTTCTTATAATAGCTGAATGATCTTTATTACCAGTTGTTATTTGAAATCTTTTTATCGCATAATAGGATAATTACATCCCGAGTTAGTATAGACTTAGATGTTGCTGCTTATTAGATTACAATAGCATAGCATTAGATTACAATTAGAATTAGAATATCTTAAATTAGGAACTGTTAGACTAGGAAAATCAAATTCTACACACACACACCCATAGATTGGGAAACTGGTCCCATATCCCCAGTCGGACCCACTATACCAAACGGATAAGGAGTTGCCAACCAAGGTCCGGACCAGGCAGGTATCCCCCTTGTTGTAGACCCAATTTTTGGGGCTTCAACATATTTGGCACTAGAAGGAGGGCCTGAAACATGTTGTCTGTTGGGGTTTGTTTTCAATTGTAACATTTGAATTAGGATGGCCTCTCTTAAATATCCAATTTGGAGTTGTATCCATGTTCGTGCTTCTTCCAACACTCCACCCGAAGTGGTAAGACTCTTGTCTCAGGTAAAATTCAATGGTAATAGAAATTCTTCCGCTTTTAATCATGCCCTTCAATTTATTCAGAATGTTTCAAATTCAAATTTTCAAGGAATTGATGAAGGCATTTTATGCAGAATTTTTACTCTCACATTTGTAGTGGAAGCTAGAAACTAGTGTAGAACTCTTCCGGTTGCCTCAATTCACAGCTGGGATCAATTTGTCACGGTTTTCGTTTGTAAATTTGATTGCTATGATTATGATCAGGTATATGATGGAATTGAATATCTACGAAAAGAAGATGAGTCTGTTAGAGATTTTAATATTCGATTTCATCTTAATTGTTTGAAATATGATGTTGAAAATGAACTCATAAGTGAAGAATCACTAGATTTTGTTGATCATAATTATTCTCTGCCTCCTATTCCCGATCCAGTGGAAATTAGTCCAAGCTTTGTTCACTTTCCTTCTAATATAGATGAGGAATCCAATTTGGATGTGCAAATAAATTATGATGAAGAAGTTTCTGAAAGCTTGGAGGATATGTCTGATCTAATACAAGAAGACAAAAACAACAATTTTGGGAAAAAGGCCGCCTTGGAATCGGAAAGCAACTTTGAGGCAAATTCAGAAAATATGATCGCAACTCAACAAATGCAAATCCCAAGGTTAGAACAGCAAAGTAACATTCTTCCAAAAAACATGAGCACACAAAGGTATGATCTAAAACCTGAAATCTACGATGAACGTAATGCACAAGAGTTCTCACAAAGAGATATTTTTAAATGCATTATTTCAGAGTCACATTTTTCTCTTTATCCTGATATTTTTAATGATGATAATTTTTCCCCCCTCAGTATTAATGATATTTCAGAAAATACAGAGGCTGATCTAAATGAATCACCATTAGGTTTTCAAGATAGAGAAGCAGCTATAGAACACCTTTTTGCCATTAATAAACATGAAAGGCTTGTCCCTCCTTGTTTGAATATACTGGATGAAAAAGAGGAATCTAGGGAATCCTGTGAAGTCATTTATGATAATTACTTTGATATTGAAGATGTTGATTTATCTCGAGAGAATCATCAAAAACTTCAAATAACATCTGAGAATGAGAGGTATTCTAATTCAAAAACCATTTCAACCGATCCTCATTCTAAAGCAGCAAATCATCTGCATGATTTCACTATCCAAGAGAGTATTCCAGTCTATGATTCATATCATGATCAAGCCTTCACGCCTGTTCACAATCATAATCTGTTTTCTAATTCACAAGATGGAATTCGAAATTACTCGAATCCCATAATTCTGGCCAATCCTTGTGGAAGAGAAAATATTTCAAAACGATCCCAATTGTGCTATAATACTAGTTGTACAGATAGTCATTGCATTCTATTCCGTTTGCACTCATTTTGTATAAAACTAGATTTTGATTTAGATTTTAATTTTCAGACTCTTGGCATATTACTCTGGCATACTGAGCACAAAATTATCAAACATTCGAGTGATGTATTACCCTTTTGGAAAATTGAAGTTTTTCGAAAGAATGTAGAACTATTTCAATTTCAATTCCAATCAATATCAATGTTTTTTGAAAAGCTTCTATCTTATCCAAAACAATATCAACAAAAGAATGTATTTTTGGAAAATTTCCAGCAATTCAATTTAATTGATAATTTTCCTTTGAAATATTTCCATCCATTCTTCATTGATCCATTCAAAGAGATATATCTGGAAACTTTTCTTTCACTAGAAATTGTCAAAGGCTTAACTTTCACATATAACATTAATAATATGTTACAGGCTGTTAAAACCAAAAATTCATATCCGCAATCTGGCCTGTCATCGCTTCCATTGAACGTTTATCAATCCATAATGGAAACCCATCCTGATTTTTATGATCCAATAGGTATCCAATTGGAAAGAAAATTTCATAAGAAGGAGATTTCGAGTAAAATTCTAACAATAGTTGCGCATTCTAATTCCACATTTAATGTTCTCAGTTCAGCAAAAACTTTATTACTAGTACTAATATTTGAAATGTATATATGTGCAGGAATAAAAATGAGAAAATGGTTACACTGGAAATATCATTATACCTAGTCGATGTTATGTACATAGTTAAAATAGGAGTAGAATTAATTTAGTTAGCTTGTTAGGTTGATACTTTATTTTTGACAGTCTGCAGGCAAAATAAAGGAAGTAATTAGCCCTCTTCATATCATATAAATAATTCAAGGAAATAGTTACTTCTCATTTTCCTTAAATATATTTTTCCATAATAAAATCTGTTGTCGTTAACTGCATTTGGCCCTTACGAAAAAGACACCAATTCTCTTTCAGATTTTGAACTTTTCACTTGTATAAATAGCAAATCTTTTGGAAAATTGATCTTTATTATTGATAGATACAGTTAAAGACTCTAGCCTAGATATGATACTAGTTTCAACTTTATAAAGTTTGATGAAAACAACCTTTAGTGAAGAAATTGCTTTATATCAGTACAATGAAAGGTATCAATAACAAAATAAAGATTCTCTGTAGAACAGCTGTTTTCAAAAAACTCTATTATTGTCGTCCAGAAGCTATCTTAAGGAAACAATGACTTCCTCCCTGCTAAGGAAATCACAACTTTCAGGGGAACAAACCAAGGATACACTTTATCTTGAGGAACAAGAGGTCTCATCACGAGCCGGCTTATCATAATCACAGATATTATAACTTGCTGACTTTGCCATACTATACACCACAACAGGGAAATGAATCAAGATTATTGCAATCAAAAGACAAGGGGTCTCATCACGAGCCAACTTTTTCAGCAAAGTTATAAATCAAGTGAATGATTGTGTCATAATTTGGCTACCAAACCAAGACATTTTTCTTTAAGAGTAAAAAAGAAAATCAAAGCAATAAGTGTGGATATGGATTTTTCTTTGAAAGTTGTAGGCTACCTTAAGTAGGATACAGAATCATTGTTGGGTAACAGGTAACCCTGTCAAGGCTATAAATGCCTGCTGGCAGCAGAGGCTCTACCTACGGCAAATGAGCATATTTAAAACTGGTTTACAGAGAAGACTTTGTTTTATTTTTACAGACCAAGTAGTGAATGATGTAAATACAAGGACTAGCCTTAGGAAGCAAATAATCAAAGTTGAAAATAGTTGAAACAAAATGTCATTGACAGGTTAGAGCATAATGTACTTTATCTTTCCATAACAAAGTTTAACTTTCTAAAAAAAATTCTGTTTTGGAAGTTTAGAAAATTCAATAGGAAAACAGAGATAACTGGTTCTTCCAAGTGAATCGCCAATTGTTGTGGCCAGCAACAACCCCCCTCACATTTAAGTGTCATTCGAAAGACTAAATGTGTGGGGACCCTTAGTTAAAATCTAGGAAAAACAAAGTAGTGCTTAAATTTATTTTCCACAAATAAAGTTACCATCATAAGCTTAGGAAGCTCCTTTGAGATTCTTAAGATCTAAGTTTCTAATAAGGTAAAAAGTCTTTAAAATCACATCGTAAAAAGATAGCGGGATGCCACCGTTCGAATATAACCCCAACATTTGCGAGATTGTGGCATTGAATAAATATCGCGTCGCATTCAGTAAAACTTACACGAAACACTTCAGAATTTACCGATTTGCGATGACGTCGATCGCAAGATCGCATCTCGCAAGAAGCAGGTTAACGAAATTTGTCATACATAAAACTCCTGCGATCTGCGATATTGCGATATCGCGATCTCGCGATAAAGCAATGATTGCGATGTCAGGCCAGATCAGCGCTGCGATGTTGTGTTTATGCGATTCTGCGATGTTGCGATGTTGCGATGTTGCGATCTACGATGTTGCGAAGCAAATCGCAAAATCGCTCCATCGCAGACCTTTCGGGCACGATATTCAAGAAAAGTATTTTCCATAAGCTAACACATGGTTATGTGCTTTAAATGCTAATAAGGAGTTAGTTGTTAGTTATTAATAGAATATGAATGTGTGCTTTTCGAAGGATCACTTCACTTAAGGTGGTGTATTTGGTATGTCTGTGGTATTTAAAACTATCTCATCACCCTTCCTGGCATTCATTTCTACTTCACTTGTGAATTGCAGGAATGGAGAACGGAGGACGATACAAAGCAATACGCAGGTTGAAATGGGAAAGAAAAGCAAAGCCCCGAGCTCCGAAGAAAAGGAAATGGCACCTTTGTATACAGACACAGCTTGTAACAGAGATGCGGGAATAGCTACGTGGGAAGGCATGTATAATCTGCTCGAAGAGGAGAACCCCAGAGTAATGGAAGTTACTGCTATTGCGGGCTCACAGAGTCCTTCTGAAGCAACCCTAACATAGCTAACTTTCTCATTCTTACATCGGATAGCAGCAAGGCTGAAAATCCTCCCATACACAGACATGTTCAAGTGGATACTCGATAGCGTAGAAATCAAAAATAGACAGTTCAAGGTTCATGGTCAAGGACTCATTAGTTCATTCGCTGCGCAGGATTTAAAGCTCATGTGTCATCTGCCCGAGCCATAGGCAACTTATAACAAACAATTTATGGAGAAATTCATAAAGGAGAACTAAAACCTGGCAGAAACCACCAAAGACTCGTCCAGGAGAGACGAACCACTCAAGAAAGATAAACACGGTATGTACAGTACTGGTTCCCTTACCTCCCCATATTGCTTTCTGCTGCCATGCTTTGTAGAATATTTGGAATGCCAGATATCAACAATTTTTCATCCAAATGGCTACCATTACTGGATGCTGCCACAAATGCCACTATTGTAGATTGGGCCAAAATTTTATCTGATAACCTAGTCACGGCCATTGTCAGTTACCGGTCCAAAAGAGCTACGGCTCAGAGAATTTATCCTCCTTTTTACCTGTCTACATATATTATGGATTCAATATGTTATGTTTCTATGTTTCCTGTTATGGGTTGGAAGTGGACAACTCAAGACCCCTTACCCATCCATGTCTATCATAAGGAATTGTGAGACTCTTAGTTCACTCCATACTTCTACCAAATTTGTCATGGAATTATGCTGCCCTTGTATAGAATGTTGTATGATAAAGACCCCCCAAGATGCTCGCCTGAAGCAGAGGTAGACATCCTCCCCATCGCAAGATGGTTCGGTGAGGAATTGTTCACTTATGTCAGGGTATTTGGAAGTACTGCACCCCCTCATGTTCTACCTTTGTATATCCCTGATAAACTCTTAGCTCGAGAGATTGCATATCAAACCTGTGGAGAAGGTGGCCTAACTAAAGACTTAAAGGACAAAAAGAAGGCTATATGGCCACAGTTTCCTGTGGCCTGTGGGGCCTTTTCACTATTCGATGTAGGTCACGCACTCACAGAAGTACAGAATATGACATGTTTACAATTATTCAAATTCCTGGGAAGACCATTTGACCCTAATGAGGTTGCCCAAAATTTCACAACTAGAGTCAAGATA
The DNA here is from genome assembly GCA_031772625.1 of Pinus tabuliformis. Lineage (NCBI taxonomy): Eukaryota > Viridiplantae > Streptophyta > Pinopsida > Pinales > Pinaceae > Pinus > Pinus tabuliformis. The sequence continues at coordinate 68,810,362 of CM062818.1, forward strand.
AAGGTGTTCTTTGGGAAAAAGGATTTATTTGATGATATATTCCAACAGAAAAGCACACTTCAAGAGATTTTGCGCGAAGCCCAATTGCAGTTATCTCCAGAAGATTTCCAAAAGTTCATAATATACAGAGAAAGAAGGTTAGCCAGTATTCCTCTAGAGAAACTACACCTACCCGCAAGCGAACCAACTCCAAGTGTTAGTCTCAGTGGGAGTTCAAGCACTAACGGATCTAAATCCAAGTCTGAACAAGAAATGCCCGAACACTCTAAAAGATCCGAAAATGACCAGGATAGGAGCAAAGAGTTAGCTAAGGATACTGCTCAATCAATGGAACTTCTACATCAGCAAGTTATTGCCTCCCCGCAAAGAGATCATCCTCCTCTCATCATTCAAGCACCACCAGTCACAACCGAATTAGATAAAGAATTGGAAACCATCAATGAACTTATCAATCTTGAAGGACAAGCCCTAAAAACACCTATATGCAATACACAGGTAGCACAAGAAGTAGTCAGAACAACAGTCAGCGATGTCTCAGATACGGAGCATATTCCTGTTGCCCCATCTTCTGAGCTTATACTCAACATAGAAGAAATTCCCCCTCTGGATATATTTTATAGCCCACAGCATAAAGCAGTGGTAAGAAGACAGAGAAAGAAAAGGAAATTGGAAAATACACTCTCTCAAGACGCAGAACAATTAGACGTCTTGTGGAAAGATCCCACTAGCAATCCTCCTGAAAATCTCACCAAATTATCTCAGATTGTTGGTGCATGCGCCTCTGTGACTATTGATAAAGCATCTGAGGTACAGCAGTTGTTAAAAGAAAGGTAAGACCAGATACAAGTACTGCAACAACAGTTGCAACAAGCTAACACCAATAATGAAGCACAGAAACGGCTCGATAGGTTGCAGTAGGACTTCCAGCAAATGCAGATAGGATATCAGAAAAGTTTGGATGAGAAAGGAAAGCAGTTACAGGATTTACAAGAGATGCACAAAGACGACCCTAAGCTTACATAATTTATTTCGGAATCCATTTCCTTGAATGAACAATTACTACAACAGCAAGAAGTATCGAGCCATAAGATATCACAGTGGAGTTATTATTGTGAAATTAGTGATAAGACCACTAATCAAGTGGTAGATTTACGAAGTGACTATGATCTGATTGATAAACGGGTGACTGAGTACTTGGCTTGGCAAGATGAAGACGAGGGAAAAAGAGCAGGTGCACCAAGGATAAATGAGAACCATAAAGAACTGCTTTTTAACAAATGGGACGATCAAATCAGGGAGGCAGAACAAGCGGCAGAAATAGCAGCAACGGAAGCAAGCAGTCTTATTGATTGTATAAATGAAAATTTGCATAAGGCAAATTTGATCGCATAGACTACCCAGGATATTTACTGAACAAACAACAACTAGAGGCAGAATGGAAACAGAGAGCACAAGAAAAGGCAAAAGAAATTCAAGGGCTGAACAAGTTAAATTGGGAATATTACTGGGCATACTTGGTGAAGCCGCATAGCCAGTGGATGACTGTTAAGTGTATCATAAATGCGGCCAAAAAAATGGCACCAACTCTCATCGATTCTGTTTTCTCAGCTCAGCTAAAAGTAGAAGTCAGCCAGCCGACTCTCCTTAAACAGATGCTGCATACATGCAATTTCAAAGACCAAGTACAGAAGTAGTTTAATTCTGGATTCAATTTTTGCTTTAATTTTTGCTTAGAAAAAGGGTGGTCATTTAAACCACATCAAGATGTCATCACTGCCAAATACATCACAAAGCATGCCAGATGTGGGATGATCAACGCAGCATCTTCAGTTTCCTTCAGGAATGATAGAGAATGATAGCCACTCCACACAGGTGCTAATAAATGATACGCAATCCTCCTGTGTTCCAAAGGCATCCATTCATTTCCCCAGGAAGGAGAACGCTCCACCAAGGGTGACCTCAGCATGTCAACAGTTTCATTGACCGTTCTCATCTATATATGTTGATCTGTGTAATGAAATGGGGGAAATGAATGGTCATGGAAGACCGAGGGTCATTCAAGGCTGCCTAAGTATTACCTCCAGATAGGAGAGGAGGGCTTTTGGTTTGAAGGAACAACTTTGATTTATTGTGAATAAAGAAAGATTGTTCGATTCAATGAGTAGCCTGTGTTTAAGATTATTTTCATCTTCCTTTATGTGTTTTGATCAGAATGTTGTTGCTGGCATAAATGCAAATGTATATTTGTTTTATTTGTGCATATTGATAACTTATAGTTCATTGTTATGCCTGGTTATTTGAATATGATTCAACATCATGGTTAAATCATGAAAGGTTGTTGATTCAAAACTACGTTGAACATCAGTTGCAAGCTTTTCTTCCATAAGATGGAATGTGCATTCCAATATGAATGATTGTATGGCAATTAAGAATTAATGCAACCTTCTTCTTATATGAACCAGTAATTGATTCATTTAGACTTGGAATTCATATATGATGTTTAACCTCTCTTTGTCATGTTCCTGCATGATAGATTAGGATAGTTAGGACATAGACTAGAGTAATTAGAAGAAGTGTAGATAGGATTTAATACATAGTGGTTAGCTGTTTTATTTTTGTTGATGTAAGTGAAGCCTTCTTCCTAGAAGCAATCTTTCAACTCATTTAACAGTTTACAGGGTCCTTTAAAACCTGTTGGAACTAGCCATTCCAAAGGAAAGCAGGTCTAATTGGGGCTTGCGATCGGGTCAGTTCTCCTTGTTGGTATAGTGAAAATTCGCCATGTCAACACGAGGCAACAGTCACAAACCCTATATGTTACATCCAAGTGAAGAAAGTGGTGGCCTTTCCAACCTATTTGTGCGCAATCTTCCTTTCTCACGTAATGGAGGAGGTTGGGTCAACACCGGTTTGGGCAAAATTTTGCTAAGCACTGCAACATTACCAGTGGTCCCGTCCAAAAGAAATGTGGAAGTAATTTCCCTTAGTCCATTTTGATCTCTTTGTTTTCATTCTAAGTGTGAAAATTGATGAAGTTTGAACAGAGATTATTAATGTGATGGGTAGTCATATGGTAATGGTGGGAAAAAATTTAAATGTTTGGTAAGAAATTGTAAATACTCACATTAGGAAGTGAGTTTTGATTTTTAAAATAAGTTAGAGGAGTTATTTTCTAATGTAAAAAATTAAAAAAGTTTATTTTGTGGAGAAGGGGAAACAATTCACCTTTTGTGACTCTTGGTTGTCATGATCGGTTTCTTTTGGGAAACAATAAGGAAAGAGTGTTTGGAGAGGAGAGAAGAGTATTTGGAGAGGAGAGAAGAGAGGAGAAGCTTCTTAGTGAGGAGAAGAGAGAGGGAGAGAAGAGAGGAACTTCATATTTCTTTGAGCAACTATAGTCTTGAGTTTGAAGAGCCGCATGTACTTTCCAATCTGTGTGAATCCGAAGGTATGTCTTTGTGTGAGTGGAGTAAACAAACATAAATTTTGAACTATAAGTTGTGTGCTTGCTAAATGGTTGAGTTTGAATCAAATTCTTGTGATTAACCAATTCAATTTCTTCTTTTGAACTCATGTTTTCTATTCTTGTGCATTTGTTCATGTGAATATTGGTCACTTTGAGAACATGTAGTTTGTTAAACCGATTTATATTAGAAAAATTTAAACTGTGTCGGCTTCAATGGTTGCGATAATCTATTTGTGTTACGGGATTCCTTTTGTATCAATCTTAAATTATATAAAAGGAATGTGTTGTTGTGTTCTGGTATTTACAACGATTTGAGTGCTGTTTTAAGGACAAAGTACCATGTCAATTAGAAAATTTAGGATTGCAAATGCCACTGAAGAAAGGCCATTGAAATCATTCCTTGTCTCAAGGAGAAAGTTAGGGATGTTGGGAGTCTATCTTAGAAAAAAGTCTAGGCATTTCATCTTCTCAAAACCGCAATACAGAATTTTAAGAAGGACTACAAAATGATTTCGTAGTCACTAAACAATAAATTGGAAAACAGGTGTTACAAAATCATTTAATAGACTGATTAAAAAAACAAAAACAAAAATTGAAACACTGTAGATTTGAAACCCCCTTTCGACTTGCTTTTCGTATTGCCTCTTTTTGTGGGTATTTTTATTAGTGGTCATTGAATGTGACCAAGGGTTGAATCCATTGTTATATGGATTTAAACATGAAGGATTAAAACACTTTGTGAAGCCCTTAAATGAGTGTGTCAATTTCGACTTGCTTTTCGTATTGCCTCTTTTTGTGGGTATTTTTATTAGTGGTCATTGAATGTGACCAAGGGTTGAATCCATTGTTATATGGATTTAAACATGAAGGATTAAAACACTTTGTGAAGCCCTTAAATGAGTGTGTCAAAGCGTTATTATATTGCATCCATTATTTGTTAAGTTGAAGCTTATGTAATTGGATTTCTAAAATGAGGTGAGATTACGAGGTCTCATGGAATTTATCATAATAAAATAATATTCTTCTAATGAATGCATAGTTTAAATGTTTACTAAAATAGTGTTAGAATTGGATGTAAACAAGGAGCTATTTGTGCTGAAAATTGGTGATATTGGCACAGGGGATGGATGCCATCTAGTGCCTTTCCATATTTGTCCACTTACGTCCAGCAATTTAATCATTACTGGAGAGGATAATCTTTACCAATACAAATTTTTGAATTATCTAAATTTAAGAGTATTTTGTTGGAATTTTAGAAAGGGAAAAAAATTGTCAAATCTGAATTTGTGTTGTGTGAATTGGATTTCTGACTACATATATAGAATCACCATTTTGAAAAAAACTTCAAACATTTGAATTGTAAAACTATAAGATTCTCCCAAAATTACAGGAAAAAATCCCCCCAAAACGTCCTAGAGGGACCCGTGATCGACAAATCTTCAAAACGTCAGTAGTTTCTAGAAATCGAGGGACCCGTGATCGTCCTTGAGTTTCCCGCGTTTGTTGAATTTTCTAAGTCCAGGGAACCCATGAGACTTCTGCTCATACACGGCAAGATCATTTACCAAAGACACTTGAATGGCAGAGCATTCGCAACAACCACAAAGACCTCCAAAATGCATATAGACTACTGCATAAATAACAGGTTTCTGGAAGTCGAGGGACCTGTAATCGACCATCAGTTTCCGTTTGTTGAATTTTCGGAGTCCGGTGAACCCATGGGACTTCTGCTCATAGAAGCGGCTACCTTTTACCAAAATCTATGGAAGAGTTGACCAACCTCACCTGGTAGACAAGGCAAAGTTATTAAAGGGGATCTTGGGATTCCAGGGTTATATGTGAACGCAATGGCGCTGCTAATGATGATTTTGTGGAGCGCCCTCGTATTCCAGAGCGCCTATGGAGATGGTGAATGTGGGAAGACTCCTGTTGACAGGGTGGTGGTCAGTCTGAGGCCGTGCATCGAGGGAACTAGAGTTGTGGAGGCAACGCTCATAAACCCTATCTGCTGCATCCAGGTGAAGAAAGTGCTTGCCTTTCCACCCTGTTTGTGCGCAATCTTCCTTTCTCCTATAATGGAGGAGGCTGGAGTCACCGCCGCTTTGGGCGTAACCTTTCCTAAGCTCTGCAATATTACCAGTCGCCCCGTCGGAAAGAAATGCGGAGGTAATTTCCCTTCCTCCATTTTGATCTCCTCGCCTTCATTCTCAATTTCTCAGTATGTTGTTGTTTAGAAAACTGGGTTGAATCATCTCACCTTCTTCCTTTTTTCTGGTTGGCGTGCAGGTTACACAGTTCCCTGAACAAAGCATGGCGACTTTGGTATCACCTCATTAGCGCTATTAGCTACCAACTAAGCTTCACTGAGACGAAACCTGAAAAGCAAGGTCAAACCCTTCTCTTCAAGTTCTACAATTCTGCAAATATTTCGACTTAAATCTGGATCGTTCAGATAACAACATTCAATCCAGCCACAGCCACGACCAAATAAATATATTATTATGTGCCTTTCTATTTCACTGTGTTAAAAAAGTTTTTCACCTCTGTATGTAACCAGAGAGATGTGTAGAGTACTGTTTGGTTTATAAATATTGAATTTATAATAAAATATTTTAATGTTAAATATAAATAAAATATTTTAATATTTATTATCTTTTTGTTCTCTAATGATATATATGATTTTATTTTATTTTATTGTTATTTTTTTTGGTTTGTATTTGAGTATTTATTTCGATATTTTTGAATTTAAAAAAAAATGATATTTTCTGTAAATTTTTGCAATTGTATCATCACATCAAGAATCCAATACAGTAGTTATTTATAAGTCCAGCTGTAAGAATTGCTTTTCCCAGTGTCTTGCATGATATGTTTCAGAGATATCATGTCCTAGAGGTTTTTGCAGGCCACAATTGAGCTAGAATATAGGGAAAGTTATGTAGATATGTTGGTAGTTAGGTTTTGGCATAATTTATTTAGTCAAGGTTTGTCGAAAAGCTAAGAGTATTTATCTTAAAAATTAGAATCAAATACATCAAACAGATGAAAAAACAATCTGTCCTGTAAACTATCTTTAACCTTCTCTTCCAAACCCTAATTTCAACTGAAATTCACAGCATCTAGCCATATTCATAGGCGCAGAGATATAGATGCGTTGAAGTATTCAACCGATGAAGTAGAAATAACATTGAATGTTACCAACCTATGATACATGAAATGCTATCGTTAGAAAATAGCGTGTATTGTTATTTGAGGGATAAACATGAAATGCAATCGTTGAAACCATTATTTTACATTAATGGGTAAACAGGAATGGTCGTCAAAGTTGAACACGCATGCCGCGTAGAAAAGTAAACTCCATTACCGGGACGAGCTGGTATCGCCGGTGGAAAAATCCACATATTTTCACACGCCCTTCCGGTTAACATATTAATATTAAGATTTTTTTTTAATTAAAAAAATTGAAGGTCTCTCATGCTGCCCTTGGGGTCTGAGTAATTTTTTTTTTAAACATTCAAGTAATTCCTCGTTAAAATAATATTTTCTACTAGAAAATCAAAATACACCTACGCGAGATATGATGGTTTAAATGACTCTTAACATTAATAATGATGGATATTGATGGAGAGTGGTGGTTTAGAATTAGTTCCCACTCTTGATTAGGTGTTCTTTACTGATGGGGGCTTTGTTTTTGTTTTTCATAATGCAAAAGGGTTTAAGGTCGTTCCCATTGTAACACTGTTAACATCGGCACATATCGACACATAGATTAGGGTTTTTTATTTTTATTTTTATAAGGTAATATGTTTTAGTGATTAGGATTTCGTGGTGTTAAATTATTTATCAACACATAGATTAGGTTTTTTTATAAAGTAATGTGGTTTAGTGATTAGGATTAATTGGTTTTATATAAATAATTTAAATTGAGGATTTATTAATTATTTAAATTTAATGTTCTAAGAATTAATCTATAATTTTGATAATTTTTTAAGGTGTTTAATTCTTATAGGTTTTGAAGTTTTTGACTGGAATTAGTTGAAATAATTTACACTCATGTTTTTCAAGTTTGAAGTTTTTGATTGGAACTAGTTGAATTAATTTATATTTAAATTGTGTCTTTTTGTTATTTAAAATGTATTTTTGATTGTGTATGTGGATTTAATACCTTAAAAAATATCTACTGCATTTGAATTATGAGGAGTTCACAATTCAAATTTGTGATTACTACAAATCTCTACTACAATTCATACAACTTCTACCTAAAAATATACCAAAAAAACTTCAAAACATATGATGGATAAATTCATACATTTATGGATTAAAATAAATTTAGTTTTAATTATATCAAAATGTTTCTTGATAGTGGAGATTTCCACAGTTATTCATATAGTCTGAAACTTGTGCAAGTTTTCCTTGTTCAAGGTTTTGGGTGGACACTCCAACCATCTTCACTAATTAGAAAGAAGATAGATGGCAAGCTTGAGAGATGATCAACCTAAAACTAGAGCACAAAAATTGGAATAACGGTCACAAGAATTAAATTAAAATATGAATGATCAAAAGATAAAGAATAGACAAAGAAAGACTTAAAATATTTAAATGTAACAAAATTTAATTGAACATTAATATAGAAACATATTTATATATATATATAAATATAATCATTGTTTGTTATTCTTTTTTTTTTGCTGAAGCAAGCACTGATCCTTCTATTTCATTAAATCAAAAGAGAAATTACAAATTGTACAAAAACCCGATCCTTTACAAGAAGACGGGAAGAGGAATCCTTGCAAATTTCAAAGACCCCCCGCCCTACTACATTGTGCACCCAACTTAAGAGAAGCTGACGTGGAAAGGCTACCAGAGCCCCCACCCGCTAGGGAAAATCCGTACAGACACATTCCCCGAAGTCGACTAACCAACACAAACAACCCCAATCGCGTGGAACCCACACCTCGCAAAAGAGGGAAAGGACGCGCCAAAAAGCTTGATGAAAAAGGCCCATCTAGCCCACTAAACCAAACTATCATTCTCTGCCATTGATCCTGGCTGCTGGATCCAACGGCCAGGAATCATATCGCGCACCCAAACATGTCTGAAAAATAATGTGCAATCAAGGGCGGTATTACAGTCAATCCCTTGTCCACGTGTAGCAATCTTAATGGGATCGCTGCCAAAACTAAAAAACCACAAACCGCTCATGGGACGAGCGATCACTGGAGAGCCGGCCCGGGCGTGGTTTTCAGACTTGAAAGTTGGAAGAGGGAGAATACCAGCAGCCGGAAAACCAATTCTCATTATCTGTCTGTACTTTCCACGGCGTCTATCCCCGATACTGAGCTTGTTTGAGAAATGACCCCGTAACTTGTCATCCGAGCTCCTGAGGCTCCCCTTCACCTGACTCCGGTAGAGAGTGAGACAAATCCTGGCTTGCCTTTCTATCAAATGCATGCCGAAAGTTTGAGAGACATCTTGCCAGATAAATCAATTCATGCTTGTTATCTGGGTCTGATAACAAAACATTTCCATATCTTCTGCAGCTTGTTCCTCACAGAGAGACTTTAAACGGTTTTGAGGAATCTCCCGCCACTTGTACGCTATCCCGCAATCTGCATTGTTCACCCCTTGGTTGGCCAAAAGGTCCGCTAGTTTATTGGTCGAACGTCGAACATGGTTGAAACTCACCGTTCTCAGCCCTTGGAGGTGAACCTGGATTCTTTGGTAAACCAGGATTAGTTTCCAGTGATTAGAAACTTTCTCCGGCCAAGTACCACAATTAATTCTTTTCACAGAGTTAATAGTAATCTCCGAGTCCGCTTCAACAATGACGTTAGAGCAATGATTCTGGATCAGAAACTCTAGACATTGTTCCAGAGCCATTAATTCTACCATATTATTTGTGGCTCTGCCAAGATGATAGTGGAAGATAAATATAATTATGCCTTCTTCATCTCTTAAAACTCCTCCAAAACCAGCTGTTCTCGGGTTGCCTTTTGAAGCTCCATCAATGTTGTATTTCAGATAGCCTTTCGGTGGAGGTTGCCAGAACTCCTTCCCTATATCCATTGTTGTGTCCTTACTAATTAGACCTTGGGGAATAATCCCTTTCATTCCCAATTGTCTGAGAATTCTCAGCTCAGACAAAGAGGGGGGATTTTTGGGGAGATTGCGAACTGTGGTACTAACTGTCTCCCGAAGCTGTTTCAGGATAAGATCAAAAAGACATTGTGGGGTGGACTTTTCACTTTTGAAAATCCTTTTATTCCTTTCTTTCCAAACATTCCAGATAATGAAGCTTGGCGTGAAGGCCTAGGCTAGATTAATGAACTCATTCTCTGAAAATTTTACTCTCCAATTGTTTAAGGTATTAGTGATACTACTTCTGTCCCTATCTGACTGCTGGAAAATGGAAGAGAAGGAATCCCATAACCAGGTAGTATAAGAGCAGCTGTTAAGAATGTGCTCCATATTCTCCTCCTTTTCTTCACAAAGCTGGCATCTGGAAGGCCCCATAACACCCCTTTTCCGTATGTTGTCCCAGGTTAAAATTTTCTTATGATGAACCAACCACATGAAAAGCTTGATTTTCATCCAACCTTGGTGCTTCCAGAGGAGCTGCCATGTCTTATTTGGAACCCTATGATCAAGCCCAAGAAGAATACTTTTGGCTTCCTTAAGATTAAAGTTACCTTTATTGTTATTGCCCCATCTTAATTGATCCTGCCCCTCTGTAACTAAAATCATCCTTTGTTTAAGCAAGCTCCCAAGAGCCTCTACCTTAATTTTAATGGGACTATCATCTCTGTAGTCAAGTTTCCTCCAGCTTCTCCATTTTCTTGAGGTCTGCGCCAGATCCCAGAAATCCTTGACTTTGTTTAACCCTTGGTGATCTGTTTCCTGCTTGAGGCTAACAAAGTCCTCTGTTAATAGTATTGGTTCTTGCTACCACTTGTCTTCCCAAAAGAGTGCAAGATCCCCTGCTCTGATTTCCCAGAAACTGTTATTTTGAACAAGGCTTCTGTTATCCCAGGCTCTATTCTAGATGTGAGACCCTTTCACATTACCAGACATTCTTATTAGATCCTTAGTGTGCCAAGAGCTGGCATATTTTTCTTTCCAGATCCTTGCCCACTGTGCTTTTGGCTCTTGAACCCAGCGCCACCAAATCTTGGCTCCTAGAACTTTATTAAGAATCTCCTGATCATCCAAGCCTAGTCCCCCTTGTCTCTTGGGTTTATAGATTTTGTCCCAAGAGACCAGGGCCCATTTCTTCTTAGTTTCTTCTTTACCCCAGAGGAAATCTCTTTGAATGCTTCTGAATTTCTCTAAAACACTTTTGGGAGCTGGGAGGGCTGATAACATGAAAACCGGGATCGATTGCAGGACCGCCTTAGTCAGAACCAACCTGCCTGCCAGGTTCAAGACCCGGAAGGTCCAATTTTTGACTTTGTCGTGCAATTTATTAAGCACCGGTTCCCAAATACTTTTGTGCATAAGTCTATCTGTGAGAGGAATTCCCAAATATGTTTTGGGGTGGGAATCCCTTTAGAAGCCCAGAATTCTTGAAATGTTTCTCTGAATAGCAATGTTAGTGTTTAAGAAGAAGATTTTTGACTTGGAAAGATTGACTTCCATACCTGTGGCCAAAGCAAATTCTTTCAGGATTTGATTGTAGGCTGAAGCTTCTTTGACTGTGGGGAGCCCTTGCAACATGGTATCATCTACAAATTGTTGGTGAGTCAGAGCTTGACCATTCTCAGATAATTGAAAACCTTTGATTTTTCCCATTGCCTTGGCATGCTTAATAGATCTGCCAAGTCCCTCCGTCATAAGAATAAAAAGAAAGAGAGAGAGCGAGTCTCCTTGCCTGAGGCCTCTAGAAGGAATGAAGATCTCTGAGGGGGAGCCATTCACCGAAATTGAAAAGCTGGAAGAGGTCACCAGAGCCATGACCCATCAGATCCAGCTGTGGTCGAACCCAAAAGAAGTGAGAACCTTTTCGATGTAAATCCAATTAACCTTGTCATAAGCTTTGGCTATATCTAATTGCATGATCATCCCCGCCCTTTTTTTACTGGTAAGCGTGTGGACCACCTCATGGGCTTGAATAATGTTATTTAAGATTTGTCTGCCCTCCACATAACCTGACTATTCCTTTGAGACTAAAGAAGGAAGGAGAGGTTTAAGTCTATTTGCCACTACCTTAGAGATTATCTTGTAAACCACATTGCATAAAGCTATGGGTCTGTATTTGTCTACAGTTTGGGCTGATTCCTGTTTGGGGATCAGGGAGATGAAGGAAGTGTTGAGGGCTTTCAGGATCGTTTTGTTGGACCTGGAATCCTCCACCACTTCCAGAATGTCCTGTTTGACAATATGCCAACAAGCTTTAAAGAAGTCCACATTAAAACCATCCGGACTTGGTGCTTTGTAGTTCTTCATGTCTTTGAGAACCTCATTGACTTCCTCTTCAGTAACAGGTCTGTTGAGATTAAAATTGTCCTCTCTAGACACTAACTTAGGGATATGCCTTGTAATTTCCTTGATGGAATGTTCCCTGTCTGGATTGTTTTCTCGGGTGATGTTTCGGAAATACTGAACAAGCACGGCTTCAATACTCTTATGGGTGTTCTGGAGCTGTCCATTCTCATCCTTTATTGTTGAGATTCTATTATATGCTCTGTTAGCCATAGTAGATCTGTGGAAGAATCTTGTATTCCATTCTCCTTCCTTGAGCCATTGAACCCTAGACTTCTGCCTCCAGAATGTTTCCTCTTGTTTGCATAAATTATCCCATTCTTGCTGATGTTTATCAGCTTGATCACTCTTGACTTTGTCAAAGCCGTCTTTGATCAGAGCCTGGTTGAGATCCTATAATTTGATTTCCAATGATCTTTTGTTCACAAAAATGTTACCAAAATCCTTTTTGTTCCACTCTTTTAGCCTGAACTTGACATGCTTTAGTCTTTTATGAAGGAGGTACATTTTTGAGCCTTGGAATTGCAAGTGCTCTGACCACCATTTTTCAATGTTGCTGATGAAATTCGGGTGGGAGAACCACATATTCTCGAATTTGAAGGGCCTGTTCCTGGGAGAAATCAAACCCTTGATTTCCAGTTGAATCGGCCAGTGGTCCTAACCTCCAAAGGGAAGGACTGTTGCTATTATTTCTTTATCTGTAAGCAAAAGCTCCTTTGATATCATGAACCTGTCCAATTTAGAGACAACCTGTGCCTCACCTCCTCTTTTGTTGTTCCAAGTAAAAAAGCCATTGCTTGGGTCTGAATCAACCAGTTTCATCTCATCTGTGAAAGTCTGAAACGCTAAGGAGTCTTTGTTGAGCGCTCTGGTGCCTCCTTTTTTTCCAAAAGAGATTTGATCATATTAAAGTCCCCTCCCATGATCCAAGGAATCCCAGCCTGTCTGTTCCTGAGATCAATTAGGGAGTCTAACAATTTGAGTTTGTCATATATTCTTTGAGGGCCATAAACATTTGTGACCAGGAATGTTTTTGAATCCCCCACTGGTTGAATGACCACTGATAAGTAGTTTCTAGATGCTTCTGCATCTGTTATACTAATTTTCTTTGGATTCCACAGAGTTAGAATGCCCCCCGTTGTGTTTTCAACTTTAACCTCTAGGAACTCAAATCTATTGAGCCATTTGTTGTGGATTTTTTTTATTTTCTAGATGGAACATTTCGCTTCCTGGATGAAGATAACATCTGGCATTCCCAGTTTCATTCTATGACTAAGCATTCTTTTTTTCTTTTACTATCTACACCTCTGATATTCCATGATATGAGCTTCATATTTAAAGATTTCTAAATGTGTAACTGGTTAGGTCTTTCATCTTACCTGAGTCTATCATTAACTTTCCACATTCCATGAAGAGGTCCTTCTACTTTTTCCTGCCTCTCTTTTTTCCTGCATTTATGGTCGCTAATCCTGGAGTAGTTTTCATTATTTTCACTCCTCTGTGTTCCTGTTTTTCAATGGTTTTTTCTTTATCCCATCCTCTTTCCTGAGTTTTCCATAAGAATAGCTGCTGAATTTTGTTGCAGTCTTCTTGGGGTAGTGAGTCTATCCCTCCCGTGGATCCCTTCATCAAGAACCCTTCCAGATCTAGCTGTTCCTTATCTAGAATTTCCTGAAGTTCATGATCTTCCAGATCTGTTTCACTTTGGGTCATTTCTTGATCCATCTCTAGTTCTGTTTCACTCATTATAGTTTCTTTCTTATTATCCATCTCTTGTGTTGGGTAGCAGTCTTCTTTCGTTTCCGTTTCCTTTTCATTAGGGCCATCCTCCATAGATTGGTCTTCATTTGCCATTTCTACATTCTCTTCCAGTGCTTGATACCTATTTTCACTGACCCTCTGCCCCTCATTACGAAGTTTCCTTGGTCCCTTTTTGCCGCCTTTTCCTCTACTTGTCACTTTCTGGAAGCTATCTGTGTCCTTCATTTCCTTAGGTTTTCCCTTGTTGTCTGCTTGACTAAGAGGGAAATCTCTGAACAAGTGTCCATGTTCATGGAATTTACGACATCTGAACGGGATATGCTCGTAGTCTACCATTTGCACCCATTCCTCATCAAAAACTTCCAGGATGACTTCATCCAGAAGAGCTCCTGATAGATCCATTTCTACACAGATCCTTGCATAGGAAGTGTATTTGCCTCTTCTTGTGGCTTCCGAAGCTTTGACAAAACGTCCTAGTTTGTTGCCTATGGTAGCAAGCGATTCAGTTTACCAATAATCAAGAGGAAGAGAATAGAGTCTTACCCAGACGGTACCAAAGTGAAAGTCTCCCGCTCTGGCACAAAGTTCATCTTCCAAGGCCGCATATAGAGGCCAGCAGCTGCATAAAAGTAGGGTCCTCCTTCGAATATTTTGTCTTTGTCTTCGATGTTTGTGAACACCACAGTGAAAAATCCCTTTGACCCAAGATGCAGGTCTATACTTCCTTTGGGTTTCCAGTGATACTTGATCCATAACTGTAAAGCCTTTTCTGTGGGCCATAATCCCATAAACTTGCAGATTATAGCATAGGTCCCCATATGTTCCCTGTGTACCTGTAGTGCAGGATCGTTTAACACCACTCTAGGAGTAATCTCCATTTTGGGTCTGCACGGTCCCTTTTGTTTATTGTTCCTTGTGCCCTGGCTTTTGTCTTCTTCTTCCTTGTCTTTAGTGCTGACATTTTCCTTGGGCCTGCCCCCATCTGTCTCCTTTTCATTATTACTTTGTTCCTCTTCCACAGAATCTTTGACTTTTCCCAGAGGGGACTTGCCTCTACTGGCAACAACGCTTTTGTAGGAGGGAGGGGAGCTCCCTCCTCTGCGTTCCTCCATAAGGAGCAGGCGATAAACTTCTTCGAACCATGGCTGCGCGTTTTTCTCCTGGCTGTGCGTTTTTCATTAACCGCAATTTCCCACCGAAAAAAAAGCATCATTGTTTGTTATTCTTAAACTGTATAATAATTAAACATTTTAATTTATTGAAAAATTAAGTCAAATTTTAAAAAGGTGAAATTATTATTATTATTATTATTATTATTATTATTTAAAGTAAGAGGTTAATAAGAATGTTTTGTTTATATATTTAAAATAAATAAATAAATACTATAGTTAATACAAATTTATTTATTTAAGCATAAAATGTGGTATGATTAATGATTAATAGCAAAAACTATTATAATTTGAGATTATCTCATTTTGATCTTTACAATTATAATGTAAGAAAGAATATATATATATATATTTGAGTAATTTTTTTCCAGCTTAAAATTTCAATGTTTGTATATATAAATAAATAAATAAAAATAAAATTTCAAACCACTATTATGGAAAAACTATTTAAGAATATATTTTATTAACATTATAAAAAGCTAAAATATAGACTATCATAGAGAAGAGGGTCCAAAAAAAATAAAAATTATGTTATAATTAGTTATATTATAGTCATTCTAAATAATAATAATAAAAAAATTAACTATAAATAAATTTATTTTTTACAAAATAAACCACCCTCCTCTCCATGATCCCCTATATTTTAGGTTTTTATAATTTTAATAGAGTATATTCTTAAATTTTTTTCATAATATCTCAATAAAAGTACTTTAAAATTTTATTTATATTTATTCATTTATATATACAAATATTGAAATTTTAAGCTTTAAAACATTAATTATATTAAAACTAGAAATTAAAATTGATTAATGATATATATATTCCTTTTTATATTATAATAGTAAAGATAAAAATAGGATAATATCAAACCGTAATAATGGTTGTTATAATTATTAACTATGTCACATTTTACCCTTAAATAAATAAACTTGTATTAATTATAATATTTATTTATCTATTATTTTCAAATATATAAATAAATAAATTATAAATAAGTAAATAAATGATAATAAATGATAATAATAATTTCACTTCTTAAAATATCACTTAATTTCCCAATAATTTAAATTTTTTAATCATTTTACATTTAACCATTTTAAGTGTTTTTTTTACTATTATTTATTTGTTTACTGTTCATATTTTAATTTAATTCTTGTGACAAATATTCCATTTTTTGTGCTCTCATTTCTTATAAGGTTGATCAGCTCTCACACTTACTATTTATGTTCTAGTGTGATGTCCCCGGAAAATGTAAATATTTGATCTTTCACTATGGTAAAAGACATAACTAAGTATGACATTGTTAACTATTTGAAAAATTAATAGTATTGTTATTATTATTGTGTGCTTTAAAATATATATGTGTAAGAAATATTTCTTGAAATGCTGGCAACTTCTGAGAAGGAAGTTGGGACAAGACAGTTGTTTAAACTGCAATCCAACTACCTTCCCTAACTAGAAAGACTTCCAGAGAAAAGAGGGGAAGGAGGAAAAAAAATCTGCGCTGTAGGGACAGGAAGAGGACGGGAAGAGGAGGCTACGTCCGGTAAGGATCAGATAGCCAAGCATTGAGTGCGTTCTTGCTGAGGATAGTGATCCGGCAAGGGAAATCTAGGGGGGAGACTCTGGTCTTGAAAGACGAGTCTCATGGTTGGGTGGTCAAAAAGTGAGAAGCAGCAGGAATCCAGGTAACCCGCTGAGGAGTCCTATTCACCAGGCGGAGTCCAGGTAAGTATGAAGAACTACTTGGATATCTGTTAAGTAAACTGCTAACTTTTCTGGTAGCAAATATGTGAAATATTTTATATGTAATTGTTTAGGAAATCTGGTAGCAAACATGTTAAATATTTTATATGTAACTGTTCAGGGGATGTATGAAGGGGTCTGGTTTATTGTTTAATAACAAGTTAGCTGTGCATAGTTGGGGTTCCCTTATCTCTATATTAAAATGCAAAAAAAAAGAAATTTAGAAAAATTATGTGGTGGCAGAGATGACCCTGAGTGAGGGAATTTGAGGATAGAGACTGGAACCTGTGGCCTGCTCATTTAGACCTCTCAGGAATAGTGAATAACCCTAGGTTGTAATTACTACAGTTCACGGTAGTAAAGACAAGAATACCATCGACAACAGGAAATTATGAATGTGATTACTCAAGCTTGAAAACAAAAGTAATCTGCGCAATCGATATTTTACTTTCTTAGAAAATTTCCTGCTAAAACTGAAGAAAGATTGTCATACGGATAAGGGGAAACAGTAACTACGGAAACAAAATCATAAGCTTGGAGAGGGGGTTGAAATTCACGCTCTGGAACCGTTATCGATTCCAACTTGTGGATAACCCAAGCAAGAGACCCGGATGGGATTTATTAAACCATGGACGGGTAGAAAATCACAAGAAAATCTAATAACAAATTGCATGTATATGAATGGACAGTCGAAACCCTAGGATAAAAACCCTAGGTACCCTATGGTGAGCTATGCATCATGAAAAAAGGCAAAGACAGTCATATTTAGAAATCAAGTTAAGTAACAAAACCACGCCCCCAGAATGGCAGTGCTCCGGCGAGGGAGACTGAGCCATTAGGGAATTTCTTGTTGCGAAATTTTGAATTGAACCGGATGAATGTCAAATCTTGAATGTATGACCAACCGCAGGCAGTCAACGGTGGTTTTCCTAACTTAGTTGCAAGCCATCAGATAGTAATTAGCTATAATTCTAAGGGACTTGAAATAATATCCCTACAGGGCAACGTTTTAATGATTGAACCTACTAGCAACGACCTTGAAAAGAAATTATTTCAATGGTAATTCAACAGATTAGAGTTGCTGGTCCCAACATAGCATACGCATAACAAAAACTCTAAATTTCTTAGAACAGACTTAAGCGAGAGAATCATATATATATAAACAAGTATTACAGAGCCATGATTGGAATAGAAATACGATTGCCCATTTCGTAAATTAATACAGAAATTGGAAAACAAGTCAAAGTCTCTGTCGAAAAACAACATGGATGCGGCGTTCACTGAGTAGAACTTATTAGGAAAAAACATAGTCCTGATACAAGTGTTCACATAATCCGGTAAGAGCAACGTAACCCGAGTGTACACAAAAACAAACCCAAGACTTATTACAATTACATGTTAGATCTCAAAGACAAACTATTAATACAATTAGAATTTCAACCAAGGCAACTTTTGCCTGAATCTACAACAGTATAGCCAAGCCTCGGCCAAGAGAGCCTGTGGCTCCAGACTGTTACAATGTAAAGATTGCAGAAGAACTCTGTCTAGGCACGACAAGACCCTCTCTGCAACTAAAACTGGATAGAACAGAGAAATGCTTTACAATCCTTGAAGAATAGCAAAACGAGAGCAGTGAACTTCCCTTTAGTCAAGCCAAACCCGAGTTTTGGGTGCTTACCCGGCATTCCACGCTGGAGGTGTGAAACCCTATTAGCAACGACTGATTCCTCAAGCCAGATTGACCTCCTCTGGCTCCACCATCCATATTCCAACCAAAAACCTGTAAACGAGAGGGAAATCTGTTAGGGTTTGGTCAAACATTGTAAGCATCGAAAACAAATTGGTAGAGACAAAAGCGAGCAAAGTGTAAGAGGCACACACAAAACGGTGTGCAGTTACCTGGAGATGGGGTGGACCAGCTCCGGAGCATCGATTCCTGGTTGCAGAAACTGGTTAGTGTACAAACTAAACATGGCAGGAAGCAGGCAGAGCGAAACAAGCATCCAAGCAGAATGAGGGAAAAGAACCATACCACCGGATAAACCATCACAAAACCCAGGTTGATGCTAGACACTTCGATTCATCACCGCATTCCTAATCGTCGATCGCTTGAGGCGCCCGAGATACACAGTCACCGATGGATTCCAGCCCTTGCCACACCACCGCAACCAAGCAGGGAGTAAATGACTGACCAGTTGGATAATGCAAATGAAGCTAGCTGTGGGAGAAGTACCAACGTACCAGGGCAATGGTACCCTGGAAATAAAGGAGAAGCAGTCCAAGCGGTGGCAAAATAAATGCATGGGTCAGGTTACCGCCGGAAGGGGGTTTTTCTGACTGTCGATTTCGGCAGCTAGAAACAGGAATTGCATATGAACAATTTACAAAGTGCATTTACATTAAACCATAAGTCAAAAACATTCACACTGTAAGACTAACAGATAAAAAAAAAATTACTCTGACATATTTTATCGAAGGGGGATGTGATAAGTGGTATCAAAGCCAAGTTACAAACATTGTGGCCTTTGGGAAAAACTGAAAGTTGGAAATTAATAAAAAAAATTGGAAATTGAAAGATAAACAGATTGTATACAATTATTTCCATTTCTATTTAGCAGTTTAAGAAAGTAGATAGTGTACTATTGTGAAGTGTTGTTTTCTGACACTTTTCTTATGTTAAGTACAAAAACAGAATACCGCCAGCATGTGAAGAACAGATAGTGCATCACGCAGGTTTGTGGGGGGTCAGGGACCTGCAATTGGTGCTGAAAACAATCCCAAGCTATGGGTACAGCTCGGGGAGGAAGCCCGTAATACAAACCAGGCTATTTTGGAGACGGTGCAGGAATTGAAAAACGAAATGGCCCGATTACGTGAAGATAATGCACAATTAACGATGGAGCAGGAAAGAATTCTAAAAGGCCTATCTGACAGACAGAACCAGCCGCCAGCTAACCCCAGTGCAGAATAGCAGAGAATGTCAGAAGAACAGAACCATCATACAGAACCTGAAGGGTCAGAAGAGAGGGAGGAACGATCTGATAATGCATCTGAACAACATACATCAAAGAGGCAGCGGATAGAGTTGCAAGGAGAATTTCGTAAGATTAAACCTCCGCACTTTGACGGGGAACAGGAGGAAGCAGTTGAGGCATGGTTAATAAATATGAACAAATACTTCCAGCTGTATGAATACGATCATAACCTGAAGGCATGATTAGCCATCTTCCAATTATAGGGGAAAGCGACCCTGTGGTGGGAAGAAGTCAAGATCGTAAAGGGAGTAAGCGAACAGACCATAACTTGGGAGAAATTTCAAAGGTACTTCAAAGAAAGATATCTGACCGAGCGTTTTTACGACGAAAAGGCAAGGGAATTCCACGACTTGCGGTTGGGGCAACAGACCATGGACGAATTTATCACCCGTTTTACTTCCTTGCTTCGCTATGTGCCTTATATTAGAGAAGAAAAAGATAAGGTGCAAAGATTTGTTAGTAGTTTACCCCTATATATGCGGGAAAGGATTGAGTTTGACAATCTAAAGATGATGGACGAAGCCATCCGCAAAGCCAGGATCTGTTACCAGCAGAATAAACAGAAAGGAGAAGCTCTGGGTAAAAGATGGAATGAGAAAAGAGGCAATAAGACAGCTGGAAACAGTAAAGGAAATCGCAGTGGTGGAAGCAAGGGAATTGGCAAAGGGGCATAACAACAAAACTATACAAAGAGGCTCATTCAAATCGAAGCCAACCAGTGAGTCCAGAGTCAGCGAGCAGCCTGCAAGATTGGACAGTGAAGGGACAACAAGACCCCTAGTACAGTGTTGGGGTTGTGGAGGGCCTCACTATGTCAAAAACTGTCCGCAACGAAAGGGAACCGAACAGTTATCCCAAATCCATGAAGCATCAACAGTCGGCGATGTGGGACATAGCGTACCAAGGATTAATGCAGCACTGGACGATCGTCAGGCGGAGTACCAACCGACCATGGTGGAATTTGAAGGTAAAATTTCAGACCTTACTGTAGCTGTTTTAATTGACCCTGGAGCCACATTAAGTTATATTAGTCCAAAGGTAGTAGAACATTGTAAACTGCAACCTGTTAAATTCAAGAATCCGTGGCTAGTATAGCTGGCTACAAGGGCCAAGAGGCGAGTGCTGGCAAAAGTCAATAACTGCCCTTTAATAATAGCAGGGCAGCCAGTAGTGGCAGATTTAAACGTGCTCCCCCTTGGTTCATATGATGTTCTGATCGGTATGGACTGGTTAGAAAAGCACTGGTCATTGGTAAACTGCAAAACAAAGACTATTTATTATAGGAATGAACTTGGAGAGAGGCAAGAGATGCAAGGGATTAAACGGCCAGTGCAGGTTCGGCCAATAACTACATCCCAGTTAGCAAAATGCATCAGGAAGGGGTGTCAAATTTATGCCATCCAGGTGGGCTATGTTGATTCGAAGGGTAAATCAGCCACGCTGGATAACATCCCTGTAATACAAGAATTTGCGGATGTGTTTCCAGAAGAGATTCCCGGACTGCCGCCTAAGAGGGATATAGACTTTACCATCGAATTGATACCAGGGGCAGCACCGGTATCTCGAGCACCCTATAGAATGAGTGTACCTGAGTTGACAGAGTTAAAAATGCAGCTACAGGAATTGTTCAACAAAAACTATATTCGCCCCAGTGTATCCTTGTGGGGAGCCCCAATGTTATTCGTTAAGAAAAAAGACGAGACCCTTTGCATGTGTATAGATTACCGTCAGCTGAACAAACTGACCATCAAAAACAAGTATCCCCTACCTCGGATTGATGAACTTTTCGATCAAGTGAAGGGTGCAACAGTATTCTCCAAGATCAACTTGCGATCAGGTTACCACCAGATCAAGATTAAGGAGGAGGACATAGTTAAAACAGCCTTTAGAACAAGATATAGGCATTACGAGTTTGTGGTGCTACCCTTTAGGTTAACCAACGCCCCTGCAACTTTCATGTGCTTAATGAACAGCGTATTTCATCGATATTTGGACAGATTTGTGCTGATATTCATCGATGATATACTAATATACTCCCGCACTAAGGAAGAGGGCAAGGAGCACCTCAGATTGGTGCTACAAACCCTCCGAGAACACCAGTTGTATGCTAAGTTCAGCAAGTGTGACTTCTTCAAGGAAGAAATACAGTATTTAGGCCACATAATCACAAAAGAAGGGATCGCAGTGGACCTTGGAAAGATAACGACCATAATGGAATGGCCCGTACCAAAAGATGTAGCAGACATCAAGTCCTTTATGGGGTTAGCCGGTTATTACAGACGCTTTGTATAAGGCTTCTCAAGGGTAGCGTATCCTATCACCTCCCTACAGAAAAAAGGAAGGACATTCAAATGGACCCTGGAATGTCAAAGAAGTTTTGAATAGCTTAAGCTTCTGCTCACCACCGCACCCATTTTGAGCATAGCCGATCCCAATAAGGACTATGTGGTGTGCACTGACGCAAGCAAGGAGGGCGTGGGAGGTGTGTTGATGCAGGAAGGGAAAGTAATAGCGTATGAGTCAAGGAAAATCAAATAGCATGAGCAGAAATATTCTGCCTATGACTTAGAGCTGGCAGCCGTCATACACGCTTTGAAGATGTGGTGACATTATCTCATGGGGAGAAAATTTTTATTACTAACAAACCACCACAGTCTGACCAATTAATTTAGCCAGCCCACTTTAAACACGAGGCAAGCACGATGGGCAGATTTCTTAATTATTTTTGACTTCGATATTAAACACTTGAAGGGAAGAGACAACCGGGTGGCTGACGCCTTAAGTCGGAAGGTACAATGTTTGTATGAAATTTCCTTTAGTGAATGGAAAAGTCCCTTCGAGGAAATGATAAAAAAGGCAACAGAGCAAGATGCTGAATACCAGCAAATAAAACAGCAAGTACAACAATCTACCAGTGAGAAGAATCAGCAAGGATATGAAGTAGATGATGCTGGAGTGTTGTATTATAAAAAGAGGCTATATGTACCTAGTCAAAACAGTCTTAAAAATCTGATTTTGGATGAATTTCACATCAGTCACTATGTTGGACACCTAGGTTATCAGAAAATGATCATTGCGCTTCGAAAAGAGTACTATTGGCCTGGTATGAAGAAGAATGTAGCCGAGTATTTAGCACAGTGTTTGGAGTGCCAACAGATTAAAGCGGAGCATCAGCATCCAGTAGGGCTATTACAACCTTTACCCATTCCGGAATGGAAATGGGAAACCATTTTTATGGATTTCATAACAGGGCTGCCTAGGACAAAGAAGAATAACGATTCTATTATGGTGGTGGTAGACAAGTTGAGTAAAGCAGCACATTTTATACCTATGCAATCCACCTACAGAGATGTACAAATTGCCCATATCTTCATGCAGAATGTGTTTAAATTGCATGGACTCCCGAAGACGATAATCTCTGATCGTGACGTGAAATTCACATCGACTTTTTGGAAGACACTATTTGCAGAATTGGGAACACAGCTAAACTTCAGTACAGCGTACCACCCCCAGACCGATGGACAAACAGAGCGAATGAACCAGGTGGTAGAAGACATGTTAAGAGCCTATGTGATGCAACAACCAATGCAGTGGGAGGAGTATTTGCATTTGGTTGAATTTGCACACAACAACGGGTATCATACCTCAGTACAAATGAGTCCCTTCGAGGTCCTATACGGGCGGAAATGCCGCACACCCTCACGCTGGGGTGGACCTGAAGATAAACTAAGGTTAGGGCCAGAAATGCTTAAGGAAATGGAGGATATGGTGAAAAGAGTACGCTCTAATTTAAAAGCTGCTCAGGATAGGCAAAAGAGCTTTGCTGACCGGAAGAGGAGGTTCAAAGAATACCAAGTCGGTGACCATGTTTATGTAAGGATCCAAGCCAGAAAGAGTACACTGCAATGGAGCGGGTGCGCCAAGTTGGCACCCCGATATTGTGGACCATTCCAAGTCTTGGCAAGAATTGGGCCGGTGGCTTACCAGCTCACCCTGCCAAGTCACATCTGGGTCCACAATGTCTTCCATGTCTCTGTGTTAAAAAAATACGTTTATGACCCTAAACATGTGATTCGATGGCAAGATATACAGGTGAGGATTATTTCCAGTAGACGAGACTAAAAGTTTACTTTAAAAGAAACTGATTTGGAATATTGCTGGTTGCAGGTCGAACCAAAAGGAGAAGTCTTGGTCGAGTCGCTGAGCATCCTCGACCGGAGAGAAGTACAGCTGCGGAAGCGAGCTATTACCCAAGTTAAAGTGCAATGGCAGCACTTTGGGCCTGGTGAGACCACTTGGGAAGATGAAGAGCTCATGAAAAAGGCTTACCCAGAGCTGTTTGTGAACATCAGACATCGGGACGATGTCCAATCTCAGAAGGGGGAGATGTGATGTCCTCGGAAAATGTAAATATTTGATCTTTCACTGTGGTAAAAGACAGAACTAAGTATGAAATTGTTAAATGTTTGAAAAATTAATAGTATTGTTATTATTATTGTGTGCTTTAAAATATATATGTGTAAGAAATATTTCTTGAAATGCTGGCAACTTCTGAGAAGGAAGTTGGGACAAGACAGTTGTTGAAACTGCAATCCAGCTACCTTCCCCTAACTGGAAAAACATCCAGAGAAAAGAGGGGAAGGAGACAAAAAAATCTGCGCTGTAGGGACAAGTAGAGGATGGGAAGAGGAGGCTACGTCTGGTAAGGATCAGATAGCCAAGCACTGAGTGCATTCTTGCTAAGGATAGTGATCCGGCAAGGGAAATCTAGGGGGGAGACTCTGGTCTTGAAAGACGAGTCTCATGGTTGGGTGGTCAAAAAGTGAGAAGCAGCAGGAATCCAGGTAACCCACTGAGGAGTCCTATTCACCAGGCAGAGTCCTAGCAAGTAGGAAGAACTACTTGGATATCTGTTAAGTAAACTGCTAACTTTTCTAGTAGCAAATATGTGAAATATTTTATATGTAATTGTTTAGGAAATTTGGTAGCAAACATGTTAAATATTTTATATGTAACTGTTCAGGGGATGTATGAAGGGGTTTGGTTTATTGTTTAATAACAAGTTAACTGTGCATAGTTGGGGTTCCCTTATCTCTCTGTTAAAATGCAAAAAAAAGAAATTTAGAAAAATTATGTGGTGGCAGAGATGACCCTGAGTGAGGGAATTTGAGGACAGAGACTGGAACCTGTGGCCTTCTCATTTAGACCTCTCAAGAATAGTGAATAACCCTAGGATGTAATTACTATAGTTCATGGTAGCAAAGACAAGAGTACCATCGACAATAGGATATTATGCATGTGATTACTCAAGCTTGAAAACAGAAGTAATATGTGCAATCGATATTTTACTTTCTTAGAAAATCTCTTGCTAAAACTGAAGAAAGATTGTCATACGGATAAGGGGAAACAGTAACTATGGAAATAAAATCATAAGCTTGGAGAGGGGCTTGACATTCATGCTCTGGAACCATTATCAATTCCAACTTGTGGATAACCCGAGCAAGAGACCCGGATGGGATTTATTAAACCATGGACGGGTAGAAAATCACAAGAAAATCTAATAACAAATTGCATGTATATGAATGGACAGTCGAAACCCTAGGATAAAAACCCTAAGTACCCTATGGTGAGCTGTGCATCATGAACAAAGGCAAAGACAGTCATATTTAGAAAGCAAGTTAAGTAACAAAACCACGCCCCCAGAATGGCAGTGCTCCGGCGAGGGAGACCGAGCCATTAGGGAATTTCTTGTTGCGATGTTTTGAATTGAATCGGATGAATGTCAAATGTTGAATGTATGACCAACCGCAGGTAGTCAATGGTGGTTTTCCTAACTTAGTTGCAAGCCATCAAATAGTAATTAGCTATAATTCTAAGGGACTTGAAACAATATCCCTACAAGGCAACATTTTAATGATTGAACCTACTAGCAATGACCTTGAAAAGAAATTATTTCAATGGTAATTCAACAGATTAGAGTTGCTGGTCCCAACATAGCATATGCATAACAAAAACTCTAAATTTCTTAGAACAGACTTCAGCGAGAGAACCGTATATATAAACAAGTATTACAGAGCCATGATTGGAACAGCAATACAATTGCCCATTTCATAAATTAATACAGAAATTGGAAAACAAGTCAAAGTCTCTGTCGGAAAACAACATGGATGCGGTGTTCACTGAGTAGAACTTATTAGGAAAAAACATAGTCCTGATACAAGTGTTCACATAATCTGGTAAGAGAAACTTAATCCAGGTGTACACAAAATCAAACCCAAGACTTATTACAATTACATGGCAGATCTCAAGGACAAACTATTAATACAATTAGAATTTCAACCAAGGCAAATTTCGCCTGAATCTACAACAGTATAGCCAAACCTCGGCCAGGAGAGCCTCTGGCTCCAGACTGTTACAATGTAAAGACTGCAGAAGAACTCTTTCTAGGCACGACAAGACCCTCTCTGAAGCTAAAACTGGACAGAACAGAGAAATCCTTTACAATCCTTGAAGAATAGCAAAACAAGAGCAGTGAACCTGCCTTTAGTCAAGCCAAACCCGAGTTTTGGGTGCTTACCCGGCATTCCACGCTGGAGGTGTGCAACCCTGTTAGCAATGACTGATTCCACATGCTAGATTGACCTCCTTTGGCTCCACCATCCATATTCCAACCAAAAACCTGTAAACCAGAGGGAAATCTGTTAGGGTTTGGTCGAACATTGTAAGCATTGAAAACAAATCGGCAGAGATAGAAGTGAGCAAAGTGTAAGAGTCACACACAGAACGGTGTGTAATTACCTGGAGATGGGGTGGACCAACTCCGAAGCATCGAATTCTGGTTGCAGAAACTGGTTAGTGTACGAACTAAATGCGGCGGGAAGCAGGCAGAGCAAAATAAGAATCCAATCAGAATGAGGAAAAAGAACCATACCACCGGATAAACCATCACAAAACCCCAGGTCGATGCTCGACCCTTCGATTCATCACCGCATTCCTGATCGTCGATCGCTGGAGGTGCTCGAGATACACAGTCACCGATGGATGCCAGCCCTTGCCACGCCACCGCGACCAAGCAAGGAGTAAATGACTGGCCAGATGGATAATGCAAATGAAGCCAGCTGTGGGAGAAGTACCAACGTACCAGGGCGATGGTACCCTGGAAATAAAGGAGAAGCAGTCCAAGCGATGGCAAAATAAATGCATGGGTCAGGTTACCACCGAAAGGGGGTTTTTCCGACTGCCGATTCCGGCAGCTAGAAACAGGAATTGCATATGAACAATTTACACATCGCATTTACATTAAACCATAAGTAAAAAACATTCACTCTGTAAGACTAGCAGATAAAAAAAAAAAAAATTACTCCAACATATTTTATCGAAGGGGGATGTGACATCTAGCTCTCACACTTACCATGTATCTGTGTTCTAGTCCCTGAAGATAGGAGTGTCCACCCAAAAAGTGGAACAAAGAAAACTTGCACATAGTTCATATCCCAGAGTTTCAAACAATATATCAAAATGTACTAATATATATCTATGAAATAAATTTTATTTGTTTTTAATAATGAATGAAATTTCCACCAAAAATGTTTACATTTAAAAAAAATATAAATATATATATAAATAATTTAATTCCATAAATTTCATCTATAAACTTGTCATAGCTTAAACCTAAATAAAATTATAATAATATTAAACTTCATCAACTATGTAATAAAAAAGTTATAATGTAAGAAGGAATATATATATATATATATATATATATGTTTTCATCTTAAAATTTCCTAAATAAAAATATAGTAATATCAAAATTCATCAATTATGTAATAGAAAATTATAATGTAAGAAGGAATATGTATATCTATATATAATATAGTATGAGTAACTTTTTTCCTCTTAAACTTCATCAACTATGTAATAAAAAAGTTATAATGTAAGAAGGAATATATATATATATATATATATATATATATATATATATATATATATTTTGATGTAATAAAAAATTATATTGTAAGAAGGAATATCTATATCTATATATAATATAGTATGAGTAACTTTTTTCCTCTTAAAACTTTATTGATTTTATATATAAATAAATAAATATAAATAAATTTTCAAACCACTTTTATCAAAATATTGTGGAAAAATATTCAACAATATATTTTATTAATATTATAAAAACTTAAAATATAGAGAGCATGGAAAGGAGGAAGATTTATTTTGTAATAAAATTAATAATAATAAAAAATACTTAATCTAAATTTTTTATTTAGAATAAATATAATATATAATATGGCTAATTATAGTGTAAATAGTCCAAAAATAATTTATGCTATAATTAACCATATTATATTCAATTTAGATAATAAAAAAATAGATTAATTATAAATAAATTTATTAATTTTATTACAAAATAAACCACACTCCTCTCCATCATCCCCTATATTTTAGGTTTTTATAATTTTAATAAATATATTTTTAATTTTTTTTCATAATATCTCGATAATAGTTGTTTGAAATTTTATTTATATTTATTTTTTATATACAAACATTGAAATTTTAAGCTTTAAAAAAGATTACATATATTAAAATTAGATATTAGAAATTTAGAAATATATATATATATATATATATATATATATATATATATATATTCCTTCTTATATTATAATAATAAAGATGAAAATAAGATAATATCAAACCATAATAATAGTTGTTATAATCATTAACCATATCACATTTTATCCTTAAATAAACAAACTTGTATTAACTATAAATATATAAATAAATAAATGATAATAATAATTTCACTTTTTTGAATTTTGACTTAATTTCTCAATAAATCAAATTTTTTAATCATTTAACATTTAACCACTTTAAGTCTTTTTTGACTATCTTTTATTTTTTGACCATTCATATTTTAACTTAATTCTTGTGACAATTATTCGAATTTTTGTGCTCTCACACTTACCATGTATCTATGTTCTACCATGTATCTATGTTCTAGTCCCTAAAGACAAGTGGAGTGTCAACCAAAAAAATCTAACAAAGAAAACTTACACATAGTTCATATCCCAAAGTTTCAAACAATATATCAAAATGTCCTAATATGTATCTATGAGATAAGTTTTATTTGTTTTTAATAATGAATGAAATTTCTACGTAAAATGTTTACATTTAAAAAAAATTATATGATTTAATTTCCATAAATTTCTTCTATAAACTTCTCATGGCTATAAGAATATAATAATATTAAAGTAAGTCAATTATGTAATAAAAAATTATAATGTAAGAAGGAATATATATATATGAGTACTAAAAAATTATAATGTAAGAAAACATATATATACATATATGAATTTTTTTCCAATTTAAAATTTCAATGTTTGTATATATTAAGTGTAATATCGGAGTTAAACAAGGTTGCCCCCTCTCCCCTACCCTATTTGGCATTTACATTGATAAGCTCGAAGGCTATTCAGAGGAAGCGGGATGTGATGGCACAATCTTAGCTAGGATAGTCATCATCCTTCTTCTCTATGCTGACGATATTGTTCTTTTCGCAAGGTGCCCATCTGATCTTGATAAGCAACTCGGGCTTCTTAAGGATTTCTACTCTACCATGGGTATGACTGTTAACACTAACCAAACAAAAGTTATGATTATCAAATCCAAGAAGGACACTTACGCTAATTTTATGTATGACAATAATAACTTGGAGGAACTGTATTCTTACAAGTATCTAGGAATTTATATTCATCACAAGCTCAACTGGAACCATAACATTGAGAAAAGGATTAATGGGGGGTGGAAAGCTTATTTTGGTCTTGAAATAATTGTAAAACAACAAACCTAGTAATGTGGGATAAAAAGAAGTTCCTCTTTGAAACTTTAGTCACTCCTGTTATCTTATATGGCTGTGAGGTTTGGGGTTGCAGCATCTCCAAAGAATCTTGGAGAAAGAGTGAGCAAATCCAGAAGTGTTTTATAACTTATAACCTGAAAATTAAAAGTAATACACCCTATCCTATTATCCTTATAGAAGCAGGTCTTTCCCCTATTGAGAGCCTAGTTATGATTAGGTTTCTGCTGTACAAGCACAAACTCAATAACATAGACAATCATAGACTTCCTAAGCTAGCTTTAAATTCCAGCCAAAACCACCTAAGGCTTAATCAGGGGTGGCATAAAGACATAAGGGCCTGGTTAAACTATTGGGAGATCAACGAGAATGATGCATTGCAAAACATTAATAACACTAAAGATATTGTTACTTCTAAGTTCAAAGAAAAAATATGGTGTGAGAAAGATTTAGCGGCTAAAAGAAAATTAAGTTATTATAAGAAGGTCATCAACCCCACCCTACAAGATCAAAAGTATCTCTCTATTTTAACTAGCTCAAAGAAGAAAATTAATATAGCAAAGATTAAAACGAATTCTCATGAGCTCCATAGTGAAACAGGTCGTTGGACACTTCCTAAAACACCATGGATGGAAAGGATTTGTCATATATGTGAGAATAGGAGCATCGAGGATGAAAATCACTTCCCCTTAGAGCGCCCCACATACAACCACATTAGATCTCAGTTTCACAATCTTTGTTACAATACTGACCTTCCTAGCCTTTTACAATGTCAAAATTATAGTGAGCTCGGGAGGCTTCTCTCCAAAATTTTTCAGCATAGGAATAAAATCTTAAATCAAAATAAATAATTTGTTTCTTTAGGTCTGATAGACCAATGTTTGGTCTCAGTGGATGTTAACCACCACCACCACCATCATCATCATCATCACCATAAAAATAAATAAATAAAAATATAATTTCAAACCATTATTATCAAAATATTATGAAAAACTATTTAAGAATATATTTTATTAATATTATAAAAACTTAAAATACGGAGCATGACGAGGAGAGAGGTTTATTTTGTAATAAAACTAATAAAATAATTTATTTAATCTATTTTTTTTAATCTAAAATAAATATAATATATAATATGGCTAATTATAACGTAAATAGTCCAAACATAATTTAATTTATGCTATAGTTAGCCATATTATATTCATTTTAGATAATAATAAAAAAAAATTAGATTAACTATAAATAAATTTATTAATTGTATTACAAAATAAACCACCTTCCTCTCCATTATCCCTATATTTTAGGTTTTTACAATTTTAATAGAATATATTCTTAATTCGTTTTTCATAATATCTCGATAATAGTAGTTTCAAATTTTAATTTTATTTATTTATTTATATACAAACATTGAAATTTTAATCTTTAAAAAAATACTTATTAAAATTAGAAATATATATTCTTTGCATATTTTCTTTGGTGAAAAAATCTGAGGCTCGGTGATAGAGTTAAACACATACTCTATATATACTTGGGTGAAAGAGTTTTGAGGCTCGGTGAAAGAGTTAAACACGTACTTTCTATATTCTTCAGTGAAAGAGTTCTGAGGCTCAGTGAAAAAGTTAAAAACATACTCTATATATTCTTCGCATATTTTCTTCTGTGGAGTTCTGAGGCTCGGTGAAAGAGTTAAACACGTACTCTATATATACTTCGGTGAAAGAGTTCTGAGGCTCGGTGAAAGAGTTAAACATGTACTTTATATATTCTTCGGTGAAAGAGTTTGAGGCTCGGTGAAAGAGTTAAAAACGTACTCTACATATTCTTCGCATATATTCTTCGGTCTGTGGGTTGCGGTGGGCATAGGCGATCTGTAGTCAGGTTTGTTGATATCAGGTGCACACATTCCTTATCTTTTTCTTTTTCTAATACATATTTGCTCATATAATTTCAAGTATGAATATTTCACCACAGTTACCAAAGATTACCAAGGGCAGACCTAGCATAGTTACTCTACAAGGCCTTTATGAGTATATAGAGTCTTTAGAGAAACGTAGAGAAGAAAGAGAAATCAAGCTACAAAAAGAGTTAGAAGCCATGCTGGAAAATAAATTTTCATCTCTTGAAGACACGATCCAAAAACAAATAGAAAATAAAATAGAACTACTAGAGAATAAAATGGAGGCAATGGAGACTAGATTGCAGGTTATAGAAAAACAAAACCAAGATACTAACCAACCATCCCAGCAAGGAGATGTTGATACTTTAGAGAATCTTAAAATGAAAGACATAATTAAAGAACTAGAAGAAAAAGCTAATAGCCGCCTCACCCTAAATAATGTGGTAGATAAGTTAGATATCAAACCAATTAAAGATGAAATGAAAAAATTAATAGAATTAGACCACAAACGTAACAAAAGGGCCTTGAGCCTTATAATCTTTGGTTTAAAAGAGGAAGTAGATGAGGATACTTTAGCCTTAGGCCAGACAGAATTACATAATATATTACAAATTGAAACAATGTGTCTCACAGAAGCAACAAGGTTTGGGAAATTAACAGAGAATAAAGGAAGACTAATCCGCATAAAGGTGAGCTCCACTGATCATAAGTACAACATACTTAGTAAAACCTCAAGTCTAAAAGGAACAGGAATATTCATAAATGAAGATCTCATTCCAGAAGATCAAGCAGAATTAAGAAAGGAGGTTCAAAAGGTAAAAGAAGCTAGAAAGGAAGGAAAATGGGCAATAATCAGAAATAGAAAAGCCTTTCTTCAAGATAGAAACCAAAAAGATAGTAATCAATAGCAATAAACATGCTCCGGATCCTTTGTTGGAACTTTCGGGGCTTCCCATGGAACAAAGGCCCCAAGCTAAGTTGGATTTCAAATGATGTTGATATTATTTTGCTTGTTGAAACTTGGGAGCACAAAGAATCTAAGGTCCCTAACATAGACTGCTTTACGTTATGGTCTACCTGGAACAAGCGATCCTCCCGTAGAGGCATTGGGGGAATAGCTTGTTACATTAAGAAGAACATCTCCCCCCATGCTAGGATTTATAAAAACAACCCTCACAACCAATATAGTTGGATAGCGATCAGAGACATTAATAATAAAAAGTCCTACATACAATATGTTATTTTCCCCCCATCAATTCTAACTTCTATAAGAAGAAGAATCTAGATAAAACTAACCCTTACAATGGTTTAGAGAATGATATTTCTAGCTTAAGGAATGATGGTAATATCCTTTTAATAGGTGACTTTAATGCTCGAACTTCAAACAACCAAGCTATTATTCTAAGCAATCATTCCAACCCTAATCCTCTTTGGTTAGATGAAGACCCTACTTTGGCTAGTAGGTACAAAAGGAGCTCTGAAGACCTCGGGGAAAATTTGTTTGGGTCAGAGCTAGTCAAGCTCTGTAGTGCTCAAGATCTCATAATTTGCAACGGTCTAAAGAAGTGGCCCAATTCCAGCAAGATGACCTGCGTCCATGGACTTGGTAGTAGCGTGGTAGACTACGTTATTTCTGATCTCCCATTATACAACGAAATAATAAATTTTGATATCTTAAACGACCATGAACCTGACTCTGATCATCGGCCTTTACTTATAACTCTCAATTTTGTCATGGATAGAGTTCCCATAGAAAATAATACTTACAGCCAAAAGAACTTAATATTTGATAGAAATAAAAATGATCTCTTTCTAAATGAATTAAAAACTAATTTTCTTCCTTTATCTAGTATAGACAACATAGAAGACCTCTATCATAATTTTACTACAACCCTCTCATATTCTATTAACAAGTTCTCAATTGAAGTTTCAAATAATAAAAGAAATAGCAAAACCAATCCATGGTATGACAGAGATTGTAAAAGTGTGAGGAGAGCAATTAAGGAAGCTGTTGATGAATCTCTTAAAATAAACAAGATAAAAATATACAAAGTCCTAACTAAAGGAAAAAGAGGCAGTACATTCGTCAAAGACAGGAGAATCTCTTACACCTCTCTAAGGTAGCTCCTAAGAAATTTTGGAGGCAGATTCTGACTAGGAAGACTAAAGATAATAATAAAATTGCTCTTCACGATTGGAATTCCTATCTTAAAAAGCTTTATGAATCTCCAAATGTCATGGATAATTTGAAACCCTGCTTACAACGAAAGAAGTTTTCTCTTTAGAAGACATTAAGTTTGGGGTTAATCACCTCGCTAATGGGAAAGCTAAGGACATTGAAGGTTACTAGGCGAAAATCTTAAAAATTGGAGGTCCTGTCCTCATCCCCCACATTCACAAGATTTTCAATGAAGCAGTCAAGCAAGGGTTCCCTAAACCTTGGATTGAGAGCCTCATTATCCCTATTTTTAAAAGTGGGGATACAAATAACCCCTCTAATTATTGGACAATTATGATCAGCCCTCTCTTAGCCAAGTTATATGGTAGTATTTTGGAAAAGAAGTTAAGCATATGGCTTGAAAGTGAAGGTAAGCGGGCTAAAGGCCAAGCAGGTTTCAGAAGGAATCACTCAACAACAGACCACCTCGTTACGCTTAGGATCATTGCGGAGGAATGTCGTAATGATAAATCCAATTTATTTTGTTGCTTTGTGGACTTTAGAAAGGATTTCAATACGGTTCTTAGATACAACCTTTGGAATAGATTAGAAGAGCTAAAGGTTCCTCTCGAGTTAAGAGCTGCCGCTATAAGGTTATACGAGAATGTAATTGCCAAGCTAAAGAGAAATGAGGGGTGGTCAAAAGATATTAAGTGTAACATCGGAGTTAAACAAGGTTTCCCCCTCTCTCCTACCCTTTTTGGCATTTACATCGATAAACTTGAAGGCTACTTAGAGGAAGTAGGATGTGATGGCACAATCTTAGCTGGGATAGTCGTCATCCTTCTTCTCTATGCTGACAATATTGTTCTTTTGGCAAGGTGCCCATCTGATCTTGATAAGCAACTCAGGCTTCTTAAGGATTTCTGCTCTACCATGGGTATGACTGTTAACACTGAAAAAACAAAAGTTATGATTATCAAATCCAAGAAGGACACTTACGCTAATTTTATGTATGACAATAATAACTTGGAGGAAGTGTATTCTTACAAGTACCTAGGAATTGATATTCATCACAAGCTCAACTGGAACCATAGCATTGAGAAAAGGATTAATGGGGGGTGGAAAGCTTATTTTGGTCTTGAAAATAATTGTAAAACAACAAACCTTGTAATGTGGGATAAAAAGAAGTTCCTCTTTGAAACTTTAGTCATTCATGTTATCTTATATGGCTTTGAGGTTTGGGGTTGCAGCATCTCCAGAGAATCATGGAGAAAGATTGAGCAAATCCAGAAGTGTTTTATAACTTATAACCTAAAAATTAAAAGTAATACACCCTATCCTATTCTCCTTATAGAAGCAGGTCTTTCCCCTATTGAGAGGCTAGCTATGATTAGGTTTCTACTGTACAAGCACAAACTCAATAACATAGACGATCATAGACTTCCTAAGCTAGCTTTAAATTCCAGCCAAAACCACCTAAGGCTCAATCGGGGGTGGCATAAAGACACAAGGGCCTGGTTAAACTATTGGGAGATCAACGAGAATGATGCATTGCAAGACATAAATAACATTAAAGATATTGTTATTTCTAAGTTCAAAGAAAAAATGTGGTGTGAGAAAGATTTAGCAGCTAAAAGAAAATTAAGTTATTATAAGAAGGTCATCAACCCCACCCTAGAAGATCAAAAGTATCTCTCTATTTTAACTAGCTCAAAGAAGAAAATTAATATAGCAAAGATTAGAACGAATTCTCATGAGCTCCATAGTGAAACAGGTCGTTGGGCGGTTCCTAAAACGCCATGGATGGAAAGGATCTGCTATATATGTGAGAATAGGAACATTGAGGATGAAAACCACTTCCTCTTAGAGTGCCCTGTGTACAACCACATTAGATCTCAGTTTCACAATCTTTGTTACAATACTGACATTCCTAGCCTTTTATATGTCAAAATTATAGTGAGTTCGGAAGGCTTCTCTCCAAGCTTTTTGAGCATAGGAATAAAATCTTAAATCAAATTAAAAGATAAAAATAAGATAATATCAAACTGTAATAATGGTTGTTATAATTGTTAACCATATCACATTTCACCCTTAAATAAATAAACTTGTATTAACTATAATATTTATTTATTTATTAGTTTTAAATATATAAATAAATTGATTTATTTATTATTTTTAAATATATAAATAAATAAATGATAATAATAATTTCACTTTTTAAAATTTGACTTAATTTCTCAATAAATTAAAAATTTTAATCATTTTATATTTAATCGTTTTTTTCCTATCTTTTATTTTTTGACCATTCATATTTTAATTTAATTCTTGTGACAATTATTCCAGTTTTTGTGCTCTCATTTCTTAGAAGGTTTATCAACTATATGTATCTGTGTTCTAGTCCCAAAGATAAGTGGAGTGTCCACCCAAAAACTCGAACAAAAAATCTTGCACATAATTCATATTCCAAAATTTCAAACAATATCAAAATTTTATTTGTTTTTAATAATGAATGAAATTTCCACCTTAAATGTTCACATTGAAAAAAAATATTATTTAATTTCCATAAATTTCATCTATCAACTTGTCATGGCTTAAACATAAACAAGAATATAATAATATTAAAGTTCATCAACTAGGTAATAAAAAATATATATTTTATGTTTGAAGGGAAAATATTAAACTTTTCCAAATAATGTATTTTTAAAGTTCATCAACTATGTAATAAAAAATTATATTTTATGTTTGAAGAGAAAACATTCAACTTTTCCAAATTATATTATATATATAATAATAAATAAAAAGAACCACATGGTAGCATGCAATTGTTTTTATTATTTTTATTAACGGTTTTTTTTGAAAATTAAAAATCAATTATCATTGTCGGCGGGGTCATAGAGGTGGAAACTACTAAATTTATGTGATAAATTAAAAACATAAATTCAAAATTCAAAAATAATAATAGAAAAAAGAAAAAATCTCAATTAAATTATTATATATATGAAAAGGAGATCTTACCCGCACAAGACATGATGTTATACTTCTTTTCCCACCATTATCGATTGTCGTTATTTTGCACTTAGGTGCATGATTGTGTATTGACAATGCATGATGTGAGGAGACTAAAAACACTAGGAAAAGAAATGAGTTTGTTATGATTGTTGTTACAAATAAATATATTAGCAAATTACATTATAATCATTTTAAAGTTTTTATTATTATTTATTTTTTCTCGAGAGGGGAACAAAATTTACATGCAAATTTTATAGAGTATAAAATATAATTTGTTATTTTTTTTTTGATTAAATTGTATTTTTAAATGTCAACTAGAAATTTTTTCACATGCAGATTTATTTCGAGTGTAAAATACAATTTGTTTAATTTTAATTGTTTAAATTGTATTTTTAAGTGCTAAATATAAATTTCTTCACTTGCAAACTTCTT
Source organism: Pinus tabuliformis (assembly GCA_031772625.1). Classification (NCBI taxonomy): domain Eukaryota; kingdom Viridiplantae; phylum Streptophyta; class Pinopsida; order Pinales; family Pinaceae; genus Pinus; species Pinus tabuliformis. The sequence continues at coordinate 68,847,378 of CM062818.1, forward strand.
TCTAGTGTAAAATACAATATGTTTTTTCAGCTGCTTAAATTGTATTTTTAAATGCTAAATAGAATAGATATATAAGACAAAATAAATGTTTTAACCATAAGAACTTAATTTTTTCATGATATATACATAGATTTTCAAATAGTTTATTTAAAATTTTTGTTAATTTTTTTTAAAAACATATGTTTTAAATATCTTACTCATACATTTTTTTAGTTCTGTTATTTTTTTCTTATTATAACTAAAATTATTTTTCTATTTAGAATATAATTTTTGTTTTATATTTTTATTTTAAAAAAAAGACGGATAAACAAGACACACCTACACATCCCTCTCATACTAAATCGTAAAATAATTCTCTCAACTCAATATATAACAAACAAATACATCTTAAACAAAAATTATACAAAACATTTTATTGATTTTCTAAACTCAATAAATAACAAACAAATATATCTTAAACAAAAATTATACAAAACATTTTATTGATTTTCTAATCTAGATAAAGATGCTATTGTATGAATATCGAATTAGCCCAGCAATCCATATTGTATTTGATGAGTTGAATTGGGTTTCTCATCGAGGTGATCTTTCATACATTTGTTTGGTATTTCTTTCCAAATTCGAGGGGCAAGTATTTAATGAAATTAAATCTTGTACTTGTAAAGATTAATTGTTTGCATTATTCAAATCTCGTTTATATACGTGTTACCCCCACCAACAACGATCACCGACTTCCAAATAACAAATAATTACTGGGCTTTCGTTTAAAATAACAAAATTGTCTTTTAATTTTAGATATAAAAATGATATAATTGAAACGGAAAAAAAAATATTATAATATTAATATCATTAAATTTAATTATTTTAGATTAATATAATATAATAATATAATATTTGATTTATTATATTATAATATATATTAATATATTATTAGTTAATTTTAGATATATATAGAGAAATAACAAAGAAATGAACAAAAATATAAAGTGATAGAGGTGGGGAGATAGAAGTAGTTACATGGCAGAGATGGAGATAAAATGAAGGAGAGGGGAGAGTAGAAATGAAGAAAGAGAGGAGTGAGAAAGGGAGAGAATGGTAAGAGAGAGACACACACACAAAGATAGAGGGGGGAGAGAGGAGGAGAGAGGGAGGGAGATAGTGATAATGTTGGAGGGTAGAGAGAGAGAGAGAGAGAGAAGAAGGACCTGAGAGGAGGGACAAAGAGATGAAGTTGGAGGGGGAGAGAGGGAGTGAAGAAGAAATACATAGAGAGATAAAAGTGGAAAGAGAGAGAGAGAGAGAGGGAGTAACAAGGGAGAGATTGCCAGAGGGTGTGTATGTTTTGGGGTGAGATAGAAAGACAAAGAAGGAGAGATGGAAGGAAGGGGGGAGAGAAGGAGAGAGGGAGTGTAATGCCCATGAGTTGTAGAGGAGAAATGCACGAAGCCACACATGAAAATGGCTAAGTGTGGAAGAGGGCGGAGGTTTATAGAGTTAGGTGGTCCCAGGCGGGGGCACTAAACGTATGGGCCGACGTGCAAGAAAATAACTTGGAGGGCCGAACAGGGGGTCAGCTGGGCAAGTTTTCGTGCCAACCATGGCGGTGAACAAGTGTATAAGTGAGTGGCGTAGAGGAGCCAATCGATCATCAACGAGCAAGCTTCTAAGGATCCAAGCGTGGAGAAAAGGAGAAGTGCAAAGTTGGTTCTGAAATATAGGTGAAGGTGCAGGCAGACAAGGGGCCTAAGCACCCGAGCCGAAGTGAAGGGATAGTTGTTCGAGGTCGTCCAAGTGAACGGTCGTTCGAGGGCGTTCGTGCGAAGAGTCGTTCGAGGTCGTCTGGGTGAACGGTTGTTCGAGGTCGTTCGAGGGCGCGGCAAGGCGTCCAGGTGAATGGTCATTCAAGAAATCGTTCGAGGGCGCGGCAGGGCGTCTGGGCGAATGGTCGTTCGGGAAATCATTCGAGGGTGTTCATGCGAAGAGTCATTCGAGGGCGTTCGTTCGAGAAGTCGGGTGAGGGTGCAGTAGGGCGTCCGGCTGAACGACGGGTCGAACGGAATGTGCGACGGGTGTTCGGGTGAACGGTGAATGGTGAACGAAGGGCAAGTTGGTGAAACGCGCCCACATCGAACGAAACAAAGAATCATGCAACGGTTGAAGGTGTTGGTGAATGGGCGAGCCGTGCATGAGGCAAACGAGCTGAACGACAGTTCAGGCGACTTTGCCCAAGGTTGGGCAAGGCTGCATGACAGGTGCAGGAAGTGAATTTGTATAAGTGTAAAGGTGAAATTTGGGGTTTCCCTTGGATGTAAGCTTATATGTAATTCTGAATATTAACATTATTATTACAAGCAGACTCATTGTAGGTAGTTGCCCCTCCCAGTTATACTATTGTGTATTTCATGTTAATGTTGGTTCATGGTAATGAAGTTAATATGATAAATGGTATAACGAAAGATATGCTTAGCTGTTTAAAAATAAACTAAGTATAGAAAGTAGGCAAAGTCCACGATCGCAAGTATTGGTGAAAAGAAAGTGGTCGGTGGTGCCACACCTCCTATAGTGCGGTTGGAAGAGTACCATCAGTGTAGGGGAGTGACAGGTGGCATCAAAGCTGATGAACAATGAGAAGCTGATCCCACTACACTAGCGTGACAGGTGGTATCAGAGCTGATTGGAACAAGGAGCTGATCCCACTACACTTCATGAAAGGTGGTATCAGAGGTGATCGGGACAAGAAGCTAAATACTTGACAGTCATGACAGGTGATTCAGATTTGCAGAGGGGAAGTGTTATACTTCGTGACAGGTTTAGCAGGGGTGAAGCATCGTGCTTGGGCCAAGCTGAACAACAAGACATGGCAAGTTTGGAAGAATGTGAAGGGAAGCTCTTGCTGACCTTGTATAGGTTGAAGCGGATGAAAGAAGAGAACCCACGGATTCGAGATAAACTTGAAGTCTTGGAAAAGAATGTTGAAGATGAACTTCTTCGACTTGGTTGGGCAATGGAGCAGGTTGCAGCTGCAGATTGCGATGATGAAGAAGAGGAAGCTGTGATGGTTGCGGATGTTGTAGATGTGACAACTATGGAGGATGAAGTTGAAATTGTTCAAGTTGGGCCAGGATCGTGAAGTTTTCAGACATTGGTGGATGAGGATACTAACATAGAGGAGCCTCATGATGAAGTAAGTACAACTTATACTTGTGTTTCAGTTGAGCATTTGGTAAATGAACCGTATGCAGGGAAGAGAAAAATCAGTTTGCTAGTGCAAGGGAGGATCTTACCATCGATGTCTACGAAGAGACCATGTATGGAAAAGCAAGGACCATTGACTGCTGCAGGACTTGTTGGGGTTGTTTGTGACATTAGGGTAGAAGGTGCGAAGGCCCGTGACAAGGGAGGAACATGATGATCATTATGGAGGAATGGGTCATGCTTTAGCCACATGGAGAATTGGCTAAGTGCCTGGCATGACTCATGGACAGATTGGAGGAGGGCACACACTTGAGGTATGATGATACCTAGGTGGACTTCTCATGGCCGAGACTAAGAGGAAGTCTTGGTGGAACCTTCAATGGGGGATCCATGGCGGAAGAGACTCATGTGATGATGATATGGTTGGGTGACTGAGTTCACTAGACCGATTTGCAGGCTTGGATGAGGGTGACTGATTGTTGTGATGGGTCTACTTAGTAGGACAACATAGGTAACTTGAGCCATGGACATTGAGTTGGAGACATGGAGCATGGCAGTCTTATGCAAGGAAATTATGCAGGAGCACTTGTAAAGGTGTCACTTATGGGCATCTAATGAGGAGTGCCAAGGCGGGGATGTTATACAGATAGATTTGCTGGTGTGACATGGAAATATTTTACTTATGAGCCGGTGGGGATGTTGTGCACTCTTGTACAACAAGGCCATAGACTGGCTGGACTTGTGAGTAGACTATGGAGCATTCCTACTACATGGAGAGTTGAGGCATCTTGCAGAGACCTTTGGGCTGAGATATTTATGCTTGCTAGGATGTCATTGAGCTCATGATGACATGAGGTTGTGACTTTTAGGGACTTCATATTATGGTGGACTTGGAGGATCTGATGCATTGAGGAGCTGAGGTCAGGGACCTTGATGTAGGATGGGATGCATACTTTTGAGTACATGTATGGGTGTGCTTGAAAGAGTGACTTGATGTGGAGGATCGATATGAGACACTTTGGAGTGATGGAGTTACAACGATGATGATGCCTTGGTGGCAACACTTGGGCATGGATTGAGCCGAGACTTAACCACTTTTGACACATGGGAGATGATTAATATATGATCATGGGCAACACATGGGAGATGAGACATGTGTATACTTTTTCCTTGGTAGACTTAAGGGATGATACATTGCAGATATGATGGATGTTGCTTCATGAACCTGGATGTGGCACATCGAGAGTCGGGTTTGATAAGATGATCTCTTCACTTTGAGGAGATGGATTTTGTACATATGGATGATTATGTTGGGATAGATGCGACTTTCATATAGCACATGATACCAAACATCATTGACAGCATGTTGCAGATGAGATGGAGACTACTTCATGGGCTTGGGCATGGCTTATATTTAGATGGATATGGATTCTTAATCGAGTTGATGTTGTGACAGGAGTCTGAGAAACGACTGATGATGGCGTGACAATGTGCATTCTCATGGTTTGGGTGTGACAGTTGGATTAACTACCTGACTAGTTTGAGTCATGAGGGCTAGCAGTGTACAGAGATGTGCTAGCATTGTGTTGGAGTATCATGACAGAAGTTCACACAACGATGATACATGATGAGGTCGACACGATATGTTGCAGTAAGCATGTAGCTTGAGCTGGAGGGGCCAGCCTTCCACAGTGGGAGCAACATGTGGAGATTGCGACGGATGTGGTTGATGATCATGGATTGAGGAGACTTTCTGATGTATGACATACCGGTGGGTTATATGCCTTGGTATGGGTATCTTGGTGACAGATAGTTGCTGGGATGAGAGATTATCGAGGACAACAATGATTTCAAGTGGGGGAGAATGTAACGCCCAAGAGCTGCAGAGGAGAAATGCACGACGCCGCACATGAAAATGGCTAAGTGTGGAAGAGGGCGAAGGTTTATAGAGTTAGGCAATCCCGAGTGGGGGCGCTAAACGTATGGGCCGACGTGCAAGAAAATAACTTGGAGGGTCGAATGGGTGGTTGGTTGGGTGGGCCGACGTGCAAGAAAATAACTTGGAGGGTTGAACGGGTGGTTGGTTGGGTGGGCCGACGTTCCAACCATGGTGGCGAATAAGTGTATAAGTGAGTGGTGTGGAGGAGCCATTCGATCATCAACAAGTAAGCTTCTAAGGATCCAAGCGTGGAGAAAAGGAGAAGTGCGAAGTTGGTTTTGAAATATAGGCGAAGGTGCAGGCAAGACAAGGGGCTGAAGCACCTGAGCCGAAGTGAAGGGACAGTCGTTTGAGGTCGTCCGGGTGAATGATCATTTGAGGTCGTTTGAGGGTGTTCGTGCAAAGAGTCGGTTGAGGTCGTCTAGGTGAACGGTCGTTCGAGGGTGCGGCAGGGCGTCCGAGCGAACGGTCGTTTGGGAAATCATTCGAGGTCATTCGAGGTCGCAGCAGGGTGTCTGGGTGAACAATCGTTCAGGAAATTGTTCAAGGTTGTTGGTGCGAAGGGTCGTTCAAGGGCACGGGAGGGAATTCGTTCGAGAAGTCAGGCAAGGGTGCGATAGGGTATCTGGCCGAACGGCGGGTTGAATAGAACGTGTGACAGGCATTCGGGTGAATGGTGAACGGTGAACGGTGAATGAAGGGCGAGTTGGTGAAACGTGCCCAGGTCAAACGAAACGAAGAATTATGCGACGGTTGAAGGCATTGGTGAATAGGCGAGCCGTGCACAAGGCAAACGAGCTGAACAACAGTTCAGGTGAATTTGCCCAAGGTTGGGCAAGGCTGCACAATAGGTGCGGGAAGTGAACTTGTATAAGTGTAAAGGTGAAATTTGGGGTTTCCCTTGGATATAAACATATATGTAATTCTGAAGATTAAAATTATTATTACGGGCAGACTCATTGTAGGGAGTTGCCCCTCCCAGTTATACTGTTGTGCATTTCATGTTAATGTTGGTTCATGGTAATGAAGTTAATATGATAAATGGTATAATGAAAGATATGCTTAGTTGTTGAAAAATAAACTTAGAAAGTAGGTTTAGTCCACAATCACAAGTATTGGTGAAAAGAAAGTGGTCGATGGTGCCGCACCTCCTATAGTGCGGTTGGAAGAGTACCCCCAGTGTAGGGGTGTGATAGGGAGGGAGATAGTGACTAAGTTGGAGGGTGAATAAAGAGAGGGGGGGCGGGAGATAGAGGGAGGTGGGAGAGAAAGGGAGAGAGAGGAAGGAAGAGAGAGAGGACGTGGCAAAGAGGAGAAAGGCAAGGGGAGATAGACGAAGATAAGAATAAATACATAGAGAAATAAAGGTGGAGAGAGAGAGAGTAGGAGGGAAGAAAGATAAAAGGGGGAGAGAGGGGGAGAAGGGGAAGAGAGAGGGATAGGGAGATGAAGAAGGAGCGAGAGCTAGATAGATATGGAGAAATAGTTTGTATGTTTTGGGGGTGATATAGAGGGACAAAGGAGAGGTAGAGGGAGATAGCCATATAGATGAGAGGTGAAGATAGGAATAAGAGGGAGATAGAGAGAGGGAGGGAGAGGCAAATAGATATGGAGTGTGTGTGTTTGTGTGTATTTGGGGGTTGAGATAAAGAGACAAAGAGGAGATATGGAAGGAGGGGGGAGAGAGGGAAGAAGATTTCTTGCATTATATGCATTGATTGTAGTGTAGATGATGATTTCTAATCCTATTTGATTGCTTGAACTAGATGCATTGATTTAAGTGTGGATTATGATTTATAATCCTATTTGATTGCATTTACTAGATGCATTGATTTCAATGTAGACGTTTATTTCTAATCATATTTGATTGCTTACTCTAGATGCATTGATTTCAATCTAGATGGTCATTTCTAATCCTATTTGATTGCTTGCACTAGATGCATTGGTTTCAGCATAGATGTTGATTTCTAATTATATTTGATTGCTTGCAGTAGATGCATGGATTTCAGTGTAGATGTTGATTTCTAGTCTTATTTGATTGTTTTTATTAGATGCACTAATTTTAGTGTAGATGTGGTTTTCTAATCCTATTTGATTGCTTGCATTAGATGGATTAGATGTTGTTAATATTGAGGCTATAAATTATTAAAGATATTTTTCAACATCAGATGGAGGGGAAAGAGAGGGAAGAATATTTCTTGCACTAGATGCATTTATTTTAGTGTAAATGGTGATTTATAATCATATTTGATTGCTTGCACTAGATGCATTGATTTCAGTGTACATTTTGATTTCTAACTATATTTTATTGCTTGCACTAGATGTATTGATTTCAGTGTAGATGTTGATTTCTAATCCTATTTGATTGCTTCCACTAGATGCATTGATTTCAATGTAGATGTGGATTTCTAATCCTATGTGATTTCTTGCACCTCATGCATTGATTTCAATGTGGATGTTGATTTCTAATCTCATTTGATTTGTTGCATTAAATGCATTGATATCAGTGTAGATGTTGTTTTCTAATCTTATCTTACGATGCATTAGATGTTAACCTTGAGGCTATAAATTATTAAAAAAAAAAAAATCAAGATATATTTACTAATACGTAGAGGGACACTATTAAAAATTAATTAGTTGTTAAAAGTTGCTATACCTAAATTAAAATGAAATAGATGTATAGAATCAATCCTCCTGCAAAGTGAAAATTAATCCTTGACAAGAACGTCGTCCTTCTTCATGGTCAACTAATTACTAATAGACAATTACATATATTCAAAATTTCTAATAGATAACTGCATACAACAATGTTTTCAAAATATTTATAAGAGGAAAATGTATATTTATAAACATTCAAAACAAATCAAAATATTCTGGAAAGAGATGTGATAATTGTTTGGATGTAAATATTTTATAAATATGGCCACCCATGAAAATAATTCAAAAATACTTTATTTCTTGGCTTTCCAAAATAGACTATAGATAAAAAAAAAAATATATCAAAATATTCATAAAGGAAATAATTATTTCGAACATTAGCAAAGAAAAAAATTATTTCAAGACTTATCTTGATGCAGTGAATTATTAAATCATCAAGATATATTTAGTAATACCTAGAGCTACACTATTATGAATTAATTAGTTGTTAGAAGTTGTAATAGCTAAAATTAAATGAAATAGATGTGTAGTATCAATTGTCCTAGAAACTATTTAAAAGACTGTCTCTCTTCTTCATTACCAGCTAATTATTAAGAGATAATTACATATACATATAAAAATATAACACAACAATTGTAACATTCATAAACACTACCATCAAAATCCAAACACGTAAACACACAAACCACTCAAGGCATCCAAAAACAGAGGTACAAACCATTTAAGGCAAGCAACACAAACTAAATTAAAGAAGAGAATGATATGATCATGCCAACCAAAGAAAACATAATATGAATTTTGAAGTTAATCTCAAACATACACATAATAATGATAATTTAAAAATGTCACATTGTTTCCCTCAAATGAGTGAGCTTAGATCCAATCCATCTAACACAAGATCTATCATGTGCCAAGAGAATTCCGTGGAGGTGCAAACCTCTCCTCAAGTTCTACACAACAAAAATAAGGTTTTCACCACTAGGGATTTGATCCCTCGTGACCGATGATAGATCCAATATTCATTGTGTACATGGATTTAACACCTTACCTTGAAAATTTCTAGGTTCACAATTCAAATTTGTGATTACGACAAATCCCTACTAAAATTTGGGCAACTTCTACTTAAAAATATATCCAAAAATACTCCAAAACATATAACAGATAAACTAATACGTTTATGGATTAAAATAAATTTAATTTTAATTATGTCAAAATGTTTCTTGAGAGTGGATGTTTCCATAGTTATTCATATTTTATGAAACGTGTGCAAGTTCTCCTTGTTCAAGGTTGCAGATGGACACTCCACCCATCTTCAGGGATTAGAACCATCTTTAGGGATTAGAGAGCACATAGATGGTACACATGAAAGTTGAGTAACCTTATAATAAGTGAGAGCACAAAGACTGGAATAATGGTCACAAGAATTAAATTAAAATATGAATGGTCACAAGATAAAAGATGGTCAAAGAAAGACTTAAAGTAGTTAAACATAACAAAATTTAGTTGAACATTAATATAGAAATGTATATGTTATTTATTTTATTTTATTTTATACAAATATAATCATTTTTAGTTATTATTGAAAGATATAATGATTAAAAATTTTAATTTATTGAGAAATTAAGTCAAATTTTAAAAAGGTGAAATTATTATTATTATTATGATTTAAGGTAGGAGGTCAATAAAAAAGTTTTATTTATATATTTAAAATAATAAATAAAAAAACACTATATATAAAATTTTTATTTATGATATGTGACATGGTTAACGATTAATAGAAAATGTTGTTATGATTTGAGAAAGATTTAGCAGCTAAAAGAAAATTAAGATATATAAGGAGGTCATCAAGCCCACCCTAGAAGATCAAAAGTATCTCTCTATTTTAACTAGCTCAAAGAAGAAAATTAATATAGCCAAGATTAGAACGAACTCTCATGAGTTCCATAGTGAAACGGGTCGTTGGGCAATTCCTAAAACACCATGGATGGAAAGGTTTTTCCATCTCTGTGAGAATACTAACATCGAGGATGAAAATCACTGTAGGGTGCCCCGCGTACAACCACATTAGATCTCAGTTTCAAAATATTTGTTGCAATACTGACCTTCCTAGCCTTTTACGTTGTCAAAATTACAGTGAGCTCGAGAGGCTTTTCTCCAAGCTTTTTGAGTATAGGAATAAAATCTTAAATCAAATTAAATAATTTGTTTCTTTAGGTCCGATAGACCAAAGTTTAGTCTCAGTGGATGTTAACAATAATCCTCATATTATTTTATTTTGATCTTTACTATTATAATGTAAGAAGAAATATATATATATATATATATATAATTTCAATGTTTATATATAAATAAATAAATATAAATAAAATTCAAAACTACTATTATCAAGATATTAAGAAAAATGATTTAAGAATATATTTTGTTTATATTATAAAAACATAAAATATAAGGGGATGACGGAGAGGAGGGAGGTTTATTTTGTAATAATTTTTTTTGAATCTATAATAAATATAATATGGTTATTTATAATGTAAATAGTCCAAAAATAATTTATGTTCTAATTAGTCATATTATATTTATTCTAAATAAAAAATTTAGATTTACTATAAATAAATTTATTAATTTTATTACATAATTAACCACCTTCCTCATATTTCCTATATTTTAGGTTTTTATAATATTAATAGAATATATTTTTAAATTGTTTTTTTATAATATCTCAATAATAGTAATTTGAAATTTTATTTATATTTATTTATTTATATATACAAACATTGAAATTTTAAACTTTAAAAAAAATACTTGTATTAAAATTAGAAATTAGAAATTAAAATTATATATATATATATATATATATATATATATATATATATATATATATATATACACGTGGTTCATAGTGGTTGGGTGGTCGTTACATCCACGAAAAATCTGAGCAGATCAACCCTGAAGGGAATCTTTTAAAGGCTGCCATTATATATATATTACAGGTGGTTCATAGTCATTGGGTGGCTGTTACATCCATGGAAAATCAGGGCAAATCAACCCCAAAGGGAATCTTTTAAATCTAGTCAACCAGACAGTCAGTGGTCGTTACATTCGAATCTGGGCAAATCACCCCCGAAGTGAATCTTTTAAAGCCCGTCGTCCAGACAGTCACTGGGTGGACATTACATCCATAGAAAATCTGGGTAGATCAACCCCCAAGCGAATCTTTTAAAGCCTCCCATTACATCCACAGAAAATCTATGTAGATCAACCCCCAAAGGAATCTTTTAAAGCCTCTCGGCTAGACTGGCCGTTACATCCACGGAAAATCTGGGCAGATCAACCCTAAAGGGAATCTTTTAAAGCCTCTCGACCAGACTAGCAGGGCCTAACCCCAAGGGTGTCGAGGAGATTTGACCCTGTGACCTCCCCACCGGTGAGGTACTTAACAACAAGGACTCGACGAGTTGAAATAACCCTTGGGGCTATATATATATAATGATAATTTTAATAGTAATGATCAAAATAGGATAATATCCTTTTTTTGCTAAAGCAAGAGTCAGACCTTCTATTAACTTGTGACTGAAAATATGTTACATAAGTTACAACAGGCATTAAGAGGAAGTAATTCCTTCCACAAAGGGAAGAATTAAATTATCCCTTAGTACCCTTACAAAATTTGATGCCCCGAAAAAACATTCAATGGGCTCGAAGAAGGAAATATAAATTGTATTGAAGAGATTTCAGGTCCACTGAGATTTCATGAATTAGGACCCACTAACTTGCTCGACAACCTATAGCCGTCGATCTTCTCCCTCATGATCAAACGGCCAGGGGCCATATCACATGGAGCAGAAGCCCGAGGTATACATGCGCGATGAGGGTGGTATTCACTCCCCACCCCAATCCACGTGTTGATAGTTGAGTGGCATCGCGTGCTATTCATAGATACCACTTTTGGTATTGAGGGCGCCAGAAAATGGTGGTTTACTGTAGGCTATTTTGACTTTTCCCGAATCCACCAACCTGGTCGTTGGCCTGTAGCCTTTGATCTACCTCTCCATGATCCCACAGGATACTCGCCTGATAAGAGTGGTAATCCGTCTCCTCACAGAGCCACGTGATGTACAATGAGTGTCTTGGTTTGTTTTTCTCGAAGGCCGTTTCAGGTTTTGAGGGTGCCTGGGGACCTGGAAACCACTCTGACTCACTATGGTGCCATGCCACTGCAACTCTGTGCCTGCTCCTTACTTCTGAGCCATCCATTGGGACTGAATGTTACCATGCGCCTGGTTACCCATTCTTTGGCCCAACTTCCAATGGCACCAATGCAAAGGCAAACCTTGGTGATCGCATTCGAGACTCGCAAGTTCCCAAACACTGTGTATCTTTCTAACATGCTCCGAATCTTCAATGGTGAAAAGTGATAGTCAGTTGCCCTGTCTGTTCTGGTATTGATCCATGTCTATGAGGGCCCGAGATGTACAACCTTCCCACATTTTGCTATCTGGTACCTCCTCCCACCTATAGCACATGTTATATCTTTTGCATCTTACTCCTTCATTGGCTAGCTAGTCCGCTACACTATTGGCTTCCCTGCAAACATGCACGAAACTAAGAGTTCTTAGAATTCTTAGGTGTGATTGAATTCTGTGATAAACCTGTAGAAGCCTCCAGTGGCTTGAGATTTTATCTGGAGCTATTCATGTGCCTATTCGCTTGACCGAATTGATTACTAACTCCGAGTCAACCTCGATAATAACATTGTGTGTATTGTGAGCTATTAGAATCTCCAAGCATTGCTCCATAGCCATGAGTTCAGCCATATTATTGGTTTCTTTTCCCAGATGACTGTGAAATATGACTTTTATGTTGCCCTCCTCATCCCTTATGACTCCTCCATAACCAGCGTCTCCAAGGTTACCTTTTGAGGCTCCATCTATGTTGAATTTTAAAAAATCCTGTGAAGGGGTTTGCCAGAAAGCCTTTCCCTTTGAAGTATTCTTTGTCGTATGATTTAGAATCTGAGGGATATTTTTCTAAAGTTCCAACCTTTCCAGAATGTGAGCCTCTTTGTGGCCAGTGTGCTTTCCTGTAGTACAGCCTCCAAGGGTGTTGACCGTATCCTTGAGATGTTTTAGGATTAGCACAATGATGCTTCTAATTGGGTCGTTTTTATCTTTGAAGATCCTGTTGTTGTCCTCTTTCCAAACATTCTAGATCAAGAACCCTGGAATTAGCGCACATGCTATGTTTATTGTCTCATTGTCCTAGAAATATCTTCTCCAATTTTTCAACGTAATCGTTATATTATTTTCATTCCTATCTGTTTGATTGAAGACATCTGCTATCCAGTCCCATAGGGTTGATGTTTAGGAGCAGAGGTTGAGAAGATGATTTGTGGTTTCCTCCTATTGGTTGCATTGGTAACATCTTGAGGGGCCAACAAAACCTCTTTTTCTTAGATTCTCCCAAGTTAGAATCTTGTCTTGTTGAACCAACCACCTGAAAAGTTTTATCTTCATCCAATGTGGGTTATTCCATAGGTATTTCCATGATTTGTTAGTGTTTGGAAAGTTAAGACCTGTGGCTATTCTTTTGGCTTCTTTGAAGTTGAAAACTCCCTGATTATTGCTACCCCATCTTAATAGGTCATCTGAAATTGAGGTTAAAATTTGTCTCTTTTCCAGAATAGTTGCGAGAGCTTTAGCTTGAGTTTTCAGTGGAGTCAGCTCACTGTAGTCTGGTAGCTTCCAAAATCTCCATTTGTCATTGTCCCTTGACTGATCCCAATAGTCACTTACTTTATTTAATCCTTTGTTAATGGTATCAGTTTGGATGCTTGCTAATTCCTCTCTGCTAAGGTTACCTTCCTGCTACCAGTTTCCTCCCAGAACTAGGCTAGGTTTCCATTTTTGATCTCCCAGAACTATGTTTTTGAACTAAAGCTTTGTTCTCCTAGGCCTTATTCCAAATATGGGAAGCTTTTATGTGTCCTGTCATTATTATGAGGTCCGTTTCTTGCTAGTTCATAGCATATTTTTGTTTCCAGAGTTTCGCCCAGGGTTTTTGTATTTCCTTTAGCCATCTCCACCACAGTTTTTCTCCTAGAACATTGTCTAGGATATCTGGGTCATGTAGACCCAAACCACCATGTGATTTGGGTTTGCAGATCTTATCCCAAGCAACCAGAGCCCATTTATTTTTCTCTTCCCCTTTGCCCCAGAGAAAGTCTCTTTGAATATTTTTGATTTGCTGAAGGACTCCCTTTGGAGCCGGAAGGGTTGATAGCATGTATATTGGGATAGTTTGAAGTATCGCTTTAGTGAGGACTAGCCTCCCTACTAGGTTCAAGGTTCTGCTTGTCCACTTGCTGACCTTGTCTTTCAATTTATTTGTTATAGACTTCCAGATGTCCTTGTTCAGTGGTTTATCAGTGAGTGGAAGTCCCAGATACTTTGACGGAAGTGAATCACTTTGAAAGCCTAGAATTCTGGAGAGATTTCTTTGAATAGAAATATCAATATTGAAAAAGAAGATCTTTGATTTTGAGAGGCTTACCTTAGTGCCAGCTGCCATTGCAAACTCATACAGAATTTGCTTGAATGCTTTGGCTTCCTTGACTGTTGGAATTCCTTGCAGCATAGTATCGTCCACAAATTGTTGATGTGTCAGAGTGTCTCCATTCTGTGTGAGTCGTAGTCCCTGTATTCTTCCTTCCTTCTTAGCAGAAATGATCGCTCTGCCCAACCCTTCCATCATGAGAATGAAGAGGAATGGGGAGAGAGGATCTCCTTGTCTGAGACCTCTCTAAGGCTTGAAGGTTCTGGATGGAGAGCCATTGAGAAGAATTGAACAACTGGCCGTGGTAACTAGAGCCATAACCCACCTTATCCAATTGTGGTCAAAGCCATAAGCTTTGAGTACAACCCTTATGTAAGCCCAGCTTAATTTATCGTAAGCTTTCGCTATGTCCAGCTATATTATCATTCCCGCTTGCTTATTGGTTTTGAGGGAATGTACCACTTCATGAGCTTGAATGATGTTATTGAGAATTTGTCTCCCTTCCACACAACCCATTTGTTTCTCTGACACTAGAGTTGGGAGGAGGGGTTTGAGTCTATTGGCAATGGCTTTGGAAATGATTTTGTACACCACACTGCATAATGCTATGGGTCTGAACTTGTCAAGAGAGGTGGCTTTTTCCTATTTGGGGATTAAGGCAATGAAGGATTCATTAAGCACCCTCAAAACTGATTTAGAGTTTCTTGAGTCCTCCACTACCTCCAGAATGTCATGTTTCACAATCTTCCAGCATATTTTGAAGAAGTCCACATTGAAACCATCTGGGCCTGGAGCTTTTCCATTGTGCATATCTCTGATAACTTCATTGACCTCTTCCTCCATCACTGGCATGTTGAGATTATGATTTTCTTCCCTGGAAACCAGCTTAGGAATGTGTTGAGTGAATATTTTCGTGAATTGGGATATGTCTGCTATGGTTTCCTTAGCAATGCTTTGACAATGTTGGATCAGTACATCTTCCATTTCCTCACGATTATTTTTCTTCGTTCCTTGAGAATTTGTGAGTTTCGAAATCCTATTGTTAGTCTTGTGTGCTATGGTGGATTTGTGAAAGAATTTGGTGTTTCTCTCCCCTACCTTAATCCATTGTACTCTGTATTTTTGTCTCCAGCAGATCTCCTCTTGGAGACATCTATTGTCCCATTCTTGTTTAAGAGAGTTGGCTAGCTCTTTTCTTTCCTCTGTGAAGCCTTCAGTGATGAGAATTTGGTTAATTTCCTGTAATTTCTTTCCCACTTCTCCTTTAGCTTTGAAGATATTGCCAAACTCATTTCTATTCCATTCTTTGAGTTTTCTCTTGATGTGTTTGAGTCTAAGATGTAGAAGGATCATCTTCGTGCCTTGGGAGTGTAACTCTTCTTTCCACCACTTCCCAATGTTTGTGAGGAAATCAGAGTGAGTGAGCCAGACATTCTCAAACCTGAAGGGTCTGTTTCTTGGTGTATCAGTTAAGGAAGATTCCAGCTAGATGGGCCAGTGGTCTGAGCCTCCAAAAGGGAGGATGAACGCTGTCAGACTTCGTCCAGTGAGTAGAAGTTCTTCTGAGATTATGAATCCGTCTAATCTTGAGGCAACTTGGGTAGTACCCCGTCTTTTTTTATTCCATGTGAAGATGCCATTACTTGTGTCCATATCCACCGGTCTCATATTGGTGAGGAATTTCTGGAAGGCAACTGAGTCTCTACCAAGTGTTCTGGTTCCCCCTTTTTTCTGTGAGAGATTTAATAATATTGAAGTCTCCCCCCAAAATCCAAGGTATTGTTGGGTGTCTTTGCTTCATTTCCTCCAAAGAGGAGAGGAGTCTGATTTTATCTTCCAGTAGTTGAGGGCCATAGACATTGGTGATCATGTAACACTCCTTGTCCCCCACAGGTTGAATAATCAAAGAAAGGTGGTGCCTGGACGCCTCCGCATCAAGTATACCAAATTTCTGAGGATTCCATAAAGTGAGAATTCCACCAGATGAGTTAGTTGCTTTGACTTCAAGATACTCATATTTACTTAACCATTTGCTATGCTTTTCTCTGATCTTCTCTACTGAGCATTTGGTTTCCTGTATGAACATCATGTCTAATTTTTCTTCTTTGATTATAATGTTACTTAGATTTCTTTGTTTTCTTCTACTCCCTAGTCCTCTAATGTTCCAGGTACTGAGCTTATTGAGGGGGGTTTATAAAGGAGTAACTAGAGAGATCTTTCATCTTGCCTGAGTCAATCATGAGTTTTCCACATTCTAGCAGCAGTTCTTTCTGTCTCTTCCTTCCTCTTTTCTTACCTAGGTTTTTGGCAGATTTTCCTAATATTAATCCCATTGATGTAACCCCTCTGTTTTCTTGGTTATCATGGCCTCTTTTGACTCCTAGAGCTTTTTTATGTGATTTGTTGAGGAATAACTGTTGCATCCTATCAACTTCCTCCTGAGGTAGAGAGTTAATTCCTTTGTTGCTTCCTTGTTCTAGAAACTTTTCTAGTTCAAGGTTCTCCCTCTCAAGGATCTCCTGTAAGTCTTGGTCCTTTGTACCACTTTCACTTAGGGTCATATCATGGTCCCTTTCTAGATCCATGGTACTCAGTGGGTCCATTTTGTTTTCATTCTATTCCTGTGTGATCTCCATGCTAGCCTCTTTTCCTTTTCCGCTTTGTTGGTCCTCTTGTTTCATTTGTATTCCTTCCTCTTCCACTTCATCCTCTAAAATTTCAAAATTGTTGTGACTTGGTCCTTTGCTCTCACTAGGTTTCTTTTGGGTCTTTTTCCCCTCCTTTCCCTTTTCCTCCCACTTTCGTAAACCCTATAGGGTCTTTTCCTTTGTTGGTTTTTTGGTGTTCCTCCCTTTTATTAAGAGGGTAGTCTTTGAATAGGTGTCCATGTTCATGACATTTGTGACATCTGAATGGTATGTGTTCATAGTCAACTGCCTGAACCCATTCCTCGTCATAAACTTCTAGGATGAATTCATCTGGAAGTGCTCCTGATAAGTCCATCTCTACACATATGTGAGTAAAGGAGGCATATTTTCCTCGCAGAGTTGCCTCTTATATCTTTATAAAATGACCTAATTTGTTACCTATAGCTTTTAAAGATTCAAGCATCCAATAATCTAAAGGTAAGGAGTAAAGTCTAATCCATACTGGGACCAATGTGAACGTTTCTCACTTCGGAACAAAGTTCAATGTCCAAGGTCGCATATAGAGACTAGCAGCCACATAGAAGTATGGTCCTCCTTCAAAAATTTTGTCCTTGTCCTCCAGGTTCGTGAATACTACAGTAAAAAAACCCTTGGATCCAAGATGTATCGTTAACTCTCCTTTTGGTTTCCAGGTGTTTTTTATCCAAGTGTGCAGTGCTCTCTCTATCGGCCAGATGCCCATAAACTTGCAGATGATCGCATAGGTTGCCATATGATCCCTGTGCTCTAGCAGAGCTGGATCATTTAGGATTACCCATGGTTTAATGTTGGACTTTAGTTTGCAAGGACCCATCTTAGCTATATGATTAGATCCCTGACCACTGTCTTCTATTTTCTCCTCCTGTCGGACCTCCTCGTGGGTCCCTTCCTTTTCATGGGGTTTGTTTCCTTCTGCCTTTTGGATGTCAGAGATTTTTGTCTTGTGCTCCGAGGATCTTTGTGGCTGTTTAGTCTAAAATTCGGATGCAAATTAGAGTTCAATTAATGTCAAGTCAGGAAGGTAAACTTAGAAGTACCACCTATAGGTCTAGAAAGATTTCTAATTTGTCTGAGATCTATTGGTTCCCTTACAAGAACACATTTGCCAAGATCTCTTCCAATAACTAAACAAACTAGAGAGGTTCCTAATTTGTCGGAGATCTTATGGTTCCCTTACAAGAACACATGAATTTTAAGATTTCTTCCAACAACTAGAATATCTAACAAGAACCTAAAAGCTGAAATGAAATAAAAACATAAATTAAATTATACCTAAAATAAGAATGCAAGTGAGGCCATGGGGACCCTCCATAACTCCACAAGCACACCACTTCAAAGGAGACTCAAATGTAGAAGTAACAAAATCAAAGTATGATTCTTTATTTCAAAATCTCCATCATGATGTACAAACCAACTCTAAGATGACAAATGGAACTCTCAAAATCACAAATGAAGATTCTAAGATTACAAATGGAGGAGATTGTACTCCTATTTATACAATGGGATGAGATAACAAACTCATAATGATGATCCACTAATCTCTCTTTAGTTCCATACATATCTCAAACATCTAGACACATAACGCCTTTCTGTCCTTGATCTTCTCCATGAGGCTTATCTTATCAAATTCCAATTTGATCATTCAAGGCCACATAAAGGTGTCTTAGAAGCTTCCTTTGTACCTACACATGTCACAAAAACAATCCAATTTCCATATATGAAGTAAAATATATTGTTTTCTAATATTTAATCAAGAATTTCTCTTAAAAATGCTTGAAAATAAATAATATTTGGAAGATATAAATGAGACCCATTAATGATGAAAAATAGGAAAAATGAAGTGACATGGTAGTGAATAATGAGTGATATAATGGAAGCATAGGTGAAAAATGTATGGTAATGAGTGATATTTGTATGACATTTTGAAGCCCAACATACCCCCCAACTAAAGCTCTTGCATGTCCTCATGCAAGCTACTGCAATGACTTATTTGATTTGATTCTTAGATGAGCTTCCTTTTACAAGATGTTTGGTTCTTGTGTAACAACCATCTTTCAATCATGGACTTCATTTTAACTTTGCACATCTTTTGATAACTTTTATTTTTTCAAAGCATTTGCATCTTTGAAGGACTGGTTCTTGTGTTACAATCATTATTTCCTTTGT
Organism: Pinus tabuliformis; assembly: GCA_031772625.1. Classification (NCBI taxonomy): domain Eukaryota; kingdom Viridiplantae; phylum Streptophyta; class Pinopsida; order Pinales; family Pinaceae; genus Pinus; species Pinus tabuliformis. Next base: position 68,866,575 of record CM062818.1, read on the forward strand.
TGAGATCTCTTTTTAATGACTGGTTCTTGTGTTACAATCATTATTTACTTTGTTGAGATCAATCATTTTTAAGAAGTCATTTAATATGCTCATCATTTTGTAGTAGTTTTTATTGTGGGAAGACTATGTGGGTTAAGATGTAATATGAATGAGAGAAAGAAATGAAGTGTGAAATCCCCCCCCCCCCCCCCCCAACTGATGGTTTTTGGCAATTTTTAATGAGAAAGGGAATAGTGAAATAATGGAATATTTTCCAAATATCATCATTTTAGCATCTAAAAAGACTTTAAAGATTAAAGGTAAGAAAACATCATACCTTACTTACCTAAAGAAGTTGATGAATCATGCATGTTCAGTTGCTGCAATTTTGATCTGAAGCTTCTTCTGCAAGTTGTGGATGAAAGATGGATCTGTATTGTCATATCTGCTGCTAGATTTTCTGTTGGATAGTTTGATGAATCTGATGAGTCTGCTGAATATGGCTGAAAATGTATAAGGCTTGGAAGGTATATAAAATATAGAAATTACATTTCCCCCCCCAACCTTATTTATTGACTTGTCCTCAAGTCATTTAGAAACTGAAAAACTATGAAAGGAAATCTTCTTCATCTGCTACAAAATATGGGTCTTCAAGTCTTCAACGCTCGATGCACAAATCTTACTATGTGAATAAATGTGTCAGTGTCGAACATAGCAAGAACTTGTTGATTTAGTGGCCATCAACACAAGAGATCCCACCATTGATTCCAATGGGAGTTTAGTCTAAAATGCGGATGCAAATTAGAGTTCAATTAATGTCAACCTGGGGAGGTAAACTTAGAAGTACCACTTATAGGTCTAGAAAGATTTCTAATTTGTCTGAGATCTATTGGTTCCCTTACAAGAACACATTCGCCAAGATCTCTTCCAATAACTAAACAAACTAGAGAGGTTCCTAATTTGTCGGAGATCTTATGGTTCCCTTACAAGAACACATGAATTTTAAGATTTCTTCCAACAATTAGAATATCTAACAAGAACTTAAAAGCTGAAATGAAATAAAAACATAAATTAAATTATACCTAAAATAAGCATGCAAGTGAGGCCATGGGGGCCCTCCATAACTCCACAAGCACACCACTTCAAAGGAGACTCAAATGTAGAAGTAACAAAATCAAAGTATGATTCTTTATTTCAAAATCTCCATCATGATGTACAAACCAACTCTAAGATTACAAATGGAACTCTCAAAATTACAAATGAATATTCTAAGATTACAAATGGAGGAGGTTGTACTCCTATTTATACAATGGGATGAGATAACAAACTCATAATGATGATCCACTAATCTCTCTTTAGTTCCATACATCTCTCAACCATCTAGACACATAACCCCCTTTTGTCCTTGATCTTCTCCATGAGGCTTATCTTATCAAATTCGAATTTGATCATTCAAGGCCACATAAAGGTGTCTTGGAAGCTTCCTTTGTACCTACACATGTCACAAAAACAATCCACTTTCCATATATGAAGTAAAATATATTATTTTCTAATATTTAATCAAGAATGTCTCTTAAAAATGCTTGAAAATAAATGATATTTGGAAGATATAAATGAGACCCATTAATGATGAACAATAGGGAAAATTAAGTGACATGGTAGTGAATAATGAGTGATATAATGGAAGCATAGGTGAAAAATGTATAGTAATGAGTGATATTTGTATGACATTTTGAAGCCCAACAATGGCTTGTTTCTATTCTCTACTCTGCCTCTGTTTGAAACCACATTACTGTAGGAGGGAGTGGAGCTCCTCCTCCTTGCCCTTCTATTCTCTGATCTGCCTCTGTTTGAAACCACGTTACTGTAGGAGGGAGTGGAGCTCCCTCCTCCTTGCCCTTCCATGGTTACCTGCTAGATTCTATCACTTCCAGTGTCAAACCCTAGTTTTTCGCTTCTTCACCGATCAAAATAGGATAATATAAAACTGTAATAACTTTTGCTATTAATCACTAACCATATCACATTTTACCCTTAAATAAATAAACTTGTATTAACTATACTATTTATTTATTTATTATTTTTAAATATATAAACAAAACCTTCTTATTGACCTCCTACCTTAAAAAAAATTATAAATAAATAATAATAATTTCACATTCTTAAAATTTGACTTAATTTCTCAATAAATTAAGATTTTTAATCATTTTACCATTTAATAATAACTAACAATCATTTGTTTATATAAAATAAAATAAAATTTGCGTTTCTATATTAACGTTCAACAAAATTTTGTTACATTTAACCACTTTAAGTCTATTTTTGACTATCTTTTATCTTTTGGCCATTCATATTTTAATTTAATTCTTGTAACCATTATTCCAATATTTATGCTCTCATTTCTTATAAGGTTGATCAACTCTCACACTTACCATGTGAGTGTCCACCAGAAACATAGAACAAGAAAAACTTTGCACACAAATTATATCTGAAAATTTCAAACAATATATCAAAATGAACTAATATGTATATATAAAATAAGTTTTATTTGTTTTTAATAATGAATAAAATTTTCACCTAAAATATTTACATTTAAATTTTTTATATGATTTAATTTCCATAAATTTCACCTATAAACTTGTGATGCTTAAACCTAAATAAAAATATAATAATATTAAAGTTCATCAACATTTTTTTTTCCAAGGAAAAAAGGCGAACTTTTTATTAAGCATAATAAAGTGTTACAAGTATATGCCTGGGCATTCTGTTTGCTGTATGATGATCTCATATAGCTGCTACAAAGAAGAAATTCTTTTCTGCATCTCAAAACTGACTAAGGTATCTTCTAAAAACGTAGAAAACTCATAACAGTTTACATTTCTAGCTTAACAGTCACTGTAAACAGTCCAAAAATGTTATCCATCTAGAGATGTCAATTTTTCTATTTCCTGGGCCTCCTCTTAAGAGGAAAACAACCCAAAACGAAAATAGAAGAACCATTCAAAAAACTATGGAGAACTTGTTCCCATTATGTCTCAAAGTATAAGTATGTTTCAAGCATTTTTAAAATAACATAAAAGTCTTTTAGAACTGTAATGATAAAAGAAAAGCACTATGTGTGAGGTGGCTGATCCGACAATCAGATCTGTCCATGAGATTCTTCCGCTATTTTCCAACTGCCCATAACCTGCTGTAGACCTTCCTTAGAAAGGTTGTCCGCTGTAACATTTCACTCCTTGTATATGGCATATTGAAAACACATTAAAAGAGAGTTTCAAAGACTGAATTTCTTCTAATAGTGGTCTGAGCATATAACTGTGACATATACTTTGACAATTGACCCATTTTATGACAGATAAAGAATGTCCAAAGATCTGAATCGTAAGGATGTTTCTGTGGATGATCCAGCATAGAAGGAGTTTTAAGGCTGAGAGTTCTGCGTAGTTTTTTGTCCCCATGCCTAACCCCACTGAAGCTTTTAAAGACTGGTTTTCATTTAGGTGGATGATCATCCCTGCTCCTGCTTTGTTGTTCTGTGAAGCCCCGTCAAAATATGCCCATGGGATTCCTTCTTTGAGTTGTTCCTCCCTTATCTGCCTAGGATTTCTTTCCTCCTCCGATTCAGGAATATTTGACAGGATTGAAGTGCATTGAATCGCTATTGATTCAGCTGTGGTTTCCTTTTCCATGAATATACTCCTGTTCCTTGCAATCCAGATTCCCCAGCATATAATGGGTGGAAAATTTCGCATTTTCCCCTCAGGATAGTTGCACCACCATTTGTCCCAAACCTCCTGAAAATTTTCCCCCTCCCAATCAACCTGTTTATCAATAAGCTTTCCGACCTCCGCCCAAACTTTTTTGACAGATGGGCATGCTAGAAACAGATGTCTTATGGTTTCAGATTCTGATTTGCATAGAGGACATCTCCCCGGCCCTTGTTTGTACCTAGCTTGAAGTATATCCCATGTAGGAATTTTCCTTTTTAGGATACACCAAAAGAAAAGTCTGGATTTTGCTGGGCATTTGAGTTTCCAAATCAGCTTGACCCACCATTCCGGATCTCCCCATCCTTTTTTTGTCATTAGAAATTTGTACCCGAATTTTGGGGAGTAAGATCCATTTTCCGCGTGTGCCCAAACCAGCTGATCCTGTCTGTCTTTTATCCTTACATTTGATCGAGTTAGCTCTTCAGTGTATACCTTCCACTCATTCCACCAGGCTGGCCGTAGACCTAGATCTTCTCCAGATTTCCAAGCTTGCCCCCATATAGAAGAGAAACCAATTTTCTCGACCTAGCTTAGAAATAAGATGCCTTTTGATTCTAGATGTCTGATTAACCCAGGGGAAAGTGCAAATTTTTCATTGCATCCAACCCAAGGATCTTTCCCTATCCTCAGATTTTCCCCATTTCCAATCTGCCAGGCCAGACCTTGTTCGATCACCTTGAATGCCTCCACCGTGGCTTTCCAAACCACCGAAGCATTTTTCTCCTTCTTGACTGGGTTCCTGATCCATTCTTCTAAGGGAGTAGGGTCTATGTATTTCCTTTTCACCACTTTTGTCCATAGATTTTCCATTGTGATTATTCTCCAACCTGATTTTGCTGCCAGAGAGATGCTGAAGTCAGTGAGATTTTTTATCCCCCATCCTCCCCATTCTTTAGGTCTTGCCACTTTTTCCCAGGCTACCCATGGAAGAACAGAGTCCTCCTTTGAGCCTGCCCAGAGAAATCTACTGCAGATTCTTTTTATCTTTTCTAAAATCCCTTTTGGGACCCATGTTAATGCAGCCCAATAGACTGGCATGGCTAGTAATACCGATTTAATTAAGGTCAGTCTTCCTGCTCTGGAGAGCCATTTGAAGCTCCAGTGTGAGATTTTGGCTTCAATTTTAGCAACCAACCAATTCCAGTCTTGTTTCCTATAAGCGTTAGGCTTCAGCCAAAAACCTAAATATTTGAAAGGATTCTCCATGCTGAGCACATCAAAGGGAATAATCCATGGGACGTTGACCAACCTATCGTTATAAATAAAGCAATACAATTAAATGGCATGTTGGGATTCCTGGGTTATGTCTGAATGCAATGGCACTGCTAATGACGATGTTGTGGAGCTCTCTCATATTCTAGATTGCTTATGGAGATGGTGAAAGTGGGAAGACCCCTGTTAACAGGGTGGTGGTCAGTCTCAGGCCATGTATCAAGGGAACCAGCATTATGGAGGCAATGCTCATAAACCCTATCTGTTGCATCTAGGTGAAGAAAGCGCTTGCCTTTCCAGCGTGTTTGTGTGCAATCTTTCTTTCTCCCATAATGGAGGAGGCTGGGGTTAACACCTATTTGGGCATAAAATTTCCTAAGCTCTGCAACATTACCAGTCGCCCAGTCAGAAAGAAATGCAGAAGTAATTTCCCTTCCTCCATTTTGATCTCATTGCCTTCATTTTCAGTATGAATTTTTTGCTTAGGAAACTCTGTGTTGAATAGTCTCACCTATTTGTATGTTTGTTTCTTTTTGGCGTACAGGTTACATAGCTCCCTCAACAAAGCATGGAAACTTTGGTATCCATGTCATCAATGCTATTAGGTACGAACTAAGCTTCACTGAGAAGAAACATGAAAAACAAGGTCAAACCCTTCTCTTCAGGTTCTACACTTTTGCAGCTACCTCAATTTAAATATAGATCTTTTACATAACAACATTCAATCCCATCCATGACCAAATAAATATATTAATATATGTATTTTTGTTTCATTGTGTTAAAAATATTTCACCTCTCTAATTAGAGAGATGTGTAATGCAATGTTTTTTTGTTAAATATTGATTTTTTTAAATAAGGAAAAACCAACCTACTTGCTTTTATAGATAAAAGTAATTTACATAAGCTTGATTTCTTTTATCTCATCCTAATACATTTAGGTTCCCTCCTAGAGACAGTTCCTGGCTACGGGAACCAATTCTTGGGACATCTCAAGATTGATGGGGAATTGTTAAGATCTATGGCCGAAGGGAAAGGCCATGAATTCTGCAATGAATTATCTAATTCAAGAAGCTTAGCCTTAGAAACAGAATGGCCAAAAACAATGAGTGTTGCAAAGGCCTTAAATTAAAGATGTGGCGTAGAAGAAAGTAAACGAGGCACGGTTTTGGCATAGGCAATTAAGAATTTGGACCTCAACTCTATAGAGAGAATTGTGAATAGAAAAGGAAAGTGTGAATGAATTTTTGGAACATGGAGCGCTCGTTAAGGGTTTCAAATTTAAATTTCATGAGTAAAAAAGGTAATTTCATGAGCCTAAATTGAATAACATGCTGCATCGTACACCATTCCAAATAGGAAAAAACGGAAATGGAATCACACATAGAAAAGGAAACAATTCTTGCAACTATATCCATTGCTAGAATCAAACTCACTTCTATTATTGAGTTCATGAGAGATTTCTTCATTTCATTGCCTTCATAAAATCTGAGACTCCAAGAGTGTGAATCCTTACAATGTCTAATTCTCCGGCTTTTATTCTTTCCCTAAAGCTACCTAACTAAATGTATAATATGTTATGAAAATTAATTCTTTAAACATTTGTAAAATGTTTCATAGTTTATGGTAAATATTACAAAATTTAAATATGAAATTAATATGATATTATAAAATAACCTCTTTCTCAAAATAAAATCCCCATCCCCAAAATTCATTATATGACATTATTTTTAAATTAAAATGGGAAGTCCACATTGAAAATAAAGAATGTGGGCCCCTAAATGTTATCACATAGGTGTCAACAAACACCGTGTGGTTTCATGAAAACCCCATAACCACCTCTGGGATCACCTTTGGAAGTTTCTGGAATGGAGAGGAGGTGACGTCAAGAAAAATCTGAGCCATTAATATATTGATTAATGGCTTCGGCCAAACCAATCCACGGGGAACTCCTTAACATAATCTCCATGTAGTTTGTGTTGTCTGGATTTCATGGACTTGGATGACAGGCTTGTTGAGTCTTGAAAATGTCATTCATTTCCATTACACTTTCATTATTATGTCCATTTTATCACGTCCATTTCACCTCCATTTCACTACTATGTCACCACATTCATCCCACTTTCATTATCATTGGGCCACATTTATGTTTTTCCAAACTTTATTAATTTTAAGCTTTTTAAGTGAATTTGTGGTTAAAAATTAGAAAATAATGTGCATATGCTTATACTTAACAAATGGGTTGAGATTGTTGATATGTGTAGGTTGAAAGGAGGCTTCTAGAAGACCCTTATGTGGCACTCTAAGGCCAAATTCGAATTTGAGTGGAAAGAATCATGGGATCATGAGGATATGTGTCACATCTCCTAATTATATTGTAACTCTAAGAAGACATGTGTCTTATCAGTTCCTATTTTGATTAGGACTCTAGATGTAGAGGGAGAGGTTCATGGACTCTCATTAATGAGATGGCTTCTCATCTTTTTGTATAAATAGGAGATCTCTCTCCTTCATTTGTCAGTCTTTTAGCTTGTGAGTTCTTAAGTCTTAGCCTGTTAGTTCTTAAGTTCGTTAGCTTGTGAGATGGCTTTGGAAAGCTTTGGAGAGCTTTGTTGTACTTTGTAATTTTGAAGAATTTGAATAAAGCTTTGATGTTCTCAACATGGAAGGAGATGTGAAGTAGATGCCCTGGAGCATATTAGAATGTAAGGTAGAGTAGATTTCATTTTGTAATTTTGCTTTGATTTCATTATGTCATGTGATTGCTTTCAAGTTTGATAGATTAGATTTTTCATTCATCCAATTTTAATTCATGCAAGTGTGTTCAACCGGTTGATTGTAGATTAGTTTTTCTTTACATGTTTTTGCATCAAATAGTGACATGAGATTTACCTCTCTGCTGACTTTGTTTTTTTTTTAGCTTTTCAATTTCAGTTATGCTTTGATTTCAATCTTATTCATTTGCTTTGTTAGTTAGTTTAGATATCAGATTGCTCAATTTATTGATGATTACCTTCAAAAGCCATAGCGAGACTAACTGGCGAGGGGTCAGACTATGAATTGATGTGATTTGATTTTAAGTTTACTTTTCTGCAATTAGATATCAGATTACTCAAGTTGTTGATGATTACCTCCGAAAGCCATAGCGAGGCTAACTGGCAAGGGGTCAGACTATGAATTGATGTGATTTGATTTTAAGTTTACTTTTCTGCATTTAGATATCAGATTACTCAAGTTGTTGATGATTACCTCTGAAAGCCATAGCGAGACTAACAGGCAAGGGGTTAGACTATGAATTGATGTGATTTGATTTTAAGTTTACTTTTCTGCAATTAGATATCAGATTGCTCAAGTTGTTGATGATTACCTCCGAAAGCCATAGCAAGACTAACTGGCGAGGGGTCAGACTATGAATTGATGTGATCTGATTTTAGTTTTACTTTTTTGCAATTAGATATCAGATTGCTCATGTTATTGATGATTATCTTCGAAAGCCATAGCTTAGACTACCTGGCGAGGAATCAGACTATGAATGATATGATTTGATTTTACTTTTTATTGGTTTGCAGTTTTTTATTTGTTTGAGTGTAATAGCTTAACTTTTATTTCTGTATTTAGACAAGCAGCAGATACAGTGATTTCATGATCAATATTTCATCTTTTGCTTGATTAAAGTAGCTGCATACTTACACTTTTGTTTAAGTAGTAATTCCATCAATAACATGTTTTAAGATCTTTTGAAGTGCTATGTTTTGGAAGTTACCATTAGGGACATAGACATTGTCTTGAAATCTACATCCATACTTGACCTTTAAAATATTCTTAAGGCCTTAGAATAGGATTTCCATTTGCATTAGATACTTTCGGAGATCAACAAGAACAAAACCCCAAAACAAAATAAAATCTATAAAACAACGAAGTAAGAAAAAGGTTAACTAAGCACATATGGTGCACCACACTTCATCAGTTTACGATACCCGGATTGATAATTTATGTAGAGCAATTTAAGATGTTAAATTGACTAGACATTTTGGCGTCGTTGCTGGGGAAGTGTAATTAGGAGACTTTATTTCTTACATCTAAAAAAATTAATAATTCTTGAGTATGCTCTCCTCCTGCACTTTGTGTGATCTCGAGGATTAGAAAAAAGATTGTTATGTAAAAAAAAAATTAATAATTCTTGAGTATGCTCTCCTCCTGCACTTTGTGTGAGTTAGAGGATCAGAAAAAGAATTGTTATGCAAAAAAGAAAAAAAAAAAGGGAGACAAAATAAACTTCATCATTTCAATTGATTCAATAATAAAAACAAAAAAAAGAAACAAATAAAAAAAAAATGAAACCCAACTGCTTCGATAGGTTCACCTGTCCAATATTGACTGGTTATGGTCTATAGTAGTCCTCAAAACATTGTATCCTGTTTTAATAAGGTTTTGCAACTTAGCTGCGGAATGTAGCCTGATTCCGCAGCTAGTTGAGAATTCCGCAGCTGATTTCAAGGTTTAGCAGGTTATTGGCGTCCAATGAAGAAACCGACCACATGGGCATCTCCAGAATTGTCCCGACATGGATCCTATCCTAGTCACCCAGCTTAGATCGATTAAAAAACCAGCCTAAGACCTCAGTCAAAGGACTGTTTTTAACATGTTTTCCTTGAAGTCTTTTGCTGCCTGAAATTGAAAATCATTAATCCTTTTTATAAAATTTCACAATTTCACAGAAAAAAAATAAAAAATAATAATAATAATAATAATAATAAAAAATAAAAAATAAAATAATAATAATAATAATAATAATAATAATAATAAAAAAAAATAAAAATAAAAAAATCTATAGCTATCTTCAATCCTAGCTTCCACTGTGGCTTCAATAGAAATATTCATCCCTGTTCAAGCTTTGGCCTTAAAACGAACTTGCAAAAGAATTTAAAAAAAAAAAATGTAGCTCTCTGGAGCTAACTAAGATTGACTCAAAATAATTATGCCATAGCTTGGAATAGTGTGTTATCTATTTAGCAGAATTCATGATAGGAGATGTCACAATGTTGGTGAATTACAACCATAGCTTCCACACAGAATGTGTAGACAAATGGATTCATTCTAACTCTACCTGATATTGCCTTCACTTTGGCTCTAAAATAAAGGGAAAGCACATTCAAATCAACAAATTATATGACAATCTCAAATTCATCAACCAAGAACTTCTCAGGAGTTTAGCGTAATCATCGACTTAAAGTTTTGGGATAATCGATTTATAATTCCTCGATCAAATTATTCTGAGAGTGCACCTCTGTTTGAAGTGACGCTGTACCAGAGGAAGGGAAGGAAAACCAGTCAAGCCAAAAACCAAACCATCTTATGCTACAGTAGTTGTTCTGTCGTCGATGAAGCAGCTATTCTCTATACTAAAAATTGCAAAACTACCCATAGCTCAACATGTGAAAGACTTAGTTTGTTTCTACGAAAATATAGGATAATTACTGTAGAAAATATTCACTCGCTGCCATTGGTTTTCTGTGGATATTGCAAACACATTTTCGACGACAATTCATAAAATGCAGAACATAAAAACAACAACTAAGAAAAAATGCGAAATAAAGAAAAATGTCAAACTTTGAGAGCACGATTTGGCCAAACGGGGGAGAATTTGAAAAAACAAAAACATGGGTTTTTTTTTCCAGTAGGGTCAACTAGATAACCCAGAAACCGTTTTAAGAAATTCGTGGTGGTTTGGGAGAAATTCTCAGTTCTTTGGAGCCCATTTTTGCAGGCCGCGAGAAAAAAAACGGGATTTGAATTAATTAACTGACAGTTGATTTTCGGCTGCTTTTGATTTGAAATCAATGGCATACTAATAATTAACTATACATCTTCCACCATCTGCCACCAGTCTAACACCTGCTCTGCCACTTCTCGATTAATAGTAGTTCTAATTGGATACGGCTCTTTGCTGATGGACGTAATACCTGTTAACAACAGTTCTAACTGGATACGGCGCTTCGTTGATAAAGGTAACACCTGTTAACAACAATCTTAATTGGATACGCAACCAACCAATTGACGTGGCATGGAGCTCTTGGCATTCGATGTAGAGGCCATTCAAAAACTCACTCACATCCTATTCATGTATATTTCGTGTGAGTTAGACCCAAAATTGCCACTAATTGCATTGGTTGCCTGAACTACCAGAGAGGAGTGTTGTGCTTGCTAGGGTCTCCGTGTTGCCAAAGTTCTGAGAATCCCTTCATCCCTGAATGTCCTTTTTGCTTGCGAATGTATCCATGGCAAGCTGCAGAGGATTATTCGTTATCACATTATGTCTTGCAGCACTGCAAGTGTTTTTTTTACTGAACCTACCCACTGTATCAGCACCATATCTGAATGCCATGTGGGACGTAGCAGTAATTGGGCAAGGAATTACATGGAATTGAAGATCAATTCATCTCAGAAACTGAAGGGGATTCTTGCGAACTCTGGCAATCCCTGTGTGATCACAGTATGTAAGAACGAAGGTCGAGGAGATTTCACTACAGTCTACGCTACTGTCAATGCAATTCCAGCAAATAATCTTCACCTTGTTACCATTAATATCAAACTTGGCATTTATAAAGAGAAGGTGAAATTGTTAAGCTCAAAGCTCCATTAATTTAACACAAAAGCTACCTTGATTTATGGAGTTGCAGCTTTTCTTAACTTATGGAAACCAACTGCAGTAGTTTCCTTAAGTTAAGAAAATCAACTGCAATTACTAAATTAATAATTGGGAGCTACTAAAGTGGTCCATTACTTTGATCTCATCTCTACCTTGATTTGTGGTTTTTCTAACACATAGCATTTAGAAGCTTGATGGAAGCTTAGCTATATGTTCATCTGTTTGGTCCCCAAGCTCATATCTCAACCCCCTTCAGTTCTACACCATCTAGCTGAGATAGCAGAGCTCGGAAGTGCCTTCAGAATTCTTGTGTTCTTTTGCTAGGATTGAAGCTGGAGTGCTGAAGAAGTAGCATGCAAGTGGACTGTGGCCTTCATCAAAACATCACCAATGGCTGGAGGTAACTCGTATCCCTGGGCATTAAGATTTAATGATTCTTTTAAGTTATTCCGCATATAGAAGAATCATTGTTGAAATTGAAGAATTTCTAACAGAAATGTTATTATCAAACATGACCTTAGTATCCTTGATTATTTATCGAACTTTATCTGCTGTTTGTATGGGAAGCCCAAGGCTTATTGTGTAGTAACACTGGCATTTTCAGTTAGAGAAAGGATCAATATCATTTTGGCTGATTTTGTTTCAACTGAAAATCTCTGTTTTAAAGATGAATCACTCACTTTTAAGGTTGCAGAAACTCCACAGGAAAGTTCAGAAGAGATAAAATGCTATGCATGACACAAATATCCAAAATATGTGTAAAACTTATGGTTGACTGTTTCAGCCACTTTCTGCAGCTGATTCAACTTTCCGTAGCTGGTTCAACTTTCCGCAGTTGTTTTTGTTAAACTCTAGGTTGCAAGTGTCATCAAGCAAAAAAAGTCACATGGGTAGCTGGGAAAATGTCAGTATATGGATGGTGTCCTATTCATTTAATCCAATTTGATGAAAAAGACCCCGGTCAAAGGGAAGTCAAGTTGTGTGTTATCACTAAACTGCCACACTGAGTCGCCACATTAAGTCGCCGCATGTCAAGAAAAAAATAATAATTTTGAATCAATGAAATGAATAAGTTATTTGTTCACTTTTCTAAAGGTATTGATTAATTTTGGACTGATGATGAAAGATGAATGGCTAACTTTGTATTCAATATTTTTAGCTACAGAAACCGTGCACATTCTGCAGCTGAAGTCCAATTCCACAGACTGAAAAAAAACCTCATTGTTCAAATCAGCCTAACCTTCTCATACAAAATCAGATTTTGATGATTCAAGTATCGTTGGAAAGATCTCAACAAGATCTACACAATGAGAAATCCATCATTAGAGTTTGAAATGGAAAATAATGAAATAAATTGCTGAAAAGAAACAACTTTCAACTTGGGGCACCAATTCCAAAGCAGGTAAAACTTCTTTTGATTTTTCCTTTTAGAACTTGTTTCATTAATACAAATTCTTAGTTTTGTGTGTAAATATCATAACTAGAGAGATCGATCACCCCTCTCCTTTGATAATCTTACATTCCATTGTAGAAGAAGTATTAGTTTTTTTGCAGGTTCTATAAGGAAGGACAAATGACTACAAGAGAATGGTGTCTCTCTAAGAGACCAATTTGTTCCATAAGAGGATGATCAACAACAAAAAGGAAATGTGCTGATGCAAAATCAGATCCAAACACTTGAAAAACTTTTAGATACTATTGTCTCCATCACATCCATCCATCACATCCATACCTCATAATAAACCATTCATCTCATTTTCCTCCATATTTTCCATTTACATTCACATACACTTTCCATCTATTTTTGTCCATTCATAACCCACAAATAAAAGCAAGAGACTCATTCACATGCTTATTGCCCATTTCCATTTCTGTTCTCCATTGCCATCTTCCATTTCCTGTCATTTTCATTCCGCAAATAAGCCCTGCTTCAATGCAAATTATTGAGTCCATAGTCCTTTGACTCTAAGTTCTTTGTAAAAACACCTTGAGGCTTGCATGCCTTAATGACAAGTCCCCATGCTGAAAAACAATGGGAATTCATTAATGTCCCTTGTTCGTCAGATCTTCTAGGTGACTCGACATCGGCAAAATCATTCGTACCTAGCAAGATGTGTTTGGGCATCTTGACTCTCATTGTCATCAATGGTGAGAGTTCTCGTGTTGACTAGTGGCATCCATTAATGGCCACTAAGTCAACAATTTCCTACTATGTTCGACATCAGAACATATTTTCACATAGTAGGAATTGTGCCAATGAGTTTTGAAGACATGAAGACTATTATTTTCAGCATTTTGGAGCAGATTCAGCAAGTTTTAGCAGAAGCAATAAAAAGTCATATTATCTCTTCATCCATGACACTTCTTGTTCAGCCACTTGAAGAATAATATGATCAGAATTTTGCAGCCACCACACATACAACTCATCCATTCCAAAGGGTAAGTTAAGGTACGTCATTTTCTAACTTTTGACCATAGAATTCCATAAAAAGATAGAATGATAAATGTTGGAAAAACATTTCTCTTCCTCATTTCATAAAATTGTCAATACCATCAGTTGGGGGGGGGGGGGGAATGCATTCATCTTCATATCTTGCCATGTCCATATCATACTCAGGAGCCCACATACTTCCAACATATATTAACTATCACATTGTTATTATGAGCATACAATGGCTTTTCAAAAAAAAAATGCTTAAAGGATAAATTGGATACAAACAAAATCATGGTTGTCACACAAGAACCAACCATCATGCAATCCAATAAAGATATACTTTGCAAAAATAATCAAAATATCATTATGCAAATTTCAAAGATCAAAATAGAATACAAAAAAAAAAAAATGGTTCTAACACAAGAACCAACCATGTTGCAATTCAAGTAAAACACTTTGCAAAAATATGAAGTTATCAAATGATATCATGCAAACTTAAGCCAAAGCTCAAGGATCAAAAGAGTTAATGTAATATATATTGCATGAGGACATGCAATAGCTTCAGTTTGGGGGTATGTTGAGTATTGAAAATGTCATTCATTTCGATTACAATTTCACTATTATGTCCATTATATCACCTCCATTTCACCTCCATTTCACTACTATGTCACCACATTCATCCCACTTTCATTATCATTGGGCCACATTTATGTTTTTCCAAACTTTATTAATTCTAAGCTTTTTAAGTGAATTTGTGGTTAAAAATTAGAAAATAATGTGCATATGCTTATACCTAACAAATGGGTTGAGATTGTTGACATGTGTAGGTTGAAAGGAGGCTTCTAGAAGACCCTTATGTGGCACTCTAAGGCCAAATTCGAATTTGAGTGGAAAGAATCATGGGATCATGAGGATATGTGTCACATCTCCTAATTATATTGTAACTCTAAAAAGACATGTGTGTTATCAGTTACTATTTTGATTAGGACTCTCGAGGTAGAGGGAGAGATTCATGGACTCTCATTAATGAGATGGCTTCTCATCTTTTTGTATAAATAGGAGATCTCTCTCCTTCATTTGTTAGTCTTTTAGCTTGTGAGTTCTTAAGTCTTAGCTTGTTAGTTCTTAAGCTTGTTAGCTTGTGAGATGGCTTTGGAAAGCTTTGGAGAGCTTTGTTGTGCTTTGTAATTTTGAAGAATTTGAATAAAACTTTGATGTTCTCAACATGGAAGGAGATGTGAAGAAGATGTCATGGAGCATATTAGAATGTAAGGTAGAGTAGATTTCATTTTGTAATTTTGCTTTGATTTCATTATGTCATTTGATTGCTTTCAAGTTTGATAGATTAGATTTTTCATTCATGCAATTTTAATTCATGCAAGTGTGTTCAATCGGTTGATTGTAGATTGGTTTTTCTTTACATGTTTTTTTATCAAATATTGACATGAGATTTACCTCTCTGCTGACTTTGTTTTTATTTTAGCTTTTTAGTTTCAGTTATGCTTTGATTTCAGTCTTATTCATTTGCTTTGTTAGTTAGTTTAGATATCATATTGCTCAATTTATTGATGATTACCTTCGAAAGCCATAGCGAGACTAACTAGCGAGGGGTCAGACTATGAATTGATGTGATTTGATTTTAATTTTACTTTTCTGCAATTAGATATCAGATTGCTCAAGTTGTTGATGATTACCTCCGAAAGCCATAGCGAGACTAACTGGCGAGGGGTCAGACTATGAATTGATGTGATTTGATTTTAAGTTTACATTTCTACAATTAGATATCAGATTGCTCAAGTTGTTGATGATTAGCCCCGAAAGCCATAGCGAGACTAACTGGTGAGGGGTCAGACTATGAATTGATGTGATTTGATTTTAAGTTTACTTTTCTGCAATTAGATATCAGATTGCTCAAGTTTTTGATGATTACCTCCGAAAACCATAGTGAAACTAACTGGGGAGGGGTCAGACTATGAATTGATGTGATCTGATTTTAGTTTTACTTTTTTGCAATTAGATATC
This sequence comes from Pinus tabuliformis, assembly GCA_031772625.1. NCBI lineage: Eukaryota > Viridiplantae > Streptophyta > Pinopsida > Pinales > Pinaceae > Pinus > Pinus tabuliformis. The sequence goes on from CM062818.1 coordinate 68,882,638, forward strand.
AGATTGCTCATGTTATTGATGATTATCTTCGAAAGCCATAGCTTAGACTACCTGGCGAGGAATCAGACTATGAATGATGTGATTTGATTTTACTTTTTATTGGTTTGCATTTTTTGATTTGTTTGAGTGTAATAGCTTAACTTTTATTTCCGTATTCAGACAAGCAGTAGAGACAGTGATTTCATGATCAGTGTTTCATCTTTTGCTTGATTAAAGTAGCTGCATACTTACACTTTTGTTTAAGTACTAATTCCATCAATAACGTGTTTTAAGATCTTTTGAAGTGCTAAGTTTTGGAAGTTACCATTAGGGACATAGACCTTGTCTTGAAATCTACATCCATACTTGACCTTTAAAAGTTTTCTTAAGACCTTAGAATAGGATTTCCATTTGCATTAAATACTTTAGGAGATCAACAAGAACAAAACCCCAAAACAAAATAAAATCTATAAAACAACGAAGTAAGAAAAAGGTTAACTAAGCACATATGGTGCACCACACTTCATCGGTTTACAATACCCATATTGATAATTTATGTAGAGAAATTTAAGACGTTAAATTGACTAGACAAGCATCGACACAAAATTTTACCTTTGGATTTGGGATCATTTCATTTCAGTACCAGTGCCAAAAGTTCTACTGAAAATACATGGCATATGTCTGGTTCATTTTTCTGTGACAGAGAAAATTGTATTTTTCTTTTATCATGGTCAAATTATATACTAATTCAATGGTTGTTGAAAGGTATATTGAATATGAGGCTGCGAAAATGTGGTGTAAATTGCAACTATTCTACCCATGGATCCTATTTACAACACAACTTCCAACTCCAGAAACTTTTACGAATATCATTTTATTTAGTCAACGAAAATTGTCATTATCCATTTTCCTCTCAGTATGAAATAATCCATGAGCAACTCTTCCTTCAAGAATTTTATGCAGTGGCTCTTCATCATCCTCTTTAATTTCATCTTTAGAATATATTTTTTGGGCGTTTCCTTGCACAAATCTATTGGAAATTTCACAAATCCTGTATGGATAACGCTCAAACATAAGATATTTCTACCAAGCATGTGAAGACAATGGCAATAAATCCACCAAATCATCTTTTACATTTCACCCAATGAACCAAATATTTGGCTGAAAAGCCAAAAATTTCCTTTATATTGGTTGATTTTGCATGAATAAATATTTGGTTTTATAAATTAACGGCATCACTTCCTTATATTAGACAATTCCTCAGCTCACTTTCGTTGAAACTTTAACTTCTCATCATTTGATTTTGTTTTGTTTTGTTTTGTGCATTACACATCTTACTCAATTGTTTGAGAATGAGTTGTTACAAGTGATACATGACATGTTCTCCAAGTTTATATGAATCCCTTCCCACTAGTTGTGCACCACCGATGCATGCATTGTTCATTTATAAGCCACATAGAACACACAAACTTGTAAATGTTTTCTTTTTTTTATATGTACAATTAGGGTCATGTATGGCTTTTGACATGATCCACAACCTACGATGATGCTTCCACTATTCTCGCAAGTTGTATTGCCACTTATCAGTTGGAGCTAATTTTTGTGTAGACTCTAGCTATTTTTCACAATTCACACTTAACCAATGAATTTTTTTTTACTAGCAAGCAATATAAGCAGATTGTTATGTCTTGAGACAATTTGAAAACTTTGATCTGTGTATATCTAACTAAAATCCTCGCATGGAAATACATAGCACATCAATTGAATTAGCCATCATCTTCCTTTAATGATCCAGGTGGATATTGGTGGCCACCCAATTATTCCACTTGGACCCCCACCATTGTTTCTTTTCAGTTTCCTTAATTGTAGCACAACTTACTATTTTTGGCAGTTTTTCGAGTCCTAAACTTCGAGCGCTGTTTTGAGGGACTAATAGACGTTTTTAGGGAAAACGGAGAGTCCGGAAAAGTCTCAATGTGGCTTCGTTATTTATTTTCAACCTCCTCTTCGAAACCTTTGAAACGAGTTATTATTATAGCCAAACAGAGATTGTATGCTAAAGTCACTACCCCAAAAAGTTGATGTACCAATTTACCAAAACGAGATCCACATTTTTGGCGCTTAATCTCCTAGAGTTAGGTTTTTGGATGTTTAGGGTTTTCTATTGTTTCTCAATAATAAATAGGCCTTGGAGCCTCATTGTAACACAGTTCAGAGGCATGTAGCTGCCACATCTCTTCTCAGATATAAGCTACAATCACCAAAGCTAGTTTATTTTTATTTCTGTATGTAAGCATATTTCAGTCCTTCGATATTAATGAAATGAAGTTTTATTTCTGCTACATCTCTATGTATATGGTGTCAGAATCTTATAGTCACATTGATCAAAATTACTCTTTTCACTGTTGGTTATAGTCTTAGGTCAAATTATAATATTTTCAAATTAAATTTGACATATATCTTGGTTGGAAAAGGGTCTTGAGTCAATGTCTAAATGTATAATATATATGCTACTCTCATCACAAGCCTAAGGTCATGGTCAGCATCAAAAGTATCATCATAAAATATCATGGGTCTTTTGAGGTCATTTGATGCATACAGAGACAATTTTACTTCAAAATCCATTTCTGAAGTAATGAACATGAATTTTACAAAAGTGAAAGAGGTTTTTGTCAATCATAGACCAAAGAACCAAAAACACCTTCATTCTATGCACAAGTGTTATGATTTGGGAGATATGCTGCGAGATTTGAGTCTTATGTTCAAAAAATCAAATTTTGAATTTGTTTTACCGTTTTAGTCATTGTTTGTTGACACACTTTTCTAACATCTGGAAAGGAATTTTGAGACACCCAAGCATATTTTTGTCAAGAAAGAGCCAAATATCAAAAACTCTTTTAGTTTCTTGACAGGTTTCGTGGATTGGAATATTTGACTAGATTTTTACAGCCTAGTTTTACATATTTAAACATTTAATGATTTCCTATTTTAGTCATGATTTGGCGGCACATATTCCGAGGCGATGGAGATGAATATGCAAAACGTGATAGAGGTTTCTCTAAAAAACAAGCTAATATACAAAAACCTCCTTTAGTTTTGTAATACATTTCATGATTCAAGAGATAAGAGTTAATCGTTGACCCCTATTTTCATAAATTCGGTCCCTATTCCGAGCACGAAGTGCCAAATTTAATGCAATTGTTTCTATCTTTACAGAGATTGTTGAGTTGAACTCCCTTAGTCCACGGATGAGATAATTGTATATATTTCATTAATTTCAGAGTGAAAAAGGTTGGATTCTTAAAGTTCATCTCTTGGACTAGTTTACTATACATTTTTGCATAAATATAATAGACCATTGCAGCAATTTTTATGGGATTCTTGTGTTGTGATCAGTGACTCTGATTTTCCTATGTTTTCTTATATATTTGATTATTAGAAACCATCTACTTTCTTCTTATGCTTTATCTCATGATTTTTAAACAAAATCATCATTTCAATGCTCTGTTTTGTTTGGGATTAACATTCTATGTTTTCATTTTGGATAAGTGAATTCATGCTTTTGCTCACTTAAACTCCTACTACATTCTCCTCACCACACTACAATGAAAAACCAATTTGTGCCACTCATTTCACCTAACTTTCCCCATCTTATGACTGCAACTGACCTTTAGGATTACTTGGCCTAGTTCTAAGACCTAGTGCTCTTTATCCAACAAACCCTAAACAAACCCTACTGAGCTTATACCTAGCTTAAAATCCATATATTCTCCAGTCATTTCCATTGGTTGTGAGATTGTTTTAGAGAGATACCTCTCTGATTTGATAAGGCTAGCTACCAAGTTGAAATTTGGTCTGATGTTACCTCTTTGCTTTCCTTTCTCAGCCTTGGGAAACTAAGGAGTCCTAACATTTTTGGCATTGTTGATAGGGAGCGAACAGTTTCATATTCCCCGAGAAAGATCATCAAAGTTTAGATCTGATTTGCTGATGGTGGAAAATAGTCAGACATATGAAGGTTGAAACATTCACCTGGATACTCCAACTTGATGCAAAGACTCCACTGGCAGCAGGATCTAGAAATCGGAATGAGTTCTCAATCCAGAAGGTATGCTCCTATTCGTTGAGATCATGTTTTAGGCTTTCCAAATTGTATGCCTTAGGTAGATTGGAAAACATACTTGCAAAAATTCAAAGATGGAAAAGGTGATGTTGCTACACTTCATTTAGTAATATTTCATATGCATGTGCATAAGATGAGGATTAGTTTTCATGAAGATTGTTTAATTAAAATGTTCATGATCACATTAGAAGAAAGAGCATGGTTTTGGTATGAAATCTTGCCTCCTGCTTGTATTTATTTTCTCAAGGATTTTCACTTAGTATTTTTTGAGAAGTATAGAGAAACCTATCCTTCTTTGCTTTCTATTGAGGATTATTATGATCACTTTGAGAATTTTATTCAAGAGCTAGAAAGTGCTTATGGCGATGAAGAGTTTATGGATGATGAACTCTTGGATGCTTTGAATGAAATCCCTTTTCACCACCATGAGAAGATCATGGATTCTACCCTAGATGACAGCGAACTTAAGTGTAGGTTTTAACCTCGTACAGAAATTACATGCATATGAATTCTAAAACACAAAAAATAAACAATGCGAGAGCATAACACATAAAACACATATGCACAAATATTTTCCCTTGGATCCCAAAACCGGGACTACCAGATTGATTTTTCATTATGTTCCTTTCAATGTTACAATACATATTTATACATGCTAAAGAATCCAATACCATGGACCTAAAACCATCGCGTCCAAAACCATGGACTGAAAACCATCACGTCCAAAACCATGTGTGAAAACCATGGACAAAACCATAGGTAGGTTTGCCCAACCCAATATAGGGTCCCAAAAAAAATTTCCTGGGCCGCTGCCCTGGACCCCGTAGAGGGGGACTACCCTCCCCCATCAAACCCCCTGGACCGGGGGGCTTCCGCCCCCCGCTATGCAATCAACGCAACGAAGGTAGGGCTCCGCCACCCCTCTAACCCCCTGATTCACTACGTAGGCTAGTCATGGAAAGAATATAACACAACCCAACATTGAGAAAAATTCTTCAAAATATGACAGAGATCTTCCATCATAAGAAGTTGATAATAATTTGCAGCAGTCTTGCCAATCTTCAAGAGATCAAGATATATATAAATATGTTCTTTCCAGCTTCCCTTCATTCCTTTCCTCTTCTGAGTTTTTAATTTAGGAAGAAATATGTGTAGATCAAAAATTTGAATTTTCTTGTATAGAAACTCTAGAGAGTCATGATTTATCCATTGAGGTCAAAAATAGTGTACAACAGGTTTGTTGTGTTGAGTTTGATGAATATGATCAACAACCTTCAAAAGATCAAGACATAGAATTTTTTTCAAAGCCTAGACAATTCTTTTTTTGATATACATGAAAAGCCACTTGTAGATGTTTGTGTTGATGTTGATTTGGATACCTCAATTGAAAATCTGCAAGAACATACAAATCTTGTCTCTGATCTGGATGGTATGGAATATCACACTATTGTACTTCCATTTAAGAAGGATCAACGAAATGAAGAAGAAAAATCAGACATTATATTTGAAAGCATCTCCCTTATTTTTGTTGATCAACAAGAGTTAATTTTCATGATTTTCAAGACCCCATGGGAGTCTTTTGCAAGCATCAGAAAAAGTGGAGTTTTCTTTATTCACCAACATAGGTTTTGGACTCAGGTATCATTTTGAGTTGTCATCTTCTAAATCTTTCTTTATGCCTAGTGGAGTTGAATACAATCATCAGTCAAGTAGTCACGTACTTGATTGGTTACACTGGATATTCAAATTCACTTAATCAGATCACTTATGGATCATTTAGAGTAGGTAAGGTGTGATGAATAAGCTCAACATTATGAGCATCATTTTAAGTGTCAATTTCGAGTAGGGTTTGTAGTTGATGGTATAGTTTAGTTTTCAGTTTAATTTGAGTCAATTTGAAGATTGTAGCTACAGTGACTCCATTTCCCAATGAACAAGGTTACCTGGTCTATGGTGTTCTTGACACCTCCTAGGGATTTTTCATCCCCATTGGAGCAAATGTTAGAGTCTTATAGTCACAATGATCAAAATTACTCTTTTCACTATTGGTTATAGTCTTCGGTAAATTATAATATTTTCAAATTAAATTTGACATCTCGTGGTTGGAAAAGGGTCTTGAGTCAATGTATAATGTATATGCTACTCTCATCACACGCCTAAGGTCATGGTCATCATTAAAAGTATCATCAAAAAATATCATTGGTCTTTTGAGGTCATTTGTTGCACGCAGGGACAATTTTACTTCAAACTCTGTTTCTGAAATAATGGACATGAATTTTACAAAAATGAAAGAGGTTTTTGTCAATAACATACCAAATAATAAAAACATCCTTTAGGTTATGCACAGGTGTTATTATTTAGGATATATGCAGCAATATTTGAGGCTTATGTTCAAAAAATCAAATTTTGAGTTTGTTTTACTGTTTTAGTCATTGTTTTTCGGCACGCTTTTATAACCGCTGGAAAGGAATTTTGAGAAACCCAAGGAGGGTTTTGTCGATGATGAGCCAAATATATAAAAAAAAAAATCCATTTCTTGACAGGTGTTGTGGATTGAAATATTGGACTGGATCTTTACAACATAGTTTTACAAATTTAAACATTTAATGATTTCCTGTTTTAGGCATGATTTTGCGGCACATATTCCGAGGAGATGGATTTGAATCTGTGAAAACAGTGAGAAGTTCCTCTCAAAAACAAGCTAGTATAAAAATATCACCTTCATTTTTATAATATATGTCATTACTAAAGAGATATGAGTTAATATTTGAGCCCTATTTTCAAAAATTCAGTCCCTATTCCTAACAGGGAGTGCCTTATTTAATGCAACTGTTTCTATATTTAGGGAGATGGTTGAGCTCGAATCCATTAGTCCAAGGATGAGTTAATTGTATATATTTCATGAATTTCAGAGTGAAAAAGGTTGGATTCTTGAAGCTCATATCTTGGATTAGTGTACTTGACATTTTTGCAGAAATATAATAGACAATTGCAGCTATTTTTATGGGATTCTTGTGTTGTGATCAATTACTATGTTTTTACTATGTTTTCTTATATATTTGATTATTAGCAACCATATACTTTATTCTTATGCTTTATTTCATGATTTTTGAATAGAAATCATCATTTTAATGCTTTGTTTTGTTTGGGATTAGCATTCTATGTTTTCCTTCGGGGTAAGTGAATTCATGCTATTGCTCACTTAAACTTCTACTACATTCTCCTCACCACACTATAATGAAAAAAAAAATTGTGCCATTGATTGCACCTACCTTGCCCCATCTTATGACTACAACTGACCTTTGGGATTACTTGACCTAGTTCTGAGACCTAGTGCTCTCTATCCAACAAACCCTAATCAAACCCTACTGCGTTGATACCTAGCCTAAAAACCATATATTCTCTAGTAATTTCCATTGGCTATGAGATTTTTTTAGAGAGAGACTTGTTTGATTTGGTAGGGCAAGCTACCAAGTCGAAAGTTGGTTTGAGGTTACCTCTTTGGTTTCCTTTCTCAGCCTTGGGAAACTAAGGAGTGCTAACATACATGTATTTTTGTATTTTGTTGCGTTCCTACATAAGTTCAGATCATTTAATTTATGATGTTAAACCTTGGTTGACTCATTGTTGTGAGCGAATGTAATCATTTTTTCTCCAAAATAATCAAGGCTTGTTGATAATTTGAGAGATAGACTAAGTGTGAGTCTGGTCAGGAAGTCGATGAGCAAGGTCCTCTATACATCCGCACTTTGCATATCTTGAAAGAGAGATTTCCCCACTATCACATGCAAATCAAATTTGGTAACAATGGCATAGGCATGGACCTTCTTGGCATGTTCTAGGAATTCTTCCCTGTCACATGCTTGAAGGACAGTGGCAAATGTGAAATAATGAGGCTTCATACCTGCTAACAATGTCTCAGAAAAGGGACTCATTGTCTCTTCCTCTCGATGATCCTCACCTACTATGATTTCGAAAATAATTTAAATATATAGATATAACTATTGGAATCTAATTTAGTTACTTTAGTTAGTCAGTAAATGACCCAGCTAGTGTATCCTTTCTCCATATCATAGATTGAGAATAGATAAAAGGGTGTTCCTTTTATCATGCATACATATGAATAATAACACAATCATGAGATAAAGAAATTTATTAGTCTATATATACACCAGTGCCCTCACATTGTCCTGACTCATTGAGCACTTAAATCACTCCTTGGTGGGTTTCTCCTATTGGTGCATTGGGTTATCTCAATCTCTTCTTATTAGTCGATGAATGATAATAGCGTGCATGTCATGGAATTGATACGATAGAACCTTGGACATTAGGCTTTGACCTACTTATTTCCAAAGGAGAATACTTCTATGTTTTTTAAAATTCGAGAGTAACAAAATGCTCATAAAAACCCCAATTTTACAAAATTCAATTTATTTTAGAAACAAGAATTTTAGCACATCTTTCAATAGTCCTCCCAACTACTCCAAAAAATTTTAATGGCAAAATCCCTAGCAAAATTTTAGTTTTAATTTTTTGATGGAATTGGCCTGCAAGACCTTATACTATTTTCACCTGGCAGGATCTAGCTACAACACATTGGCTCCAACTAGGGACAATGCTTTGGTAAAAAAGCACTGAGAACCACAGGCCAGTAGCCTTGTTGGGCATGGAGTCAAAATTTTGAATTTTCTTGCATTGTGAAATTTCCCAATAGATTCATTTTCTAGTTCATTACCCTTTATTGAGAACTGTAAAAATATAATCAAAATTGTTGGAACTTGCAAACTAATAAAAAATGAAAGGCTCAACTACTGAACTTATTTATTTAGACTGGCCATTTGCTAAGGTATATGTAGATTTCCAAAGTAATCACACTAGTAACATTATAAGAGAAATGATTTTTGATATGCAGCTGATCAATGAAACCCACAATAAACATAACAAGAGTGATAAAAACTTTTTCAGAACAACATATCTATAGCTACAAATTACTGGTATTCCAATATATGTATTTTTTAAAAACCCTGAAAAATACGACTCCATCATATCTACCACGAGATCTTTAAAGAAGTTTTAAATTTGGGTTGGCCTTTGCACAAACTCCAATTTTGAGGTTTGAATGTCAGAAACCTATTTTTATTTTCTATTGACAACCATTTAGGCTTAAAAGAATAATCCAAAGCTTGTTCCCGATAATGCTGGTGTTTTTCATGTAATGTCATCTCTTAACAAAGCTCTTTGTCTGCTAGCAGCAATGCTTAAGAGCTTGCACTAGATACTCCTATGTTTGTAAAATTACTAAAGTCATGAATATTATAATGGTCGTCCAGGCACTCAAAGAACTGCTCATTTTTGTAACAAGTTGTTGATTTAAATTTTCAAAATGGTTGAATTTTTTTTTTCAAGAATATGGAATTCCTCTGTCACTTTCTGAAGGTCCCTCCTCTTATCTAACTCTACATTTTCCTAAAACACATTCCCATTGTTTTCTTGGGAGACCTTCTTGTCTCCAACAATACATTTTCTTTCAACCTAATAAGAAAGTTTTCTACAAGCCCATAAATTATCTTCAATCTACTATGCATAAAGAAACATTTGCTCGATAGTTCAAGGCTTCCTCTCCCTAAGATAAAATTCCAAGTTGGTAAGATGTGCTACTAAATAATACACCATGGCAGCAGCTTCAAGAGGTCGAATTTCTTTTAGAATGTTGAAATAAAACTTGTGAAACCTCCTATTAAATTCAATGACTGATTCACTACTCCCCCTATGCATAGTAAATAATTCCAAGAGATGTTTTTCATATGAATTGTGCTCCCCTCAATATCTAAGAAAGATATCTTGAAAACCCTGCCACAAACTAGTTGAACTCGTCCCTAAATGTTGGAACCATTTTTGAGCATCCAACTTTAACGAATGACAGAACAACCTCAAAGCCACATCTTCATGAATAATTTCAAATTTGTCCAAAAATTACTCAAATTGCAAAACACGTTGTTCAGTTGCAATGTTGTTTCTTTCTTTAGATAAATTTGGCAGAAACTCAAAGCCCTTTGAAGAATATTCATGAAGGATTGCATTGGGGCAATTATATGAATGATATATCACCACAATATTAAATTATCAACCATCGATTCGTAATCAGTAGAGATGATATATGATCCAGGTGGATATTGGTGGCCACCCGCCTATTCCACTTGGACCCCCACCATTGTTTCTTTCAGTTTTTCAATTTCCTTATTTGTAGCACAATTTACTATTTTTGATAGTTTTTGTGGTCCTGAACTTCCAGAGCCATTTTGAGGCCCTAAACGACGTTTTCTGGGAAAATCGAGAGCAACACGTGTGTTAAGTTGATGTTCCTCACTCAAAATTTGTAGTCCTCGGATAGATCTTTATAACAAGGTATTGTGCACATCAAGTAGAGATCGTATGCCAAAGTTACGACCCCAGGAAGTTGATGTACCAATTTACCTAAACGGGGCCCATAATTTGGCGCTTCATCTCCTAGGGTTAGGTTTTTGGATGTTTGGGGTTTTCCATTGTTTCTCAATAATAAATCGGCCTTGGAGCCTCGTTCTAACAGAGTTCAGATCCATGTAGTTGTCACATGTCTTCTCAGAGATAAGCTACCATCGCCCAAGCTAGTCTTATTTCCATTCTATTTGTAAGCCTATTTCAGTATTTGATATTAATGAAATAAAGTGTTATTTATGTTGCATCTTTGTATTTATGGTTATTTCTGTAATTTGTTGCGTTCTTATTTAAATCCAAATGAGTGGTATCAGAGCGGTCTTCTCTTTCTCTATTTTTCTTTGCATGTCCCCAACAAGGTCAGGATATAAGGAGTTAGGGCTTGAACTGGTCGAACCTTTGTAAGACTAGCCTCACAAATCCTGACAACCTCCCATGGCAGATGAAAAGAAATATGAGGGGGTAGGAGATCCTATCAAAATCTTGCTCGAAGAAGCCCTCGAGTGACAAAGGAACGCGATGATGGGAAAATTTTCCCAGATTCTTCAGCGGCTACCCAAGGGCGACGCATCTACTTCGGGCAGCTACTCTGGAAGCGCCACACCCTTTAAGGTACAAGTTAACTTTGACATTCCCATATTTGAGGGTCAGGTAGATGTAGACGCTGTAGATAAATGGTTAAATCTGCTAGAAGATTATTTTTCCTTTCATGATTTTTCCATCCAGGAAAATATCACTTTTTCACTTCTCAAAGCAGCTCCCCATGTCAAGGACTAGTGGGAAACCTACTGTGAGAAAAAGGATGAAAGTACAAACTCATTGTTTTCAGCCGCACGCACTTGGAACTCATTCAAGGATGCCATCAAGGAGCAGTACTACCCTGTCGAGAGCTATGAGGATAAATACATAAAGTGGACAATGCTGCAACAGGAAAGGGACCAAGATGTGCCAGAGTTTCCCAATGTTTTTCATATCCTTCGCAAAAAGGTGGGTATCAAGTATTCTGAGAAGCATTTGGTTCTCAATTATCGTGGTTGCCTACACAAGTACTTCCAGGACGATATGGAGTTCCTGGACATCTCCTCACTCGACACGACATATTGATATGTTGTTAAGATCGAGAAAAAGCTTAAACAGAAGAAGTGAGAATTTGGATTTGTGAATCCGAAGCAAGGGAAGGTGCCCCCAAACCACAGAACAAAGGACAAAGCCAAGGCGGGGCAGTTCAGGATAACCCACCAAAGCCACAAGTAAAGAAAAACACAGTGAAGCTGAAGAAGGACACGGTAAAGTGGTGTGAGTTCCATAAGAGCTCCACTCACAACACAAGTGAGTGTCGGGCCAAGAAGTCACTGGTGTCTGAGCTAAAGGCATCAGAATCAGATGCATGTTCTGACTCTCAGTCAGAACTCGACAAGGGGAATGACAAAGGGAAGAAGATTATCAATGTGGACCCCAACGCCATCGTTGCCACCACGAAGATCCAGAAGGAGGAACCGGAAGATCCAGAGGAGGAGAAGCCCCTCTTCCACTCCCAGATGTGGGTAAAGAGTTCCCCGCTATAGTTCATTGTCGATAGTGGGAGCCAAAAGAACCTCATTGCAGCAGAGGTTGTGAAGTGGCTGGGCTTATCGGGTGGCTTCACTAAGGACGAGATCTTCACGTGAGCCAGCAGTGCCGCCTTCCATACAGCATCAAGCCTTTCACAGATGAGGTATTATGTGGCATTGCTCCCCTTGATGTTTATGATGTATTATTAGGCCAACCATACTTATGGAAGTGACATGCTTTGTATGAGCCAAGGCCTCATGCTGTTATTGTTACTTTGGGAAATAATTTGTACACTACCCACTGGTAGCACTGCCTACTGCCATCTATTTGGTTACTGCAAAAAAATGTTGTAAGCTCATTTCGAAAACTAGGAAATTCGTTTTCCCGATGATACACCCTCAAGGAAAGAAGAAGACAGTGGCCACAACCTCCAAACAGGACCGATCCGCACAACAACAACATATGGACAAGGTTGTGGAGGAGTATGAGGACATCTTCACCTCCCCTGCAGGGGTGCCTCTGCACTCTCAGGTAAAGCACTCCATCGATCTGACCCCAGGTGCACCGCTTCCCAATAGATCAATCTATCGGTGCTCCGCTCTGGAGAATGACAAAATCAAGAGGCAGAATAAGGAGTTGCTGCATAAAGGTCACATTAGACCAAGTTAATTTCCCTATGGGAGCTCGATCATGTTGGTACAAAAGAAGGATGAGAATTGGAGACTCTGTATTTACTATCGAGTGCTGAAAAAGATCACTATGCGGAATAGGCACCCGATCCCATGGATTGATGAACGAGTGTGGGTACACTTTGGGATCCCACAGTCTATCATCTCAGATCAGGACAACAAGTTCCTTAGTACATTTTGGTCGACTCTCTGGTTGATACTGGACACCAAGCTCACTAAGTCCATAGCTTTCCATGTTGGGTTGTGTTATATTCTTTCCACGTAGTTAACAGGGGGTTTGAGGGGCACCCGTAACCCCACTTTATGGGGTTTGGGGCAGCGCCCTGGAAAATTTTGGTTTTGGACCCTATGTTAGGTTGGGCAGACCCACCTATGGTTTTGTGCATGATTTTCGCACATGTTTTTTGGACGCGATGGTTTTCGATCCATGGTATTAGATGCGATGGTTTTCGGTCCATTGTATTGGATGCTTCGGCATGTATAAATATGTATTATAACATTGAAAGGAACATAATGAAAAATCAAGCTGGTAGTCTCGGTCTTGGGATCCAGGGGAAAATCTCTGTGTATATGCGTTTTATGTGTTCTGCTCTTGCATTATTTATTTTCTGTGTTTTAGAATTCGTATGCGGAATTTGTATGCAGGTAATTTCTGTACGGGGTTAAATCTACATTTGGTATCAGAGCAGATTTGCCTTCAAGGGGAGGCCTTTGTTGCTGAGGGGTTTCGCTCGGGCTTGTGGTAGACTCTGTTCAGTGGGAGATCTGCGAGATCAATTCTGGTGGTGAAAGAAGATGGCCAGTAGTGGAAAGATAGAGATTGAGAAATTTAATGGTCAGAGTTTTGAGTTGTGGAAACTCAAGATGGAGGATCTGTTGGTGGAAAAAGATCAGTGGATGTGGTAGATCTGGGTACTAAACCAATGGGAGTGTCTGATGAAGAATGGAAGAAGTTGGATCGGAAGGTAAAGAGCACAATACGATTGTGTGTCTCAGATTCAGTATTGCTGAATGTATTAGGGGAAGCTATAGCAAAGGCTTTGTGGGACAAGTTAGAGACTTTGTACCAATCTAAGTCTCTGGTGAATAAACTGTTCCTACGGAAAAAGTTGTATAACTTGAGGATGAAAGATGGAGACTCGGTGACAAAGCATATGAACGCATTTAATACTGTGGTAAGTCAGTTAGCATTTGTTGATATTAAAATTTCATATGAAGATAAGTGCATCAGTTTGTTGTGTTCTCTACCAGATTCGTGGGATAGTTTGGTTATTGCAATAGGTAGCAATGCAACTGCCTTGCAGTTTGATGAAATAGTCTTAGCCTTGCTAACGAAGGAGATGAGACGGAAAAATATGGAGAGCCAAAATGGTGATGCCTTGTCTATATGAGGATGGTCCCATAACAGAAACAAAATTAAGTCATCGAGTGGGAGATCTAAATCTCCAGGAAAACCTATAAAGGTGGTGTGCTGGAAATGTGGAAAGGAAGGCCACTTCAAAAGGGACTATAAATCTAAAGCTCCTGACAAAGGAAAGTGATCTGATGAGGCTCCTTCTGCAGAGGCGAAAACCACCTCAGATGAAGGTGGGTATGTGTACTTGGCTTTTTCAAGTACAAATGTAGATCATGAGGCATGGTTGATTGACTCAGGTGCATCCTTTCACTTCACTCCCCATAGAGAGTGGCTATGTGAGTATGAGAAATACGATGATGGTGGTGTCTTCTTGGGGGATGACAGGAAGGCTAGAATCGTTGGTCGTGGAAAAGTAAAGTTGAAGTTGCAAGGTGGAAGGGTTAGAACACTTTTGGGTGTTCTGTATATTCCTGCATTAGCCAAAAATCTAATTTCTGTTAGTAAGCTGAATGATGTCGGTGTAAAAACAGTGTTCGAAAAGGATACCTGCAAGATGGTTTAGGGAGCACTGGTATTGATGTGGGGAGTTCGGATTGGAACTCTATACAAGCTGCAAGGTAGCACTGTTGTTGATGGGTGCAATAGTTTCATGGTTCCTGAAAGTGGAGCAGAAAATCTAGTGGTCTCTGGAGAAAAGACCATGTTGTGGCATCAAAGGCTTGGACATATTGGAGAGAATGGCCTTCAAATACTTCATGGTAAAGGTATGGTAGAAGGTATGAGTAATAGCTCTCTGGATTTTGATTTCTGTGAAAATTTTGTATATGGGAAGCAGAATTAGGTGAGTTTCCCCTCTGGTAGTAAGAGGGCGAAACAGATATTAGAACTTGTGCACAGTGATGTGTTTGGACCTGTGAAGGTTCCATCACTGGGTAATTCTGTGTACTATGTATCATTTATAGATGACTTCTCAAGGAATACATGGATATATTTCCTTAAGAAGAAATATGAAGCCTTTGACAGGTTTAAATAATTTAAGACTCTCGTGGAAAATCAAACAGAGAAGAAGATAAAGGTGCTGAGGACAGATAATGGTGGAGAGTTTTGCAGCAAGGAATTTGAAGAATTCTGTAGGAAGTGTGGTATAGCACGATAGAAGACTACCCTATACACCTCAGCAAAATGGAGTTGCAGAAAGAATGAATAAGACGTTGATGGAAAGGGTAAGAAGCATGCTTAGTGGTGTCGGGTTAGGACAGGAATTCTAGGCAGAGGCGATGGATACTGCATGTTACCTGGTCAATAGGTCACCTTCATCAGCGTTGGAGGATAAGACTCCACAAGAGGTATGGACTGGTAAGAAACCCTCTCTTTCACATCTAAGGGTATTTGGATGTGATGCATATGTACATGTTCCAAAGGAGAAAAGAACCAAGTTGGATAGTAAATCTGAAAAGTGCATCTTTATTGGGTATAAGGATGGTTTAAAGGGTTATAAGATTTGGAACCCAGTAACAAGGAAGGTTGTGTATAGCCGAGATGTGGTGTTCAGAGAGGTGAAAGATTTTATTAAACATGAAGTCCAACCAAAGCAACCTGAGAAGATAGAGTTTGAGCTAAAGGAGGAAGAATCAGACTCTACAGTAGAGGAGGAATCATAAGATGAAGAGCCACAAACTCCGGTTGTGAGAAGATCAGTTCGAGAAAGAAGGCAGCCAGAAAGGTATAGTCCACCTGCTTTCTGTTCAAATTTTGCTTTGTCTGTTACTGTTGATGATCCCAGAACTATGAAGGAAGCAGTGCGTCCAGAGGATGGAAAAATCTAGAAAGAGGCCATGGTTGATGAAATGGCATCTTTGAACAAAAATGAGGCTTGGATTTTGGTGGAGTTGCCAGCTGGAAGGAAACCCATTGGCAGCAAATGGGTGTTCAAAAAGAAGACAAATGCAGAAGGAAAAGTGGAGAAATACAAAGCTTGGTTGGTAGAAAAAGGTTATTCCCAGGTGCTGGGAATTGATTTTAGTGATATTTTTTCTCCTGTTGCCAAGGTAACTTCTATTAGATTACTTTTATCTGTTTCTGTTGCTTTTGATTTTGAGGTAGAAAAAATGGATGTGAAGACAACATTTCTTCATGGGGATCTGGAAGAGGAGATCTACATGAAGCAACCTGAAGGCTTTGCGGTGAAGAGTAAGAAAGAACTAGTATGTAAGTTAAAGAAGTCTCTATATGGGTTAAAACAGTCACCAAGGATGTGGTATCCAAAATTTGATACATTTATACGGGGACTTGGCTTCACCAGAAGCAAAGCAGATCACTGTGTGTATTTTAAATTAATTGGTGACCGTGTTATTTATCTGGTCTTGTATGTGGATTATATGTTGCTGGTTGGAAATGACAAAGAAGCTATCCAGGATTTGAAGACCCAATTATCCTCCAATATCGACATGAAAGATCTTGGTGCTGCAAACTATATTTTTGGCATGGAAATTAAAAGAGATCGAGCAAAGAGGAAGCTCTGGTTAAACCAGAGGAAGTATGTCGAGACAATATTGCAGAGGTTTAATATGCAGGATAGTAAACCGGTGAAGGTTCCTATTCCTGTAGGTGTGAGATTATCTGTTGAACAGTGTCCCAAGACACAAGAAGAGGAAGAGGACATGTCCCATGTTCCATATGCAAGTGCAGTCGGTAGCCTGATGTATGCAATGGTTTGTACTAAACTAGACATTGCACATGCAGTGGGAGTATTGAGTAGGTTTATGTCAAAACCAGGGAAGGAGCACTGGGCAGCAGTGAAGCGGGTTTTCAGGTATTTGCATGGCACTACTGATTATGGTTTATGCTACCAAGGAAGACTAGGATTGGACAGAGTGTTGGATATTCATGGCTTTGTTGATGCAGACTGGGCTGGAGATCTGGATCAGAGAAGATCTACAAGTGGGTATGTGTTTAATCTATTTGGAGGTGCAGTCATTTGGATGAGTAAGAAACAATTTGTAGTGGCACCGTCAACTATAGAGGCAGAATACATGGCAGCCACTCATGCAAGCAAGGAAGCAGTTTGGTTGCAGAGATTGTGTTCAAGTATGGGGTTAGTACAGGAAGCTATAAGGATAGACTGTGACAGCCAAAGTGCAATTTTCTTGGCAAAGAACCCTGCATATCATTCAAAGACAAAGCACATTGATGTTCAGTATCGCTTTGTGAGGGATATGATAGAAGACAAAAAGGTGTTTCTTGTAAAGGTGGACACTTTGAAGAATACTGCAGATGCAATGACAAAATATGTGAGCTTTGAGAAGTTCTATTGGTGTAGAGAGACAATGGGCATTTCAAGGCTGGAAAAATGGCTAAGCTCTCTTGTGGCCCCCTGTGGAAAGAAAACAACAAGTGGGAGAATGTTGGGTTGTGTTATATTCTTTCCACGTAGTTAACAGGGGGTTTAAGGGGCACCCGTAACCCCACTTTATGGGGTGCCCCAGAAAATTTTGGTTTTGGACCCTATGTTAGGTTGGGCGAACCCACCTATGGTTTTGTGCATGATTTTTGCACATGTTTTTTGGATGCGATGATTTTTGGTCCATGGTATTGGACGCGATGGTTTTCGGTCCATGGTATTGGATGCTTCGACATGTATAAATATGTATTATAACATTGAAAGGAACATAATGAAAAATCAAGCTGGTAGTCCCGATTTTCGAATCCAGGGGAAATCTCTATGTATATGTGTTTTATGTGTTCTGTTGTTGCATTATTTATTTTCTGTGTTTTAGAATTCATATGCAAGTAATTTCTGTACGGGGTTAAAATCTACATTCCATCCCCAAACTAATGGCATGACAGAGGTCGTCAACAGGATGATCGTACACATTTTGCGCATGTACAACTCAATGCATCCACGCACATGGGATGAGAGCCTCCCCTATGTCCAACACAACTATAACCGAGCTCTCCATAACTCGACTAGCCACAACCCTTTTCAAGTGGGCTTGGGATTCCAACCACTATGTCACATTGATGCGGCCATGCAATTTAAATGTACTTCGGCAGATTCATCTCATGTCCAGTTTGAAACCGATAAGGAAAACAACTTCATTGAGCACATACAACATATCTGCCAGTAGGTCCATGACATTCTGAAGAAATCAAATGTCAAGTACAAGCAGCGACATGATCAACATCGGGTGCCACACAAGTTTCAGGTGGGCGATAAAGTTTGGTTGCATTTGCAAAAGGAGCGCCTTATCGGAGCCTATCAGAAACTCAGACCACTCCGATATGGTCCTTAAGCCATTACCAAGGCTGTGGGAGACAATGCATTTGAGCTCAATATTCCCCCATTCCTTGGCCTGCACCCCATGTTCAATGTGGACCACCTTCAGCCATACTTCCCACCATTGCTAAACACATCAGACATTGCAGAACAACTCACACCTACAGAGTTAAATCCAAATTGCATGGAAGAAGCCACAACTCATCGGATCATGGACACAAAAATCAAGAACAACCAAAAACAAAGGATCAAACTATATCAAGTTTTCAAAGAAGGCCAACTCCTTCACTAAGGCAAGTGGCTCACCAGGGGCCAAGTTCAGCAAAAGTTTCCTCATCTCATGGAGGAACTCAACGCAATTGGGACCATTGCTTTGTAAGAGGGGAGGAATGATCCAGGTGGATATTGGTGGCCACCCACCTATTCCACTTGGACCCCCACCATTGTTTCTTTTAGTTTTTCAGTTTCCTTATTTGTAGTACAATTTACTATTTTTTGCAGTTTTTGTGGTCTTGAACTTCCGAAGCCATTTTGAAGCCCTAAACTACGTTTTTTTGGGAAAATCGGGAGCAATACGAGCATTAAGTTTATTTTTTTCACTCAAATGTTGTAGTCCTCGAATAGATCTTTCTAACAAGGTATTGTGCACATCAAGCGGAGATCGTATGCCAAAGTTACGACCTCGGGAAGTTTATGTACCAATTTACCTAAATGGGGCCCATAGTTTGGCGCTTCATCTCCTAGGGTTAGGTTTTTGGATGTTTATGTTTTTTCATTGTTTCTCAATAATAAATCGGCCTTGGAGCCTCATTGTAACAGAGTTCAGAGCCATGTAGCTGCCACATGTCTTCTCAGAGATAAGCTACCATCGCCCGAGCTACTCTTATTTCCATTCTGTTTGTAAGCATATTTCAGTATTTGATATTAATGAAATGAAGTGTTATTTATGTTGCATATTTGTATTTATGGTTATATCTGTAATTTGTTGCATTCCTGTTTAAATCCAAATGAGTGGTATCAAAGCGGTCATCTCTTTCTCTGTTTTTCTTTGCATGTCCCCAATGAGGTTAGGATATAAGGAGTTAGGGCTTGAACTGGTCAAACCTTTGCAAGACCAACCTCGCAAATCCTGACAGCCTCCCATGGCGGATGAAAAGAAATATGAGGGGGCAGGAGATCCTTTCAAAATCTTGCTCGAAGAAGCCCACGAGCGACAAAGGAACGGGATGATGGGAAACTTTGCCCAAATCCTTCAGCGGCTACCCATGAGCGATGCATCTACTTCTGGAAGCTACTCTAGAAGTGCCACACCCTTTAAGGTACAAGTTAACTTTGACATTCTCATACTTGAGGGTTAGATAGATGCAGACGTTGTAGATAAATGGTTAAATCTACTAGAAGGATATTTTTCCGTTCATTATTTTTCCATCTAGGAAAAGATCACTTTTTCACTTCTAAAAGCAGCCCCCCATGTCAAGGACTAGTGGGAAACCTACTGTTAGCAGAAGGATGAAAGTATGAACTCACTGTTTTCAGCCGCACCCACATGGAACTCGTTCAAGGATGCCATCAAGGAGTAGTACTACCCTGTCGAGAGCTATGAGGATAAATACATAAAGTGGACAACGTTGCGACAGGGAAGGTACCAAGATGTGCCAGAGTTTACCAATGTTTTTCATACCCTTCACACAAAGGTGGGTATCAAGTATTCTGAGAATAATTTGGTTCTCAATTACCGAAATTGCTTACAAAGGTACATCTAGGATGAGATGGAGTTCCTGGACATCTCCTCACTCGGCACAACGTACTGATATGCCATTAAGATCGAGAAAAAGTTCAAACAGAAGAAGTGAGACTTTGGATCTGTGGATCCGAAGCAAGGGAAAGGTGCCCCCAAACGACAGAACAAAGGACAAATCTAAGATGGGACAGCTTAGGACAACCCACCAAAGACGCAACCAAAGAACAACACCGTGAAGCTGAGGAAGGACATGGGGAAGTGGTGTGAGTTCCATAAGAGCTCCACTAGCAACACAAGTGAGTGTGAGACCAAGAAGTCACTGGTGGCTGAGCTAAAGGCATTAGAATCAAATGCATGTTCCGACTCTCAGTCAGAACCTGACAAGGGCAACGACAAAGGGAAGCAGATTATCGATGCGGAGCCCAACGCCACCATTGCCACCATGAAGATCCAGAAGTAGGAACCATAAGATCAAGAGGAGGAGGAGCGCCTCTTCCACTCTCAGATGTGGGTTAAAAGTTCCCCGCTATAGTTCATTTTCGACAGCGGGAGCCAAAAGAACCTCATTTCGGCAAAGGTCGTGAAGTGGCCGAGCTTATTGACCACATCACATCCACAATTGTACATCATTTGGTAGCTTCACCAAGGATGGGATCTTCGTGTGAGCCAGCAATGCCACCTTCCATACAGCATCAAGCCCTTCATGGATGAGGTATTATGTGGCATTAACCCCTTGATGTTTGTGTTGTATTATTAGGCCAACCATACTTATGGAAGTGACATGCTGTGCATGAGTCAAGGCCTCGTGCTGTTATTGTTACTTTGGGAAATAAGTTGTATAGGATACCCACTGGTAGCACCGCCTAATGCCATTTGTTTGGTTACTGCAAAAAAATGTTGTAAGCTCATTTCCAAAACCAGGAAATTCATTTTCCCAATGATACGCCCTCAGGGAAAGCAGAAAACAGTGGCCACAACCTCTAGATAGGGCCCCTCCACACGACAACAATAGATGGACAAGGTCGTGGAGGAGTACGAGGACATCTTCACCTCCGCTGCAGGGGTGCCTCTGCACTGTCAGGTAAAGCACTCCATTGATCTGCCCCAGGTGTGTCGCTGCCCAATGGACCAATCTATCAGCACTCCATTATGGAGAACAACGAAATCAAGAGGCAGATTCAGGAGCTGCTACAGAAAGGTCACATCAAGCCAAGTTCATTGCCCTGTGGGAGCCCGATCGTGTTGGTACAAAAGAAGGATGGGACTTGGAGACTCTATATTGACTTTCGGGTGCTGAACAAGATCATTTTCCAAAATAGGTAACTGATCCCACGGATTGATGAACGAGTGTGGGTACACTTTGGGATCCCACAGTCTATCATCTCAAATCGAGACAGCAAGTTCCTCAGTACATTTTGGTCGAGTCTCTGGTCGATACTGGACACCAAGCTCACTAAGTCCATAGCTTTCCATCCCCAAACTAATGGCCAGATAGAGGTCATCAACAAGATGATCGTACACATTTTGTGCATTTACAACTCAAAGCATCCACGCACATGGGATGAGAGCCTCCCCTATATCCAACACAACTATAACCAGGCTCTCCACAGCTTGACTGGCCACAACCCTTTTCAGGCAGGCTTGGGATTCCAACCACTACGTCACATTAATGTGGCCATGCCATTTGAATCCACTTCGACATATTCATCTCATGTCCAATCCGAAAATGATAACGAAAACAACTTCACTGAGCACATACAACATATCTGCCAGTAGGTCCATGACATTCTGAAGAAATCAAATTCCAAGTACAAGCAGCGACATGATCAACATCGTGTGCCACACAAGTTTCAAGTGGGCAACAAAGTCTAGTTGCATTTGCAAAAGGAACGCCTTACCGGAGCCTATCAGAAACTCAAACCACTCCAATATGGTCCTTACACCATTACCAAGGTTGTGGGAGACAATGCATTTAAGCTCAGCATTCCCCCATTCCTTGGCCTGCACGCCATGTTCAATGTGGACCGCCTTTGACAATACTTCCCACCATTGCTAGACACATCAGACATTGCAGAACAACTCACACCTACAGAGTTAAATCCAGATTGCATGGAAAAAGCAACAACTCATTAGATCATGGACACAAAAATCAAGAACAGTTGACAACAAAGGATCAAACTATATCAAGTTGTCAAAGCAGGAAAAATCCTTCACCAGGGCAAGTGGTTCACCAGGGACCAAGTTCAGCAGAAGTTTCCTCATCTCATGGAGGAACTCAACGCAATGGGGACCATTGCTTCCTAAGGGTGGAGGAATGATCCAAGTGGATATTGGTGGTCACCCACCTATTCCACTTGGACCCCCACCATTGTTTATTTCAGTTTTTTAGTTTCCTTATTTGTAGCACAATTTACTATTTTTGGCAGTTTTGTGGTCTTGAACTTCCGGAGCCATTTTGAGGCCCTAAATGACGTTTTTTTTAAGAAAACTAGGAGAAACACAATTATTACATTGATTTTTCTCACTCAAAAGTTGTAGTCCTCAGATATATCTTTCTAATGAGGTATTGTGTGCATCAAACAGAGATCGTATTCTAAAGTTACGACCCCGGGATGTTGATGTACCAATTTACCCAAACGAGGCCCATTGTTTGGCGCTTCATCTCCTAGGGTTAGGTTTTTGGATGCTTATGGTTTTCCATTGTTTCTCAATAATAAATCATCCTTGGAGCCTCATTGTAATAGAGTTCAAAGGCATGTAGGTGCCACATCTCTTCTCATAGATAACCTACAATCGCACGAGCTAGTCTTATTTCCATTCTGTTTGTAAGCATATTTCAATATTTGATATTAATGAAATGAAGTGTTATTTTTGTTGCATATTTGTATTTATGTTTATATCTGTAATTTGTTGTGTTCCTGTTTAATGATGGACAAATTTTCCCAGATCCTTCAGCAGCTACCCAAGGGCAACGCATCTACTTCTGGCAGCTAATCTCGAAGCGCAACACCCTTTAAGGTACAAGTTAACTTTGACATTCTGATATTTGAGGGTCAGATAGATGCAGACGTTGTAGATGATCCAGGTTATCTTTTGTTTGTAGATGCATTAAAAGAATTACATATACAGTTTGTAGCTTAACCAAAGAGAAACTTTAAATGTGCACATGTGAGAGAAAGAAGAAGAAAAGCATAAGAAGACAAGAAGACAAGAACTTGATAATGGAGTTCGTCCCTCTTGGACTACATCTTCAGGCCCTACTCGATCAATGGAGAGGCCTTTATTCATTAAAAAATGCGTCAAAAGAAGTTACATTCATTAGTTACAAAAATGGAGCATTATACCTTCATGCTGAAAATTGCCCGAAAATTGGAGAGCTCTGTTGCAGAAACTGACACCACCGTTGGATTCTTATCGCCGAGAGGTGAAAAATCAATATAAAACTTGCCCAATTCTGAGATTGGACCAAAATCACCCTCCTACAAAAATTCAGCCAAGCATGGTTCCACCAAGGTTTTCTGAATGCTCAGGGTTCCATTGCCTCTGTCTTGGTTTCTGTGCTTGGACTGTTGTACCTCTGCTCTCCACCTTCTTTCTCACAAAAATCTTTATGTTTTATAATGGTATGGGTGGACTTTACCATAAAAGTTGTTGTGGTTTTATTGTTTTTAACACATTATAAATAACATATGTGATTTTTATAACCCAACCGTATAACCATATATATTTTTTAACTCATCGTTGGGGGTTGGACCCGTACTTCATGGGATCGCACTCATCCCCATCCCAACAGTCCATGGAATCCGCATTGAATTGTTTGGCGCTGTACATGTTTGGGTGGCTTTGGGTGGCGGGACCACCACGTGGCCGCCTACCCAAGCCTTGCCCGTTTCAAGGGCTACAGTGGTCAACGAATCATGCTGTGCATTTGGTAATATGTGTTATCTCCCACCATGTGCATTATACATTTGGCTTAAATGGGATGTGGATTGGTTGGGTCCGTGCCCCAAGGGCTGGCCCACCATCCACCAACATGCGTTGGTTTTGTTTTTAACCCATACCATATGTTATATGATATCAAACGGTTGGAGATACACATTATAGTTTTGGTTTTAACTATATACCATAACAGTTGCGATACTTGTTTAATAATATATGGTATACGATATAACTATATATTTTATGGTTTGTTTTGTTTGGGATATGTATATATATTTTGGTTATATTTTATATTTGGTTATATATTGTTATTTATATAGTTAATTTGGATAACTATATAAAAATTTTAGTTATAACCAAAATATCCCATGTTTTCTTGTGGAGGTTTAGGAGGCCATTGGAGGGATGCCAAGTGTCAAGACTTGAAGGCTGCCATGTGGGTCCCACATGCTGACTGGGATGCCATGTGGTGCACTATGGGCCTCATTTTCCTCCTGCCATACCAATCTTTGAAGAGATCTATCTTTTGCATACGAGCTCAGATTGACGAACTGTTCATGCCATCACGATCAGGAAGACGGGCCATTTCAACTGATGCCACCAAATTCTCCTTTCTGCCATTTTGAATTTCGAGCCTTATCCATCCCCTTGGTGTCTCGAGATCCTCCTGGATCAGTAGATAAATGGTTAAATAGACTAGAAGGATATTTTTCCGTTCCTGATTTTTCCAACCGGAAAAAGATCACTTTTGCACTTCTTAAAGTAGCCCCCCATGTCAAGGACTGGTTTGAAACCTACTGTGAGCAGAAGGATGAAAGTACAAACTCACTATTTTCAGTCGCACCTACTTGGAACTTGTTCCGGGATGCCATCAAGGAGTAGTACTACCCTGTCAAGAGCTATGAGGATAAATACATAAAGTGGACAACGCTGCGACAGGGAAGGGACCAAGATGTGCGAGAGTTTACCAATGTTTTTCATACCCTTCACACAAAGGTAGATATCAAGGATTCTGAGAAGCATTTGGTTCTCAAGTATCGTGGCTGCCTACACAGGTACATCCAGGACGAGATGGAGTTCCTGGACATCTCCTCACTTAGCACGGCATATCGATATGTCGTCAAGATAGAGCAAAAGTTTAAATACAAGAAGTGAGACTTTGGATTTGCGAATCCGAAGCAAGGGAAAGGTGCCCCCAAACCGCAGAACAAAGCACAAAGCCAAGGTGGGGCGGCCCAGGACAATCCGCAAAAGCCACAATAAAATAACAACACCGCAAAGCCGAAGAAGGACATGGGAAAATGGCGTGATTTCCATAAGAGCTCCACTCACAACACAAGTGAGTGTTTAGCCAAGCAATCACTAGTGGCCGAGCTAAAGGCTTCAGAATCGGATGTATGTTCCGACTCTGAGTCAGAACCCGACAAGGGGAATGACAAAGGGAAGTAGATTATCGATGCAGCGCCCAACACCATCGTTGCCACCCCGAAGATCAAGAAGGAGGAACCCAAAGATTCAGAGGAGGAGGAGTGCCTCTTCCACTCCCATATGTGGGTAAAGAGCTCCCCTCTATAGTTCATTTTCGATAACGAGAGCGAAAATAACCTCATTTCGAGAGAGGTCGTGAAGTGGCTGGGCTTATCGACCACAACACATCCACAACTGTACACCATCGGGTGGCTTCACCAAGGAAGAGATCTTCGCGTGAGCCAGCAGTGCCGCCTTCCATACAACATCAAGCCATTCACAGATGAGGTATTATGTGGTGTTGCTCCCCTTCATGCTTGTTTGGTATTATTAGGCCAACCATACTTATGGAAGCGACATGCTGTGTATGTGTCAAGGCCTTGTGCTATTATTGTTACTTTGGGAAATAAGTTGTACAAGATACCAAAGGTAGCATCGCTTACTGCCATCTCTTTGGTTACTGCAAAACAATGCAGTAAGCTCATTTACAAAACTGGGAAATTCATTTTCTTGATGATACACCCTCAAGGAAAGAAGAAGACGGTGGCCACAACCTCCAAACAGGGCCCCTCTGCACAACAACAACAGATGGACAAGGTCGTGGAGTACGAGGACATCTTCATCTCCCCCATAGGGGTGCCTTTGCACTGTAAAGTAACGAATTCCATCAATATGATGCTAGGTGTGTCACTGCCCAATGGACCAATCTATCAGTGCTCCATTCTAGAGAACGATGAAATCAAGAGGCAGATTCAAGAGCTGTTGTAGAAAGGTCAAATCCGGCTGAGTTCATTGCCCTGTGGGAGCTCGATCATGTTGGTATAGAAGAAGGATGGGACTTGGAGACTCTGTATTGACTATTGGATGATGAACAAGATCATTGTCCGAAATAGGTACTCGATCCCACAGATTGATGAACGAGTGTGGGTACACTTTGGGATCCCATAGTCTATCATCTAAGATCGGGACAACAGCTTCTTTAGTACATTTTGGTCCAGTCTCTGGTCGATGTTGGACCCCAAGCTCACTAAGTCCACAGCTTTCCATCCCCAAACTGACGGCTAGATAGAGGTCGTCAACAAGATGATCGTACACATTCTGTGCATGTAAAACTCAAAGCATCCACGCACATGGGATGAGAGCCTCCCCCATGTCCATCACAACTATAACTGAGCTCTCCACAACTCCACTGGCCACAACCATTTTCAGGTGGGCTTGGGATTCCATACACTATGTCCCATTGATGTGGCCATGCCATTTGTAGCTACTCTGACATATTCAACTCATGTCTAGTCTGAAATTGATAAGGCAAACAAATTTATTGAGCACATCCAACATATCTGCCAACAGGTCCATGACATTCTAGAGAAATCAAATGCCAAGTACAAGCAGTGACATGATCAACATCGTGTGCCACATAAGTTTCAGGTGGGCGACAAAGTCTGGTTGCATTTGCAAAAGGAACACCTTACCGGAGCCTATCAGAAACTCATACCACTCCGATATGGTCCTTACACCATTACTAAGGTTGTGGGAGACAATGCATTTGAGCTCAACATTCCCCATCCCTTGGCCTACAACTCATGTTCAATGTGGACCGCAATCAACCATACTTCCCACCATTGATAGACACATCAGAAATTGCAGAACAGCTCACACCTACATAGTTAAATCCAAATTGCATGGAACAAGCCACAACTGATCGGATCATGGACACACAAATAAAGAATGATCGAAAACAAAGGATCAAACTATATCGAGTTGTCAAAGCAAGCCAACTTCTTCACCAGGGAAAGTGGCTCACCAGGGACCAAGTTCAGCAAAAGTTTCATCATCTCATGGAGGAACTCAACGTAATGGGGACCATTTTTTCCTAAGGGTGGAGGAATGATTCAGGTGGATATTGGTGGCCACCCACCTATTCCACTTGGACCCCCACCATTGTTTCTTTTGGTTTTTCAGTTTTCTTATTTGTAGCACAATTTACTATTTTTGGTAGTTTTTCGGGTCCTGAACTTCCAAAGCCGTTTTGAGGCCCTAAACGACGTTTTTTGGGAAAATCGGGAGCAATAGTGATTAGACATTGATGTTGATCACTCAAAAGTTGTCGTCCTCGATAGATCTTTCTAACAAAGTATTGTGCATGTCAAACGGAGATCATATGCCAAAGTTACGACCCCGGGAAGTTGATGTACCAATTTACCCAAACGAGGCCCATTATTTGGCGCTTCATCTCCTAGGGTTAGTTTTTTGGATGTTTAGGTTTTTTCATTGTTTTTCAATAATAAATAGGCCTTGGAGCATCATTGTAACAAAGTTCATAGGCATGTAGCCACCACATCTCTTCTCAGAGATAAACTACCATCGCCTGAGCTAGTCTTATTTCCATTCTGTTTTGTAAGCATATTTTACGTTTATATCTGTAATTTTTTACGTTCCTGTTTAATTCCGGATCACTATATGTGCCGATAACAGATAAGTTCCTATGTCTGATGAGTATAGACTAAATAACAAGTATTCAAAATCAATACTAACTTCCTCACACAATTTGAAGATCAGAAAGCAAAAATCATAAATAAAATCTTAACGAGACTGTGAGCTAAATGTTCTTTCTCAGGTAACAAGTCTATCCATTTACAAGCTCATGAAACAGAAAGATGGATCTAACTATGTTTCCCTGTAGCCACTGATCTTAATCACTACACTATAATCAATTCACTGCACTCAAACATTAAACAAAGAAACCATGACTAGTCCTGAAAGAAACTTTGCATTCTAGTACAGGAAATGTATGACAAAAGCCTTCACTAACAACAAATATAGGTGAATGTTGAGATCTTTGATCGTAGCTTCCCTATTCTTCAAAATAGCAATCAACAATTAAATGTGTAGCTTAAGAAATAAAGTTTGCATTCATAAAACTAATGAATTGTCACTTATAAATTACTTATATGAAACAAGACTGAAATCACATTAAATACTTAACATTACATAAACAAAACTATATTCATAATAACTATAATAAGAACAACAATGTCAACTTTGAAACGGGAACTAATACGAGTACCCATTTCGTTGAGGTAGCAAAAAAGTCAACAAATTTTGAAAAGTGGTGATGCAGAAGACATTTTTTTTTAAGCATATTTTTGACACTTTAAATTTTCTTATGCATTAAATATAAATATTCCTCATCACTATTTATTATTTCTCTGCTGCTCTTCTGTCATCATCATTCTCATATCCTGAAGGTGGATCCCATTTGGGATTTGAAACGTTGGTACAAAAATGATAAAACTGTGGATTCTCCGGTCAATGATTCAAAAGACTCAAGCCACAGATCTCTGAAATCCATAAATATTTGTTTTTAAATGTTAGTGATTTTCATGTTGATTTTAAAATGTGTTGATGCATCATTAACCCATTTTTTTAGAAGGCTTATTTTTGACACTTTATTTTTTCTAATGTATTAACTGTGGATTTTTTTTTTTTAATGTTACATTTTTTGACATTTTAATTTTTTTTTATGTCAAATTGTTTTTTAAATGTTGATTATTTAACAAATTTTCTAGTTGTCTTATTTCTCTTTTTTTAAATGTTGATTACTTAAAAAAACAAATATATATATATATATATATATATAAAGGACAAAACGAAAAAAAAATAAAAAAAAAATAAATAAATAAATAAAAATTTAAAATGATCTTGTAAACGATAAAAAAATTGATCTTTTTTTAAACTATAAAAATAAATTAATATAGCCATTTCTTAATAATATTTGTTTTTGATATATTAATAAATTAATATCATAACTTAAATATTATTGTTCAAATATAGTTGTTACTTGAAATGATGTCTCTACATTGCTCTCTATTTAAGCCTTTGCCATGGTTTGCCTCTTCAACTGGTCTTCATGATGAACCACACTTGTTGGTTCAAAATGTGTCAGCCAAAAAATTCTCTTATGTGATTTCTATTGAAAGACTTTGCTTAATTTTAAAAACTATTAAAAAAAAAAACTAGAAAATTAAACAAAAAATTAAAACAATGTTAAATAATGTAGAAACGAAAGTAAAACCAAACTAACAAAAGTTAAAAAACTATTAAAATTAAGTTTTAAAATTAAAAATTTTAAAAAAACACAAAAAAATATAATAAACATAAAAAAGACAAAAAAAAATTGAAATTAAAAAAAAAAATACAATTAATTAAATAAATAAAAGTGAAAAAAAATTTGGAGGGTGTAGCGGAAATCCGATTATGAGAATCAGATCCAATTCTCTCAATCGAATTTCAGCCCAATCCACTTCAAAAAAAAATTATTAACAATTTTTTTTTTCTTTAATTTTTTTTTTAATTTTTTATTTTATATATATATATATATATATATATATATATATTCTTTTTAAGTATGCGGGGCTAAAATCCGATCTGATTTTGAGAATTGGATTTCAGCTCCACCCACTTGAAAAAATAAATAAATAAATTGTTAATAATTTTTTTATAAGTGGCGAGGGCTGAAATCTGATTCTCAAAATCAGATTTGATTCTTAGAATCGGATTTCAGCTTCGCCTCCAATTTTTTTTTAGATTTTTTTAATATTTTTTCTTTTTTTTCTTACATGTAACGGTTTTTTTTTTTTTTTTGTTTTGTTTTGTATATATATATATATATCTATTGTTTTTTTTAATTTAATTTTAATAATTTTTAAATTTTTGCGAGTTTGTTTTTCTTTTTGTTTCTAAATTATTTAAAATTGTTTTAATTTTTTTGGTTTTTATTTGTTTAATTTTCTATTTTTTTTTTATTTTTATTTCTTACTTTTTTTAATATTTTTTCTGTTTTCTAAGATTTTAATATTAATACTCTACCCTTTTTAATTAATTATTATTATTTTTTTTTAATTTGTTTTATTTTTTTAGGTCTTTTATTTTTAAATTTTTAAATTTAATTTTAATAATTTTTAATTTTTAGAAGTTTGTTTTTATTTTTGTTTTTAAATTATTTAAAATTGTTTTAATTTTTTTGGTTTTTATTTCTTTATTATTATTTTAATTTGATTTGTTTTTTATTTAATTTTTATTTAATTTATTTTAATAGTTTTTTAAAATTGTTGTATTTTTGTTTATTTATTTTTATAGTTTAAAAAAAAAAATCATTTTTTAATCTTTTATAAGATAATTATTTTTTTTTTTAACATTTTTTTATGTTTTTTTAAGAAAACATGTTTTTGTTATTATTTATTTCTTTGTATTTTTTATATATTTGAGTTATTTTGTCAATTTTTTTTAAATATATATTTTTATTTAATTTTTGTTATTTTTTTAAAAAAAATTGTTTTTGTTTTTTTCATTGTTTTTATTTTTTCTTTTATTTTTAAATTTATGTTTTCGTTATTCTTTTGAAGTTTTAATGTTTTTTAGAGTCATGATAAAAACATTTACATCGTTTTTTCAAAAAGTTGAAAAATTATAAATAAAAAAACATATGTTATTTCAACATCAACACATCAATACTTTTCCTTTTTAGGTTGTGTTTTGCACAAATTTTGTATAAAAATTTGATTTTCATTGCCAATTTTAAAACATGTTGAAAATTTACCTTAGAAAAAAAAGTGTTATTCCAACATCAACACATTTCATTTTCGAGTTGATTTTTAATGTTTTTGGGGGAGTTTTTTGCTAGAGTTCTTGTTTTGAGTTTATAGTTCTCGTTTCAAAGTTTACATTGTTGAACTTGACTTAATGGTTTCGGTGGGTCCTTGCCGAGCTACCAAGTAAAGCTTGAATAACTTAGAAAACTAAGAAATTGATTTACACAATGAACTTATCAATCACTACTCATATCATTAATTCAAAGAGAAAGATTACAAAAATTAATGGTTCAATCACATATTCAACATAACACTGTTGGGAATATGGATACTTATTTAACTCTCCAACTTCCTCTAACTCTGTCTTTGTGTCTGTGTCTAACTATGTCTAATTGGCTATCATCTACAAGCCTTCTCTTATAGAGAAATGGCATTACATCAAGGCTTAATAGAATAGTAACAAATCACTACAAAATATTACAGTTTAGCTCATTTTACATATTCGGCTTCATACTCATGACACATAGTGCATGAGGAGGAAGCATATCTCGATTTGTTGTAACAACATGATGTCTTTGACCAACAATTTCCTCGGCCTCGTCGAAGATAGTTCGCTCAACCACCAAACCTCGAAAGTAGGGTTTGGTACTGGAATAATACAGTCAATGCAGGTGGTACTGGAATAACACAGTCAATGTAGGTGGTACCAGAATAACACAGTCAATGTTGGTGGTGTCGGATTAACACAGGTGCTGGATCGTAGGTACCACATGAACATAGGTGCCAGATTATTGTTGTTGGTGTTGTATCACTGTGGTTGGTGCTAGATCAGCGCAGGTTGCGAACCGCTGCTCTTGGTGTTGGATGAGCACAGGTATATGAGTGAGCACAGGTAACTTTTTTCAGGTAGATGATCCTTTTGCACAAAATTAAGCTTAGAATAAGTGTCCCATCGACCGTGGTTATTATTTTTCCTTTATTAACTTTTATCACATGGAATTTTCACCAGGGTTATTATAGAACCCTCTCCTTTGGGGGAACACCATCCTTGGTGTTCAACAACACCTATAACCAACAAGGTTGCTGTAAGAAAAACATACTACCCATGGATATTTATAACTTAGCTCGTTGCAATATTTACAAGGATCATCCTGCTGAGAATAAAACCAAAATGAAAACATAACAAGTATAACATCAGAATGACATGATACCCATACCGCTTATTGGAGCTTTATAACATAGCTCATGGCAGTGTTTACATCCATATACATATACCAAACATAGCCAAAACTGTTGGCATTACGATACAAGTGTTGTCCTTGATGGCAACTCACACAGATGACAGATCATAGTGCAGTAGGTCAGTAGCAAAGAATTGATGATCAGACTACAACGAATGAAGAAAGAAAAGTATATATGGAGGTTCACTATATACCAAGTCGCGTATATACGCAGGTTCGCTATATACCAAGTAGTGTATACACGTAGGTTCACTATATACAAAGGCGCATATACATGCGGGATTGCTGATCAAAAGTCGCATATGCGTATGCACGGAAAAGCGCGTACATGTGGGAAAGCTTATTTTTGGGTCTGTGGTAATTAGACCTATGGTTTTGGACCTTGGTATTGCCTCTGAAGTTTTGAACCTAGGTATTGGGTCCCTAGTATTGGTTCTAAATGGTTTTGGACCATGGTATTGAGTAAGGCCTAAGATTATAAAAGGAGAAGAAGATCACTAGGTAAAGGAACAAAGAAAGTATTGAATATCTAATGAAAGATGAGATCCAGTATGTAGGTTATGGGTTAATGATGCTTTGCTTGATCTGAGCTAAGGAGGAATCTCACCGGTTGATGAAGAACAAGATCTAAGGATAGATTGGGATCAAATGGTTTGAAATGAATCATCTCTATATGGTTTAATTATGCTTATTCTAGATCTGTATACTAACGCATGTAATGTTCTGATCTGGGTATAACTTAAGTTTGAAATAGCTGCAACTCATGAATGAATATTTACAGATGTATACGCTGGTTGACTTTGATAAAAGCGCGTACATACGCAGGTTATATACATCTAAGTAGCGTATACCATATACACTATGATATTTGAAGTTACAGGTGGTTCTGGAAGTTGATGCAAAGTCTGAGTTCTGGTGACTGTTTACTGGTGTCAGTATTCAGATTGGTTGATTATGATTGATGGATGAGATCTATAATGGATTAGGATCATAATGATTTATCTTTATGTGATCTGATGGACTAGATCTGGTTGCTAACATATGTATTATCCTTGTATGTGTAATGATTTGGGTATGTCTGAAGTCAGGAAGTGCAGCGAAGTTATAAGTAGATAATTCATGACATATACGCTGGTTCGCTTTGGTGAAGTTGCGTATACATGCTGGTTCGGCTCTTCCAAGTAGCGTATGCACTCTGATGCATGATTTTTGAGGATACAGTTAGATCTAAATATTGTTGCAGAGTTCTGTGTTCTGCTCTGTGTTCTGGTGACTGCAGTTTGTTAACAGGGTTTCAGTGATTCAGTATTGGGTGATTCAGAGATTGATGATGCTAGTGTTGACTGACCATGTGCTTCAATGATATTGATGGGTCCAGTTTGAAAATTGGATGAAACATAGCCTTCATATTATGATGATGTGTTCCATGAGTATCCAGTCTGAAAATTTATGAAACATGGTACCTGGAGGAAGAAAGAGAAGGTTGTAGTCTTCTGTAGGTTGGCACATATGTACTAGTAAATCAGCTAGTACAAGAGCTAAGGAGGTGGTTGCTCCCTTCCAGTAGTAGCTAGAAAACGAGTGAAGGTTGGAGCATTCAGTAGGCTGACACCTATGTACTAGTAAAAAGATCGGCTAGTACAAGAGCTAAGGGGGTTGCAGCTCCCTTCCAGGAGAAGCTGGAGAACGAGAGAAGGTTGTAGCCTTCTACAAGTAGAAGCTTGTGTACTGGTATAAGATTGCACTAGTACAAAAATATTGTAAAAAGAAGTTTCTTATTAAAGAAAGATAGAGACGACTTGCAGCAGGTGGTTTTCACCCACATTGGGTTTGCACCTTACATCATGGTGTTCATGTGTGCTTCTTGTGTGCGATGATATATTGTGTTTACTGCTCCTGTTTACTGTTCATATGGTTAATAATGTTTTGATGCACTCATTAAGGATAAACTAACTGAATCATAAGTTTACTGGATATACGCTTGTTGCATTAAACATAGTTGCATATACACGCAGTTTGCCTTAACTAAAGTAGCGTATATGAATCTAAATATGGAAATGAAAAAGTTATATTGATTTGATAATACTGATTCACCCCCCCCCCCCCCTCTCAGTATTATTTACAACAATTGGTATCAGAGCAGGTCCTTTGGAAGAAGCTTGATCGCTTGAAGGAGATCCATAGAACAATGGGAAAGAAGCTTAAGAAGAAAGCGCCTAAGAAGAAGAAGACATATCAAAAGAACTATGACAGTGGGAGAATCGATTGGGGAATATGTGGAAGAAGCACTTCAGATTCAAAATCACTTCAGAATGTAGATGAACAAGCAAAAGAAATATCAGGTATGTTATCCTCTGGTGATACATTTCTTCATCCATTTGAAGATGATGAAAGTGATAGTGAAACAACTGAATTTTCTCTTATGGGTGAGAATGAAAGATATGAAATAGAGGTAGAATTTAAAAGGCTTACAGACAAAATTAGAGATCAACAAGATCTCTTGCACAAAAGGGAATATATCTCCAAAGAAGACGTTACCAAACTAAAAGCTCAACTAGAGGAAGGAAACAAGGTAAGGAAGCTATTCAAGGAAAAGGAAGATCAATGTTAAAAGTTGCAGGATGAAGTGACATCATTAAGAAATGAAGTAAATGAAAGGAGCACAACAATCAAGAAACTCAGAGAAAGATCCAGTTACTATGAAAGTCTTGAAGCTACGATCCTCTCGCTAAAATAAGATCTTGAAGAATCAGATAAGCAGAATAAATAATTACTCCAAGCTCTTGAAAAACAAGAAAACGAAGTTCTTGAATTAAGACACCAGTTGGAAAAAGGAAGAAAAGCTGAAGAAAACATGAAGAAGCAGTATCATGAAAAGGAAGAGCAACTTCAAGTTGAGGTAAATATTCTAAAAGATAACTTAGAAGAAAAGGATGAGCTCTTACGATTTCAAGATAGTACTAAGATCTTGGATGATATTCTTAGTAGTCAAAAGTCTCCTACTATCAAAACTGGTCTTGGTTTTCATGAATCTGTTGAAGGTGAATCTAGTTCACAAAATAAGACAAGGAACTCTAATGCTCAATATGAAATAATCAACAAGGAGATGACAAGTCAACAACCAAGGAAAGAAATTATTCAAAGAAAATATTTTACTCCTCCGATGAATAATGTTGAATGTTATGTATGTCATAATCTTGGACATGTTGCAGCTAGATGCAGAAGTAAAATGGTTCAAGACCATCACACAGAAAGATCATCACGTTCTAGGTACTTTAAGGGATATTGTTTTTCTTGCAATATGTTTGGTCACAAAGCTGTTGATTGCTACAGAAGGAATACGAAACATGTAAGATTTTATGCATGTAACAAGTTTGGAAATATAGCAAAGGAATGCAGGAACAAAGTATGGGCACCATACCAAAAGGAGAAAACATCATCACACTTGAAGATATGGAAGAATAAGGAAGTATTGTCAGAAAGATGTGGCACATCACAATGTACAGACATAACAGACTCAGAGGAAGCTGAAAGTGTAAAACTTCAGTGTTCTCAATCTCATACGCAATTTTCATAAATAGAAGTTGCGTATATATACGAGTTAGACAGTGCATAGTCGCATATATGTCAGTTTGAGAAAAGCAGTGGGACAGGCTCAGGAAAAGGGTTTGATATGATTTAGTCCATTACTTGCTCTGTTTGATAATGGTTACAATCTACTGATGATGTGTGGAAATGTCTTGATACTTGTAAGATGTTTAGAAGTGTTTTGATCCTAACTTGTTGATGATGATGCCTTGATACTTCTTGCTGATATATGCATGACCAGATCTGACAGTAAAACAAGATGGCACAGGTTCAGGGGGAGCATATACTTTTAATAATGCATTGTTGGCATTATGGTTAGTAGTCCTTGGTGATGATGCTTATATGGCTAAATGATACATATTGCTATGATATGGTTACGAGATTTCCATGATAAAAGCTCATATGGTTCTTGGGGTTACATAGTTGGTGTTCATATTAGATTTGTGGTTGATTCTCTGATGATGCATATATGGTTCTTACATGGTGATCTTCATAAGGATAAGGAGAAGTACAAAGCTTGAATACACAATTTCATTACTTGATGATGAGTCACTCATATGCTGCTGTCGACATATAACACAATTATGATGCAGGATTCCTATAGTTCTTTGCATTCACATGGATGAGGATTGTTGTTGTTGATGATATCAAGAAGTCTTGACAAAAGATCTTGAGCTCAAGATACATAGTGCTACATACAGTATGCCGGATACATGGATGATTACTCAAAGTTGCATTGTTGGAGACATGATGATGATGAGTTCTTATCTATATGATGATAGGTTGATATGTTGATTGATGCAGTTGAGGGATGTTCCCGAGTAATGATACATGGTGTTGAAAATAATATTGAGAGGGGGGGGTGAATCTGTATTATTAATTTCTTTTCAATAAACCATCCAAATTTATGCTTTAAAGTATTCTTCTGATATTGATAATTAACTTGTATGTCAGATCCATATAATAATGAATCAAGAACAGTAAAAACAGATAGTCACACAAAGGAACACCAGATATAAGGTGGAAACCCAATGTGGGTGAAAACCACCTGCTGTAATATGTCTCTATCTTCTTTCAAATAGAATTTCTTTGACAATGAGTTTGTACTGGTGCAGTCTTTTACCAGTACGTAGGCTGCAACCTGCAGAGAGCTACAACCCTCTCTCATTTTCCAGTCTCTCCTGGAAGGGAGCTACAACCCCCTACTTCGTTCAAGGATTAATTTTCATACTGGATCCAAGAAGATCCAATGGTCATCAAGTATAAACAATTCTTCAGAGTTACCCCAGCATCAGATCAATACATATTTTTTTTATACAGCAGAACACCCAAGCGCCAACCCAAGCACTAGATCAAATATAAATAAATATTTGATCTGGCCACCCAATAAGACAGAGGATCTACATATAACAGAGCACCCGGAGGTTAGACACAAAACAAACCCAATATCCGGACCCAGAGACCTTTAGCGAATCAGCAGAAGACGCTATATCAGAGTTAAGGAATGACTGCTACTTCCCTACGGTTGGCTGCTCTCAACTGAACTGCAATACCCTCGAAGCGATGCGGATCTGCCGTCCTGTGTGCATTCTTCTTGAATTCGGTTCAATAGATTACTCCTTGACAGATAATAAGAATGCCGATCTATTCTCCCTTAAGATCTTCAATTCATCGATACTTTGCCACCGAATCCCCTTTCTCTTTATATAATCACGCATTTGATAAAACCATGAATCGAAACCATAGGATCTGAAAACCTGAGGCACAACTGATTTTGACCGATCTTCTTAAGAATAGGCTTAAGCGGGAAAACGATGAAAATGGTCCAAACAACAAAAGGCGGACTTTTAACTTAATGCATCCAAACTAATAATATATCGGGTCCAATCCTTATTGCTATTGGTGCCTGCCCATCTCATGGTTTATTCCTGACATCCGATCCAATGGATCGGATGCGACATGCCCCATTAACCAGCCTTTATTTATATATCGGGTCCGCTCCTCTCATCGCTATCGGCGATTTGAAGTGGGAGGCTATTATAAGTTGGGCGAACACCGCGGATGCGATTTAATATGAAATGCTTTTAATTCCTTCATCGGTTCTGACCCCTCTTTTCACAATCGGAGGATTGGGGTGGGCGACCCTTTGTGGACGCGATATTTTTATAAACCATGTTTTGATGCCTTCATCGGGTCCGCTCGCAATCGGAGGTTTCCACGAAGTCCGACGCGCATATATGCCGAACTGCGGATGCGATATTATTATATATTGCCTTTAATGCTCCCATCGGGTCCACTACCTCTTTATCGCAATCGGCATTCAGGGCTTTTAAGCATCGGACACGATATTATTATACGTCAAGTTTAATTCCACCATCGGGTCCGCTGAGTTATCGCAATCGGAGGATTTGAGGTGGGCGACCCTTTATGTATTGCGATACTGTGGATGCGATCTTGTTATAAACCATGATTGATGCCTTCATCGGGTCCGCTCCCAATTGGAGGTTTCAACGAAGTCACTTAGCCGAACCCCTGACGCGCATGGATGCGATATTAATATAAACCAATTTTTAATGCCACCATCGGGTCTGTTGCGATATGCCATCGGGTCCATATGTGCCGAAACATATCTAACTTGTGTTGTTTCCGCCAAAAAGGAAAAAGGCCTTTGATTATTGTAAACGCATATATATATGGGTTTTACGCACCCAACCAACTCCCGATAATATAAATGCATGCATATATGGGTTTTAGTCACCCAAATACCTCCGATAACATTAATACATGTGTATTTGGCCTTTCTTCTCTAATACATGTGTATATGGCCTTTCTTCTCTCCTCTCGGCTCTTCTTGTCCCCATCATGGTGTATATAAGAGAAATGACCATCTAAGAGAGGGTTGCCATCAAGTTCAACATATGTTCATAATGCCATAATTCCAACAATCTCCCCCTTTGGACTTGATGGCAACAACACCATCCAAAAAGCACTCTCCCCCTTTGACATCAAGGGCAAAGGGTGGATATTTGCTTCTCCTAACTATTTCTCCCCCTGAGAGCTTGCTCCTCCTGATTTCGCCCATCGGACTTTAGGACAGAAAGTCGAGCTATTCTGGCTATATATAAAATAGGAACTGCACTATACTGCCTACATATAATATAATTCAGCATCTTTATTGCCATGGATAGATACAGTTCATTTACCCAACATGTTCCTCCTTCTGTAATACTATAATGCCAACAATGAATTATGCTCCCCCTGAACCTTGTACGCGT
This sequence comes from Pinus tabuliformis, assembly GCA_031772625.1. Lineage (NCBI taxonomy): Eukaryota > Viridiplantae > Streptophyta > Pinopsida > Pinales > Pinaceae > Pinus > Pinus tabuliformis. The sequence continues at coordinate 68,921,929 of CM062818.1, forward strand.
ATACCCCATCAGAATCTCGCGTACAAGCACCAATCTGAGAATTAACAACAGGATGATGCGTCGACAACCCCCAGCTTCTGCCAAAGGTATTCAAAAGTCTCCCTGGGCAATGGTTTGGTAAATATATCAGCCACTTGTTCCTTAGAAGAAATGTATTCCAACTTGACCTTTTGTTCAAGCACTTGTTCTCTGAGAAAATGATACTTGATCGGTATGTGCTTGGTTTTTGAATGCATGACTGGGCTCTTTGAAATGCTGATTGCACTTGTATTATCACATAAGATGGGGATAGGTGGAGTACAAGTGATTTGGAAATCCTGTAAAGTCTGTATCATCCAAAGAAGTTGGGTGCAACAAGATGCAGCAGCCACATATTCTGCTTTAGCTGTAGATAAAGAAATCGAACTTTGTTTCTTGCTGAACCAAGATACTAATCTGGAACCCATAAAGAAAGCACCACCACTTGTGCTTTTCCTGTCATCCACACTTCCAGCCCAATCTGCATCTATGTAAGCATGAAGTGTGAGATCTGTATCTCTAGGATACCATAAGCCAAAGTTTTGAGTTCCTTGAAGATATTTGAAGATTCTCTTTACTGCCTAAAGATGAGTTTCCTTTGGATTTGCCTGAAATCTTCCAACTATTCCAACTGCATGCATGATGTCTGGTCGGGTACCTGTTAAATAAAGTAGACTTCCAATCATAGATCTGTATGTTGGTTGATGAGCTGCAGCCGATTCATCATTCGCACTAAGACTGCATCCTGTAACCATGGGAGTACATACTGGTTTTGAATCTTCCATGCCATACTTCTTCAAAATCTGCTTGAGGTACTCGGTTTGAGACAAGAAGATACCGTCTTTATTTTGTTCGATTTGCAATCCAAGAAAGTATGTTAGTTCACCTAGCAGGGACATTTCGAATTCTTTCTGCATTACCGAGGCAAATTTTTGACTCATAGTTTCTTCATTGCTGCCAAAAATAATATCATCTACATACACAACAAGTATTAGCAACTTGTCATTTTCAATTTTTATATAAAGATTGCTATCTGCTGATCCTTTTGAAAAACCTTGTTGATGAAGATATTTGTCCAAACGGTAGTACCAAGCCCTTGGAGCTTGTTTAAGACCATAGAGAGCCTTTTTCAGTCTACATACAAGGTTTGGATCATTCCCAAGAATGAACCCATCTGGCTGCTCAATGTATACTTCTTCTTCTAAATCTCCATTCAGAAAAGCTGATTTCACATCCATTTGAAATACTTTGAATTTTTGAAAGCTTGAAAGAGCAAGGAACATTCGGATAGCTTCAAGTCTAGCAACAGGAGAAAAAGTTTCTTCAAAGTCTATTCCTTCTTGCTGAGCATATCCCTTACAAACCAGTCTTGCCTTGTTTCTAACTACTTCCCCATTTTCATTCAACTTATTTTTGAAGATCCATTTTGTCCCTATGACATTCTTATCTTTTGGTCTAGGAACTAGTTCCCAAGTGTTGTTCTTTTCGATCTGCTCAAGTTCTTCATCCATAGCCTTGACCCAACATTCATCTCTGCATGCTTCTTTTACATTTTGTGGCTCAGTGGAGGAGATCAATGCCAAGTAGCTTGAGGCTTCTGCTATTGTTCTTCTTGTTTGTACACCTGCCTCTTTCTGCCCCAAAATCTGAGATTCTGGATGATTCTTTTGAACATGCCTGGATGGAGTCTTTTCTTCTATCCTTATCTGTTCCTCTGGAGCCTCTTGAGCTTCTTCTTCTTCATTATCAGTCTGATTTGAAGGGTAGTCTTCAATATCTTCATGATTTACTTGCCTAGGAATGTATCCTTTTTCATCAACCACTACATCAATGCTGTCAACAATTCTTCCAAGTCTTTTATTTTAACACTTATATTCTTTGCTATAAGGAGAATAACCAAGGAGAATGCCTTCATCTTCTCTAGGCTCAAGTTTTCCAAGCTGTTCATCAGTATTCTTAATATAGCATTTGCTTCCAAAATTTTTAAAATGCTTTACCGAAGGAGTCTTACCATACCAGAGCTCATGAGGAGTTTGAGTGCTGTTTACTCGGACATTTGTTTTGTTGAGAATAACAACCGCGGCATATGCAGCTTCACCCCAGAAGGTTGCAGGAGTTCCAGATTCATCAAGCATGGCACGGGCCATTTGTTGGACTGTTCTGTTCATCCTTTCCACCACTCCATTTTGCTGAGGAGTCCTTGCTGTAGAGAATTCCCTTTTTATTCCATGCTCTTCACAGAAATCGAAAAATTCATTTGAGGTAAATTCCCCACCTCTGTCAGACCTGAGACACTTAATTTTGTGATCTGATTCATTTTCGACCAAGGCTTTGAAGGATTTGAATTTTTCAAATGCTTCGTCTTTGTTTTTCATAAGTCCTAACCAAGAAAACCTGGAGAAGTCATCAATGAATAATATAAGGTATTCCTCTCCTCGAGGTGTCCTTGTCCTAAATGGACCACATACATCTGTATGAATAAGTTCGAGAGGTTTTCTAGCTAATCCTTCCTTCTCAGGGAAGTTAGTCCTGGTTTGTTTACCAAACTGACATGATTTTCATATTGTGTTCTCTGGAATTTTGATATCTGGAAGATCACGAACTGCCTGATACTTGCATGCTTTCCTTATTTGTGAAAAACTTAGATGCCCCAACCTACGGTGCCATAACCAGTGCTCATCATCCTTGCTCATATAGCATTGTTGTTGTCCTTCTTCAAATATGTATAGATTGTTTGGAGTTCTTTTGCCTTTGATCACTGTTTCATCTGTATCAAGATCACGAACACGACATCCATTTGATCTAAATATTACCTCGGTTCCTTGATCGCACATCTGACTAACACTTAGAAGATTATGTTTTAATCCATCAACGTACAAAACATTTCCTGCTTTGACCTTTTCTTTCAATTGAGCAATACCTTTTCCTTTTATGGCAGCAGGAGTATCATTCCCAAATGAAACTTTCTTTCCTTTTTCTAAAGCAGTGTATGATTCAAGTTTTTCTTTATCACCTGTCATATGCTTCGAACATCCGCTGTCGATGTACCATTGATTTTCATGTCCTTCTGCATAAAATGCTATCCCACATCTTTCTGGTCGAGGTTCCTTTATTCTCCATGTTCTGGTGCTTGAATCTTGTTCCTTTGTTTGCTGAAACCTACTCCTGCATTCAGAGTCTTCATGACCAAAGTTATTACAGATAGAGCATTCAATTTCATTTTCAGGAGCCGAGAAGTTGTTATAGGTCCTTTTTGTAATCCCAGTCATACTTCTTTGCTTTTGAGCTTCTCTAGTCATGATTGTTTTGTAGGCAACACATTGAGCTGCTTTGTGACCGAAGTTATGGCAAGAGAAACATTGGCCATTGAAGAAACTTCTGCGATTATCAAATTTACCAGTCATATGATTGTGATTTCTATTTTCATCCATTCTTGAGGTAAATTGAGAGGATCTTGGCTGATTGTAGCTTTTTTTCGCCCTTAAGGTGAATTGTCCCTGATTTGTCTGGTAGTCTTTGTTTATTCTTGATGAAATTTGTCCCTGTTTTACCTGGTGATCTCCGTTTGGATTTTGCTCATATCTTCTTGCTGCATCGAGATAACTCTTCGAGGTGGATGCTTGAGATGTTTCTCCATTATACCCCAGACCTGTCTTAATTAGAGGAGAGCGTTGTACATTGATGATCTCATCCAGAGTTTCGGATCCTTTAACAAATTTAAGATTGAGAACCTTTGTTTTCTCAATTTCTTTTCGAAGCCCAACAATTTCACATTCTAACTTTTCAAGAGATTGTTCCTTTTCATCAAGTTGGATTTGCAGAGTCTCAATGATCACATTCTTTTCTTCTAGGCATGTCTTGAGTCTAGACATCTTCTCATAATAGCTATCTATATCTAGAGCATCCATGTAATCATCATCTTCAAAAGCCATTAAAAGTTTATAGGGATTACCTCGTTCATCTTCATCGCTATTTGATAGACCATCACTGTCTTCATGGGTGTAATAGCTCTTCTTATTTGCATTCTGGTTCTTGTTCCATCTAACAGGTTCCTTTCCCTTGTCAATCTTATCCTTATGAGGACATTTGGCAGCATAGTGACCTACTCTTCCACAAGCAAAACATTTGAAGGGTAACTTACCTCTGAATCTTCCAGTACCTCGTTGAAGATTTCTGACAAAATTTGATTCTTCTTCTTCTTCTTCTGACACATGACTTGATTCAAGGTACTCTCCTTTACCTGAAGCCTTGAATGCAGCTTCTCTTCTATCTGAAGGACCTCCTTTTCTCATTTCATAAGCAGTTAGAATTCCATGCAGCTGTGACATGGTGAGAGTTCGTAGATTCTCCTTTTCTTCTATGGCGGACACTTTAGATTCAAACTTGGTGGACAAGGATCTTAGAACTTTTTCAACCACAATAGCCTCTTTTATTTCTTCACCCAAGTTTTTCATGCAGTTAACAATCTCATCTACCCTAAGGAAATAGTTAGCCACACTTTCATCATTATACATTCTGAGATTCTCATACTGAATCCTGAGGGTTTGAAGTTTAGCACGCTTTACCTGTTCATCTCCTTCGTAGCTCAAGACAATCTTGTCCCATATTTCTTTTGCGGATTTATATTGCATAACCTTTACAAATTCTGATTGAGATAAGCATCCCAACAGAGTATTGACTGCTTTAGCATTTGTTTCATATTTCCTTTTCTCGGCCGGATCTGTAGGAGTAGCTGAAGGAAAAGTGTAGCCTGTCTCTATGATATCCCAAACTTCCGTACCAAGAGATTGAAGATAGGCAGTAACTCTTACCTTCCAATAATTGAAGTTTGTCCCATCAAAAATCGGTGGCCTGATTGATGCTTCCCTCTCGTAGTTGCTCATAATGAACGATCTTCCTTCAAGCGATCAAGCTTCTCTGAAGGACCTGCTCTGATACCAATTGTTGGAAATAATACTGAGAGGGGGGATGAATCAGTATTATTAATTTCTTTTCAATAAACCATCCAAATTTATGCTTTAAAGTATTCTTCTGATATTGATAATTAACTTGTATATCAGATCCATATAATAATGAATCAAGAACAGTAAAAACAGATAGTCACACAAAGGAACACCAGATATAAGGTGGAAACCCAATGTGGGTGAAAACCACCTACTGTAATATGTCTCTATCTTCTTTCAAATAGAATTTCTTTTACAATGAGTTTGTACTGGTGCAGTCTTTTACCAGTACGCAGGCTGCAACCTGCAGAGAGCTACAACCCTCTCTCGTTTTCCAATCTCTCCTGGAAGGGAGCTACAACCCCCTACTTCGTTCAAGGATTAATTTTCAGACTGGATCCAAGAAGATCCAATGGTCATCAAGTATAAACAATTCTTCAGAGTTACCCCAACATCAGATCAATACATATTTTTTTTATACAGCAGAACACCCAAGCGCCAACCCAAGCACTAGATCAAATATAAATAAATATTCGATCTGGCCACCCAATAAGATAGAGGATCTACATATAACAGAGCACCCGGAGGCTAGACACAAAACAAACCCAATATCCGGACCCAGAGACCTTTAGCGAATCAACAGAAGACGCTATATCAGAGTTAAGGAATGACTGCTACTTCCCTGCAGTTAGCTGCTCTCAACTGAACTGCAATACCCCCGAAGCGATGCGGATCTGCCGTCCTGCGCGCATTCTTCTTGAATTCGATTCAGTAGATTGCTCCTTGACAGATCATAAGAATGCCGATCTATTCTCCCTTAAGATCCTCAATTCATCGATGCTTTGCCACCGGATCCCCTTTCTCTTTATATAATCACGCATTTGATAAAACCATGAATCGAACCATAGGATCCGAAAACCTGAGGCGCAACTGATTTTGACTGATCTTCTTAAGAATAGGCTTAAGCGGGAAAACGATGAAAATGGTCCAAACAACAAAAGGCAGACTTTTAACTTAATGCATCCAAACTAATAATATATCGGGTCCAATCCTTATTGCTATCGGCGCCTGCCCATCTCATGGTTTATTCTTGACGTTCGATCCGATGGATCGGATGCGACATGCCCCATTAACCAACCTTTATTTATATATCGGGTTCCACTCCTCTCATCGCTATCGGCGATTTGAAGTGGGAGGCTATTATAAGTTGGGCGAACACCGCGGATGCGATTTAATATGAAATGCTTTTAATTCCTTCATCGGGTCTGACCCCTCTTTTCGCAATTGGAGGATTGGGGTGGGTGACCCTTTGTGGACGCGATATTTTTATAAACCATGTTTTGATGCCTTCATCGGGTCCCCTTGCAATCGGAGGTTTCCACGAAGTCCGACGCGCATATATGTCGAACTGCGGATGCGATATTATTATATATTGCCTTTAATGCTCCCATCGGGTCCACTACCTCTTTATCGCAATCGGCATTCAGGGCTTTTAAGCATCGGACGCGATATTATTATACGTCAAGTTTAATTCCACCATCGGGTCCGCTGAGTTATCGCAATCGGAGGATTTGAGGTGGGCGACCCTTTATGTATTGTGATACTGCGGATGCGATCTTGTTATAAACCATGATTGATGCCTTCATCGGGTCCGCTCCCAATCAGAGGTTTCAACGAAGTCACTTATCCGGACCCCTGACGCGCATGGATGCGATATTAATATAAACCAATTTTTAATGCCACCATCGGGTCCGTTGCGATATGCCATCGGGTCCATATGTGCCAAAACATATCTAACTTGTGTTGTTTCCGCCAAAAAGGAAAAAGGCCTTTGATTATTGTAAAAGCATATATATATGGGTTTTACGCACCCAACCAACTCTCGATAATATAAATGCATGCATATATGGGTTTTAGTCACCCAAATACCTCCGATAACATTAATACATGTGTATATGGCCTTTCTTCTCTCCTCTTGGCTCTTCTTGTCCCCATCATGGTGTATATAAGAGAAATGACCGTCTAAGAGAGGGTTGCCATCAAGTTCAACATATGTTCATAATGCCATAATGCCAACACATGGATGGTATATAAGATCATACAGATCTTGATGATGATGAGATGACTATGGTGTTTTTCACAGATAATATAATGTGAATGATTTTGTTGTCATATGCAGAATTCATTCATGGAAGGCTATGATAATGTTCAAGAGGATGAGTTGATATCTATATGCAGACATACCTTGATTATAGGTTGATGACTTCTACACTAATGGACATATACAGGTTGCTAATCTGGATGTTGTTGACAGATCATACATTGTGTATGATAGTTGTTGATGACTATCATGGTCTTATTTAGATGTTTGGTCTCTGTTATAAATGTCATGTAAAGGTCATATCAAGACTCTTGATGTAATAGTCTGTCTCTATCTATTGTAGTCATTTGATGAATCCCTTTTGGTCATATGTTGTAATTTGTACCCCCAGTATGCATGGGAAGGATGATGTAATATTTCAGTCATGTATAAATAATTGGTATCTGATATATCCCCACTCGGTTGGGAGATGGATGTATGTATGAGTCTTTGGTGATAGGAGGGTCATTTATGATAGGGTCATGTTCTTCTTGTAGAACATCTTTTTGCAGACCTTGCTTACAGTCAGGGGGAGCATGAACAACACACTTCAACAGAGCAGAGATTTCAACATGTACTCAGAGGGAGCATGGATAGATTGGTACAACTTGGCATATACAAAGGGGGAGCTCAATCAGAGATTTCAGCAGGTACTCAGGGGGAGTATGGACAACAGAATGTATATCAAGGAAGAGAATATCTTGGTCCGCCCTTTGCCCTTGATGTCAAAGGGGGAGAGTGACTTGGTATGGTTGTTGCCATCAAGTCCAAAGGGGGAGATTGTTGGCATTATGATGCATGTGTTGTACTTGATGGCAACCCACTTGTAGAAGAACAACTCCCTTATATATAACTAGATGAATATACAGAAGAGATATCAGATGTGACAGAATACATGGGATGTAGGACAGCTTAAAGGAATCAGTTCATATGTAATGAACAATGACAACTCGTTAAGATGACAGTTCTTAGTATGGTAAGTTAGCTTTGTCATCAAGTCCAAAGGGGGAGATTGTTGGCATTATGATACAAGTGTTTTCCTTGATGGCAACTCACACAGATGACAGATCATAGTGCAACAGGTCAGTAGCAAAGAATTGGTGATCAGACTACAAAGAATGAAGAAAGAAAAGTATATACGCAAGTTCACTATATACCAAGTCGCGTATATACGCAGGTTCGCTATATACCAAGTAGTGTATACACGCAGGTTATACACACAGGTTCACTATATACAAAGGCGCGTATACATGCGGGATTGCTAATCAAAAGTCGCATATGCGTATGCACGCACTTTCATGCACGGAAAAGCGCGTACATGTGGGAAAGCTTATTTTTGGGTCCTTGGTAATTAGACCTATGGTTTTGGACCTTGGTATTGTGTCCGAAGTGTTGAACCTAGGTATTGGGTCGCTAGTATTGGTTCTAAATGGTTTTGGACCATGGTATTGAGTAAGGCCTAAGACTATAAAAGGAGAAGAAGATCATTAGGCAAAGGAACAGAGAAATTCTTGAATATTTGATGAAGGATGAGATCCAGTATGCAGGTTATGGGTTAATGATGCTTTGCTTGATCGGAGCTAAGGAGGAACCTCATCAATTGATGAAGAACAAGATCTAAGGATAGATCGGGATCAAATGGTTTGAAATGAATCATCTCTATATGGTTTGATTATGCTTATTCTAGATTTGTATACTGACGCATGTAATGTAATGTTTTTATCTGGGTATAGCTTAAGTTTGCAATAGCTGCAACTCATGAATGAATATTTACAGATGTATACGTTGGTTGACTTTGATAAAAGCGCGTACATACATAGGTTATATACATCTAAGTAGCGTATACCATATACATTATGATATTTGAAGTTACAGGTGGTTCTGGAAGTTGATGCAAAGTCTGAGTTCTGGTGACTGTTTACTGGGTCAGTGTTCAGATTGGTTGATTATGATTGATGGATGAGATCTATAATGGATTAGGATCATAATGATTTATCTTTATGTAATCTGATGGACTAGATCTGGTTGCTAACATATGTATTATCCTTGTATATGTAATGATCTGGTTATGTCTGAAGTCAGGAACTGCAGTGAAGTTATAAGAAGTAATTGATGACATATACGCTGGTTCGCTTTGGTGAAGTTGCGTATACACGTTGGTTTAGCTCTTCCAAGTAGCGTATGCACTCTGATGCATGATTTTTGAGGATACAGTTAGATCTGAATATTGTTGCAGAGTTCTGTGTTCTTCTCTATGTTCTGTTGACTGCAGTTTGTTGACAGGGTTTCAGTGATTCAGTATTGGGTGATTCAGAGATTGATGATGCTAGTGTTGACTGATCGTGTGCTTCAATGATATTGATGGGTCCAGTATGAAAATTGGATGAAACGTGGCCTTCAGATTATGATGATGTGTTCCATGAGTAACCAGTCTGAAAATTTATGAAACGTGGTACCTGGAGGAAGAAAGAGAAGGTTGTAGACTTTTGTAGTTCGGCACCTACGTACTAGTACATCAGCTAGTACAAGAGCTAAGGGGGTGGTTGCTCCCTTCCAGTAGCAACTGGAAAATGAGTGAAGGTTGGAGCATTCAGTAGGCTGATACCTACGTACTAGTAAAAGGATCGACTAGTACAAGAGCTAAGGGGGTTGCAGCTCCCTTCGAGGAGAAGCTGGAGAATGAGAGAAGGTTGTAGCCTTCTACAGGTAGAAGCCTGTGTACTGGTATAAGATTGCACCAGTACAGAAATATTGTAAAAAGAAGTTTCTTATTAAAGAAAGATAGAGAGGACTTGCAGCAGGTGGTTTTCACCCACATTGGGTTTCCACCTTACATCATGGTGTTCAGTGTGCTTCTTGTGTGTGATGATTTGTTTTGTTTACTGCTCCTATTTATTGTTCATATGGTTAATAATGTTCTGATGCACTCATTAAGGATCAACTAACTGAATCATAAGTTTACTGGATATACGCTTGTTGCATTAAACACAGTTGCGTATACACGCAGTTTGCCTTAACTAAAGTAGCGTATATGAATCTAAATATGGAAATGAAAAAGTTATATTGATTTGATAATACTGATTCACCCCCCCCCCCCCACAGTATTATTTCCAACACTCTCAACCAATGAATAAGGAAGGATACATAGCCCATATCTGATCCAATTCAAAATCAGAAAGTAAAAAGAAGTTCACGATTAAGATTACAAGATTACTAAATGGGAATCGAGTTAGAAACCACTACTAAATTTTATGCATTAGCAAACATGACAAAATCATAACATATAGTTAGTACATTCTACAAAGCTAAAAGTGAGAAATATAACATGTATCACATATTAGAGTTGAAGTAAACACGTTATATTGAACAATTGGAATACATAATTGATTCCTTGAATCCACAGGAAATTAGAGAGACAACAAAAGACTATGTTGCAGAGATATCAGAGAACTCTAGAGCCAATATAAAGGGATAAAATAATAAAACCATGAGACCACCATTATAGAAAATATGAGAAAATCACAAGTTTGCATCGTAGTCTGGATTAACAAGTTCATGGTTGACAAAGACCCAATTGTTTGCCTTCTTCTTGAGTTTCTACTTCTTCGTCTTGTCTCCCCCTTCATTGTTTTGTGGTGCAGAGATATTCTCAAGAATGGAAATTCTTCTAGATATGAGTTGGTGGAGTAATATGAAGGATGCTTGTTAATGGAGTCTATAATATCAACTAAGGGAGCATCCACTCCACCTTTGTGGGATCTATCAGGCTCCTATGAGAGATGAATTGACAACACTTGTCGCTTACAAGTCTTGAAATCTATGTGTTAAACCCCATGTCTCTTAGATTCAGTGGCTTAAACCCTTTTTGTTAGGTCCCTATGCTACTAGTGTAAACCCTTATTGTTATTAATGCAACCTCCTTATTGTATTATTATTCCCATATAGTCTCCATCTTGTTATTATTATGCCCCATAGAAGCCCACTATTCTTAGTGTTGTGCCCCTACAATATTATTGTTATGTATGCTCCGATTATATTGTCCCCTTAGACTCTTATATATAGAAAGGAGGTCTTGTCATTTGTATCCTCCAGAATTGTTCATTTGGTAATGTAAATGAGGTTTCCCCCTCAAAGAGGCCAATTTTTAAGTCGTTGATCTATCTTTTCTATCTTTTTGTGAGTTGGTTTCATAACATTTGTATGAGAGCTTTGGATTCTAGGGTTTCACTTCTCAAAACAAGTCATCATGCAATTGTAAATATAACGTTTTCTCCATGAAGTTTCAGAAGCTAAAAAAAACCCATTTGATATGAAATCGTTCTGAACCTCAGATCTGCATTTCAGATCTTGTCTCATTATATTTTCGGAGATATGATCTAAAGAAGTTAGGGTTTTTTCAAGCTCTAGAATTCCATCGTGAACAGGTCATTGTGGAATTTGTGCTATAATTGTTTTTTCTATGAAGGTTGAGACTATGAAATTAAAACCCATTTGAGCTGAAATATTAATGAAGCTCGGGCCCAAAGTTCAGATCTTGTTTTTCTATATTTTCAGATATATGGTCCAAGACATTTAGGGTTTTTACAGGCTCCCGAATTACATCCCAAACATGTGACCTAAGGAAAATCGTCATAACGTTTTCACTGAGCATCATATTGCAATTTCGTAAAACGTTATAGAAATAGGACGGCCTTTGGTTTTCTATGTGCCGGTTTCAGGTCCTAAGGTCGAAACAATGACACGAGGCACTTCGTACAAATTTGCTCTACTCAACTAGTCTATAACAAGGTCATCGTGGGAGATTTAGCATAACTCTTCCTTGGAGAATTCAATATTGATCAGACTTGCAGGGTTGGAAAGATGACTCAGAGGGATACCATAGGATGAAATTTCAGACCTTAGAGATTCAAAATTACAAAGATACAACATATTAAATATCGAGCTCCTACAAAGTGAAAAAAGGTGTGTAGTTTGTATTTTTAAGTTTTTCATAAGTTTGGTTGAAAAATTAGTTTGAAGGAATTCAAAGGGCGTGGAAGCGAAGATGGATGGTATAAAAGAAAAACTTAAAGGCAACATGGAAAATTTGAAGGCAGATTTTACAAAGTTGCTACAAGAAATTCTTACTAATGGCGAAAGGGTAGTAAAGGAAACTCATTATGAGAACAAACGAAATGTTAATAATGATTTCATGGACTCTAACGTTGGATTGAAGACCCACCATGTTCCAAATATCGATATGAGGAAGTTTGATGGAAAGGATCACATAACATGGATACCATAGATGGAGCAATATTTCGATCTCCATAATGTGCAAAACACACAAACGATACGCATTACAACTGTATATTTGGAATCAAATTAGTTTGTATGGTATCAATGGCTTTGTTCATGTAAATAATTTGTCACTTGCCCAATTTTTACAGAAGAAATGATAGCACATTATGGGGATACAAAAAGCAAGACATTTTTTAGCCAATTGATAAATCTCAAACAATAGGGTTCAATGATGGAGCACATTGAGGACTTCCAAAAATTGAATATAAGGGTAAAAGATATTCCAGAGGAGCATAGGATTGATTTGTTCATAGGGAATTTAAAGGATAACATCCAACATGAGGTTCATCTTTGGGAACCTGATTCATTGGAGAAGGCATTCAGGTTGGAAAGAAAAATGGAAAGCAAAATTATGGCAACAAGAGAGCCTACCACTCACAACTATAAAGATGGAAGTGTTGTTTCTCCTAGCCTTTCACCACCTGCAAGGTTGACACCATGACAATTTGAAGAAAAAAGAGCAAAAGTGCTTTGTTACAATTGTGATAAAAAATACACTAAAGGTCATAAGTGTGTTGAGAATAAATTAATTTACATAGATGGGGAAGAGGAGCAAGAAAAGGAAGAAATGTAAAAACAAGAGGATATACACCAGGAACCAATCCCAAAGAAAGAAGAAATGAATCTGACCATATATTATAATGCATTGATAGGAATTACCACTCCTTAAACTCTCAAGATAGAAGCACATATCAAGAAGAAAAAGGTAATAGTGTTGATTGATTTAGGTAGTACCCATAATTTTATTCATTGTAAGATAGCCAAGGAATTGAATTGTTTCCTATATCTAGCACCAGAGTGTCAAGTAATGATTGCAAATGAAGGAACCATAAATTGCTCTAGAAAGTGCCATAATATCAAGCTGTCCATGGGAGAATATGTCTTGAATAGTCCAATGCTTTCCATTCCAATGGGTGGTGCTGATATTGTATTAGGATTCCAATGGCTACAATCTTTGGGTGTGATAGCTTTTAATTTTCAAGAATGTTTCTTGAACTTTTTTTGGGAAGGAAAGGAAGTTGAATTAAGAGGTATCAAAGGGAAACTGGGAAAGATAATAAACTCTAATAGCATGATAAAGCTTCTAAAGAAATAGCAGCGGGGCGTAATTGCACAATTATGATCACTAGAGGTTCCCACATCGACATCATCTATTTCTATAGATCTCCAAAACGTTTTGGACAATCATTCCAAGGTATTTGACACTCCCAATGGTATCCCACCTATTCGTGATCATGATCATGTTATTCATTTGATTCCTAGAAGTGTTCCCCCAAAAATCACGCCTTACAGATATCCATATGCCCAAAAAAGTGAAATTGAATGTATGGTTGCAGAAATGCTAGAAGTTGGTATAATTCAACCTAGTCAAAGTTCTTTCTCTGCTCTAGTGGTATTGGTACATAATAAGGATGGATCATGGTGCATGTGTCCAAATTATAGGGACCTCAACAAGATATAAATTTCCCATTCCTGTCATTGATGAATTACTGGATGAATTACATGGAGCAATTTACTTCACGAAGTTGGATCTTCATTCAGGATATCATCAAATCAGAATGAAGACTGAAGACATTCCAAAAACAACATTTAGAACCCATGAGGGTCATTATGAATTTTGGTCATGCCTTTTGGCCTTACCAATGCACCTTCTACATTTCAAGGTTTGATGAATTCCATTTTCAAACCCTTCCTTAGAAAATTTGTGTTAGTATTTTTTGATGATATACTAATCTACAATAAGTCTTGGAAGGATCATGTTCAACATGTTGACAGGGTGCTCAAACTATCGGAGGAGAAACAATTATATGCAAAAATCTCCAAATGTTTCTTTAGAGTACAAGAGGTGGAATATTTGGGTACTCAGTTAGCTCATAGCTCATCTTATCATCCTCAATCTGATGGCAAACCTGAGATAGTGAACAAATGTTTGGAAGGATATCTTTGTTTCTTTGTATCTGATAGATAGACACAATGTGTGAAGTGGTTGCCTCTAGCTGAATGGTGGTATAACATTTGCTTCCATATTGTAACAAAAACGACCCCATTTATGGCACTTTATGGATATCATCCACTGTCCATTACATCATCTTTAAAAGAAAATTATAAGGTTCAAGTAGTGGAAGATCACATCGAGCATCAACAACAAGTTCTCAAACTCTTAAAGCATAACCTCACTTTGGCACAGAATAGAATGAAACAATAGGTAGATCAACATCACAGTGAAAGAAGTTTTGATGTAGGTGACTGGGTATTTCTACAAATAAAACCATACAAACAAATGTCCCTCAAGCAAGCTAAGAAGGATAATAAATTATCACCAAAGTATTATGGTCCGTACAAGGTGTTACAAAATAATGGTACTATAACACACAAATTGGAGCTTCCTGCACCTTCCCGAGTGCACCCAGTTTTCCATGTTTCATACTTAAAGAAGGTTATAGGTGAGAAGATCCCAATTCAAAAAATATTGCCAGAACTTGACGAGGAAGGAAAAATAGTATTGGAATCAGAAGCAGGACTTCACAAAAACAAGAAATAAACAACCACGAAATCGATCAATTGCAGAGTATCTCATCAAGTGGAAGAACTTACCCGCTAAAGATTCCACATGGGAGGATGAGAAATTTATATAGAAGCATCCATAACTACTCAAGCATTGAGGACAACACTTTTTGAAGGAGAGGGGCATGTTAGGTCCCTATGATACTAGTGTAACCCCTTATTGTTATTAGTGTAACCCCCTTATTGTATTATTGTGCCCATATAGTCCCCATGTTGTTGTTATTATGCCCCATAGAAGCCCACTATTGTTAGTGTTGTGCCCCTACAATATTATTGTTATGTAGGCTCTGATTGTATTGGGACCCCTTAGACTCCTATATATAGAAAGGAGGTCTTGTCATTTTTATCCTCCAAGAATTGTTCATTTGTGTAATGTAAAGGAGGTTGCCCCCTCGAAGAGGCTGATTTTTAAGTCGTTGATCAATATTTTCTATCTTTTTATGAGTTAGTTGACAAAGACCCAATTTCTTTCCTTCTTCTTGAGTTTCTACATCTTCTTCTTGTCTCCCCCTTCATTGTTTTGTGGTGCAAAGATCTTCTCAAAAATGGAAATTCTTCCATATATGAGTTGGTGGTGTAATATGAAGGATTCTTGTTAATGGAATCTATAATATCGACTAAGGGAGCATCCACTCGACCTTTGTGGGATTTATCAGGCTCCTGTGAGAGACAAATTGACAACACTTTTCGCTTACAAGTCTTGAAATCTATGTGTTAAACCTCATGTCTCTTATATTGAGTGGCTTAAACCCTTTTCCTCGCTTAAGATGCTCAAAATCACCGACTTTCAAATTGGTTAGAATTACATGATTCACTTTTTTCTGTTGGATTTGGTTAGATATCAATCTCGCATATGTCAAAAGTTTTCAATGCTCACTTGTTAGAATCATCTAATAAAATTTACGTTCAAATTTAAGGGATATAATATGTAAATTTCTTTTGAAATATATGTTACATAATTTTATTTTCAAATTATAATATTCCCTTAATGTGTTGTATTCGTTGCAATTTTTATTTGAATTCATGATAAATGTTTCTTCCATTTATTTTTTTAATGGTGTATATGAAAATTATTTTCATATTATAAGTGGTCTCTTAATAGATCTAGATTCTAATGGAACAAGAATCACAATGAAGTTACTTTGCATTGCAGAATATAAACGACAATCTACTAGTGCTCAAAATATACACAACATTTTACACAATTTTGTACAATGACCCAACTTCGTTATATTAATCCAACTAAATAATAGAATAGTATAGGGCTCACATACCAGGGATAATGGCCCTCATACATCCACTGATACAAAATATAAAATTGGGGCTTGGTCTCAATCCATTGACAACCAATCTACCCTCAACAATATACTCTGACCATCTGGCGGTAGCGCACTCTCTCAGCTCGTATAGGTCGTACCCTATACCTTCTAAGTCATTTGGCTCCCAATATATAGCATTGCCTTTATCAACGATCCAAGTCCATATTGCCACTGAATCTTGTCTATCCAATCCGCTCACTAGTTGTGCCTTAGTCCATCAAGGGCACAACACATTGAGACTCTTGTTGAGTTGTTCACAATTCCATTTGTGAACAACTCTCAATTGCCCACTGTTGCTCCTCATCTACTCTAGGACTTAATCTCATTATAGTATTCCTGTGCTGCTCCATTGAAGACTAACATAGGGCACAAAGGGATGCCACCTATCACAGAAAGATGTCCATCTCCCATAATGAACATAAGGTAGGAGGAATGCCCATTATCTGTTGTAGAATTCCTTCTCCACACAAGTCTATGGATGCTCAAGTCCTCCTCTGGATTATCAAACCTTGAGCTCAACTTCTGCCACTCTAGAAACCACCTAAGTCCATGAAGATGGTGGACATTAGGCTCCAATTTAGGCACTATCACACTATTCTCTAGTGGACCATAAATGCCCAATCCACGTCCACACTTGGTCCACTCTCACATTGCCCTCCAACCAACCATGAGTGACCAATCCTATTGTAGCATCTATTGCTAGTTAGGGAATCCAACACCTATGGAGAAAATTCCACATGGCTTCTAACAAACTCCATCAAATCAGTGCTCTTCTTAGGAAACCATCAAGATAACATATGTAACATGTTGTTGCTTCTCTCTTATGAAGGGATACAAACACACTATTGTATTCTCCTCCAAAATTCGTACAAAAATCTTCCAAGATATATGCTCCCTATCCAACAAGTGTCCAATACACCTACGCACAATCACTGAAGAACTGCCACTAGTTAGGACGTCTATCCTCCAAGTGTGCCCCTGCTGATTTTGCCACTATAAGCTACCAAGATATATCATCTAGTATGGTCAACACTTGACCCAAGACCTAGAAATCGTGAAGGAAAAACATAACTTTGGACTGGTGTTTTGACTCCTATAGGTGTTGTTGTCTGATTAGGGATTCTTGTACACCTGGAAAACCCTCTTCTCTCAAACACCTTCTCTCAGTTGTGGTTTCCTTTATCCCTTATATTTCATTCCTTTGCTAGCTTCTAGGGCTAATACCATCCCACTATTAGGCCTACCAACTGTAGGGCTGTAACAAGGGTCTCTTTCACCTCTAGTTATGCTACATTAATAAGTCAATCCGGGAACGCTTTGTTATTGCAAAGAGTAGCTCAATCCGAGGCTATTCGTCAGAGTAATGCTTCGTAGTATAGTGTCTAAAAAATACAAGAGTAAATGGATGCTAAGCTACAACTAATTTGCTTTTAAAAGAAAGGAATCACACCAGGCCATTCATCAGTCAAGGGTGCGGAAGCAATAACCCATCCCTCTAGAAACTGATGGAAGGAAAAATAGAGTATGGACCAAAGATCTGGGAGTTAAGCAGCGTCTTGCTGACTCTCTACAGCTTTCGACCTCCTCTCACACCAAAACAGTAAATGCAGGAAAATGGAACAGCAGAAAGGGAAATGGAACAGCAAACGGAAAATGGAACAACAAATCTGAAATGGAACAGCAACTCAGTGAACTAGATCTCGCGAGTTAGAACTGAACTCTCATTCCGCAATCAAACAACAATCGTCAAAAGCAATTCCAATGAACCTTACTTTATGAGGAGATATTCACAAATGAATTATGAAATAGCATTTATCGTATCTATACAACACACTTATTATAGCAATCTGATGTTTCCAAAGAACATGACTTCTGCTTCCAAATAGAATAATATTACTCTCGGGTTCCCACGAATAAGAGTTCAAATGAATCCAATAACAATATTTAATATGAAAACTCTGTAACAGAAATAATTGGCTTAAATGGTGAACATGCAATCAACTCTGAAGGAGTTCATTTACATGATACAGAGTTACTTACATAAATCTCCTGACTGAAACCATTAATGAAGTAGTCATAACAGAGCATGGAACAACATATGACAAACACGTCAGATTACCAAATTATACAAACAATCCACACAGAAACCAAATTATAATGATACAAAAGCAAGTGTCCTTCGGAGCCGGGCCCTTAGCTTCCAAGGATACACTGCCTTAGATTACTCCAGTCGCAGAGATGAAATAAAGCACCAAGTCTTTCGTATTAATGCATCAACAAAAGCACAACAAAACAAGTCTTAACGAGACTCGATGATCAAAGTTCAAACTGGGACTTAAATTTACATATATGAAAAAGGTCCCCGAGCTTAACACTGCTGCCCCTTTTTATAAGAGAATTGGCGGAGGTATCTAGATAGCAAAAATAAGCAAGACAACGATCCCTCAGGATCAAATATCCTGAGGGATTCGCCAAGCCGTTACTCCTTGATTTTCCTTTCCCTGCTTCGCCCAGTCGATAATTCTTCTTCCTTTCCCGGGTCGTTCTGCTTCGATCTGCTTGATCTTGTTCGCATCCGGTTTCCTCCCAAAGGGACAGCGGTTACTCTTCCTTTGTCTTTTCCTCTTAAACAGTAATCCTTCGTTTCCACCCTTTCCTACATATAAAAATAGCAATTATCAGTGATTAAGCTTTTCATACTAATTCTCACATATTCTACTAAAAATGCTTTATTTCTTTAAATTCATTATGCCGAAAGGGTTACAATTGCTACCAAAAAGTCACTAAATTGTTGGTCAAAAACATACCTTTCCAGAGCTCCACACACCCCCCTGCTTACCCTGTTTCATGCCCTCATGAAAACATTATAGTTGATATGCAGAGCAGTAAGAGAGTAGGCTGGAGAGGGAATCTCGTGTGGAGACCTACAACCGTGATGAGCAACCAAATCATCAAAAAACTGATTTGTTTGACCTTCAGGCATTTCATACAAGGCCTGGTATCCGGGTGCAGGGTGCCAAATGATTGGACTACGAAATCGATACCCTAACCAGGATGGCCCTGCTTGCAAGATTCGTTCGCCATAAAGGTTCAAACGGCTGGCTGCCAGCTCAAAATTTTCATATCTGAATGGTTCCCTGAGCTGGATATTTGGGTTCGAAATCTGATATCGGAATTTTGCAGCATCGGTAGCAAGGTCTTTAATAGTCAGAAAATATTCCAAATTTTGTCTGATTAAATCCTCATGCATGGGTCCTAATGTCTCCATAACACCCGGGGTTCTCATAAGGTTCCTATGTGCTCTCCATAACCGTACTGGGTCTCTAGGCTCGGCCCTCACCCACAAATCTAGGTTATTTTCCTGTCTCTGGAAAGTGGTATAAGCCCTAAGCCATTTTAGCTGATTAACCCCGAAGGAAACAAAGGCTTGCAATTGAATGTCCCCAACAAAAGGGCCAGGATTTAAATCAGTTTCCTGGTCTAGCACGAGGTTATGCAAGTAAAATTCACATAATAATCTTTGGACCTTACTTCCATAATGCTTGCAACAATCTATGAAATCATTAAGGGTATTGATTTGTATAGGGGCACCTGCCCTGACAGCTTTTACCTTTAATCGTAAATATCGTTCAAGCAAAAATAAAGCATAGTTTTTAGCAGGGGCCCTACAGGTTAAAACGTCATTGTACAAGGAACACACAGTGTCCATCTGTCTAACAACAATATCTAATCGACGAGTTACCTTTGCAACCTTTTCCTGCTCTTTTTGCCAGCCTTCGAAGGGTTGGCTCTTGGACTGACTAATATTCCGAAGTTGCTGCTGCAACTCTTCATATCTCTCCCGGGGGACTGTTTGTTCCTTCAATCTTTCAGTTTCCTGTTGAGCTTCCTTCATCATTTTATGCAAGGTCCTTGTTTTCGGATCCTTTTTCCATAAGGCCGTAGAGGCCGGGAGTTTTACCTGAACCTTTTTGTTATGCTGCTTAGAGTTCCGAACCCGGATCACCCCTGAGGGTGGTGCCTCCGTTTGGATTTCCTTATTCTCCTTTTCTTTCTTGACATGAAAAAAAGGTTGTTGTGGTTCCTCTGCTAATGGAACGACAGTCTGTTCTTCAGTAGCAATTGGAACAGCAGTTTGTTCCTCATTATCAATTGGAACAGCAGTCTGTCCCTCAGTGGTCATTGGAACAGCTGCAGGTCTTCTAATCGGGTTTCGACCAACAGTGCGAGTGTAAGTCCTTCGGCTTCTTGTTCGACGGAATTCTGCTGTAGCGGTCCTCTTCCTCTTCTGTGTGGTCCTTTGTATCCTCAGACTCGATTTCAGAATGCAAATTTTCTGTCGGAGTCGGGCTATAGTGCTCAGTAGCCTCTGCTGTTTAGTCTTTAATTTCCTGATTTCCCTTGTCTCAGCAGAGGGTTTGGACCTAGCCCTTAAATCTGCCCCTATGTCCAGCATTTCTTCTGGTGCTTCGGGAACAGATTGTTCCCGGCTGGTATCCCTTATTTCTTCCTCATGAACGGGTGGATTTTCTTCTCCTTGGTTCTCTGCATGTGAATTCTCGGGTATCTCTTCCTCTGGCGGTCCATCAGGAGGGCCTGCTGGGCTGGAGGGTTGGCCATATTCCCCCAAGCTGGCCAGGATTGCGGCCAATTCTTCTTCGCCCACAGGGTCTCGCAGCGGACTGCTTTCTGGCTGTCTTACTTCCTCCTCCTGATTGTCTTGCTCAGCGACTACCTTGGGGTGTTCAACTTCTGAGTGCATTTCTCCTTCCTTTCCTCCTTCTCCGGCTTGTTCAGCCGCGTCCTCAGATTGTCCAGCATTTTCATCAGAAGGTATTTCTTCTGGTTCTGGAGGTTCGTCTGTGATCTCAATTGGTTGGCTGGTGTTCTGAATATTTTCCAGCCTCTCCCGTATTCGAGCTAGGCGAACTGATTTCCTTGGTTTTTCTGGCTGCTCAGGTGTACAGGCAACAAGTTTCTCTGCTATCACTTCTCTGCATTTTTCTGGTCGCTCCGGTGTATCTGAAGAATGCTTTCGTTTCGAAGCGACACGTTTTCCAGCTGCCACTTCTCTACGTTTCTCTGATTGTTCTGGCGTGCTGGAGGAGGTTTCAGGTTTTGGAGGTGGTGCAACCAATCCCCCCTTAATTACTGCAATAAGCTCCTCCCAGCTGCTCTACTGTTGAGTGAGACTATGGCTCACTATCAATCGAATCAATCCATGGTGGCTAACAACTGCATCTTCGTGCTGGGCCATTTTTAGGCTTCGGGCCGCGTCATGCAATAGCGAATTTAAAAGTGCAGGCATATTTACAGAACATTTTTCTTTTAAAACAGCTAACAGTTTAAGATGGCGAGGTCTTACCACGTCCTTCCTTCCTTCGCAAGTAATGTAGCTCTGTACTATCTTTGCTAGTTCGGTCCAGGGTTCTCCTAACGTAGCTGGCAGAACTCCTTTCCCTTTCACTGTCAGGCTTTGGCCCTCATCCTGAAAAATCTCTATAATCTTCTGCAGTCTTTCTTTCTTCAGCGTCCATACAGGTCCGGTGGCTGGTAGGCCTGAAACTTCTGCAATTACATCGTCAGTGACCAGTATCCGTCTTTCTCTTACTGTGGAGTAGTCTTCCTGCAAGTTTTGCAGAAATTCCAATGCCACCGTCTCGTTTGGTTCTCGTAAGCGATTGAAATAATTCAGCCATCCAGCCTTTTCCAGGATCTCCCGAGCAGCAGCAGAGGCTGTCAATTCCCGAGGCTCGCTTCGGACTGCCTTACCTCCCATGGTTCTACTAAAAAAAAATTTAATGGAACAGCAGCTGTCTGAGCTGTTTTGGGATGTAGAGAAGATGATCGTCGCGAAAAAACAGAGCATGCAGCAAAAATGGATTGTGGGTGGCAACTTTGCGTAAAATAGAACTATCATACCGTTAAACCATGCCATTCCTTCGTACACTATCTACCCCGAATGGTGTGGTGACACGTACCCCGTGGAGTAATGAGATTACCTTCCCCCCCCATGATGTGATAGGCTGCCCCAGCCGTCAAATAGAGGAGCAGCAGCCATCGTGTTACCAGTCATTAAGAACAGCATATAAAATTACGCCATGTTTTGGATAGACAACTAAATACCGAAATCGAGGCAAAAAGGTGGATCGCGTTTTACATAAGAGCTTTCGTAATATGATGCGAGGCCGCGGGATGGGACGTATGTCACTCGTACGAAGTCCCGAGGGGTCATTGTCAGTTCCTTTGCCATGATTGGTAGTAATGAGTATTCATGCGATATGTTAATCAGGGAATAAAATATGAATTATTCATAAGATAGAAGAAATGAAGAGGTATTAATATTATCCCTGTTGGTGTAACCATTTATGACTTCGATACCATTAACAGAGCTCTGCTGCCAACAGGTGTCCATAACCTTGGCAGAGTTGTTTATTTCGCCCCCGGAACCATGATCCTGTATGTGTATAAAAATATTTTGTCAAAATACAGGCCATTATGCTGGCTTGGTAACCAGGTAACCATAATGCCATTCACCAGGAAGGCGCGAAACGTGGGCAGGCCGGCTCGTGATGAGACCCCCTGTTCCAAGGTCTGCTTAGTTAATATACCTTTGGACCATATCCCTGGTATGGTGGCCATGCTGGGAATGCCACTTCGCTTCCAACCTAATGATCATGGTAGGCTGGCTCTTGTTGAGACCCCCTATCCTGCATTTGACAATAAATCACATTCATCATCATTTTTTCTTTTGTTTTTCTAGTACTTTTTCTTATATATTTACACATAAGGGTGGTTCAACACTCCTTAAGAGTGGGAATGGCGGAAGAAGTCTTATCATCCCAACAGGAAAATATAAATCCTCTGTTCTTGTTCTTATGTAATAATCAGAAAAATTTTCTTTAAAGGAAATCGCCATGATAAAGATAACCAACCAGGGCAATGGGAATAGGTCAATGACAATGGGGATGAGAAGTAAATATGTCCCCCATCTTGTCCTTGTATCAATACTAGGCTCTATAAAGATAGCGATTTTATGATATCCTGACTTCGGTGTGTTGTAATTGATGTTCATTGCATAAGTGTATAGCTAAATCTTAGAGACTGGAAAGACAATGGGTGAGAACGCATCCTCAGTATGAATCATGACTGAGACGAAGATATGACTATGGTGTTCTTTTTGAAAGAGAAGGATCTATGCAAGCAAATAGTTGGGATGCCGTTCTCCTAAGATCATGAGTGCTGTCTAAAAAAATTGTCAACTGTTGTTCCTTTTGGAAAGGAACAACAAAAACTCGCAAATGCTGTCCCTTTTTGAAAAGGAACAGCAAAAACCACACTGCTGTTCCTTTGAAAAGGAACAGCGAAACTCAAAACGATGTTCCTTTAAAAAGGAACAGCAAAAACTTAAAAAAGCAAACCCAAAATGTTGTTCCTTTTGAAAAAGGAACAGCAAAAACACGAAGTGTTGTTCCTTTTGAAAAAGGAACAGCAAAAACACGAAGTGCTGTTCCTTTTGAAAAAGGAACAGCAAAAACACGAACAAAAACACGAAGTGTTGTTCCTTTTGAAAAAGGAACAGCAAAAACACGAAGTGCTGTTCCTTTTGAAAAAGGAATAGCAAAAACACAAAGTGTTGTTCCTTTTGAAAAAGGAACAGCAAAAACACGAAAACAAGCAACTGCTGTTCCTTTTTGAAAAGGAACAGCAAAAATTCACACCTGCTGTTCTTTTTGGAAAAAAAGGAACAGCAAAGACACAAAAACAAACCACTGTTGTTCCTTCCGGAAAAGGAACAGCAAAAACACACTAACTGTAAAAAGCAATCTTAAGAAAGAGAGATCAATAAAAAAACGTATATACAGGAATTTATGTACAAGTCAAAAGAATGAGTTCCTCACTGCATTGTAGGTGAGGAAGATTTTACTTCCTCTCCTAAAATTTTCATGTCAGTATCTTGACGTAGCTGATCACAGAAGGATTCCCGAGTGAGTGGCCTGCGATAGAGACGAACTCGATGGCCATTTACCTTGAATGCATATCCAGAACCATCGATTGTAATGAGAGTAAGGGTCCCATTATCATGTACTTTCTGAATTTCATATGGCCCCAGCCATCAAGTCTGCAGTTTCCCTGGGAAATCCTGAAACCGAGAGTCATATAACAGAGCCCAGTCCCCTTCATGAAAGACTTTGTTCTTGATAAATGCATCATGCCATTTAGCTCGCTGCTGTTGAATAAGTGTTGTATTCTGTAATGCAGAGAGCCTTATTTCGTCCAATTCATTAATCTGCTGTAGTCGATTGATTTGTGCCTCACTTAAATCTAGGCCAACTTCCTGTGCAGTTCGTAGGGTTTGGATTTCGAATTCTATGGGGAAAATAGGTTGTTTCCCAAACACTAATTGATAGGGCGAATAACCAGTGGTACTTCTCCAGGTGGTTCTATAGGCCCAGAGTGCTTTCGATAGTCTGGCGGCCCAATCACGCCTATGTGAAGCAATGGTTTTGGTTAAAATTGATTCTATTACCTTATTGCTGCTCTCTACTTGCCCATTCGCCTGCGGGTGATATGGGGTAGTAATTTTGTGCTGGACGTGATAGTTGTTAAGTGTTGCAGCTAATTTGTTTCCGGCAAATTGAGGTCCTCCATCTGTAATTATTTCTCTCGGAAGGCCATATCGTACAAACAAATGGAATAGGAACTGAACTACCGAATCTTCTGTAGCTCTAGGTAACGCTTCCTCTTCAACCCATTTAGTAACATATTCTGTGGCTACCAAGATATATGTTCTCTGATTTGATGATGGGTTGATGGGTCCAACGAAGTCAAGAGCCCACCGTTCAAATGGTTCAATAACCAATTGTGGCCTCAGAGGCATCTCGTCGGCTTGACCAGGTCGACCTGCTCGCTGGCAACTGTCACAGGCTTGAACGAATTTCTTCGCATCCTTAAAAATTGTAGGCCAGTAGTATCCTGTCTGCAGTACTTTATGTGCTGTTCTTTTTTCTGCAAAGTGTCCCCCGCAAGGTCCGTCATGACAGGCTTTTAAGATGTCAAAAATTTCATCTTCTCGGATACATCTCCTGATTTGCATGTCTGCCCCTGTGTGGAACAGATAGCCCCCAATCCACGAAAATCGAGTGCTCTTCTGAACAATCTACTTATGTTCATTAGGGGTTAAGTGCTTTGGTAGTTTACTTGCTGCAAGGTAATTGGCAACATCAGCATACCAGGGTGTTTGGGCAGCAACAGCAAACAGGTGTTCGTCCGGAAATTGGTCTTCTACTGCTGCTGCTTCAATTGGTTTTGGTATCCGTGAGAGAAAATCAGCTACAGGGTTCTCCTTGTCGGGTCTATCTTTGATTGTGATATCAAATTCCTGCAATAAGATCAACCATCTTGTTACTCTGGCATTTGTAACAGGCTTATTTGCTAAATATTTAATAGCAGAATGATCTGTATATAAAACAATGGGATAACCTGTGATATAATGTCTAAATTTATTGACAGCATGTATTACAGCAAGGAATTCTTTTTCGGTGATAGTATAATTTAATTCAGCAGGGGTTAAATTTTTGCTGATGTAATAAATAGCATAAGGTTTTTTATCCTCCTCCTGTCCAAGGACTGCACCGATTGCTGTGTCTGAGGCATCAGATGAAATTTGGAATGGTAAATTCCATTTTGGTCCACTGGAGTTGTTGATACGAGTTTCTTTAGATCCTGGAAAGCGCGGTCACATTTTTCTGTCCACGTGAAATCAACATTACCTGTTAGTGCATATAAAGGTGCAGCAATGTGTGAATAATGTTCTATAAATCGTCTGTAATACCCAGAAAATCAAAGAAAGCTGCGTACCTCCGTCTGAGTAGTGGGGGTGGGAATAAGCAAAAGAATCTGAATTTTAGCCGGATCTACCTGAATGCCGGCTGCTGAGACGTAGTGCCCTAGAATAAGCCCTTCTGTCATCATCATATAACACTTTTCGTGGCTTAAGCAAAGCCTGGTAGAAATGCAGCGCTGTAGGACTTTTTCTAGAGTGTCTAGAGCTGGATCAAAATCATCTCCATACGGTGTAAAGTCATCCATATAGACTTCAAGCCCATCATTTATTAAGTCTGCAAAGATGCTAAGAATGGCCCTTTGGAATGTGGCAGGGGTATTACATAGGCCAAAGTGTAGAACTCTATAAGTGTACGTCCCCCAAGGACAAGTAAAGGTAGTTTTGTCCTGGTCTTCAGGGGCAATCTGAATTTGATTGTATCCACTGAAGCCATCTAGGAAAGAAAAGAATTTCTTTCCTGCTAACGTGTCCAGTACTTGGTCTATGAATGGGAGGGGAAAATGGTCTTTTTGTGTGGATTTGTTCAGCTCCCTATAATCCACACAAATCCTCCATTTCCCATTCTTCTTGGGCACAACCACAAGTGGAGAGACCCACTTACTATCAGAAATAGGATAAATAAAATTAACATCTAAAAGCTTCTGAAGTTCTGCTTTCACAACATCTTTTAAATGGGGGTTGAGTCTTCTTTGCAGTTGACGGACAGGTCTTGCATCTTTTTCTATGTAAATATGGTGGGTGCACAATTGGGGATCAATCCCTTTCATATCAGGATAGTCCCATGCAAATGCTTCTTGATATTTTCGTAACAAATGGATGAGTTTGATTTCTTGTTCTGGTGTAAGGTTGGCATTAATGTTTAGTGTTTTTCCCGGTTCAATTTCCACTACTTTACTATTAGCAACAGAAGTCACAGGTATCGCTTGGTCATGTGTATCTTTCAAGGGGTCTTCTTCCAGTTCATTCTCGAATGCAGCTTCTATCATAAAACATTGTGCATGAGGTCTAGATTCTGTTTGACTAACGAAGTTATTGATGGCATCATCTTCTGTTATATCTTTAAAGTCTAGAGCCTTCTATATAGTCAATGGTGATCTGATATTGTCAGTAAGGTATGATACAGGGTGCTGGTTAGTTTTTATTGTTGTAAGACTTGGCTGTGCTGGAGGATATAGGACTAGATTTTTGATATTTGGTCCTCTGGTTATTGTCATATTCCCCTGCCGACAACCAATGTATGCATCGGCAGTGGCCAGCCAGGGTCTACCTAAAATTAGAGGGTGTCCATCCAGTCGGGTTTTTGGATTAATTACCAGGAAGTCAGTCGGGTATTCCCAAGAATCTACGGGAACCATGACATCGTAGAGAGTTCCTTCTGGTCGTACTACAGATCGGTCAGCCAATTCTAACAAAGTAGAAGTGGGTTCTACCGATGTAATCCCAAGTTTTTGGCACGTAGAAGTTGTCAAAATATTAATTGCAGCTCCTAAATCAACTAAAGCATTAGTCAGAGTCTGTCCATAGATTTGAACAGTTACTATTGGGTTTCCCGGATCTTCATATTTAATGGGTATTCCTGATAACAAGTCAGATAAAGTACCGACTACTTGGACTCTTGGGTTAGTGGTTGGATTCCTCCTTGATTTCTTTATGCACAATTCTTTTATAGTTTTTGCGTATATAGGGATGTCTTGAATGGCTTGGAGGAATGGAATTCTTATGTACAGATTTTGTAACTCCCCCAGAATGTCGAAGTCTGGTTGCTGTACAGGTCGTGGTAAGACTAATCGTTCTGGGAAGGGAGGGGCGGGTTCATTTATTTGATGAGGAGTCTGCTCCTTATTTACGCTCTTTTGTTGTGATGGTTGTTCTCTTGGTAACTGATCTTCAATGTGCATCGTTTTATCTCCCTCTGTTTCTATTATTCGTCCAGATCTTAACTGAAGATCATTGCACTCCCTCAGTTCAGGTTCGATTTCTGTTGATTCTATGATTTGGAGAGACTGGACCGGCCTATTATTGGGATTAGGTTTAGGTTGGGATGGGAGTTGCGGTCTCAGATTAGACTGGGGATTTTGTTGCAAAGCTGGCAGAGTCGGTTGAGGGAGTGGAATAGTTCCTGTTGGCTGATATGTCGATCTTGGCCAATTTGTCTGCCAGGGTGGACTTTGTGAAGTAGGGGGGGTCCATTGCGGAGGGTATGAGTTATTTTGCCAATATGGTGGAGTGTAAGGAAAATTTGGCCAACCAAATTGGCTTAGCTGATTCATCCATGGATTTGGAGAAGGAAATGGTTGTGATGACCAGTTCGGAAATGGGGGTTGAGATTGATTTTTCCACATACTATATTGTGGAGGTTGAAAAGAAGAGGTCGGGTCAGAAAACATACCTGATTGCCTTGGTTGCCATTGGCGACGCTGGTTAACAAAGTATGCTGATTCCGGTTCTTCTTCTGCTTCCTTATATACTGCTTTCAATCCAGGAAGTGAGGGGCAATTTTCGGTCGGGTGATCTTTTGTACAGATGGCACATGTTTGAACTGTATCCAGCAGACATTCCTTGTGGCTATGCTTCTTTCTACATCGGGGGCAGAAGATCGCCAAATTCTGTTCTGCCTCAATCTGCTTCTGTTTAGCCTGCACAATATCAAGTTGTGTAGTTAATGTCCCCAGAATATCAGTTTTAAAATTTTCTAATAAATTGCCAAGTTCTACACGTGTTACTCCTTCTGTTGGTGCTTTGTTATCTCTGACAAACCGATCATATTTTGCTGGTTTTATCCTTGTGCTGCCCCTCGAACTTCTGATACATAGATCAATGATGTCAGCAAAATTTTCTTGATAAATATCCCCTTTTCCCATGATATTTAATGTTTCGATCCACTACTCTTCCATGCCTCTGATTAATGCAGTTTTTAACACATTATCAGGCAGTGGTAATGATGCATAAGGCGACCTTTGTAAATTATACTGAAAACGTTCTACATATTCTTCTAATGTTTCATTCGGTCTAGCTATCATTTGGAATATTTCATCTTTCAATTCTCTAGACCTACAGTAGTCTTGATATTTCTTTAGAAAAGATTCCTTCATCTGCTCCCAGTTATTTATAACCCCACCACCTAAACCCATAAACCATCTTAAGGCTACTCCTTTCAAAGTAGAGGGGAACAACTTCAATTTCTGGGGGTCAGTGGTGTAATCATATCCCCTGCATAAGACATCAAATTCGAATAAGAATGCGTCCGGGTCTTCTGATGTCAGTCCATGAAATGTAGGAATGTGTTGAAGGGGAATTGCTTTCATAGGAGCATTTGCTGCGGAATCCACTAATGTAGAAGTTTGAGTATTGGGCTGATTCTGCGCCATCGGATCGAATATGTGCCAATAACCTTCAGGGATTTCTAAAAGGGTATTCTTAGGCTGAGAAGGTACGGTTTTGGTTGTCTTAATAGCACTTCCTTTGTCTGGAATAGTAGGAGCTCCTGCTATTTGAGGAGATTGAATCCCTTCAATGATTTTTACAGCGCTCCCTTTATCTGGACTTTCTAATGGATGGATTATCCTAGGAGATCTTGGTTCTTCAACTTCTCCTGTCTCCCCTTCTCCTTCACAAAGATTGCTTAGATTCCCTTCCTGCAGTCGTTCTGGAATAGAATTTTCAATTTCTTGAAAGTCCTGTTCATCAGTCTGACTATGCACCTCAGCGAAGGCTACAGATGGTGACCCTGTGGCCTGAAGGGAACCAGTAGGCTGCTTGGAGTTGGTTCTTCTGAAACCTACTGATGGCTGAGATTCAGTTTTCTTATAGATTTCGTCTATGAAGGTCGTTCGGCCAAGGGTTACCGGCCCTTTGGCTTTTTCGGGTTTGAATGGAGGTTTGATAATTTTTTCTGGCTTTTTCTGCTTAGTCATTCATTCTATAAACTACCAAATTCTATTCAACCCACAATTCTGCCAGGAAAGCGGACGGTGGAGCAGGGCTTTTACATGCTCTGTACGCAGGTTCTTACCTTCCGTTTTTAAAATCCAACTCTCCCCTAGCAGATTCGTACACTACTCTGTAAAAGACAAATGGTTGTACTCTTTCCCCGGCAACGGTGCCAAAATGTAGGGCTGTAACAAGGGTCTCTTTCACCTCTAGTTATGCTACATTAATAAGTCAATCCGGGAACGCTTTGTTATTGCAAAGAGTAGCTCAATCCGAGGCTATTCGTCAGAGTAATGCTTCGTAGTACAGTGTCTAAAAAATACAAGAGTAAATGGATGCTAAGCTACAGCTAATTTGCTTTTAAAAGAAAGGAATCACACCAGGCAATTCATCAGTCAAGGGTGCGGAAGCAATAACCCATCCCTCTAGAAACTGATGGAAGGAAAAATAGAGTATGGACCAAAGATCTGGGAGTTAAGCAGCGTCTTGCTGACTCTCTACAGCTTTCGACCTCCTCTCACACCAAAACAGTAAATGCAGGAAAATGGAACAGCAGAAAGGGAAATGGAACAGCAAACGGAAAATGGAACAGCAAATCTGAAATGGAACAGCAACTCAGTGAACGAGGTCTCGCGAGTTAGAACTGAACTCTCATTCCGCAATCAAACAACAATCGTCAAAAGCAATTCCAATGAACCTTACTTTATGAGGAGATATTCACAAATGAATTATGAAATAGCATTTATCGTATCTATACAACACACTTATTATAGCAATCTGATGTTTCCAAAGAACATGACTTCTTCTTCCAAATAGAATAATATTACTCTCGGGTTCCCACGAATAAGAGTTCAAATGAATCCAATAGCAATATTTAATATGAAAACTCTGTAACAGAAATAATTGGCTTAAATGGTGAACATGCAATCAACTCTGAAGGGGTTCATTTACATGATACAGAGTTACTTACATAAATCTCCTGACTGAAACCATTAATGAAGTAGTCATAACAGAGCATGGAACAGCATATGACAAACACGTCAGATTACCAAATTATACAAACAATCCACACAGAAACCAAATTATAATGATACAAAAGCAAGTGTCCTTCAGAGCCGGGCCCTTAGCTTCCAAGGATACACTGCCTTAGATTACTCCAGTCGCAGAGATGAAATAAAGCACCAAGTCTTTCGTATTAATGCATCAACAAAAGTACAGCAAAACAAGTCTTAACGAGACTCGATGATCAAAGTTCAAACTGAGACTTAAATTTACATATATGAAAAAGGTCCCCGAGCTTAACACTGCTGCCCCTTTTTATAAGAGAATTGGCGGAGGTATCTAGATAGCAAAAATAAGCAAGACAGCGATCCCTCAGGATCAAAGATCCTGAGGGATTCGCCAAGCCGTTACTCCTTGATTTTCCTTTCCCTGCTTCGCCGAGTCGATAATTCTTCTTCCTTTCCCGGGTCGTTCTGCTTCGATCCGCTTGATCTTGTTCGCATCCGGTTTCCTCCCAAAGGGACAGCGGTTACTCTTCCTTTGTCTTTTCCTCTTAAATAGTAATCCTTCGTTTCCACCCTTTCCTGCATAGAAAAATAGCAATTATCAGTGATTAAGCTTTTCATACTAATTCTCACATATTCTACTAAAAATGCTTTATTTCTTTAAATTCATTATGCCGAAAGGGTTACAATTGCTACCAAAAAGTCACTAAATTGTTGGTCAAAAACATACCTTTCCAGAGCTCCACACCAACCCTCACATGTTCTATTGTCTAGCTCAGGAAGGGACTGCGACCTAACTAGAGGTATGTTCCTTCTTTTTTTAAGGCCTTTCTGCCCTTTCCACAAGCTACTACAACCTCGGCCTAGAACTGCAATATCTCAGGGACCTATGGCTACCATAAAAAGAGGGAAACCACTCTAAATGATACCCAACCAACCCAAAAATTACCTCGGTCTTCACATGGAGTAACTCGACTCCTCAAACAAGAATTTTGCCATCCACACCACACATAAACAAACCTATACATGTCCCTCAAGTATCAGCCTCCTCCATAGATCAAACTTGGCCCTCAACTGTCACAAGAGATCCTCCATGGATCCTCTAATATTTTTTGAGGTCTTCTCCTTAGATTTGTAGCCCAAAAAAATTGTTCTCCTCCTAACGTGAGCTCCTATCTCTTATTTTCTTTCCCTTATGTTGCCTCTTTGAAGGTACAAATGAATCTCCATCACCTTGTATTTATACACAATAAAAGGGCTCCATCAATTTGACCAAGAGGGCTTTCCAACTGTCATAAGATCACCCAAACACTAAGTTGACTTTAACGTTTTTCCACAAGCCCACACACAAACTTCAAAAATTCAGATCTCTTCAAGGAAAACTCAGAATTGGACGATTCTCAATGCTGAGAAGATTTTTTGGTGAAATCACATGATATATTTGTCGATGCGATTCGAACCAACAAGTGTGGTTCATCGTCAGGACAAGTTGGATTCATCTCATCATCTAATATCATCCTCATCCATCACATGTCACAATATCATCACGGTTTCGTCCCAACAACATTGGGTGCAAAACCACATGCTTGGGTTTCAAGGCCATTTTTGGAGCTCTTTCCTCGACACCCTCGATCCTCAAGGCTTTGAGTACCTACCAAGATAGAAAAATCAACACCATCAGTTGGAGTGATCCATTGAACATGGTGTTGATTAGACCGAACATGTTAGCAAAGATGGAACAGGAAATGTAGGTTATCAAGAAGAATCTAAAGGAAACACATGATAGGTAGGAGAGTTTTACAAATCAACATATGGAATTTAAGGAGTTTCAGGTTGGGGAGCATGTCTACTTATGCATCAAGCCCAAAAAGAGCTCCTTGAGGATTAGAACATGTACTAATATGGCACCTCAGTATTGCAGGCCTTTTGAGATCCTTCAGAGGATTGGGCCGGTGGCGTACAAACTTGCACTGCTTCCAAAAATGAAATTCCATGATGTTTTCCATGTTTCATTACTTAAAAGGTATGTGAAGGATGTTGAGAATGCAACAAGATGATGGAGCTTAGTGGAAAGAAGTCGCCTTCACTAAGTGGGCACGTAGGCTATTTTTGGCGCAAAGTCTATTTTTAGACTATGTCTATATTTAGACATATGGATCATGGTCTATGAGTTGCAGTATGTTATTTGTGGATGATTGGTCATGTTGGTAAAAATAGATGGACTTCTATTTTTAGACATATGGGCAGGTTTCTATTTTAGACTGCCAGGCTAAAAATAGAACAGTCGAATATTATTGTCTCATAATAATATTTGGACTATAAACATTATATTATCCTCTTGGAGCACTTAAGTTTGAGCTACAGATGTGGCACATGTAGCTGTCAGAAGGAAATATGCTTTTATTATGAGTCAGTTGAGCTATTTCATGTAGGACTTCAGTTAGAACTCAAGCAGTTGAGTTTGGTGGAGTTGGATGTAGAGTTGATGGAGTTGTGTTCAGTTTGACTTGGTTGAACTAGTTGTATTTAGTATAACTGCAAATAGACTAATGATGAGTTGTGTGAATTAATTATTAATTAATTCACTAATTATTAACTCATAAATCAACTAAAGAAATACATCAGTTAACTCAGTTGCATGTCAGTGCATGTATAGTTCAGTGGAGACAGGTGTTAGAGGTTGAGATTGCTATCAGTTGTGACTATAGTTGTGCATGAGATCTTGCACAATCAATGGGATTGAGTTATGCCAATGAGGATTTCACAGTGTGGGCCAATACCAAGGAATTATAGCCTGTGCTCATGTGATTTTCACTTAGTATTGTGCAGTGGAGGCAGGCAAAGCAGCGGAGGAGATTTGAACCTGTGACTTGTTCGGATCTGAGCTAGTTTTGTGTGTAACAGGTGGAGATAGTATTGGGTACTTGTGAGGAGTATTGTACTACGTATTGTTACATGTTCTCAATCATTATAATATACAAATAGAGTGGGGTTTTCAGTTGTATGCTTTTCTCGGGTTACATACTGTGTTAATGTGTGCATGCGATTGATGTTTCATTGTTTTTGATGCTGCTAAATTGATGATCAACGTAGAGGAGATTATGTATTGTGCATGTATTCCGCAATAGTGTATAATCGAGATAATCTTTGTGAATAAGTGATTAATTATTCAAAATTTCTACATGGTATCAGAGCTGTTGATCATCAGATCTATTATTCAGAAAGTGTTTACATTTTATTTCTTCAGGCAGAGTCTGTAATCAGGCCAGGTAGCCTCTGGATTCATCCTTCCTTTGGAAGGTGAGATATCCGGTAAAAGCCCATATAGTCAATCTCTGTACGAGAAATACTTTGTTCTCACAAATTTTAGATCAGAGGCAGTTGAGTTTGGAGCTGGTGGAATTCGAATTTGCAGCAGTGTTTTCTTGGTATCAGCATGGCAATGTCTTTCAACGGATTGTGATTAGAGTATGCTCTTGAGGGCAGCTCGAACTATATTGCATGGAAGGACGGGATGGAGGCGGTGTTGGATGATAATGGGCTGAAGGAGTTCATAGAGGCTGAGGTCCCAAATCCTATTGATACTGCACAGGTTGAGGCTTGGCAAAAGAAGACAGAAAAGTGTCGAAGGATTCTGTTGGAGGGCGTGAAGGATCACATTGTGTCCAGCCTGCATGGAAAGGCTTCTCCATACTTGATGTGGAAAGCGTTGACAGATCTATTCCAAAGCAAGAGCGATCAGAGGAAGCTGGCGCTCAAGGATAAACTCAGAAACATCAAATGTGAGAAGGGAGACACTATGCCCAAGTATCTCACAAAGTTCACTCAGTGTCTGGATGAGCTGGGAAGTGTGGGGGTGACTGTCGATGATGAGGACTTGGTGAGCTTGGCTCTACTTGGTCTTTTGAAGAGTTGGCATTCCTATCAGGACTCTGTCAATGTTCGGGAGAAACTGCCAGGATGGGAGAGACTTTGGTCAGATCTTATGCAGGAGGAGATCAGGCGGAATACCAGGGACGGATCTTCATCAAAGGGAATTGATGAAGAAAATTGCGCTTTGGCTGCCAAAGAAAAGAAGGGGAAGAGCAAGAAAGCTTCTCAGTCTGGTGTGAAAGGCAAGAAGCAGGACATGTCCAAGGTGAATTGCTTTCACTATCACCAGCACAGACACTATGCCACTAATTGTCCGTAGAAGAAGAAGAACAAGCAAGCTGCTGGATCTGCAGCAGGGGAGGCTCTAGCCTCGCAGTTTGAGCTTGATTTTTCATTGATCGCGTGCTTAGTATCAAGTGTGATGGGATCGTTATGGTTATTGGACAGTGGTGCGTCTTTTGACATGACAAGAGATCAAGATTTGTTTTCTGATCTGGAGGAGAAAGATCTTGGAGTTCACATCGAGATGGGCGATGATGGTAGATACAGTGCGACCGGTATCGGTGCCATTTCCTTTGAGAGGGAGTCTGGTAAACCCTTCGTATTGAAGGAAGTGATGCATGTTACAGGATTGAAGAAGAATCTTATCTCTGTGGAAATGTTAGAAGACAAGGGATATGATGTTGTTTTCAGCGAGGGAAAGGCTTTCCTGCGCAGTAAGACAACTGGAGAAACCCGGAAGATAAGGGTTCGAGTTAGGAACCTTTATCAGTTGCATGTAGATGGCTACGCAGTAATGGCATGCAAGGCAGAAGGATTGGTGAGCCGGGATGATGGCGAGTTGTGGCACAGGAGATTGGGTCACCTTCACCATGGAGCCTTGAAGATACTGCAGAAGATCACTACAGGGCTTCCTAAAGGCACTCTTGCACAGTCAGATCAGTGCAGGGGGTGTACTTTGGGAAAGTTTGTGAAAGCCACCTTTCACGAGAAGGATAGTCGCGTCACGACGATCCTTGAGAGAATTCACACAGACATGTGTGGACCTTTCTCAGTAGCTTCGACAGCAAAACACAGGTATTATGTGATCTTTGTTGATGATTTCTCTCGTAAATGCTGGATCTTCTTCATGCAGAAGAAGAGTGAGACATACTCAAAGTTCTGTGAGTTCAAAGCACTGGTCGAGAAGGATTCGGGGAAGAAGGTGAAGGCTCTTAGGAGTGATAATGGTGGTGAATACATCTCTGGCGAGTTCAAGGACTTTTGTAGTGCAGAAGGGATTCGAAGAAAGCTCATAGCTCCCCATAACCCACAGCAGAATGGGGTTGCTGAGTGGAAGAACAGAACAATCGTGGGTGCTGCACGGGCGATGTTGCATGATCAGGGCTACCCCTTCACTTGTGGGCGGAAGCATGCAATACAACAGTATATGTGCAGAACCGTTGTCCTCACAGGATACTTGGCATGAGTACAACCGAGGAGGCTTATTCTGGTAAGAGGCCTGATATTTCTCATTTGAGGATTTTTGGTGCTAACGTTTACATGCATGTGACGAAGGATGCTAGGAAGAAGTTGGAGCTGACCACAGAGGTTGGGATATTTGTGGGGTACACTGATACGCCCCACAACTATTGTGTGTATTTTCCAGACAGTGGTAAGACTGTTGTGCAACGGGATATAAAATTTTAGGAGGAGAAAGCCATGAAGTGTTCGCTTGAGAGGGAGCCACACTTGCATGCAGATGAGGAGCTATTAGTTCCTAAAGATGAGCTTCAGGACTTGGATCAGCAACAGGACGAAGTTCATGGAGTGGAAGAGACCACTCATGTAGCGCCAACCATCAGAGGACGAAAGCGCTTGACAGAAGCTGAGCGACTGGCTCAAGATGCAGAGAAAGTTGTAGGACCACCTACAGCCCAACGCAGGCAGAGACAGTCACCTGATCAGTACACTGGATACATGGCTCTTGTGAGCAAATGTGTTGTGACTGAGCCATCCTCTTTTGAGGAAGTTGTGGAGGATCCTGCATGGGTAGACGCCATGGTGGAAGAGTATGATTCGATTGTTAGAAACAGTGCATGGGAGATTGTTCCTAGACTGGAAGGGAAATTAGTGGTGGGTTCGAGATGGATCTACAAAGTTAAGCAGGCAGCTGACGGGAGTGTGGAGAAGTACAAGGCAAGATTTCTTGCCCGAGGCTTTTCACAGATAGAGGGGATCGATTATGAGGAGACCTTTACACCTGTCGCAAGGTATTCTTCCATACAGACGATTCTTGCTCTCTCAGCGCAGATGGGGTGGCACATTCATCAGATGGATGTGAAGACTGTGTTCCTCAACAGAGTCATTGAGGAGGAGGTGTACATAGAACAACCTGAAGGTTTTGAGATCTTCAGCAGCGAGTCGCATGTGTGCAGGCTCAAGAGAGCGTTGTATGGGTTGAAACAAGCACCACATGCTTGGTACACACGGATAGACAGTTATTTCACCGGACTTGGATTCTCCAAGAGCGAAGCAGATCCTAACCTATACCAGATTGTGGTGGAGGGTAAGTTGCTTATCATTGTACTTTATGTAGATGATTTGATTCTAACGGGTGATGCGCTGTTGATACTTTCATGCAAGGATGTTCTTGCAAAGGAGTTTGAGATGAAGGACTTGGGCCTCCTTCATTATTTCCTGGGATTGGAAATTTTGCAGCGCAGTGACGGACTATTATTTTCTCAGGGGAAGTATGCTCGGGAGATACTAGAGAAGTTAAACATGCATGGCTGCAAGCCTATTAATACTCCTCTTCCTGGAGGTTGGAGGAAGGAGGATGCCACTTCAGCAGAAGAAGTGGATGCCACTGTTTATCGATAGTTGGTGGGTCGCTTATGTATCTGGTCAATACACAACCCGATATATGCTATGTTGTTAACCAGCTTTCACAAGCTATGGTGAAGCCAACCAAGCTCTTCTCGAAGGCAAGCAAGCATGTATTGCATTATTTGAGAGGCACATCGAGATATGGATTGTGGTACAGACAGGAGGATGAGGTGAAGCTATGTGGCTTCACGGATGCAGATTGGGCAGGAAGCCCAACGGACAGAAAGAGCACATCAGGAGGGGTCTTCAGTATCGGGTCGACAGTAGTTTCTTGGTATAGCAGGAAGCAGAGATCCGTGGCACTCAATTCAGCAGAGGCCGAGTATATGGCAGCAAGTTTGGCTGCATGCGAGGCTATATGGATGAGGAAGATTCTGGTCGGGTTGTTCGGTTCTTACTTGGAGCATACTGTGATTTACTGTGATAACCAGAGTTGCATTAAGCTCTAGGCTAATCCTGTATTTCATGATAGATCTAAGCATATTGACATCAGGTACCATCATATCAGAGATTGTGTGCAGTGGAGAATCATGTTACTAAAATACATTCCAACGGAGGATCAGGATGTTGATATCTTGACGAAGGCGCTCACCAGGAGCAAATTCGAATACCACCGAGGTAGGATAGGGATTGCTGATAATCCATATCTTGTTGAGAGGGAGTGTTGAGAATGCAACAAGATGATGGAGCTTAGTGGAAAGAATTCGCCTTCACTAAGTGGGCCCGCGGGCTATTTTTGGCACAAAGTCTATTTTTAGACTATGTCTATTTTTAGACATATGGATCATGGTCTATGAGTTGCAGTATGTTATTTGTGGATGATTGGTCATGTTGGTAAAAATAGATGGACTTCTATTTTTAGACATATGGGCAGGTTTCTATTTTTAGACTGCCAGGCTAAAAATAGACCAGTCGAATATTATTGTCTCATAATAATATTTGGACTATAAACATTATCTTATCCTCTTGGAGCACTTCAGTTTGAGCTACAGATGTGGCACATGCAGCTGTTAGGAGGAAATACGCTTTTCTTGTGAGTCAGTTGAGCTATTGCATACAGGACTTCAGTTAGAACTCAAGTAGTTGAGTTTGGTGGAGTTGGATGTGGAGTTGATGGAGTTGTGTTCAGTTTGACTTGGTTGAACTAGTTTTATTTAGTCTAACTGCAAATAGACTAATGATGAGTTGTGTGAATTAATTATTAATTAATTCACTAATTATTAACTCATAAAGCAACTAAAGAAATACATCAGTTAACTTAGTTGCATGTCAGTACATGTACAGTTCAGTGGAGACAGGTGTTAGAGGTTGAGATTGCTATCAGTTGTGACTATAGTTGTGCATGAGATCTTGCACAATCAATGGGATTAAGTTATGCCAATGAGGACTATGCAATGTGGGCCAATACCAAGGAATTATAACATGTTCTCACGTGATTTTCACTTAGTATTGTGCAGTGGAGGCAGGAAAAGCAGCGAAGGAAATTTGAACCTGTGACTTGTTCGGATCTGAGCTAGTTTTGTGTGTAACAGGTGGAGATAGTACTGAGTACTTGTGAGGAGTATTGTACTATGTATTGCTACATGTTCTCAATCATTATAATATACAGATAGTGTGGGGTTTTCAGCTGTATGCTTTCCCCGGGTTACATACTGTGTTAATGTGTGCATGCGATTGATGTTTCATTGTTTTTGATGCCGCTAAATTTATGATCAACATAGAGGAGATTATGTATTGTGCATGTATTCTGCAATAGTGTATAATCAGGATAATCTCTGTGAATGAGTGATTAATTATTCAAAATTTCTACTCTTCACATGGAGTAACTCGACTCCTCAAACAAGAATTTTTCCATCCACACCACACATAAACAAACCTATACATGTCCCTCAAGTATCAGCCTCCTCCATAGATCAAACTTGGCCCTCAACTGTCACAAGAGATCCTCCATGGATCCTCTAATATTTTTTGAGGTCTTCTCCTTAGATTTGCAGCCCAAACAAAATTGTTCTCCTCCTAACGTGAGCTCCTATCTCTTATTTTCTTGCCCTTATGTTGCCTCATTGAATGTATAAATGAATCTCCATCACCTTGTATTTATACACAATAAAAGGGCTCCATCAATTTGACCAAGAGGGCTTTCCAACTGTCATAAGATCACCCAAACACTAAGTTGACCTTAACGTTTTTCCACAAGCCCACACACAAACTTCAAAAATTCAAATCTCTTCAAGGAAAACTCAGAATCAACGATTCTCAATGCTGAGAAGATTTTTTGGCGAAATCACATGATATATTTGTCGACGCGTTTCGAACCAACAAGTGTGGTTCATCGTCAGGACAAGTTGGTTTCATCTCATCATTTAATATCATCCTCATCCATAACATGTCACAATATCATCATGGTTTTGTCCCAACAACATTGGGTGCAAAACCCCATGCTTGGGTTTCAAGGCCATTTTTGGAGCTCTTTCCTCCACACCCTCGATCCTTAAGGCTTTGAGTACCTACTAAGATAGAAAAATCAACACCATCAGTTGGAGTGATCCATTGAACATGGTGTTGATTAGACTGAACATGTTAGAAAAAATGGAATAGGAAATGTAGGTTATCAAGAAGAATCTAAAG
Source organism: Pinus tabuliformis (assembly GCA_031772625.1). NCBI lineage: Eukaryota > Viridiplantae > Streptophyta > Pinopsida > Pinales > Pinaceae > Pinus > Pinus tabuliformis. The sequence goes on from CM062818.1 coordinate 68,962,404, forward strand.
GAAACACATGATAGGTAGGAGAGTTTTGCAAATCAACACAAGGAATTTAAGGAGTTACAGGTTGGGGAGCATGTCTACTTATGCATCAAGCCCAAAAAGAGCTCCTTGAGGATTAGAACATGTACTAATATGGCACCTCAGTATTGCAGGCCTTTTGAGATCCTTGAGAGGATTGGGTCGGTGGCGTACAAACTTGCACTGCTTCCAACAATGAAATTCCATGATGTTTTCCATGTTTCATTACTTAAAATATATGTGAAGGATGTTTATCATGTGATTAAATGGTCTATATTGTAGGTGGAACCAAAAGGAGAATTCTAGCCATATGTTTAATGCATATTGCAGTGGAAACAACTCATGCTCTAGAACTGATAAATAGAGCAAGTTAAAGTGCAGTGGAAGCATTTTGGGCATGATGAAGCTACATGGGAGATGGATGATCAGATGCAGGCTTTGTAGCCTTTATTGTTTGCTAGTTGAGGCAGAGGAGTTTTGGCATATGTGAATATCTATGTATGGTTGTAATTGTAAATACCACAATGAGCTATGTTATAAAGCTTCAATAAGTGGTATGGTTGTCATGTGTTCATGTTTGTCATGTTGGTTTTCGATTTTCTACAATATATTCATTGTAAATATTGCCTCGAACTAAGTTATAAAGCTACATGGGTAGTATGTTTTGGTTTCCAATGATCTTGATAGTTATAGGTGTCATAGAACACCAGGATAGTATTCCCCCAAGGGGGGGGGTTTTGTAACATCCCCAAGTTAAAACTTCATGCAATAAAGTTAATAAACTCAAAATAAGACCAAGGTCATGGGACACCTATTGCAAGTTGAATGTTGGAAAAAACATCTTAGTGGGTGTCACATTCGGTTTATTATAGATAAGGAAATTGGAAAAGGCAAAGAGGCATTAATTGGAATTTGTTTACGAAAATAAAGGAAAATAGGAGAAAAGGGAGATGAAAGTTCACATATTTGCATGAGAGAGAAATTGAAGAAAATAAAGGCGTCAATGATAAAAAGGCTTCTGAGGATCAGTTCACATTTTTTTGCTAGTTTTTCTTTGGAATTAGTTTTAGAGAGAGAAGAGCACTAAGAAGAGAAAGGAAGTAAGAAAGCAAAGGAAGGACAAGGAAAGAAAAGGACAAGCAAGGAAGGTGGGACTAAGCAGATTTAGAAGGAGGAATTTGCAGGTAATAGGTTTCATGTGTGATTTCCTAACTAAAGTGTGAATGAATGGTACATGCATTAGTTTATTTAGTTCATTTGTTATCATTGGCATGGGTTTTGCCTAGTTTGATAGTGGTTTCAGCCTTGCCTTTCCATTTCCTAATGGCCATTGTGTGATGGGATTATTTTTGTTTGATCTTTGGATTTTCAGAAGGTTTTGGAACCGTGTGAGGTGGTCTTAGGAAAATTCCCAAGGGTTGGGGCTGAAGGTTGTTTAATCTCCAGGAAGCCTTGAACAGGTTGGTGGAGACAACAAAATTCCTCAAGGTAATGGCGAATAAACTTTGAGGCATCTAAGCTTGTTTTGGGCTTACTGATCTCTTGACTAGTTTTGGCGGGACCATAGTAGCCTAAGGGTGAATGTGGTTTAATCTCTAGAAAAACCTAGTTGTTTATGTCTTGAGTTCCCACATTCATGCTTGGAATATGGCACAGGGGTGATTGACTGAAAGAAAGATGTAGTTCAACCCAATCTATTGTAGGGTGGTATGTGGAAGTCCCTAAATTGGTTGGATTTTGCATAAGTTAATAGGAGTTACTTTTCCTATTGTATTCTATGAGAACCTGTATTTGTTATTATGGTGATTTGATGGTTGTTATATCATGGTTAATAATCTGGTTATGTGCTGGTTATATACATGGATTTTCAATATACTCTAGTTATGTCTTGTTCAGGATTTGATAAGTATTTGAGGGTTAACGAATCCATGGACTAACAAGTGTTATCAAACTATTATGAGAGGGAATTAGAACTTAGTGGCGATTCTTAGATAAGTTTTAGAATCCTATGCTCATATACGCATTCATGACCTATAGATTACATGCTCACCATATGTTTGATGAAATGACTGTCATGGTTGGACTTGGTTAGGTCAAGTCCTTGTTCAGGTTTTTTATGATTATCATTGTTTTCAAGTCATTTGTCATTCTAGAAAGTCTCAAGAAGTTATGGGCATTGGTATGGAGGTTGGCCTGGAAATGTGTCTTAGATCTCAAGAGCGAACCCTCTAAATTGAGGATTTTTGGTCACAACCACACTAGTGCATGTGGTTGGGATTCTAGATCACTCAAAAAGAAATCCAACTCAGGGTTTGGTCACCTAGGGTGGTTATTTGGCCCCTGGGTGTTCTGAAAGCCCTGTAGGATGTTAGTTTGTGTCAGTAAGTCTCAATTTTAAGCCCCACTTCCATAACTGAAGCTTGTAGGTCAGTTCATGTCATAGTAACTCTTCCTCTCATGTTTACCCTCATAGGCCAGTGAAATTGGGTAAATGTGGGGTGGGGGAATTACACCTCAGAACTATAGTGTAAAAGAGGCACACGCAGTTGGAAATGTAGGTTAGAGAATTCCCCAAATCTATGCAACAATTGATAACAAGAAGGAAGGTCACCAGGTATCCATCATTCAGTGGAAGTAGAACTAGGGGTAGTGTTCCAGGTAGAGCCTCAATGCATCTTGAAGCATAAGGAGCTCATGCTTCGAGGCTGAGCAATAGAGAAGGTTAATGTGAGTGGAATCACCTTGGGGATGAGGAAGCTACATGGAAAATGGTCGATTAGATGCAGGTATGGTAGCTAGATTCATCAAGGGAATTGGAATCCCTTGAGAGATGATATGTGCAGGTGTTTAGTTGTAGGGTAGCGTGCGTGATACAACACAGTAAGGCAAATGACATATTGGGATATTTATTTATGCACCAAAATTTGTGTTTTCATGGCAGTATGATGCAGGGAATCACATGGTAAAAGAGACTTCCATGAAATATTGAAGAAGACTCAAGTTGAACTTTCCCTTGGAAGCACTAGGAACCATGGGGGTTGATTTATGGTGTTTGATTGAAAGTTTTGTGCTTTTTGTGTTTTGTGATTTTTTGTGTGTAATTAGCAGTTTTGATTGTGTTTGGTGCATGGTCATGCCATTTTGTTTGTGGTTTCTTGGATTTTTATGTTTTCTTCTTATGCTTGCCTTTTATGTATTGAGGGTCTTGGGAATTGTTTGGGAAAGAGGAAAGTTAATGGAGCTTGGGGAGAGCTGAATGAAACCCAACAAGTAATGTAAGACTCGAATGAAGCCGAGTGCATGAATAAAGGACAGTTGAAGGAAAAAACATGATAGCCAGTTGGGTTGGATGGGTCCATTGTGGTAAATGGATAGTGGAAGGACAACCATGAGAAAGGTAACAGGAAAGGTAAAGTAATTGGATTTGAGGTATCAAATGCCTTGGCTATGTTGGGAACTATTGTTCTCAATGTTGTGCATGTCGTGTACAGATAAAGGAAATTCTCTTAACCTTGAACTTATGAACAATGGTAATTATGTTGTGATCATGATTATATATATATATATATATATATATATATATATATATATATATATATATATATATATATATATATATATGCGTGTGTGTGTGTGTGTGTGTGTGTGTGTGCGCGTGCCATTGTCTTACAAGGTCATCAGGGATCATTCTTTGACAACCCTGGTGGTGGCGGCGCCAATACGAAATATTTCGTACTAACGCAAAAAAATAATAATAAATAAATAAATAACATATATATATATATATATATATATATATATATATATATATATATATATATATATATATATATATATATATATATATATATATATATATATATATATATATATATATATATATATATATATATATATTAATATCATGAGACTATTGCTAGAGTACTATTCCTATAGATCACTAGTAATGACATAATAATGAATTGAGACATTTATTTATTCTCACCACAATGACCATAAAATAAATTTGAATAATGCATTGGAAGCCTTTCTTTATGTTACCCTAACAAGGGGTGGTATCCACAAATAATTATTTATGGTTAGTTGGAAAATTGTTTTGTCAAGTCGGTTTGGTGTTCAATTTTCTACACAAATAAGTACACCATCTTTCTTCTTAAGTTTTCCATTATGCTAATATTTCTTGCAAATCTATAAAAAACTATGATTACAAATTATTTTTAAAAATGGTTTCATGTAAAATCATTGCCCCTATTAAGAATTAATTTCTTGTAAGGTTTCACATAAAAGCATTGCCTCTATTAGGCATTAATTTCTTGTGTTGTTATTTGAAAAAAATCACGTAAAAGCATTGCCTCTATCGGGCATTAATTTGTGTCAGACCAGGCAGTAACTCCTCAACCAAAATTGATTCGTGTGTTATTCCTTCAGGTAGGTCTTCATTATATACATGAGGGAGAGACTATTCACTTCATCTCCCGATGACTGTTCATATTACTTATTTATCTATTTACATTATATTCACCCAATCCTGAGGATTAGGTGTCAACATTCCCCCCCTTAATCTGAAGGGATGTTGGTGAGTCCATGAATCGTTCAAGCTTTTCTTTTCCAAGCGCTTTGGTGAAGATGTCTGCAATTTGCTCATTAGTGGAACAATGATGGAGATGGATTGTTTTGGCCTCAACATGATGTTGAATAAGATGATATTTAGCATTGCTGCGCTTCGTTCGATCATGGAACTTTGGGTTCTTGGCAAACTTTATTGCAGAGGTATTGTCAATCATGAGTGGAGTTGATTGTACTTGTTTTACCTGCAAATATTCAAGAATTTTCCCGAGCCACACAATTTCTTTTGTTGCTTCAGCTGCTGCCACGTATTTTGCTTCTGTTGTGGAATCCGCTGGAAGTGATTGTTTGCATGATCTCCAGGAGACAACTCCTGATCCAAGACTCATAGCATATCCTGAAGTAGATACCCTAGTTTCTTTGTCTCCATCGAAGTTTGAATCAGAGTATCCAATCAAGCTGAAGTCGTCCACCTGTGTATACTTGATTCCAAAGTCTTGAATTCCTTTCAAGTACCTTAGAACTCTTTTTGCAGTAGACCAATGTCCCTCACAAGGCTTTTGCATAAACCTAGAGAGGATTCCAACAACAAACGAAATTTCTGGTCTGGTAGCAGTTAGGTAGTTGAGACTTCCTACAAGTTGTCTATACTTTGTTGCATCCTCAAATTCTTTTCCTTCAATAGATGTGAGCTTTAAGTTTTGTTCCATTGGAATAGTAAGAGGATTGCATTCTGTCATGCCAAACCTGTTCAACAAATCTCCAATGTATTTCTTTTGAGAAAGAAATATGGACTTCAGATGTTGGGTTACTTCAATGCCAAGATAGTAAACAACATAGCCCAAATCAGTGATTTCAAAACTTTTCCCCAATTCCTTCTTTATGGATGCAATGTAGCTTTCATTGTTCCCTGTCATCAAAAGATCATCTACATATACCACAAGATATACAACTATTTTTCCAACTTTCTTGAAAAATAAAGTTGCATCATCAAGATCATAATGTTTGAAATTGAGTTTCAGAATATGCTCAATTATTTTTTCATACCAGGCTCGCGGTGCTTTTTTGAGGCCATACAAGGACTTCACAAGTTTGCATACTTTATGCTCATGTCCTTTCATAGCAAATCCTTCAAGCTCAGACATAAAAACATTCTCTTCTAGAACTCCATTTAAGAAAGCAGTTTTTACATCCATTTGATGGACTTTCCAACCATTCTGAGCTGTTAGGGAAAAGAGTGTTCGGATGGTAGCCCATTTTGCTGTGGGGGAAAAATTCTCCTCATAATCAACCCCTTCCTTCTGTGCAAAACCTTTTTCCACAAGCCTAGCTTTGTGCTTGTCAAGTGAGCCATCAGCGTTATACTTGTTCTTGTAGACCCACTTGCAACCAATTGGTTTGGTTCCAAATGGAGAAGCAACCAGCTTCCAAGTGTTGTTCTTTATGAGGGCATCATACTCCTTTTGCATCGCTTCTTTCCATTCATCATGGGAAGCAGCTTCTTTGAAGGAAGTTGGTTCAAAATCTGTAGACAAGTTCAATTCACAATCATAAGAAACATCCATATCAACAGGTGAATTAGAGTCATCCACATCACCTCCATTTTTCCAGTTTGAATTTCTAGTTCCTGTCTTTCCAACCTCATCAGGATGAACGCTTTCAAGTGTCTTTGTCAGCCACTTTGGGGGACCTTTTTCAGATGGTCGAGGCTGCTCTGCTGATTGAGTTGGGACTGAATCAAGATTGAGTCTCCCAATTCTGTCAATCACATCACTTAAAGCATCATCTGTTGTTGGAGTTTCATGCAGGGGAGAGTGTTCTTCAAAAGAAGATTCCACATGTTTTTCTAGTATAGAAATCCCCCTTCAAGATGTGGAATCTAATTATCAAATTCTTGAAATGATTTTACTTTTGCGAATCTATCCAAGCGATCAAGTTTCCGCTCAACAACATTGTCAGTTTTGGATTATTCAAGAAAAATTACATCTCTATATACAACAAACTTTTTATTTACTTCATCATAGAGACGGTATGCTTTGGAGGTGTTTGAATACCCCAAGAAGATGCATTTATGACTTCTAGCACCAAGTTTGTTTCTATGTACCTTTGGTATCAAGGCATAACAGGTGGAACCAAAGACCCTGAGATGCTTTACCGAAGGAACATGTCCATACCACATTTCATATGGAGTCTTGTTTCTAATAGCATTAGATGAACATCTATTCTTTATATATGCAGCACATAGAACAGCATTAGCCCAAAACATTATCTTTACATTTTTGAAGAAGAGCATGGATCGTACCATATTTAAGATTGTCCTATTCATTCTTTCAACTACACCATTTTTTTGGGGATTATAAGGTATAGTTGTTTGATGTTTGATCCCATGTTGGCGAAGATAGTTTTCAAATTCATTTGATGTGTATTCTTTTCCATTATCAGTGCAAATAGACCCAATATGAGATTGTGCATCATTTTCAATCCATTTATGAAAATTCTTGAATGTTTGAAAAGCATCAGATTTTTTCTTCAATAAATAAACCCAACACATTCTGGTGTATTCATCAATAAATGTCATCATATATTTATTTCCATTTACAGAAGGAACAGGCATTGGACCACATAAATCTGAATGAATGAGTTCAATTTTTCTATGTGCTCTTGAATGTGAATCATGAAAAGACTATTTGCTATGCTTTCCTAGAATGCAAGCATCACATTGCTTAAGTTTCCTAGGAATTGGAGGCAAACCAGCAACACCATTTTTCTTCAACAAGCGGAGGCTATCATAGTTCAAATGTCCAAATCTAGCATGCCATAATAAACTTGATGGAAGAGTACCTTCTTCATGATGAGAATTGTATGAGAAATGTTGTGCACGAGTAGAGGTTCCTTGCAGCTTGAGAAGCCTTTCTTCTTCTATTCCCCTCATGACAAGTGAGTGGTCAAATGCCTTTCTCACCTCAAGCTTGCCATCAAACATATGAATGGAGTGACCTTGCTAGCGGATGTGAACCAAGGACAACAAGTTTCTATTCAGTTGTGGGAGATATAGAACATGGTGCAGAAGAAAGTCTGGAAAACCAGGCAATTTAAGCCTGATTGTGCCAAGCCCTAATGGCTTGATTTTTGATTGGTCTGCAAAGTATACTGCTCCATCAACATTGTTAGTAAATTCTTCAAAAAATCTTTTCTATGAGTCATGTGGTAGGTTTCTCTTCAATCAAGCAACCAATCATTTTTCCAAGAAGCAAGTGAAGCATTAAATAAATCTTCATTTACTCCAATGTTACATTGTGCCACAACATAGTGAGAGGATTCAAGGGCTTTACCTTTGTCTGTATCATCAGTTTTACCTTTCTGTTTGTTTCTTTGCTGCTCAATTTTGTCCCATGGTAGCTTGCATGTAGAGGCATCATGTGATCCATTTCTTTTGCAGAGTATGCAGTGCAAATCTGCCTTTTCTCCTTAAGATTGTATTCCCCCCCTACCACTAAAATATCTTCCTCTTTCTCTTCGACCACCTCTTCCTCTTGAAGAATCTTGAGGAGGATGCTTTTCTTTATGAACAAGGCACACAACCTCTTCAAAAGATTCAGAGGTTGTATTCTTTCCAAAAGTTTTCTCTCTTTCAGCAAACTTTTTCACAAGAGAGTCAAAGGTGATATCTTTGAGATTTCCATTTGCTTGTAATGACTCAAGATAATTGGAGTAAGTAGGATAAAGTGTCTTGAGAAAAGCGATAAGAGGAATATCCAATTCAACCTTAGTGGATGTGAGTCATATAGTTCTTTCAGCTTTTGTAAGGCTTCAAAGGCAGTTGAAAATGATGAAATATGGCGACTCACCTTTTCATTTATAGATGCTACGATTAATGCATAAGCTTTGATGTTCTTGTTTTACCAAATGACGAGCTCTTTGTCTGAGGTAGGCTATTTTGGTTCATTGTCTCCGTCTCCGACACACACTCCTTTCCACAACTCATTGAAAATGAGGGTGTGTTTTATCATCCGAGACCACTCAGGATAGTTCTCCTTGCCAGTGAGAACTATTCCCACAATAGATATGATTGAATGCATACAATAAAAAAAATACTTCTACCAATATATAGTAAAATTGTACTTTTGGTGGTAATTTTTTTTTTTTTTTTAAATTACAATTCAAAGAAATATATTTTTGATATGACTTGATAGAAAATTCAACTGTCAATACGTGAGACTAATCCTTAACTCATTGCATCAAGGTTCAAGATCTCTTCAACAAATATATTCTTATGTATCTTAGAACAACTATAACTACTCCGTAAGGTATGTCCACGCTACAGGCATTGTTTATAAATCATACTACGTTGCAGATTCACGCAAACGTATATGTATTGACATTCCACAGTGATCCTCCTCTTGCTGTAGCAATCCACATGCTCACGGATTCCAAAAAACCATAAGGGCCTTACACTTCCACGCAAATTACTATATAGACACAAGCCCCACCACCAGATTTGTCACATGCAATACATGCAATTCATGCGATTGAAACAGCGTTAACTTACAATGTTTAACAACAGTGTAAATACCCTACCAAACAGCCTTATTACAACTGCGTAAATATGTGAACAACTTCTGGACTACGTATATGGAGCAACGTTCAACTCTTCCACTGCGCAACTCTTCACGTCAGGTTCACCACAGCAGGTCACATCAAAAGGAAGCCGGTCATTGTCATTGTGGTTGCAATGGATGCGTACCAGTGGCAAGACAACGTTGTTGCATCGACTTATTGCTCACACAAAGATGTCAGAAATACAAGGACATGTTTTGAATCTTGACCCTCGGGATTTTTATGGTCACAAATGCAGATAGAGCCTTGAATGATCTCAAAGAAAGAAGCCAAGGGGCAACTTTTTACAGCAGAGGATGCAGCTGACCCAGCTGGAAATTGTTACGGTGATAATAAGCGGCCAACAAATTTCAAGATTTCAGAGGAGATAGCAACAACACATTTGAGGGCTAAAGGTGATGATCCATTCACGCAGTGAACAGCAGCACCATTCAACGCAGCAGCCTCAAGGGCATTCAACTCAGTGATTCAGAAGATTTTCAGGTCTGAGGCTGTCAGGTCAGAGAATTCAGAGTTAATTATGGCAGACAGAGCGCACAGGGGCAATGGACAGAGAGCAGTAGGCAGAAGGGAGTTACAACTATTTTGGGAGCTGGCTCTGATACCATGTCAGACCAGGCAGTAACTCCTCAACCAAAATTGATTCGTGTGTTATTCCTTTAGGTAGGTCTTCATTATATACATGAGGTAGAGACTGTTCACTTTATCTCCCGATGATTGTTCATGTTACTTATTTATCTATTTACATTATATTCACCCAATCCTGAGGATTAGGTGTCAACAATTTATTGTGTTGCATGCAAGGCCATGCATAATTTTGTAGTGAAGTAGCCACAACCTAAGTGCGGGAAGGTAGTCCCAACATATCTATGCAATCCCACTTGCAAAATACAAAAATATTCTCTTCTTGCTCGTGAAAAATAGTAGTTAGTTATCAATTTTACAAAATCTAGAAGAAACCGATAAATTACCAATGCTTTGTAGTAAATTTAAAATGTCATCTATAGTAGTTGAAATCGCCCCCCTCCCCCGCACCCCCCCCCCTTTTTTATCCTTTGATTGAATTTGATATCCATCATTTTGTAAAAATGTTGGGCACCTATGTATGCACATATTCCATTACATCTTCCACTATTATTGGGTATAAAATTACTCTGTTACAACCCATTATTGATCTCATTCATCTTGGAGGAGGAGGTACTAAGGTTAGCTAAGGTTTGAAGGTTATGATCTCTATATTTCACTTCAATGAAAGCAACCACGAATGCCTATTCATCATCATCAACAATAGCTGCAGGGGTCAATGTGGCCTCATCTCCATTACGAATTGACAATGACTACATATGGTCTAACAATTACAAATGCAGGAGATGAAACAAATTGCACAACTTAAGTAGCATCAACTTCCTCTTGAGTGAATTAGTAATCTAATGAAGATGATATGTGTTAAAGCCCATGTCATATCCTCAAAGGCACACAAGCTTATAATTTTGGAGATTATATTACTTTCATGATTACATATTGGAAAGAATAAAGGATGTACATTATTCAGAAATGACATTACATGAGCTACAAACGAGGGTGATGTTCTTGATTTTCTTCTAGATATTGTTCCTAGGGATGAAGTCAACAATGAAGAATATTGGCGATATAGGTTTGCAATTCCTAATGCATAATCCATATCTAATGGAAGGATATAATTTCCACTCATCTTGATTGGATAGTTGCTTTAAAAAAATGTCTCCACAATTAATGTCTCAGTAGCCTTTAATACTAGCCCAACCATTAGGGTACCAACCTCCATAGCAATGATCATAAGGTTCAATGGAAGCTAGATTATTAATTGAGAATAATCAAGTTGATTGCTCATGAGCCTAGATTGCATCCTTATATCAAATATATTTTCTCATAAACAACAAGTATGGATGAGATAAAGCTTGGGGAATATATATTTATCTTTATTGGTTGGCCACTTATATATTTGTAATGACATGCATTATGAAATAAAAGAAATGGATATACTATGAATTCATTGGGAGTGAAATTGTATGGCTTAATATGAAAATATATATGATCAAATTTTTAAACATAGAAAGTAGATTTATGAGAAGTTGATTGGAAGAAAAGAGATATATGAAGATGTGAGGACAATGGACAAATAACTTAGTGAGTGAAGAAAGCAAGGAAGACTAAGTTTATAATTTTAACTTGTCATCATTTAAAAGTATGAGAAATAGAAAAATGCTAGGAAAATCGACAAATAACTTATTAAATGAACAAAGAAAAAAAATGTAAATTCATATTTTTAACTCTTCATTATTAAGTGGTATGAGAAATAAGAATATTACATATTTTGTTATTAAATATTGTACCAAATCCCATATTATTAATGCTAACTTATATTTGTCTTTCCTTAAACTCTAAACAACTCAATCAAATCCCATATTATTAGTACTCACTTATATTGTCTTTCCTTAAACTCTAAACAACTAAATGAAATCAAAACAATAAACAAGTTTGTATGAAAGTTTTTCAATAAAATAACAAAGATATATTATTCTCCTTAAACTGTTGATATGAACACAAATTATAATTATACTTCTAGATTATGGAAATATTAATCATATAACTCTATACAGCTGTTGATTGATTATGGAAATATTAATCATATACTTCTATGAAAAATCAACACTCATTACAATAAAATTCACCCTAACAACAACTGATCTCTGACTTGTTTATAACAACAACCGATCTCTGAGTTGTTTATAATTTCTTTTACACTTCTACTTTTGTCTCTACAATCTCAACGCTATGTAGATTCTTTGATATACAATTTAAGTTGTGCTAAAGTACTCAAATTGGCTGTAGTGAGGAGACTCCTGAGATGCCATAAGGTAAGTATTGCAAATCGTGACAGCTGGAAATGCTCAGATACCTTAGGCAGCTCAACCTATCTATGTTAGCTGGTAATCCTGTGATGCTAGATGCATCCATAGCAAGGACTGAGGCTGGCAAGAGTTGTGAGGCTCGCAAGAAGAAGGAACACTAGCGAGATTATTACAAATTGATTTCAAATACTAAAATTTCAGACTCGAGTTGGTGATGAGACTGATTTTCATATTCCTTGATTTGGTGATGAGACTGATTTTCATATTCCTCGACAAAAAAATACAAATCGGAAAAAAAAAATCATACTCTTGATTTATTTCTGCCGCATTGACAATGCGCAGATTTCTGGAGCTTCCCCTGATTCTGGAAAACTCAATTCGTTGTCGCTCAACAAAATCCGAGTGGATCCTTAACACTCCTTTAGAGTCAAAACCTTCAAACCCTTACCTGTGCGACAGTAGAAGTTTGAGAGAAATCATACTGTCAATTTATTTCTCCCTATTGACAATGCGCAGATCTCTGGAGCTTCCCCTGATTCTGGAAGAGAACTCAATTCGTTGTCGCTCAACAAAATCCGAGTGGATCCTTAACATTCCTTTAGAGTCAAAACCTTCAAACCCTTACCTGTGCCAGAGTAAAAGTTTGAGAGAAATCATACTGTCAATTTATTTCTTCCCATTGACAATGCGCAGATTTCTGGAGCTTCCCCTGATTCTGGAAGAGATCTCAATTCGTTGTCACTCAACAAAATCCGAGTGAATCCTTAACATTCCTTTAGAGTCAAAACATTCAAACCCTTACCTGTGCGACAGTGGAAGTTTTCTTCCACCTCAGCTGTATGCATGGCCACACCTGGTAAAAGAGCACGCGCCTGTCGATGTCTGGGAGGATCGGTTCGATCAAACAACGATCGGCTCGTCTGGGTTTTCGTGCCCACTCTCATTTACTACCACCTTCTTCTGCAACAAGCCCTTCTCCTATCCACAACCAAATCAAAGTCTCCACATAAATAACTTGATCTTCTATGAAAGCAACAGCTAAGTAGAGAAAACCCAATTGCAGATTGACATGGTATTTGTCGAGTAAGTCGTAACTCCACCATAGGCGATCATACAGAGCTTCGTGCTCTTGGCTCTGGATTGCCAACTGCCACTCATGTGGATCACTAATTCCTGCCATTGACCTCCATACTAATTTTATTGCAAGAGGAAGCCCTCCACATTTGGCACACGCAACCCTTGCTCTCATCTTGTCTCTGTTTCCTGGCAGATTTCCATTGTTATATGGAAACGCATGATGAACAAACAAATCCCAACTCTTTTCTTGGACCAAATCTGCCATTGTTATCGTGGAAGTTTGCCCTGTTCTTCTATCTAAGAACAGGGCAAACTTCTTTGCCTGTATTCTCTGATTCAGCCACATTTTTGCGTCCTCTTTCTTCATATTCTGAACCAAATCTACTTTTGTTTGCATTACTATTTGGCTACAAAGTTTATCCCTAAGGATTGTAAAAGAGGGAGATGGTGAAACAGTGAGCCAAAGCAAGTAGCCATCGCAAAACAAAAGTCTAACCTTTTGGCTGCTGAAGAGTGTTTCCAGAAGAAGAGTTTTGCCAGATCCACCGTTGCCAACAACACCAATGCGGAAGAAAGACTTAACATCAGCATCGATCACCCACATCTGAAGGAAACCAGGATCTGCCATGATATGATTTTCTCACAGCAGTAGCATACAGTATCCTTCTTATAACACAAAAAAGACGCTCAGAGATGACTGAATGTATATATTTGAAAACCTCTCGAGGATAACTAAAACTTTTCCCTCAATTCAGTCGATTCTTCAAGCAATACTAACAGTACAAAATCCTTAGGACTGTGAGTAAGCAACCATAAATTAGAAAACCAGAAATGCTATCGCATTCCTGACTTGAGCATACTACTGCCTGTGAGTAAGCAACCAGAAATTAGACCACTAACTTATAGTGGTACTGATTATTCAATTGTGATGCTTAGGTTGCACTGCAGAGCCATGGCCCATTCTCAACGCTCTCACATCACATCACAATTGGAATAAAGATGAAAGTGGAAGAATTTTCTTTTCCTCTGGGGTCACCGTTGGAGTAAACAAAAGGTGGAATTTTGGTACAGAAATCACGGGTGGAATAAGAATACGTGGAGGAACTTTGTTTGATGTCACGTGGGAAGAATTGACATATTGTGTGTTTTATAATGTGAAGAGAAAGATAAGACCTAAACGTAAGCTTCTTTACCCCACCACCATAAAGATGAGCATAAAAGAGATTCAAATAATGAATTGGAGGTCTTTCTTTATGTAAAGAGAAAGCATATTTATATTTATTTAGTTGTTCGAAGAGAAAGATGAGCACGGAGCAGATTCCAAGGGAGGAATGGGAGTACTTTGTTTAGGCAAAGCAGAGCATGATATGACTATTTTGAAAACGCATACAATGATTTTTGTATGCAATTATTTTATAAGAGAATAAATTATCAAGTCAATTTTTGCCTTTCAATACTTATCATGTGGTTTTAGGTTTAATAAGAGTTTTGAAATATAGACCCAAGGGGTAGTTCAATTAGTTGAGTCCTCATTGTTAAGTCCCTCGTCGATTGGGAGGTTACAGGGTCAATTCTCCTCGACACCTTTGGGGTTAGGTCTTGTTTGTATCGCTGATGGGCTTTAAATATTCCCTTCGAGGTTGATCTACCTAGATTTTTCCGTAAACCACATTGTAAAAAAAAAGAGTCTTTAAATATGAAATCATTGTCTTTGAAATCAAATGTCATGTAAAAAAATAGTTTTCATAATAAAATATTCAATAATCAATTGATAATGAATGTTAAGTGGACTATTCATTAAACCCCAAGATGTGAAGTTCATTGATGTTGTTGCTACTTGTTGATGATCATTTTGATTCCCTTAGGGCAAGGCCTTACAATTAGGGTTGACCCAGATGTGAAGTTCATTGATATTGTTGCTAGTTGTTGATGATCATAGGTTCAATTGTCTTTGATTCCCTTAGCGCAAGGCCTTACAATTCATTGATATTGTTGCTAGTTGTCGCTGATCATGGGTTCAATTGTCTTTGATTCCCTTATGGCAAGGCCTTACAATTAGGGTTCACAGTTTACCCAATTACTCCAAGTTTCACATGCTTTCATTCCAACTAGAATAAAAAAGAAAGAAAAAAAAGGTGGACTATTGAGGTTTCTTCAAGAGATGAGTTATAAATGGATCTCTTTAAATAATTTGCATCATATGACATTTGACTTTCCCATCCACATTAACAAATTCTTAAATAAATGATTTTTAATAGAAATAATGTGATAGAAACCAACAAACCTATTTATTGAATTATATCTAGTTATATGTATTGATATCAATTTATAAATGTATTGCACTTTTGAAATTTTTAAAGATTTTAAAAATACTTTTTTTATAAAACAAATTAGAATTAATTGATAATGAGTTCTATGAGGTCTATTTTATTTTAATTCCATAACTATTTATAACTATGTTTTACTAAATCAATTACTTGTATATGAAATCATCTCATATAAGTCAATAAGTCCAAAAGTCATTTATTGGCTTTTATATGCCTATTATGTGGTTTGATATAAGTGCATAAATATGACATTGTTTTTTTTTAAATAAAGATCCATGTAAAAGAAAATTATTTTCCTAATAAAATGCGGAATAACTAATTGATAATGAGTGTTAACTTGACTCTTTTCTGCTCATTCAAGAGATAAGCCATAAATGAATGTCTTTAAACTTTTTGTACCATAATATGACATTTTATTTTCCCATCCAAATTAAAATTAAGAAAATTTCAACTTTTAAATACATTATTTATAGTTGATATAATCACATAGAAGCCAAAAAGACATGAAGCTATTTATTGAATTTTATTTAGTTATATGCTTCCATAATATGTGATCATAAGTGTAATATATTATAGAAATACAACTCTTAATGTAAGTAAAGATATAATTTTTACAAAATAAATAATTTATAATTAATTGATAATGCATTTTAAATTGCTAGCCCCAAGGGATAGCTCAGTTGGTCGAGTTCCTGTTGCTAAGTACCTCGCTTATCAGGAGGTCATGGGGTCAAATATCCTTGACGCCCTTGGGGTTAGGCCTTGCTAGTTTGGCCAATGGGTAGATCCCTGCGGGTTGATCTACCTAGATTTTTCCATGGATGTAGCACCCACCCAGTGTCCGTGAACCACCGATAAAAAAAATGCATTTTAAATGGTCTATTTTGATTTTTAATCCATAAGTTTTTCTAACCATTTATCCTTAAAGCAATAACTTGTATTTGTGATAATCTCATATAAGTCATAAGTCATTTATTGACTTACATATTCCTATCATGTGGTTTAATATTGGTATATAAATGTGACATTGTTGTTTTTGAAATAAAGCTACATGTAAAATAGAATGTTTTTCCCAATAAATTATGGAAAAAATAAGTGATAATGATTGTTAAGTGGACTCTCAAGGCTCATTCACGAGAAAGGTCACAGATGTATGTTTTATACTTTTTGCACCATTAATATGACATTTTGTTTTACAAATTACAATTAATTTTTGAATACCTTAGTTATCTTTGGCCTTATCAAGCCCTCTATCTATCCTTAGACATGGAAAAACAATTCACCTTAATCCCTAGTATTAGAAAATATTATAGGTGATATAGTGAAGCATCCCTTTTAGTTGAAATCCTACAAAAGAGCATGAGGAAGGCTATTGAGGTGATAATGGAAACATTTCCTCATTGTTTCCATAAGGTATAGACCCTCACTAGATGAGGCTTGTTGTCCTGCTAGTTCCTCATGTGACACTTGGAAAAAAATTATACATGCATTCATAATTCATGTTTCTCATCATTCTTGTTATGATTCCATGCTCATTTTACCATCATTTCTCGTTAGTACCTTCTTAGTTCATCCTTGATCCATTTTTGGTCCATTGCCAATGCATTGTTCATTTGTGCTACAAACTTGAGCGTAAGTGAGCCTAGATAACTACTGATCCATGTGACCTATAAACTATTGCAAATTCCTTAGTGGAATTATATGGCCAATTCTCCTTGTTAATCTTAGTAAGGTTGGAGCTTGTCGAGGAGATTGGTTGGGTAGAATTTCCCAACATAAGGCTTAATGGATGCTTAAAAGTCTCTTGTGGTAATTAAGAACTCCCAGTCGTATATTACTTTGATACTTCTTGGATAGTCTGTGTTAGAATCCCATGGAGATTTGTGGTACAACTCAATGGTATAGAGGCAAATAATGTGGTGCACTACTTTTGATTGTGTAGGCTAGGGGATGTGAGGTTGTAGTTAGGGAGGTTGCTACAATTGGTACCTACATGATTATTTGTTTGGTACTATCTAGATGACCATAGTTGGATCTTGGTAATAATTTTCCCATGTGGGTTTATAGCCCTAACTCAAGAGCGACCCACTACTGAGAGATTTAGAGCGTGTGGTTTACAGTTGGGTGGAACATTTATGGTTTGCATCCAGTCGATGAATTACATCTAATAAAATTTATACTTTATATGTATGAAATGATGTGTTACTTTCAGGTGTAAATGTTATTTTATGCATTTATATGTTTATCCATGATTATATTATTGTTCCAATCATAATTATTGTCACATATCTTGTAATTTCCTTAAACATGCATGAGTAGAGTCATGTTGTTGCTACTACAACACCCTCCAAAATTTCACTATATTCTATTTTTGGGGCCTACTTCATGGTCGTAACAAGTGTATCCTTGGTCGTCAAGTGTTATTTTGTGTTTTTTCATAGGTCCTAAGTGTTCTTTAGTGTTCTCAAGTTTCGTCGCATTGATTAGAACATCTCTAAGTGCATTTCATGGTCACAACATCTTTGTGTTGTAAAACGACATATTATGCTTGCAGTCACACACATTTCACTCGATATGCTTGGGGAACATGTATAAAGTGGTGTTTTGATGTGTATTCATTATTGATTAAGTTTTTCTAAGTTTTCTTAATGAGTTAGTATGTTTCCCACATGGTTTTATGTCCAGAACTCATCCTGCTCACCACTTAACAAATCACCCAAACTTAGAGAAAGTTCGGTGGAAAATGACACCATGAGCACACTTTAAAGCCTTGATGGGAGACCCTTAGTTGTTCATAAGTGTGCCATGTTACCTCCTTAAGAGTTGGGCGCACTCTAAAACAGCGAAGCCCCTTCCTCGTTCTGAATTGTGCCCTCTAAATTGACTAAGTCTTCCTTGAGGGCAACCCTCCTTGAGCATACTGGCACACCCTAAAGACTCGAAGCTTAGTCCTCCAACCTTCCCCTATGCTCCATGTGCTCTCCTGAGCTGCTTAAGCACAATGGCAAACCTAAAGGCATGAAGCCCCACCCTTCAACCTTTAGTAGTACGCCATATGCCCTTCCTAAGGCCTCTTAAGTGCATGAGCTCACCTCAAAGGCACAAAGCCTTAACCCTTAGCCTTTGGGAGTGCGCCTTACAACATCCCTCCCTCCCTTGAGTGCATATCACACTTAGGAATCCCAAAGCCTTCCCCTTCATCCTTCGGACTTATGACATGCGCCCTACCTTGCTTTATTTCTTCCTTAGGGTGCATGAGTGCATGGCGAAGCCTCGAAGCTTCCATTCTTCATCCCTTTAGCCTTTCAAAGTCGCACATGCGCCTCGAAGCACCTTTGACCCTTTTGAGCACACTGAAAAGGCATAAACATGAAAATATGCATAAAAAATGGAAGAATAAGAGATTTTCAGGTTGAGAGTTACTCAACATGAGTGATTGCAGAAACAGGTATTCTAGGCACCTCATGGAAAGCACACATGAGGAATATGTTGGCATTATGATACAGGTGTTGTCCTTGATGGCAACTCACTCAAATGAAAGATCACAGTGCAGCATGTCAATATCAAAGAAATACAATTCAGACTACAAAGATTGAAGAAAGAGAGGTATACACAGGTTCAGCTTGACCAAGCTGTGTATACACTTAGGTTTACTAAATAAACTAAGCGTATACACACACACACACTTTCATAGAAGGAAAAGCGCCTATATCTTGGGAAAACAAAGTTTTTGGTCCAAGGTATTTGGTCCAAGGTATTGGCCCTAAGTAGTTTTGGTCCATGGTATTGAGAAAGGCCTAAAACTATATAAAGAGGAGAAGATCATTAGGCCAAGGGGTGCAAGGATCTAAATATCTTATGAAGTGTTGAATCATATATGCAGGTTAATGAGCTTCGGATGGTTTGCTTGATCTAATCTAAGGATGCACTTATAAGGTTGATGAAGGTTGATGGACCGTGATCATTAAGTCTTAAGGGTATTATCATTATGTGATTTGATCTTGAATAGTCTAGATCTGAATAATGACGCATTTTTTATTCTATAAATGTGATGATCTAGGTATGACTGAAGTCTGGAATAGTTGCAATGTTTAAATTATCATTTACATATCTGTATGCAGGTTTGCCTTAGTAAAAGAGCGTATACACGCTGGTTCAGCATATCAAAGTAGCATATACATCATAAATTTGAATTTGTAGATTTGTACGTTGGTTCCCTTTGGTAAAAGTGCATATACACGCTGGTTTGACACATGGAAGTAGTGTATACCTTATGAAGTCTGATGTTTAAAGTTTCGGTTGTTTCTATTTGCTGTTGCAGAGTTCTGGGTTCTGCTTTATGTTCTGGTGACTGCATTCTGATGACAATGTTCTGAATGATTAGATTGATTGTGATTTAGTGATGATGGGTGATCAAGTGATTGATTGATTTAGTTGTGGTTGATTCAGAAAGTGATGATTGGGTTTCAACGATTGGTTGATGTAGATGTATTTGATGGTTGTGTTGCAGTTATGATTTGCTGAGTTTCAATGTTGTTGATGGGTCCAGTATGAAAATTGGATGAAACAAGGCCTTCATGTGTATTGTTGTGTACCAGGAGCATCCAGTTTATGAAACATGGTCCCTGGTGGAAGAGTGGAGTTTTCTGTAGGCTAGCACCTACATACTAGTAAACATATTGACTAGTACAAGAGCTAGGGGGTTGTAGCTCCCTTCCAGCAGTAGTTGGAGAATGAGAGAAGGTTGTAGCCTTATGTAGGTGGGTGCTTGCGTACTAGTATGAGTCTATACCAGTACAAGATTGTAAATAGATTTTCTTATTATTAAAAAGAAGACAAAGACGACAATAGTAGGTGGTTTTTACCCACATTGGGTTTCCACCTTATATCTTGGTGTTCATGTGTGTTGCTTCTATGTGATGCTTTATTCTGCTTTTACTGCATTGTCCAATAAATCTCTGATATACTATTTTAAGCTACATACATGATAAATTGTCTAAATCAAAAGTTCTCTACATATACATTGGTTGCTTTAAGTACAGTCACATGTACACGCTAGTTCACTTCTCTGAAGTAGCGTATATAAATCTGTTTGGGAAATAAAATTATAGATCTGATAATACTGATTCACCCCCCTCTCAATATTATTTCCAACAATTGGTATCAGAGAAGGTCTTTTAGAAGAAGCTTGGTTGCTTAAAGGGAGATCCATCATCATGAGTAATCAAGAAAGCATGGGATCCATCTGACCGCCAATCTTTGATGGGAGAAATTGTGTTTATTGGAAAATAAGAATCACAAGCTATCTACAATCACTTGGAACGGATGTCTAGGAAATTGTGGAAGGAGGATATACATTTCCAACATCAATTCCTACAAATATGGCAGGTAAAAGGCAATATGAAACCAATGCCAGAGTTGTCAAGAAGTTTGTCACAATTAGAGTTTGTCAAAGTCATGCAGCTCAAGTCAGCCAAAGAAATATGGGACAAAATCGTTCTGAGCTACGAAGGAGACTCTCAGGTAAAACATGCTAAACTTCAAACTCTCAAAATTCAGTATGAAACTCTTAGGATGCACAATGATGAAAGTTAGCTAGCTACTTCTTACGTATAGATGAGGTTGTTAATTGTATGAAGAATTTGGGTGAAGAAATAAAGGAAGTTACCTTAGTTGAGAAAGTTTTGAGATCCTTTTCTACTAAATTTGAATCAAAAGTGTCTGCCATAGAAGAAAAACAAGATCTGCAGACTATCACTATGACACTACTTCACGAAATCTTAACTACCTTTGAGATGAGAAAAGGAGGACCATAAAATATGAGGGAAGTCGCATTTAAAGCTTTAGCAAAGGGAAAGGAAGAACACAATGAATCAGGACATATTTCAGAAGAAGAACATGAGGTAAACTTTGTCAAGAAGCTTCAACGGGGTTCCGGAAGATTTAGATGTAAGCTACCCTTCAAATGCTTTGCCTATGGCAGAGTCGATCATTATGCTGCCAAATGTCCCCATAAAGATAAATATGAAAAATGGAAGGAATATGCAAAATTAAATAGAAAACAAGTTGTAAATAAAAAGAGTTACTATACTCATGAAGATAGTGATGGTTTATCAAATAGTGATGAAGATGAAAATAGTAATGACTATAGACTTCTAATGGCCTATGACGATGATAATTTTTGGGATGATTTAGAAGAGGATGACCTTCATGAAGAAATATCTAAACTCAAAATCTGTTTAGAAGAAAAGAATATGATTATAGATACCTGGACATACCAACTTGCTGAAAAAGAAAAAAACAATGAAAAACTAGAGTGTGAAATTGTGGGTCTAAGAAAGGATCTTGAGAAAACGAAATCTTTCAATCTTATATTTGCTAAAGGATCAGAAACCTTAAATGAAATTATCAAAGTGCAACGTTCTCCTCTGATAAAGACAAGTCTTGGATATACTGAAGAAGCATCTCAATCACAGAAGCCATCAACCTCCATTAAAAGTTATCTTGATGCAGCAAAGACCAGTGAACAATATGACAATCGTCAGCAAAGGCATAATGCAGATCACCAGGTAAATCAGACTCAATTTACTCCGAGGATGAATAGAAGCCACAACCAACCTCAGGTAAATCATACTCAATTTGCTCCAAAGATGAAGATCAATAGAAAATACAATCACTAGGTCAATAGGTTCGATAATCGCAGACACTTCTTTAATGGGCAATGTTTTTCATGTCATAATTTTGGACACAAACCTACTCAATGTGTTGCTTACAAAACCATCATGACTAGAGAAGCACGAAATCAAAGGAATGTAACAGGGATCAAGAAAAGTTCCTATAATAACTTTTCTCTTCTTGAAAATGAAATAGAATGCTCAATCTGTAACAACTTTGGTCATGAAGAATCTGAATGCAGGAGACAATTTTGACAAACATTTCAAAAGGAACAAACTCCATTAAACCCCAAGATATGGAGAAGGAAAGAATCTCAAACAGAAAGATGTGGTATAGCCTTTTATGAAAATGGACAAGAAAATCAGTGGTACATCGACAGTGGAGGCTTGAAACACATGACAGGTGACAAATAAAAACTTCACTCATATACTGCCTTAGAAAAGGAAAAGAATGTCTCATTTGGAAATGACACTCCTAGAGTCATAAAAGGTAAAGGCTCTGTTCTCTTGAAAGAAAAGGTTAAAGATGGAAATGTTATGAATGTAGACAGTTTAAAGCATAACCTGTTGAGTGTTAGTAAAATGTGTGATCAAGGAAATGAAGTAGTGTTTCGATCAAACGAATGTGTTGTTCATGAGCTTGATACAGGAGAGACCATGATCTAAGGTACAATAACTCCAAACAACTTATAACTACTCAACAGAGGACAACAACAGGGCTATATAAGAAAAAATGAGAACTGGCTGTGGCATAGAAGATTGGGACATCTAAGCTTTTATCAAATAAGAAAAGCATGCAGATTCAAGGTTGTTAATGATCTTCTAGATATCAGCATCCCTGAAAATACAATATGAAAACCATGTCAATTCGGTAACAAAACCAGAGCTCACTTCATTGAAAAATAAGGGTCATCTAGTAAGCCTCTTGAACTTGTCCATAGTGATTTATGTGGACCATCAAGGAAAAAGTCACATCGTGGAGAAGAATACTTTATTTTGTTCATTGATGATTTTTCCAGAATGTGTTGGATAGGTCTTCTAAAGCATAAAGATGAAGCATTTGAAAAATTCCAAGCCTTCAAAGCTTTGGTTGAAAATGAATCAGATTGAAAAATCAAATGTCTCAGATTTGATCAAGGAGGGGAATTTACCTCGGATGAATTCTTTGACTTTTGTGAACAACATGGAATAAAAAGGAAATTCTCCACCCCAAGGACTCCTCAGCAAAATGGAGTGGTAGAAAGAAATAATAGAACTGTTCAACAAATGGCTCGAGATATGCTAGATGAATTTGGAACTCCTGCAACCTTCTAGGGTGAAGCTGCATTCAACGCCGTAACTATTCTCGACCAAGAAAAATGTTTAGGTAAATAGCACTCAAACTCCACATGAACTTTGGTATGGTAAAACTCCTACTGCAAAATAATTTAAAGTTTTTGGAAGCAAATGTTATATCAAAAGGATTGATGAAAAACTTGGTAAGTTTGAGCCCAAAGCAGATGAAGGTATTCTTCTTGGTTACTCTTCCAGAAGTAAAGGATATAAATGTTATAATAAAAGACTTGGGAAAATTGTTCAAATTATTGATGTTGTAGTTGATGAAGCATGCAAAAATTCAAAACAGATAAAAACAGAAGATTATGACAATGAAGAAGATGGGGATTATTTTCCCACATCAGATCACAATGATTCTGAAGAAGAAACCAATGAAGCACCAGAAGAAGATATAACAGTAGAAGAAAAGACTTCATCCAAGTATGTTTAGAAAAATCATCTAGAAACTCAAATTTTAGGGGAAAAAGAGGTTGTTGTATAGACAAGAAGAACTATTACAGAAACCTCAAGCTATCTAGCATTAGTATCCTCCACCGAACCTCAAAATGTAAATGAAGCATGCATGTAAATGAAGATGAATGTTGGGTCAAGGCCATGAATGAAGAACTTGAGAAAATTGAAAATAATAATACATGGGAATTAGCTCCTAGACCTCATGATAAAAATATTATAGGAACTAAATGGATATTCAAAAACAAGCTGAATGAAAATGGAGAAGTCATTAGAAACAAGGCCAGACTTGTTTGTAAATGGTATGCTCAACAAGAAGGTATAGATTTTGAAGAAACTTTTGCACCTGTTGCTAGACTTGAAGCCATAAGGATGTTTCTTTCTCTTTCTAGCTTTCAGAAATTCAAAGTATACGAAATGGATGCTAAATCTGCTTTCCTTAATGGAGATTTAGAAGAAGAAGTTTATATTGAACAACCAGAAGGATTCATTCTTGGAAATGATACAAAACTTGTATGCAGACTAAAAAAGGCTCTCTATGGTCTGAAACATGC
This sequence comes from Pinus tabuliformis, assembly GCA_031772625.1. NCBI lineage: Eukaryota > Viridiplantae > Streptophyta > Pinopsida > Pinales > Pinaceae > Pinus > Pinus tabuliformis. The sequence continues at coordinate 68,986,910 of CM062818.1, forward strand.
TCCAAGGGCCTGGTATTACCGCCTTGACAAATATCTACACCGACAGGTTTTTTCAAAAGGGTCAGCAGATAGCAATCTATATACAAATATTGACATTGATAAATTGCTAATTATTGTTGTTTATGTTGATGATATCATCTTTGGTAGCAATGAAGTATCCATGAGTCAGAATTTTGCTTCAGTAATGCAACAAGAATTTAAAATGTCCTTGCTTCGTGAACTTACCTATTTTCTTGGTCTACATGTTCAACAAAATAAAGATGGTATTTTTCTTTCACAAACCAAATATCTCAAATAAATCTTGAAAATGTATGGCATGGAAGATTCCAAACCTGTATGTACCCCAATGGTAATAGGATGCAGTCTCAGCTCAAATGATGAATCAGCAGCAGTACATCAACCCACTTACAGATCCATGATTGGCAGTCCATTTTATCTAACAGGTACCCGACCTGACTGGTGGGCTCCAGTATTGTAGCAATAATGCTACAACTCCTAAAACCCCCTTCTTTAATTTTATCAACCCGGTAGTTCGTAACAAACTTGGAAGCGACGGTGCTGTATGCACAAGTACTAGCTCTTGCCGCAACTGTCACTTGGTCAGCTGGCACAAGTCCGCTAGGAGATTAAGCCAACTTCTATTAGCTCTTAGAAGAAGCTTTTCAATTGATGGATGAAAGCTAACTCGAAGGAAGCTAATCTAATTGCAAAAAGAAACTGAAAGCCAAAAAGAAACGCAAACCCTAGCAAACCCTAATTCTACCAGCTAGTCCTACTGACGCAAAGAAGAGCATGCAAACTACTGAAAGAGATGCCATTACTTCTATGAAGGTAAAATACATGTGTCTAGACTACCTCTATCTGAAGAAAACATCTTTTTGTATTTTTGATTAAGTTATTAGAATTATCATGCATGTGCTTTTAACTAGCTTTTCACTGTGCAAAGGTGGATCAAGGAGGAGAAGCGCTTGGGAAAGGTTGGGAAGGTTCAGAGAGGGTCTAAAGGGTCCCTAACACCCTTCGAGAGAGTCTCACAAAGTTTGGCTGCCAAGAAACCGTGTTTATGAGCTTCTACAGGAAGTCTGCAGGGGTTCTACAGGATGTTCAAGATTTCTACAGGATGTTCTGTAATTCTTCTACAGGACGTTTCGAAATGGGATTTTGGAGCATGGATGGAGGGAAAAAGATGGAGGAATGAGTATGGAGGTGAAATAGGGGTGTGAAGAGGTCTAGGACTTGGGGAATGGAGTTGAGGAGAAGGTTTAGATGGTGAGATTTGTTCAAGGAGGGATGAGATGATGTTGCCCAAGAAGATGAGAATCATGGCAAAGTAAGCGAATGAGGTAAATGTAAGGTAAGGGTTCTGAGTGAAGGATGAAACAGGTAGGTTGGATGGGGTATGTGCAGGTAAGGAAGGGTAATAGGTACTCTACAAGTGTTATTTCAAACTGAACAAACAAACACTTATGAAACCCATGACCTAGTTACTTTACTCTATTCTGACCTAAGTAACAACAAAAGGACATGAACAACAGTTTATTTGAAATGAAATGCATGAACTAACTTATGCCACTAAGAAACCATCAACTGAAGCATTTAAACACTACTAATATCAGCATCTACAAAACAGGATTCCAACACTAAGAATTGCATGGCAAAGCAAAACAGCGTTTTTGTTGGCAGCAAAGTCACATTGGTCCCAGCTCATGATTCCACTAAGGGGGAGGTGAGATCCAAGGTGTTTGGTAGCCTTTTTCTTGTTATTATCCTACAAATATATTCTAACCATGAGAAGCTACTTTAACCATCAAAAGAAATCTAAATAACAAAGCAAAATTTAAATACAAATAATAGATTTTATTCTAAGAATGCAGCAAAAACACATAAAGATAATCAAAGGAGGTACTGGGCGCTTGAGATGGGCCCAACCCCAAGAGCTATAGCCTCCTAAGAGAGATTTAGATCTGGTGCAAAGTTGGATTCATCTTTATTGATCAAGAAATGAAGAGTTACATCAAAACTGTCCACAAGGAGAACTTGAAAATGAGCTGACAGCAAAACTAATCTATTGCCCAAAAATCGAACTACAAAATGACTACAACAAGACTATGCAATGACTAACTACCAGCTACAAAATGAATAACCACTAGCTAACCCAAATGAGGCCCTAAGCCTTCTTATTTATACAAATTGAGGACCCCAATAGTCCTCCTAAACTTTAGGGACTCGGCTGCCCAAGACTTGTAGTTAACAGCAGTCCTACTTGACTTGCTTGGCTGCCCTTGTGCTGATTGATTTGGTGGCCCTTGAACTCCGAGCTGATGGTGGAGAATTCGAGGTAAGGGCCCATAAATGAGGGGGACACCTTCCTACAAATCCTCTCCCTTGTTCTCCCACGAATTTGGCTGCCAAGCGCTCATTAAGGCCTTCAATTTTGTCTCCAAATTGACCAAAAAGGCTACACAAAGCACCCATTAGACTTGTTGGCATAATGACTAACCCAATTCACTCTATTAGCATAAATATAATCAAAAACATGCAATAAACTAATGAGAATGGTGGATTAAGTCGAATTAGGAGGTTGAATGAGCCCAAATAATTATCCATTTTTGGGGCTCATCATCACCCCCCTACTGAAAGTGTTGCTCATCCTCTGAGCAACCAATCTATCTCCTCTTCTTTGATGGCCCTGGTGGCCTCCCTGTCATGCCAAGCTTCTGAAGTGATGTCCTCTTTTCTGTCATGAAACCATGCTTCTTTGCTTCTTCCCACTGCCTGTTCCTTTTCCTAGTGAATTCTCAGCCTTGGTATGAGTGTACAAGTATATTCAATCTGATGGCAGCAATGGTGGCGAAAGGAGATGAAACCAGTGGAGGATGGAAGAAAAGAGTGGTTGCATGCCTCCTCAACAGACTTCAAGCTTCAAATCCATCTCCATAATTGATTCTGGCCTGCCGAAAGGCTTCTACAAGATGTTTCTGGTAAAAATACAGAACTTCCTGTAGAAAGTCCTATAGCTTCTTGTAGAACTGTCTCAGCTTCCTATAGAACTGTCTTTGAGTCCATCATCTTGATTTGCTCTGTCTAGGTGAAGGCTTTTAGCTTCCTCATTCATAGATGATGGATCTCTTTGAAGGAGACTCTTCCTTTTGTTTAGCTGTGGTGTCTTCAATTGTAATTGGCTCCTTTGACTGTGGCTAGGGTCTGCTAGCTTTTATCCACATGCTCCTTCTTGCCTTAAAGTACATGGAAGGATCCCTTTTTTGCTTCCCTTTTTGCTTTCTGCTTAGGGCAGCCAGCACTGTTGCCGCCTCCCTGGCCAAAGTCTCAGGTGATTTCTCCCTTTGCTGCTCCGTTTCCAGACTTCCTGTAGAAAGTCCTGTGTCGTCTGTTTTCTGGCTTCCTGTAGAGATTGTCTTCACTGTTTTGGTCTGCGTGGCTGGGGCTGTCTTCCCTTTTAATATTGGTGTGGTTGCCTTGGTTTTGTCTTCACTTGTTTGGACTTTTTCAGTCCTCTCTACCCTGCTTTGCAATTGTTTCTTCCGGGGCGTTTGTGCCATTGTTCCTCCCATAGTTTTAGGCTTAGCAATTTGGCCCATTTCTCCTTTTCCTCTCTGTTCTTGCTGTGCCTGAGTGTCTTGCGTTTCTTCATCATTGGTTTTCTCACCTTTTTCAATGTGTTCTTTCTTCCTCACTGCTGGATGGGGTGATATTTTTGGCCAAAACTCAGATATTGTCATCTCGAGACATGTTTTGGAAGATTTCCCATGATATGGGGACAGTGTAGGTGTGCAGGGCATCTTCTACTAATAATTTGATGAGCCCATGATTGGCCAACTGGTCTGGAATCCCTTCATTCATTTTTGTGGCACATTCACTTAATGACTGTAGAAGAAAATAGGGAATTCTTAACTTCTTTTCTGGAGGTGAATCAATTCCATGTCTAAGTTCACACAACAACCTAAAATGATAACCATGGAAAATGATGAATTATGAATTCCCTTGGCATGGTGAGAGTGCTCCCTTTTCTTATGCTTTGGTCAGAAAAGGAAATGTTGTTGATGGCTTCCCCTTGGACTCAAGGAAGAATTCCTGGGCTGTTTGATATCAATGAACAACAATTCCCTAGCTTCAAGACTTTTGCTGCGGCCCAAATACTCGAATATCCGTGTATAAAAGGAAGACTTAGGTTTCCATAGACAGGGCACAGAGCTCAATTCTCATCCCCAGTGCTCATACAGCCATGTAAATTTGAATTCTTTATGCATAGGTTGGCCCTCACAGTGCTTTAGCTTTTCTACAGGAGGAAATTTTTTAATGGGAACTATGGAGGAGAATTTTGACACAAAATCGAATGAGAAATTCCATGCTACACACAAGCAGCTGCTATTTTTTTCTCACAGGCAGGCTTATCTCTAATTCTCCTACTCCCGATAGTTCAGTTCACCACTTTTTCCAAAACATATCATGCATGAAAGATTGTTTTCAAGCCTGCCTCTCTCGGAACTCCAAATTTGACGCAGAAAGTCTAGGTTTCTTTGTTCCCAAACGCTGTGTCATACTTCCTGTAGAACTTCTTCTTGTAGAACTCTTGCCGGCTTGTGAAGGATGTCACTGCGCCTTTAAATGAGCCCGGTACGCGGGAGAATTTTAAACTAGGCCGAGAAGCTTGGTGGAGGACGACAAGTTAATAGATTATGGGAGCAGAGGACGCGTACTTCGGCTAAGAACATTGCAGGTGCAAATGAATCAGCGGGTGGTGAGAGTCAGCCGAGCCTGTTTTTCAATTACAGCGTGATTCGTGGTGAGGAAGTGAAGTGGCCAGGCATACGTGGCCACATGCAGACTGCAGTGCTATCATGAACTGCATGTTCTCTTCTGGATCAGTTGCACTAGAGTTCAAACGGCCAACACTTCCTGTTTTTTTTTTAATTTTCACGTGAGTCACCTGTCCACATGTACTGCGTGACTGCCGGCTGAGTGCTAGAGAAGACAATCGGCTTAACCTTGCTAATTCGTGGCTTAATCCCACCATTCCATTAATTCATGCCATTTTTAAATTAAATTTGTGCAATAGAAGAACGAGTTTCAGTCACATACCTCGAAGTCGAATGGCTGCCGTGAGCTGTTGTGGGCTGTCATTGCTGCATGCATTCGATTCTATGGTTTCATGATGGCTTGGTTGCTGATTCATGGCTGGTTTCCTTGTGCAGGTGTCCTCTGGCCAGATGCATGCAACAAGAGTTCATTTCCACGTTCAGATCTGCACCTTCAAGCTGCTGCTACTGCATTTTCACTGGACCAGAACTTATTTTCGCCATTGCTCCCAAACGGTAAACCGGATTGATCTGAAACTTGCTGGGCATGTTCCTATCATCATTATGCATCTCCCATAGCAAAATCGTTATCAATGGATGCACGGATTTCGAGAAAAATGGAAAATGGCTGAATATTTCAGAGATCGATTTCTCGGAAACCGTGCATCGGAATCGGCTGAAACTGCTGGGGTAGGCTACTATCACCCATGTGCATCTCCCCATGAAACAGGTTTTAAAATGGATGCACGGATATGGAGAAAACGCAAAAATGGTTGATGGCGATGGAGGCTGATTTCTTGGAAACCGTGCACCAGAACGGCATGAAACTGCTCAGGCATGTTGTCATCACCCTTGTACAATTCCCCATAAAACGGTTTGTCAAATGGATGCATGGTTTTCAAGTTATGGAAAAAACAAATTTTGTTCCATGTGTTTTTTCTTCAAGGCATTTTGCAAGTGTTTGCATGGAAGGGAAAACTGAGCTTGGGCTGTGATGCAGGTATGGAGATGATGGAGGAGGAGTCGGAAGATTTCATGAGGGCTTCTGAACCCTTGAGGAAGCTACCATGTTCGCCAAACCACTTTTTGAAATCCATGTCTAGTTTCCCACAATTTCTACAGGAAGTTCCTGTAGAAGCACAATGAGGTGGAAAAAATGATGGAGAAAGGCAAGGGATGGCCACACAAGTGCTTGTAGGTCTAATCAACAGATTCCCACCATCAGACTCCATTTTGAATTTGAATTTGGTTCGTCCAAAGGTTCTACAGGATGTTTCCTGTAGAAATACAGAGCTTCCTGTAGAAGGCACAAAAAAAATTCCTTTGACCTTGATTTGAGTGCTTCTCCTGTCATGAAACGCCCTTCTTGCAACCTGCAATTAGCCAATGGAAATTAGTTTTATTTTTCTTTTTCTTTTTCTCTTTTTTTTTTTTTTTGAAAAACAACTAGGGCGCCTCATGGAGGTTTTCACACTAATTGCCTGCCCTGGGCGCCTCCAAGGAAGGTTTTCACCCAGGGATCTTATTCCCTTTTTATTTTCTCTTCTTTCCAACCCATTGACCACCTCATGGAGGTTTTCAATCAATGAGCCAATCTAATGCGCCTCTGAGGAGGTTTTCACCTTAGATTTTTATTTTTCTCTTTTGTCATTTTTTTTCATTTCTTTTTTCTTTTTCTTTTTTTCTACCCTACCCTACTTGAAAAACAAAATCATTTTCAAGTATAAGAATACTTCCAATGGAGCCATGTGCACATCGAGATTAGAGACAAAATGATGTGGAGGCTCGAAATGCATGCTTGGATAGGTATCCAAATCTCAGAGACCAAATGATATGACCTTGAAGGGATCAAGCATAGCTGAGGAAGAGAGTACTGCTGCAACTTAGTGACTGTCTGGAACCATGTCTCAATATAGCTTTGATATCCTTGGTCCTTTTTCTGATCTGGATCATTCTTCATGTCACCTTCTATCATGACTTTCTCATCTTCCTCCTTTTGCTGATCTTTCTCTTGAATACATGGAAGATTTGATGGTAACCATGAGCAAACTCTCTCGATCTTTGATTCTGATCTATTCTCTTCATCAAGTGCAGCCCATGGTTCTTTGATCTCCTCTTTTGAATCTTGTTTTTCCGGATGTGGTCCTTCAATGTTGTCAATATAATCTTTGTTTTGCAACACTCTTCCTGAGCTTTGGTGAACATCATTGAGCTCAAAAGGAGTCATTTACACATGTTGTGCCTCAGCTTTGCAATTGGGTTGAGCTACTCCATTGTATGGCTTTGGAAATGGTACGGGTAGTTGAGTGGAGGTGTGAAATTGAGATGGAGATGGATGGCATTGTGGTTGGGTAGGCATTTGGGGTTGCCTTGGTGGAGGAGGAGGTGATGGTTGTGGATGAGCAGGTGGTGGAGGAAAATGAGCGGGATGAGAGTTGTACTGGGGCCTCCACTCTTGATAAGGTGCATTCCACTGAGGCTGTGGCTGAGCATAAGAGTGAAATGAATGAGCAACTGGTTGGGCATAATATGGATTTGGGAAGGAACAAGGAGGAGGTGTGAACCAAGAAGGATGAGCAGGGGGACCCCAAGAAGGCATGAAAGTGGCTTGATAGGGGTCATAATAGGTCTCGGATGTCCCTTGCAGTTCCTGCTGGTAAGATCTAGGTCCATGCAGCCTCCTTTGGTTCATATAATGGAGTGGTTCAATGGCTCCTTTGGCTCTCTGATATGCAACTTTAAGTCCAGGCAAGGAAGGGCACTGATTTGTAGGATGGTATTCTTCACAGATGAAACACACTTCTAGGGAGTGCATTGGACATTCGTTCCTAAGATGCTTTCTAGTGCACCTAGGACAAAAGATGACCAAAGCGCTCTTGGCTCCCTCTTGCTTCCTTTGGATCTGTAAGGTATCCAGTTGCATGGCAAGAAACTGCCTCATATCACTCTTGAAATATTCTATCTGATCTTCAAATTCGTCTTTGGACAAGGGACTGCTCCCAACATTTCTACTTGTAGCCATTTTCTCCAAAGGAATGGTTTCTTCTTCTTCTCCCCTAGAGGTTCTTGAGATATGTCTTGATGTCCACCCAGGGGTTCTTCTTAGTCACAGCCATCGAAGAAGAGAGAAGGTTGGCTGTGTGAAGCAAAGGGGGGTGTTGTGCAATCATTTTTCTAACTTATCTCTACTCCTACAAGGCATGAAATGAAATCTTTTTGGTTGATTTTTACTTTTTTCTACTTCTACTTGCAAAACTGAAATAGATTGAACTGCAACTAGCTATCTTGTTAAAATGAAAATGCGGAATTGAAATGAAAGCAGGAAAGGACTAATCTATTTTGCTCAAATGAAATTGCAGGAATGAAAATGAAATAAACTACTTAGCAGAAGATTGTAGTGGAAAATAGAAGAAAAGCAGCAATCACCAATACTCTGACGCTTCCCCGGCAACGGCGCCAAAAAGATGGTGGGCTCCAGTATTGTAGCAATAATGCTACAACTCCTGGAACTCCCTTCTTTAATTTTATCAACCCGGTAGTTCGTAACAAACTTGGAAGTGACGGTGCTGTATGCACAAGTACTAGCTCTTGCCGCAGCTGTCACTTGGTCAGCTGGCACAAGTCCACTAGGAGCTTAAGCCAACTTCTATTAGCTCTTAGAAGAAGCTTTTCAATTGATGGATGAAAGCTAACTCGAAGGAAGCTAATCTAATTGCAAAAAGAAACTGAAAACCAAAAAGAAACGCAAACCCTAGCAAACCCTAATTCTACCAGCTAGTCCTACTGACGCAAAGAAGAGCATGCAAACTACTGAAAGAGATGCCATTACTTCTATGAAGGTAAAATACATGTGTTTAGACTACCTCTATCTGAAGAAAACATCTTTTTGTATTTTTGATTAAGTTATTAGAATTATCATGCATGTGCTTTTAACTAGCTTTTCACTGTGCAGAGGTGGATCAAGGAGGAGAAGCGCTTGGGAAAGGTTGGGAAGGTTTAGAGAGGGTCTAAAGGGTCCCTAATACCCTTCCAGAGAGTCTCACAAAGTTTGGCTGCCAAGAAACCGTGTTTATGAGCTTCTACAGGAAGTCTGCAGGGGTTCTACAGGATGTTCAGGATTTCTACAGGATGTTCTGTAATTCTTCTACAGGACGTTTCGAAATGGGATTTTGGAGCATGGATGGAGGGAAAAAGATGGAGGAATGAGTATGGAGGTGAAATAGGGGTGTGAAGAGGTCTAGGACTTGGGGAATGGAGTTGAGGAGAAGGTGTAGATGGTGAGATTTGTTCAAGGAGGGATGAGATGATGTTGCCTAAGAAGATGAGAATCATGGCAAAGTAAGCGAATGACGTAAATGTAAGGTAAGGGTTCTGAGTGAAGGATGAAACAAGTAGGTTGGATGGGGTATGTGCAGGTAAGGAAGGGTAATAGGTACTCTGCAAGTGTTATTTCAAACTGAACAAACAAACACTTATGAAACCCATGACCTAGTTACTTTACTCTATTCTGACCTAAGTAACAACAAAAGGACATGAACATCAGTTTATTCGAAATGAAATGCATGAACTAACTTATGCCACTAAGAAACCATCAATTGAAGCATTTAAACACTACTAATATCAACATCTACAAAAGAGGATTCCAACACTAAGAATTGCATGGCAAAGCAAAACAACGTTTTTGTTGGCAGCAAAGTCACATTGGTCCCATCTCATGATTCCACTAAGGGGGAGGTGAGATCCAAGGTGTTTGGTAGCCTTTTTCTTGTTATTATCCTACCAATCTATTCTAACCATGAGAAGCTACTTTAACCATCAAAATAAATCTAAATAACAAAGCAAGATTTAAATACAAATAACAGATTTTATTCTAAGAATGCAGCAAAAACACATAAAGATAATGAAAGGAGGTACTGGGCGCTTCAGATGGGCCCAACCCCAAGAGCTATAGCCTCCTAAGAGAGATTTAGAGCTGGTGCAAAGCTGGATTCATCTTTATTGATCAAGAAATGAAGAGTTACATCAAAACTGTCCACAAGGAGAACTTGAAAATGAGCTGACAGCAAAACTAATCTATTGCCCAAAAATCGAACTACAAAATGACTACAACAAGACTATGCAATGACTAACTACCAACTACAAAATGAATAACCACTAGCTAACCCAAATGAAGCCCTAAGCCTTCTTATTTATACGAATTGAGGACCCCAACAGTCCTCCTAAACTTTAGGGACTCGGCTGCCCAAGACTTGTAGTTAACAGCAGTCCTACTTGACTTGCTTGGCTTCCCTTGTGCTGATTGATTTGGTGGCCCTTGAACTCCGAGCTGATGGTGGAGAATTCGAGGTAAGGGCCCATAAATGAGGGGGACACCTTCCTACAAATCCTCTCCCTTGTTCTCCCACGAATTTGGCTGCCAAGTGCTCATTAAGACCTTCAATTTTGTCTCCAAATTGACCAAAAAGGCTACACAAAGCACCCATTAGACTTGTTGGCATAATGACTAACCCAATTCACTCTATTAGCATAAATATAATAAAAAACATGCAATAAACTAATGAGAATGGTGGATTAAGTCGAATTAGGAGGTTGAATGAGCCCAAATAATTATCCATTTTTGGGGCTCATCACTGACATCATGCATGCAGTAGGAATAGTTGGAAGATTCCAAGCAAATCCAAAGGAATCACACCTTCAAGTAGTCAAAAGAATTTTCAAATATCTTCAAGGAACACAAAACTTTGGTTTATGGTGTCCTAGAGATACAGATCTTACTCTTCATGCATATATAGATGCAGATTGGGCAGGAAGTGTTGATGACAGAAAAATAACTAGTGGTGGTGCATTCTATATGGGTTCCAGGTTAGTGTCTTGGTTCAACAAGAAACAAAGTTCAATTGCGTTATCTAGAGCTGAAGCAGAATATGTGGCTGCTGCATCTTGCTTCACATAACTACTTTGGATGATGCAAACCTTGCAAGACATTCAGATCACATGTACTCCACCCATCTCCATTCTATGTGATAATATAAGTGCCATCAGTATTTCAAAGAATCCAGTCATGCACTCCAAGGCCAAGCACATACCCATCAAATACCATTTTCTACGTGAACAAGTGCTTAAACAAAAGGTCAAATTGGAGTATGTTCCCTCCAAAGAACAGGTTGCTGATATATTCACTAAACCACTGCCCAGAGAGACATTTTAATATCTCAGACAAAAGCTGGGAGTAGTTGCTGCATCATCCTACTGCTAAATCCAATTTTCCAGAGAAAGGTTATTATATGCGTGTTTCATGAAGTATAGTCACGCACACACACGGGTGTCTATGGGTCAAGGAGCCTATATGTTCTTCACACAAAAAAAACAGTGGGGCAGGTAGCACAGGTTTAGGGGGAGCATTAGCCTTCACGTACATTCAGCATTGTTAGCATTATGGTTGCTGAGTCCCGCCATGGCTTCAGATATTTATACCATTTGTTTCTCAAGTCATGTAAAAGTCTAGGGTGTGATATGTCTTCTCATACATTTGAATGAGTCCTCTTGGACAAATTTTGTATCCCCACTTTACATGGGATGGATGATGTAATAGTTCTTGTTTTTGTCATGTATAAACAATTGGTATATCCCCACTTGGTTGGGTGGATGAGTCAAATTTGGTATATCCCCACTTGGTTGGGTGGATGAGTCAAATTTGGTATATCCCCACTTGGTTGGGAGATGGATGTATGTATGAGTAATTGGTGATAGGAAAGTCATAGTTGAGTTATAGAGTCATGTTATTCTTTTAGAAAATATTTTTGCAGACTTTGCTTGTGCTCAGGGGGAGCATGGATGGTTTCAGTGCATCTCAGCATGTACAAAAGGGGATCTCAATCAGAGAATTCAACATGTACTCAGGGGGAGCATGAACAACATAATGTATGTCAAAGGGAGAAACTATCTTGGTCCACCCTTTGCCCTTGATGTCAAAGGGGGCGAGTGACTTGGTGTTTTTGTTGCCATCAAGTCCAAAGGGGGAGATTGTTGGCATTATGATACAGGTGTTGTCCTTGATGGCAACTCACTCAGATGAAAGATCACAGTGTAGCATGTCAACAACAAAGAATTACAGTTCAGACTACAAAGAATGAAGAAAGAGAGGTATACACAGGTTCACCTTGACCAAGCTGCGTATACACGCAGGTTTACTAAACAAAATCAGCATATACGTACACATGCACTTTCACAGAAGGAAAAGCACCTATATCTTGGGAAAACAAAGTTTTTGGTCCAAGGTATTTCTTGGTCCAAGGTAATTGGTCCGAGGTATTTGGTCCAAGGTATTGGTCCTAAGTAGTTTTGGTCCATGATATTGAGAAAGGCCTAAGACTATATAAAGAGGAGAAGATCATTAGGCCAAGGGGTGCAAGGATTTGAATATCTTATGAAGTGTTGAATCATATATGCAGGTTAATGAGTTTCTGATGGTTTGCTTGATCTGACCTAAGGATGCACTTATAAGGCTGATGAAGGTTGATGGACCGTGATCATTAAGGCTTAAGGGTATTATCATTATGTGATTTGATCTTGAATAGTCTAGATCTGAATACTGACGCATGTTTTATTATGTAAATGTGATGATCTGGGTATGACTGAAGTCTGGAATAGTTGCAATGTTTAAATTATCGTTTACAGATCTGTACGTAGGTTTGCCTTAGTAAAAGAGCGTATACATGCTGGTTCAACATATCAAAGTAGCATATACATCATAAATTTGAATTTGCAGATATCTATGCTGGCTCCATTTGGTAAAAGTGCGTATACACGCTATTTCGACACAAGGAAGTAGAGTATACCTTATGAAGTCTAATGTTTAAATTTCAGTTGTTTCTGTCTACTGTTGCAGAGTTCTACGTTCTACTTTATGTTCTGGTGACTGCATTCTGATGACAGTGTTCTGAATGATCAGATTGATTGTGATTTAGTGATGATGGGTGATCAAGTGATTGATTGATTTAGTTTTGGTTGATTGAAAAAGTGATGACTGGGTTTCAGTGATTAGTTGATGTAGATGTATTTGATGGTTGTATCGCAGTTATGATTTTCTATGTTTCAATGTTGTTGATGGGTCTAGTATGAAAATTGGATGAAACAAGGCCTTCATGTGTATTTTTGTGTACCAGTAGCATCCAGTCTGAAAATTTATGAAACGTGGTCCGTGGTGGAAGCGTGGAGTTTTCTGTAGGTTGGCACCTATCTACTAGTAAACATATTGGCTAGTGCAGGATCCAGGGGTTTGTAGATCCCTTCCAGTAGTAGCTAGAGAATGAGAGAAGGTTGCAGCCTTCTGTAGGTGGGTGCCTGCGTACTAGTATGAGTCTGCACCATTACAAGATTGTAAAAAGTTTTTCTTATTATTAGAAAGAAGACAGAGATGACAACAGCAGGTGGTTTTTACCCACATTGGGTTTCCACCTTATATCTTGGTGTTCATGTGTGTTTCTTATGTGTGATGCTTTATTATGCTTTTACTGCACTGTCTAATAAATCTTTGATATACTGGTTTAAGCTAAATACATGATAAATTGTCTAAATCAAAAGTTCTCTGCATATACGCTGGTTTCTTTAAGTACACTCGCGTGTACATGCTAGTTCACTTCTCCGAAGACTAGTATGAGTCTGCACCAGTACAAGATTGTAAAAAGCTTTTATTATTATTAAAAAGAAGACAGAGATGACAACAACAGATGGCTTTTACCCACATTGGGTTTCCACCTTATATCTTGGTGTTCATGTGTGTTTCTTATGTGTGATGCTTTATTCTGCTTTTACTGCACTGTCTAATAAATCTTTGATACACTGGTTTAAGCTAAATACATGATAAATTGTCTAAATCAAAAGTTCTCTGCATATACGCTAGTTTCTTTAAGTACAGTCGCGTGTACATGCTAGTTCACTTCTCCGAAGTAGTGTATATAAATCTATTTGGGAAATAAAATTATAGATCTGATAATACTGATTCACCCCCCTCTCAATATTATTTCCAACAGAATATAAGGAAAATAAAATAAACAAAGGAAGTGTGGAAAGAACCAAGAACATACTTGAAACTTGATGATCAAAGCACCCCAAACACTCCAATATTGAAGACCCTTTGGAGGGTGAAAGCACCATGATAAGAAGATAAACAAAGAGCAAAGATAGAGTGGAAGTTGTGCCGCCACTAGATAAAGTCCATGCCATCAGTCACTATCAGTCCCAATCATCAAAGATAGTGACATGTCAAGTCTTATCATATGATGTTATGCTCTTGACCTGCGATAATTCCAGAATACCAAATATGAGAAGAAATACAACCCAGAACACATAATAAAATGAGAAAAACAACAAGTATTTTATTATTCAAAGATAGATGCAATGTTCACTTGCCTCTTCGAGGGGGCAACCTCCAGTAGAGCAGATCTCGATTATAAAATAAGACTCGATGATATTTCCCTTATAACTATGACTATTTATAGCTAAATGGCCTCCAACAACCTAACGACTAGTGGTCCTTTACATAACATGGGTTAACCACTTTATTTATTAATTATGGCCCGTTTGCAACTAACTGTGGTCCCTTTCTTAAATGCGGGTCAACCACTTACAATTATTAATATGAGCTTTATTGAATCTTTAACTAACTATGACTATGACTCAACCCTATTGGGTTTATTACATAAATAAATGGGTTAGGGATGGACCCTAACATGCCCTCCCCATCAAAAGAAGCCTTGTCCTCAAGGCTGAAGCTGCGGAAACTGCTGAAGAATAGTGGTTGGTTCCCAGGTCGCATATTCTTGAGAGGTGTCTTTCTACTTGAAAAGGACTTCCTTGATCGTGCGACCACGCAGATGGATTTCACGAGTGTCGAGGACCTGTTCTGGTTGGAACCAGAGTGAACCTTCCTCATCCAATTTAGGTAGACTGGTTTAAAATCTACAATTGTTCCCCACCACTTTCTTGTGGCATGATACATGGAAGACTGGATGAATTTTTGAAGTTGGTGGCAAGGCCAGCTTGTAGGCTACTGCTCCAATGCATTGAAGTATTTGATAAGGTCCGTAAAATTTTGGAGCTAATTTCTGGCAGCTCTTTCCTTTGAGCGATGTTTGCTTATATGGTTGAAGCTGTAGGAATACCTGATCCCCTTCTTGAAATGTGCACTCTGAATGATTTTGTTATGCCTATTGCTTTGTTCGAATTTTGAGCTTGATGGAGATTATCTTTGAGACAAACTAGAATGGCGGCACAGTTCTGTAGGAGTTGATCAACTGCTTGCACCTTAGAGCATCCAGGGATATAAGAAATAGGTGAAGGTGTGAGTTGGCCATACACTGCTTCATATGGAATCATCTTGGTGGCTTCATGATAGTTAGTATTATACCACCATTCGACTAAATGTAGCCATTGTACCCATTGATGTTTCTTTTCCGAAGTGAAGCACCTTAGGTATGTCTCCAAACATTTGTTGACTGCCTCAGTTTGACCATCGATTTGGGGATGATAAGCAATAATTAGTTGGAGTTGGGTGCCTTTTAGCTTGAAAACTTCTTGCCAAAATTTTCTAGTGAAAGTTGGATCATGATCAGACAAAATGGAAGTTGGCATCCATGTAGTTTGAAGATCTGGTCCATGAAAGTTTGAGCCACCAAAGTGGGGGTAAATGGGTGGGGTAGAGAGCAAAAATGAGCATATTTAGAAAGTCTATCCAAAACCACCATGATGACGAGTTTGTTGCCTGACTTTGGGAGACCAATAATAAAATCCATAGAAACATTCGTCCAAATGGAGGCAGGGAGTGGCAATGACTGTAAGGTTCCTGGTAAATTGGTTGTTTCTCCTTTTTGGCATTAACACGCATCATATTCATCTACAAAAGTAAGAATCTCATTTTTCATGCTTGTCCAAAAGAAATAACGATGAGTGCGAGCATAAGTCTTCTGAAAGCCTACATGCCCTATAGTGGGAGATGAGTGCAACTTTGCCAAAATGTGAGCTTTGAGGGAAGATGTCGGTGATATAACTACTCGATCCTTGTAGTGAAGAATCTCATCTTTCCAAGAGTAGATGACTGAGGAATTAGGATCTACTCTCATGTTATTAATAAGTTAAGAGAGAGAGGGGTGTGAAAACCATTCCTTCCAGGCTTCTTCAATCCAATCTGGTATGGGAAGAGAGATTGATAGCAGGGTGCTTTCATCCTCAAATTGGCGCGATAAAGCATCTGCTACTACATTGTCATGCCCCTTCTTATGAATTATCTCATAATCATATCCCAACATTTTGGCTAGCCATTTATTTTTCTATGGCAACGATAGACGTTGCTCCAAAAAATATTTGAGGCTTTGATGGTCTGTGCGGATTCGGAAACGTCGCCCCAATAAGTATGGTCTCTAGGTATCTACTAAATGTAAGATGGCCATCATCTCTATCTCATCGGTAGATTGACCTAGATGTTTCCCACTCAGTTGTTGGCTGGTGAAAGCCAAGGATCGACTTTCCTATATTAAGACAGCACCAATACCAGTACCTGAAGCATCACATTCAATCAAAAAAGATTTGGTGAAGTTGGGTAGTGCTAATATTGGAGTGGAACACATGGCCTGTTTGAGAGCCACAAATGCCTGTTGTGTTGCATCAGTCCAGAGGAATGAATTTTTCTTGAGAAGGTTAGTGAGGGGTCTAGCAATGCGACCATAATTACAGATGAATCTGCGATAGTAGCTAGTGAGACCCAAGAATCCCCTCAAACTCTTCAAGATTTTTGGTTGGGGCCAATCTTTCATTACCTATATCTTTTTGGGATCAACCCTGACACCTTCACGATCCACAATGTGTCCCAAATACTCGACTTGTTCCATGCCAAAAGAGCACTTGGAAAATTTGAAAAATAATTTGTGATTCTAGAGAAGTTGCAAGATCAAGTATACAAGTTGAAGATGTTTTTCCCAGGTTAGGTTGTAGATGAGAATGCCATAAAAGAAAACGAGGAAAACTTTTCAGAGAAATGGTTTCAACATGTGATTCATGAGGCTTTGAAAAGTAGATGGAGCATTACAAAGACCAAATGGCATGGCCAAGAATTCATAATGGCCTTCATGAGTTTGGAAAGTAGTCTTGGGAATGTCTACTTCTTTCATGCGTATTTGGTGATAGCCAGAGCGAAGATCTAGCTTGGTAAAGAATTGAGCACCATGTAGTTCATCAAGAATATCATCAACAACTAGAATAGGGAATTTGTCTTTGACAATGAGCTTGTTGAGGGCCCGGAATTTCAGACACATGCACCATTCTCCATCTTTATTTAGCACCATGACCACTGGTGATGAATAAGGATTGATGCTAAGATGAATAACACCTGCTTCAAGGAGTTCCTTGATGATTTTTTCAATTTCATTCTTTTGGGTGAAAGGATATCGATATGGGCCCACAATAGGCGGCTAGGCCCCTGGGACCAAAGGGATGCTATGATCAAGTTCACCTCTAGAGGGTGGAAGCTCTTTAGGTTTGTGAAATATCTGCTAGTGGTGGTCTAAGACCTGTTGCATCTCAGGATGAATATGAAGAGTAGTGTATTCTATGGCCTGGATGGCATTAAACTGGGTGATGACTCCATGATGGCCCTTTTTCAACAACTTTTCCATTCTATGCGAAATGATGATGGAAGGAGCACCTGCCTAGAGTCCACGTAGTGTATGAATGTGGTCATTCTACTTAAAGCTCATATATAACTCCTAGAAATCCATTGTGATTGGGCCTAGTGTGCGAAGCCATTCAACACCCAAGACAATGTCACAACCACCCATGTTAATCACAAACATGTGGGTCTTTAGGTGGTAGTCTCCCATCTGAAGTTTAATATTTTCGCAGCGGCCTTCACATTTCATTGTCCCCCCATCAGCAATAAGGACTTGGAAATTAGAGACTGCCCTTACAAAATAATGAATAGCTTCGGTGACTTACTTATGGATAAATTTATGAGTGTTGCCACTGTTAATCAATACTACTATAGGGCGATGTTTAAGAAATCCTTTGATTTTGAGAGTTTGGGGCACATAAATGCCTGCCAAAGCATGTAGCGAGCTAACAGTTCATTGGGTGTAGCTGTGAGATCATTTTCCTGCTGGTTTTCCTCAACTTCGTCCTATATCCCCCCAAGGGGTGGGGCTTCCTCAGATGAGTTGTGATCAGTAACATCAATTTGAAAGAATTTTGGTTCCTAGCATTTATGCCCTAGGGAATATTTGTCATCACAGTAGTAGCAAAATCCTTGTTTTCCTCATTCAACCATTTATGTTGGAGACACCTTTTGAACCTTAAGTGTTTGGGTAGGGTCCTGAGCCTGGATGGAATGCCCCTTGGCTACGAAATTTGGATGAGTAGATTGGGAAGCTAAGGCAAGTTCTACCTCGGCAACCTTTTTTGCAAGCGTCTATCGATGTAGGTGGGTGGTGCATCTGGACTGCGCTTGGATGACTTCTTTGAGACCACTGATGAAACACTCCAAGTGGAATTCATCTCCTAGACCTTTCGTTATGAAGGCCAATGTCTCAAAGGTTGGAATGTAGTCTTTTATTGTGCCTCTTTGTCGGAGCTTAGTGAGATGACCCAAAAAATTAGATTCTCTGTCAAAGCGGTTAGAAGGGGCTTTTGAGAACACGTGCCACGTTATGTTCTTGGGATAACATTTCAGATGCCACTGCCACCATTGCCATATTTCTTGTTCCAAGTAAAGGGCTCCCACACATATTTTAGTTTGATCATCACGGATATCATTCAGGGTGAAATATTGTTCCATTTGTGCTACCCATACCGCCAGATTATAGTCATCAAATTTATACATGTCCAACTTTGGTGGCCGAGGGTGGGAATGTTGGTGATTTCCACGGATGTGAATATGATGTCTAGATTCTCCTTCGAGGTGTTCATCAATACTATGCACCTCCTGATGATACCCTATCATGCTCTTGGTGAATTGTTCAAGCGTTTTTGAAATGTTGTCTAGTTGTTCCTTGAACGAATCCAACCTTGTTTCAAGGTGCTCAATATTCTCATTGGCCATGACTTGAGCTCTGGTTTCTACCATACACAGATCTCGGTCACTTGAAGTCACTCTGAAAAAAAAATTGGAACCGCTCGAAAATTGAGGCTGACCAGTGAATGGTACCACTGCGATCAACTCGTTGTCCTGAATCTTATGGGATAAGTATTTATTTATTTATTTATTTTTTACTCTGAATGGAGTTTTATTCCCTGCGGATCAATACTCTAGTGGCCAAATTCCAGAAAACTTGATCTTGCCCAATGTCCTGCAAAAATCAGGCCCAGACTATAGGAACAACAAGACTCGTTGCGCAAAGAGTTATATATTCCTGCGAAACCCAAACTGTTGAATGTGAGTTGTGCTATGGCAGCATAACCCCAAATGGTGGATCTGATTGGTGCGGTGGTGACAAAACCCCAACTGCTAGATATGAATTGTACTGTGGCGGTAGAACCCCAACTGGTGGATATGATCTGGAAGATAAGATAATGGGTGATCTTCAAAGAGCCGAAGGAACTATGGTCACAAAGGCATGTCAGGTGCTACAGATCGCAATATACATAAGGGTCCAACAATAGTACTTGGCCCAATTTTTCAGGTGCTAACTGAGGAGGATCAACCATACCCTTAGTCATACTACCTAACTACCTTATTGTACATGCGAGTAATCTCCCTGAGTGCTGTTATCGTAGCAGCAAGACAACCGACGACTTATCTAAGGCGAGGTTTCAGGGGATTCTAGGGGGTTCCAATATACCCAAAGGGTACGTGGAAGTGCAGTCCGTGCACGGTTCTTTCTAATGTGCTACTACTCGAAGGGGTACCCATATGGGTTACAAGGGAGTCCAACGATCGTGACCACCTCTTGTATTTCCTACGTGCATGCCTTCCCAAATTTGCAAATTTATGTGCTCAACGATAGATACCATGGTTTAAAGATGCCAAAATGCGTCTCTAGCCTAAAAAACATTTCACAATCATTGGAGGTACAACCGGCCCTAGAAAGTGCTCTGATACCACTTGTTATGCTCTTGACCTGCGAGAATTCTAGAATACCAAATATGAGAAGAAATACAACCCAGAACACAGAATAAAATGAGAAAAAAAAAGTATTTTATTATTCGGAGATAGATGCAATGTTCACTTGCCTCTTCGAGGGGGCATCCTCCAGTAGAGCAGAGCTCGATTACAAAATAAGACTCGATGATCTTTCCCTTCTAACTATGACTATTTATAGCTAAATGACCTCCAACAACCCAACAACTAGTGGTCCTTTGCATAACATGGGTTAACCACTTTATTTATTAATTATGGCCCATTTGCAACTGACTGTGGTCCCTTTCTTAAATGCGGGTCAACCACTTACAATTATTAATATGGGCTTTATTGTTTCTTTAACTAAATATGACTATGACTCGACCTTATGGATGGACCCTAACTTATGATGATGTGGAATTCATGATGTAGTATTGTAATCAAAGAAAAGGACAAACTGTAATCTATGGAAGTCCAAAATTCATATGTGGAACATGAAGAGTCACATAGTCATATATGGACGAAGATTGTATAGAAGTCCAAAAGTCATTTAGAAGTTCAAGAATTGTTTAGAAGTCCAAAGAATACACTAGAATTCACGGATTCCTAAGGATAATCTAAGAGTCATGAGGATACGAAAGGTTCAAACTGTTTGTGATAATTTCGTTGGAATATAATGCTGTCAAAATTGAAATACCACATGTAGAATGTGTGCTGAGGAGAAAAGTGAGAAAAGATAAATTAGAGGTAAGAATGATAATCTTAGTGTCCCTATGAGATGTGTTGATTGTGAAGAGTTTTGGGAGGTGATATATGTTTCTTACATCCGTGGAAGTTTTAATCAAAGGAGAAGTAGCACTATCTATAAAACTTAGTGAAAATGATCTTATTTTCTAATGGAAGAGACAATAATAGCTCTAAACCAAGAGAGTGTTCTTGATAGTCTTCTCAACCTGAAAAAGCACGTCCCTGATGTGTATTGCCTCTTTATATGTCAACGCTGGCTTCGAAGAGATGCCTTCAACTTCCTCCTCCATTTACACTATTGCTTCTATTGTGATGTTGAGAGTGTCTATCTATGATGAGGATGAGTATCTCTTATCATGATGTATATGCTTTTCTCTTTGACAAATACCTCATATACTTCCAAATGTAGATCACTGAACCTCATCTCTCCACAACTCGCGGCACAAGCTAGAAGCTTGCCCCACCACCATCCTCCCCAAGGCACCAATTTCTGATCATTTAACTCTTTCCTTTACCTCAAATGTCAAGAGAGTCATGGTCAATTGCCTCCAACTTCCTTCTAGAAATTCTCAAAAATGTTCTTGCAGACACACACTCTACAATAATTTTTTGTGTGCATGTTATGTGCAACTTTGGTAAAAAGAAGACTTAAGAAAAGATTACTAACAATCTGGTGCAGGGACCCGACATAAACCATACTTAGAAAACTGATGCCAGGGTAACACCGCACATACCCACAGTATGCATTTAACACAATAATGCATCCACAACTATCCCAGGTGTCTGACTCTATAATGGAGTCAAACCTTCAGACCATAAATGGTCAAGTGGCCCTCTTATAAGTTCCTTTGCATTGGAACTTCAATCACCCCGTTGTAACCCTCTATCAGGATTATATGATCCCCCAAGACTTCATATAAGACGTTGAATAAAGTCTTCCCACTAATACTTCTTATCGAAACTTAAAACCCTTCAGAGCCTTAGTTCCAACCTTTAATTAAGCCTTGGCCGCATACATATATATAACACAAAAAAACATTCATTTGACGCTTTTCCTTTATAAAACCATTACAAAGGAAAACTACGCAAACATGCCCTTTCTACCTACCATACAGTGTTGTCACGGTTTCCGAGGTTAAAACCTCTATCGCAATCGTTATCAGCTATCGGGGCTTCCACAGTCTTAACACATATAGAGCATCCCCTTTGGCAACTCCGATCTCTGACTATCGAAGCAATACCACATGCTTTATGTTAAAAGGACCGCACCATATAAACTATCGAAATACTTGGCAATACAAAGGAATTCCCACTCCAACCGCATACGGCATATTTCAAAAATAATATAACCACATTCATAGCTATCATCGGGTCCATTTATTATCACCTTCCAATGCCGATTCCCAATCTCTGCTGGCACCGATACACGATTTGCCAATAGATCTTGTCTGTCTATCTGATCTACGATTCGACAGTTGAGATTAAGTCGCACTATCACATATTGCTCAACCTCAATGTCGGTCCCTTGTCACTCCGATATGCCGATCCAATTAGCCGCCTGGATCTGATAAAGTTATAACCGAACCTTTATAAATTTTCATGTCCGATTTCCAATTCTGACTCCGTTTTGCGCCAATTTTTAGTGTAACTTGGGGTTTACAGTATGGAACTTAATCCGCCGATGCGATATGATCTTGATCATTGATCTTATGAGATCTAACGGTACCTGTGCCTCACTCTTCATTCCTCTTCTCACTCCATTACTTAGAGCTCTTCCGTGCTTTCTTCAATTCTTTTGGAATTTGGGGTTTTCTGCAAGTTTCAATCCTTCACTGCTTCTGCTGCACCACTCTAATGCTCCAATTGGAATTGAGGGTCCCTTTTGATTCCTCTAAATCATGCTTCTCTTTCTTGGCTTGTTCTTTAGAACTCCACCTTCAACTGTTTAGCTTCTCTAAGCTTACGCCATTCCTCCAGAGCTTCTCTTCGCTTCCTTAATTGGATTGAAAGACCCTTTTTTTTATTCTTCTCAATCATTTTATGCCTCTGTGTATCCTTCAGGATCTTGCCTACAATCTCCTGCAACAGAGCCTACAATTCAAGTAATTCATCCATGAAAACATTCTTCAATACTCTGACACAGTCAGAAATAAACTCTGAATATATATATTAATACAAAAGACAGATTACATTTGAGACTCCTCGGTCTCACTCACACACACACAGGCCTGATTTCCTATTAGTGGCATCCTCCTGTTGCCCATAGGCTTACATATATTTATATGGAAACATTGGATTGGATCGTTGAAGGGTCCGATCAATCCTCTAACAAAAGCCTAAAAGGACTTTATCCACTCCATCTTTTCTCTGTTTTAAAACAGAAAAACCCCCTGTTTTGCTCAATGGTCCACATCTACTTTAATTAATTCCTAAAATCTCTCTCTTGCTCCTAGAGAGTTGGATTTGACTTCTACCACTCATGTTCTCCTTTATTTATTTTGATAGCATTTACATATTCTCCCATTACCTAATAAAATCACACTTAAATGCCTAAATACTACATTGACTTGAGACTTAGGAAAACTATTTCCTAAAATGCATGACCCCCTATGTCTATTATTTACAATGATTTTCCTTGTGCTGAATGCTCCTGCATCAATCTACCAAAGTAGAAAATATTCATGATCTCCTGATCATGTGTCTTTTGGTCTTGGTCTTCTTGGATCCCACACTTTGTTCTGCAACTGTCCAGATGCTTTATTCATTTGCTGCCGTTGCAATTTTGCGGTCTTTTGCTCTATTTTATTCTTCCTATCAATCAAGTTAAACTTCTGATTGATCTTGCTTGCTACTGTTACCATTTTCCTCCATTTGAATTGCTTCATCATCTGCTGCCATATTTCTTCAATTTCTATGTCCAACATATCTTTGGGCTGGTCCATCTTCTGCTTCTTACTACTGTCTTCTTCTCTTTGTTTTAGGTTACTATTTTTGTCTTCTATGTTGACTTTTCTTTTACTTGCTTCATTCTTTGGTTTACTTGCTCTTGCTTTACTTGCTGCCATTTTTTCTTTGATCGCTTTACTGATTGCCTTCCTATCATCCTTTTCCTCTTTCATGATTAAATCATGACTGTTCAACATTCTTTCCAGCAAATTAACTTCTCTGCTCCATGGATTGAATTCTTCCATGAAGTATTCTTCTTTCATCTTTACTTGGCTGCTCACCTGTGCCAAATCTCCTCCAGCAATTGCAACAAAACCTGCATTCACAAAACACTTGTTAAAATTAAAAACATGAGGCCTTGGTGCCTCTTCTTTCTTTGGCAACATTTCAGTTTGTTGCTCTATTTCCTCTTCCTCTATCAGCATATCAGTATGTTGATTCAAATTCTCAGCAGAATTCATGAGACTGTCCATTAGTCTCTCTTCCACACCATCTGTTCTAATGATGCCTCCCTGCTCTTGTCCACTGTAGTGAACTCTTTCTTTTGCAGTGTCAATCTGCTAAACTTCCATATCCATCTTATTTTATTTATGATTGTCATTCGTGACAATTCTTTGGTCTTCCCTTTTCAGCAGTCTATACTGAACATCTATTCCCTATTTTTCTAACTCTCTTCTCTGGAAATCTAATTTTCTATATAACTCAATAACTTCAATTGGAGTAGATTTTGGAAATTTTACACAATTCTCAATACCTTCCTTTGTTATGGATAGATCATCAGATGTCCTTTCTCCTTTTGCTAAGTCTTTCCCATAGACTTCTTCTTCCTTAACATCTTTCAGTAGATGTTCTTCTTCTTCACTGACCGTCTCAACAACTCCCATGGCTATTTCAACTGTGTCTATCATCATAGTGGATTGATGATCCTTTACTATGTTTTCAGTTAACATAGTCTCTTCTTCTTCAGTACATTTTGCCTTGCTGTCCCTCTGTAACTCTTCTCCCAGAGTTATTCTTGTCTCATCATCTTCAAACCATCTCTGTCCTTCCCCAATGACATTCATTGGATCACTTCTTTGGGGAAAAATTTCTTCAGTCTTCATTGAAATAAGACTATCATCTTCCTCCTTTAAGACAATTATATCATATTGCTGCCTACTCTCAGTCTTGATCTAAACAGATTTCAGATTTTGTTCCTTCTCTCTGACAAAATCTAAAGTTTTTTCATCCTCGTGTGATGTATCTGCAATCATCCACAAACTATCAGTTTTAAAAATATAAGATTCTATGGTCCCGCTTGATGTTTCAGCCATCATGTCTCCTTGCTCTTCCAAATCATTCATATGATTCAGAAATTCTTCAATCTCCTCAAACCCTTCACTTGATTGCTTGATATCTTCCTCCAACTACATATGAGACTTATTTATCTCATCTTCTTCCATAACAGAATTTAGATTCTGCTTGTCTTCTTCCTTCCTGATGAAAATATCAGCAAATTGTCCTTCATCTACAAACATACACAAATTGTCAGATTTAAAATCATCAGACCTTTTGGTCTCACTTGAAGTTTCAGTCTTCAAGTCTTCATCTTCACTTTCTCCCAGAAATTCTCCTTGTTCTAGTTCACATATGGATTCTTCCATTTCTAACTCAACTTCCTTGAGTTTTTCCTTCAGCCACTTTACTTTCTTTTGTTGTAGCCTTCTCTGCAACTTATGCCACTTTATTGGATTCTTACTCAAGACCCAATGTAATCTCTAGCTTTCCTCAAGCATTCTCCTTAATGCATTGAGTTGTTCTTTTAATTCTGTAATCTCTTTGTCAATTTCTTCTTGACTCATCCTCTTGCCATTTGCCTTGGCATCTTTCTTCTCATATCTTCTACTATGGCTTCTCTCTAAACCTCTACTATGACTATCAGTAGTCATCTTCTTCTCTTCTATCTTCATGAGCTCCTTTGCAACAATCCTTTGCAACAGTTAGTCCTCCAAGCTGAAATCTTACCTCACTAAGCTCTCCTCACTCAGTCTTTTGGTAAGCACAGGTCCTCTGTTTGGAACCTCTTCTTGAGCAACACCTTTGCTCCTTCTAGGCTTCTACAATCTCTCACTTCCTCTTGAGAACACTCAACTGTCCTCTCTGTCTAATCTCTTGTTGGATTCTTTAGGTTCACTGCCACTTCTCCTTCAGAGTATTCTCCTTACTCTGTCTTCAAGAACACATATGTTCTCTTCTCACAGCTTCTCTTGCTGTCACCTGTGCATTAGTATAAAAACACACATTATTAATTTAAAATAGAACATAACATATTACCTCTCCTTCAAGATCTCAGCATGATCTTGTTTCACCCATTCTTCTGCACTTTGAATGGCTTATCCTCTGGTTGGGCTCCAAGTCCTCCTTCCTTCAAAACTTTCATTAAGCAATCTTGATTTCTCCTTCCTTCAAGGAATCCTCTATTCCTGTTTACTCCAAGCCTCTGCTGGAATGCTACAGTCTCCCAAGAACTTCAAAAGTTCTCCTTTTATAGATTACAAATATGCTCTGATAGTAATTCTGCTTTGACTTCGATTCTGCTCTGATACCACTGATGGTGCAGGGACCCGGCATAAACCATACTTAGCAAATTGATGCCAAGGTAACACTGCACATACCCACAGTATGCATTTAACACAATAATGCATCCACAATTGTCCCAGGTGTTTGACTCTACAATGGAGTCAAACCTTTAGACCATAAATGGTCAAGTGGCCCTCTTATAAGCTCCTTTACATTGGAACTTTAATCACCCCGCTGTAACCCTTTATCAAGATTATATGATCCCCTAAGACTTCATATAAGACTTTGAATAAAGTCTTCCCACTAATACTTCTTATCGGAACTTAAAACCCTTCAAAACCTTAGTTCCAACCTTTAATTAAGCCTCGACCGCATACATATATATAACACAACAAAACATTCATTTGGCGCTTTTCCTTTATAAAACCGTTAAAAGGAAAACTATGCAAACATGCCCTTTCCACCTACTGTACAGTCTTGTCACAGTTTTCGAGGTTAAAACCTCTATCACAATCACTATTGGCTATCAGGGCTTCTACAATCTTAACACATATACACCATCCCCTTTGGCAACTCCGATCTCCGATTATCGGAGCAATACCACATGCTTTACGTTAAAAGGCCTACGCCATATAAGCTATCGAAATACTTGGTAATACAAAGGAATTCCCACTCCAACCGCATACACTAGATTTCAAAAATAATACAACCGCGTTCATAGCTATCATCGGGTTTGTTTCTTATCACCTTCCAACACCGATTCTCGATCTCTAGCAGCGTCGATATGCGATTTGCGATTAGATCTTGTCCGTCGATCTGATCTACAATCCGACGGTTGAGATTAGCTTGCACTATCACATATCTCTCAACCTCAATGTCGGTCCCTTGTCACTCCGATATGTCGATCCGATTAGCCGCCTGGACCCGATAAAGTTATAACCCAACCTTTATAAAGTTTCATGTTTGGTTTCCAATTCTGACTCCGTTTTGCGCCAATTTTTAGTGTAACTTGGGTTTTACACTATGGAACTTAATCCGCCGATGCGATATGATCGAGACCATTGATCTTATGAGATCTAACAATACTTGTGCCTCACTCTTCGTTCCTCTTCTCACTCCTTTACTTAAAGCTTTTCTGCGCTTTCTTCAATTCTTTTGGAATTTTGGGTTTTCTGCGGGTTTCAATCCTTCACTGCTTCTGCTATGCCATTGTAATGCTCCAATTGGAATCAAGGGTCCCTTTCGATTCCTCTGAATCGTGCTTCTCTTACTCGGCTTGTTCTTCAGAACTCTGCCTTCCACTATTTAGCTTCTCTGAGCTTATGCCATTCCTCTAGAGCTTCTCTTCACTTCCTTAATTGGATTCAAAGACCCCTTTTTTTATTCTTCTGAATCATTTTACGCCTCTGCGTATCCTTCAGGATTCTGCCTACAATATCCTACAATAGAGCCTACAATTCAAGTAATTCATTCATGAAAGCATTCTTCAATACTCTGACACAGTCAGAAATAAACTCTGTATATATATATATATATATATATATATATATATATATATATATATATATATATATATACAAAAGACAGATTACATTCGAGACTCCTCGGTCTCTCTCTCACACACACACAGGTCTGATTTCCTATTAATGGCCTCCTCTTGTTTCCCATAGGCTTACATATATTTATATGGAAACATTGGATCAGATCATTGAAGAGTCCGATCAATCCTCTAATAAAAACCTAAAGCTCTACATGCATGCATATGTGGAGGACTTTATCCACTCCATCTTTTCTCTGTTTTAAAATAGAAAATCCCCCTGTTTTGCTCAATGGTCCACATCTACTTTAATTAATTCCTAAAAGCTCTCTCTTGCTCCTAGAGAGTTGGATTTGACTTCTACCACTCATGTTCTCATTTATTTATTTTGATAGCATTTACATATTCTCCCATTACCTAATAAAATCACACTTAAATGCCTAAATACTACATTGACTTGAGACTTAGGAAAACTATTCCCTAAAATGCATGACCCCCTATGTCTATTATTTACAATGATTTTCCTTGGGTTGAATGCTCCTACATCACAATGCAACACATTCCTTCCAAGCAAGCATAGATAATAAAACCTCTAATATAGGAGGGAATGCATTTTTCAACAGCTAAGTAGTAGGAAACTCCTCCCCCACTAATATTTCACCATTAGAAATGTAAACCAAAACACCTTAGAAATGCCTCAAGAACTACTAGAAATATTTTGAAAGCACATATTTCTCTTTCCAAACTATAGGGTGTTTCCAATCCCCCTAATTGTTGATTATGCCTTTGTTTATAAAAAAGAAAGAAAAATAATAAGAAATAAAACCACTAATAGTTTTTAATGATAGGAAAAATACCATGCAAGTTAGTTAATTTCAAGCATTTTTGGCGTCTTTTGTTCATTTATGTACAAATACAACCTACATAGCTACCACCATTCTCTACATATGAGGACAATGAGATACATATCATGGAAACAGTTATCCCCTAAGTGTGGCAACGTTTGTAATAAAGTAGGTGAAGCACGTTTTGGATAATTTCAGTGGAATTTAGCCCAAAGTTGGAAACTCTTAATGAATATAACACTAAGTTTATTGTTTTCGATTTTTGAGTAGCCAAATACTCTATAAGGCTAATTTTGGACATAGTGAAATGTAAGGCTATATGGGACTCAACATATAAATGAGATTTTTATTAATTTGTTGATTATGTCTATCTTTATAATTTTCTTGACAAATTGCTATTATAAAATATATATAGTCTACTTTAGATTATATTCTAGTCTTCATTGTCTTTCATATCTTATACTTTGCATTGCATCTTCTTTCATTTTCAGAAGTGGAACTCAATATTGATGGGAAGAGGCAAGAATTGCAAAAAGAGGAGAACAATGCCTTCACAACACAATATGAATTCATTTGCTAGTCATAACTAAAAACCTATAGACTAGTGGCTTTGAGACCATGTTGGGCCAAAGATTAAAAGTATTGGATTTCCAATATATATTCTATTAAATTGAACGTGAATATATACATACATCAAAGTTACCTTTGGATTCCTATTCCAAAGTTTCTTCAGATTAATCTCTTTTATTATTTACATATTTATATATTATACCCAATCTGATAGGATTAGGTGTCTAGTAGATAATGGAAAGGGATGCCTATGCACCCATTCCTTTACCCGTAAATTCCACATGCATACCCCTGAACATATCTAGCAAGAAACTCACCATGTTGTAGAAGAAGTTATGACTTATCGAGATGAATTCCCTGATGCTGAAGTCTTCACCTCAGTGACTGATTAGGTACTTGACCATGGTCACATTTTCTGATGGTAGAATTAATATCTTAATATGAATGAGCTTTATTGACACATCAAGGATCTCTTAGGAAATCATTTGATGGAACAACCACTCGTGTAATTCGCAGGGGAAAGAGAAGAAGAATATCTCGTGTTTATCTGTGAATAGGTATCTATTTAGCCACTCTTCCTTCGCTAGGCGCAGATTCCTATTTTGCTGAGCTACAAACATGTGCAGTTTCTGATCTATCCACTTTTCAATCTCTTTATTAGTGGGCAACCACTTATGACACATTCCTCAGATAGATCCCAGTGCTGACAACAAAACCATTTGTTGGCTTGATGGGCCCTGACCCAGGTTCAAAGTTATCTATGCCAACCAACAAATCCCTAAATTGTTAGCACTTCAGCAACAACCCGCATATTGTAGGCTGCAGTCTCACTCGAAGCAGTATTGGGGGATGACAGAACCAGATTTCTGCATCCAGAGCTCTATGTGATGGGTTCCTGTGGCTTCTAGGGCTCATTCTTCGTGAACCCTAATCTATCCAACACATATAATTAAAGTAATTCACATAAATAACATCTATACCTTTGCGAAGGTCTTTAAAAATTCATAACATCAATAAATAATGCTGATCTACTATTTTCGCGCATAACATAAACATTCATTCATATAATTTCAGATACAGAGCGAAAATACAAAAATTGTAGAAGTGGATACATATACACATGTCACGGATACACAATTTATGGATCAAAATTGTCTTTATTAGATGTATTCTTTTAAGAATAGACTCTTCTTCCTTGCGCACTCAGCTGCAGGGGCTTGCGCACTCAGCCTGCAGATTTACCAAGGTCTCTGTGCACTCAGTTGCAGGAGCCTTCCCCTTCACCTAAGTATAGGAAACATACTTTCCTACCTTAACTTACTTGCCCATACAATGATCTTCTATCAAAATTGAGTTACTAGTTTCTTCCTAGACTTGCTATGACCCTTCTATATATATCCTTTTCTTCGCAGACCATGGGTGTGTCTCAAAAATTATTATCTCCTAACAACCTAAGGGACTAAAGCCCATTTGACTCTTATTACCTTCGCACTCGACCTCCACAAATCATGGAGAGTACAATTATACAAAAAGTAAGTACCAAAAATTGACCCCAGAGGACCCTATCCCAACAAAGTTTTGCATATCAACACAAGGCATTTGTGGAGTTTCAGGTTGGGGAGCATGTGTACTTGCACATCAAGCCCAAAAAGAGCTCCTTGAATATTAGAACATGTGCTAATATGGCACCTCAGTATTGCGGGTCTTTTGAGATCCTTGAGAGGATTGGATCAGTGACATACAAACTTGCACTACTTCCAACAATGAAATTCCATGATGTTTTCCATCTTTCATTACTTAAAATATATGTGAAAGATGTTTATCATGTGATTAAATGGTTTGTATTACAGGTGGAACCAAAAGGAAAATTCCATCCTTAACCTTAATGCACATTGCAGTGGAAACAACTCATGCTCTAGAACTCAAAAATATAGCAAGTTAAAATTCAGTGGAAGCATTTTGCGCCTGATGAAGCTACATGGGAGATGGACTATCAAATGCAGGATTTGTATCCTTTATTGTTTTCCCATTGAGGAAGAGGAGTTTTGGCATATGTGCATATCTATGTATGGTTGTAATTGTAAATACCATAATGTGCTATGTCATAAAGCTTCAATAAGCGGTATGGTTGTCATGTTTGCCATGTTGATTTTGGCTTTTCAACAAGATATTCATTGTAAATATTGCTTCGAGCTAAGTTATAAAGCTACATGGGCAGTATGTTTTGGTTTTCAATGGTCTTTTTAGTTATAAGTGTCATGGAACACCAAGGAGAGTGTTCCCCCAAGGGGGAGGGGTTTGTAACACCCCCAAGTTAAACTTTCATGCAATAAAGTTAATAAAGGCAAAATAAGACCAAGGTCATGGGACACGTATTGCAAGTTGAATGTTGGAAAAAACATCCTAGTGGGTGTCACATTTGGTTTATTATAGATAAGGAAATTGGAAATTGGCAAAGAGGCATTAATTGAAATTTATTTATGAAAATAAAGGAAAATAGGAGAAAGGGGAGACAAAAGGTCACATATATTTGCATGAGAGGGAAATTGAAGGAAAAATAGAGGAAATTGAAGAAAATAGAGGCCTCAATGATAAAAAGGCTTCTGAGGATCAGACTGTTTTTTGTCAGTTTTGATTTGGAATTAGTTTCAGAGAGAGAAGGGCACCAAGAAAAGAAAGAAAGCAAGCAAGCAAAGGAACGCAAAGGAAGGACAAGGAAAGAAAAAGACAAGCAAGGAAGGTGGGACTAAGTAGATTTAGAACGAGGACTTTTTAGGTAACAGGTTGCATGTGTGATTTCCTAATTGAAGTGTGAATGCATGGTACATGAATTAGTTCATTTGGTTCATTTTTTGTCATCGGCATGGGTTTCACCTGGTTTGATAGTGGTTTCAGCCTTGCCTTTCATTTCCCGATAGCCATTGTGTGATGTGATTCTTTTTGTTTGAGATTTGGATTGTCGGAAGATTTTGGAACCATGTGAGGTGGTCTTAGGAAAATTCCCAAGGGTTGGGGATGAAAGTTGTTTAATCTCTAGGAAGTCTTTAACAGGTGGGTGGAGAGAAGAAAATTCCTCAAGGTAATGGTGAAGAAACTCAGAGGCATCCAAGCTTGTTTTTGGCTTAGTGATCTCTTAACTAGTTTTGGTGGGATCACGGTACCCTAAGGGTGGAGGTGGTTTAATCTCTAGGAATCCCTCAACAGTTGGGTGGAGACAACCAAATTCCTCAAGGTAATGGTGAATAAACTTTGAGGAATCCAAGCTTGTGTTTGGGCTTAGTGAT
The DNA here is from genome assembly GCA_031772625.1 of Pinus tabuliformis. Lineage (NCBI taxonomy): Eukaryota > Viridiplantae > Streptophyta > Pinopsida > Pinales > Pinaceae > Pinus > Pinus tabuliformis. The sequence continues at coordinate 69,019,318 of CM062818.1, forward strand.
ACCTTGATCAGTTTTGGCACGATCGTAGTAGCCTAAGGGTGGAGGTGGTTTAATCTCCAAAAAGACCTGGTTTTTCATGTCTTGAGTTCCCACATTCATGCTTGGAATATGGCACAGGGGTGATTGGCTGAAAGAAAGATTTAGTTCAACCAAATCTATTGTCGGGTGGTACATGGAAGTCCCTAACTTGGTTGGCTTTTGCATAAGTTAATAAGAGCTACTTTCCTATTATATTCTATCAGTACTTGTATTTTTTTTATTATGGTGATTTGATGGTTGTTATGTCATGGTTAATAATCTGGTTATGTGCTGGCTATAAGCATGGCTTTTCAATGTACTCTAGCTATGTCTTGTTTAGGATTTGATAAGTATTTGAGGGTTAATGAATCAATGGGCTAACAAGTGCTATTACAACCATTATGAGAGGGCCTTACACCTTATTGGTGATTCTTAGATAAGTTTCAAAATCCTATGTTCATATATGCATTCATGACTTGTAGATTCCATGGTCACCATATTTTTTATGAAATGATTGTCATGGTTGGGCTTGGTTAGGTCAAGTCCTTGTTCAAGTTTTCTATGATTAACATTGTCTTCAAGTCATTTATCATTCTGGAAAGTCTTAGGAATTTATGGGCATTGGTATGGAGATTGGTCTGGAAATGTGGCTTACATCTTAGAACCGAACCCTCTAAACTAAGGATTTTGGGCCACAAGCACACTAATGTAGTCTTGTGCATGTGGTTAGAATTCTAGGTCACTCAAAAAGTAATCCAGCTTATGTTTTGGTCACCTGGGGTGGTTATTTGGTCCCTGGGTGTCTTGAAAGCCCTCTAAGATGTTAGTTTGTGTCAGTAAGTCTCAATTGTAAACCCCACTTCCATAACTAAAGCTTGGAGGCCAGGTCATGTCATAGTAACGTTTCCTCTCATGTTTACCTTGGTAGACCAGTGAAATTGGGTAAATGTGGGGTGGGGGAATTACACCTCAGACCTATAGTGTACATGAGGCACAAGAAGTTGGGGATGTAGGTTAGAGCATTCCCCGAATCTATGCAACAGTTGATAATAGGCAGGAAGGTCACTAGGTATCCATCATTGAGGTGGAAGTGGAACTAGGGGGAGTGTTCTAGGTAGAGCCTCAATGCATCTTGCAGCAGGAGGAGCTCATGCTTCGGGGCCAAGCAATAGAGAAGGTTAACGTGAGTGGAAGCACCTTGGGGCCGAGGAAGCTACATGGAAAATGGTTGATTAGATGCAGGTATGGAAGCTGGATTCATAAAGGTAATTGGAATCCCTTGAGAGATGATATGTGTAGGTGTTTAGTTGCAGGGTAGCATGCATGGTACAACAAGGTAAGGCAAATGGTATATTGTGATATTTATTTATGCATTGACAATTGTGTGTTCATGGAAGTATGATGCAGGGAATTGCATGGTAAAAGAGACTACCATGAAATCTTGAATAAGGCTCGAGTTGAGATTTCCCTTAGAAGCATTGGGAACCATGGGGGTTGATTTATGGTGTTTGATTGAAAGTTTTGTGCTTTTGCTGTTTTGTGATTTTGTTGTGCTTAATTAGCGGTTTTGATTGTGTCTGGTGCATGGTCATGCCATTTTGTTTGTGGTTGCTTGGATTTTTATGTTTTCTTCTTGTTCTTTCCTTTTATGTCTTAAGGGTCTTGAGAATTGGTTGGGAAAGAGGAAATTTAATGGAGCTTGGGGAGAGTTGAATGAGACCCAACAAGTAATGTAAGACCCAAATGAAGCCCAATGCATGCATAAAAGGGAGTTGAAGGAAAAAACATGATAGCGAGTTGGCTTAGTTGGGTCCATTGGGGTAAATGGACAGTGGAAGGACAACCCTGAGAAAGGTAACAGGAAAGGTAAAGTAATTGGATTTGAGGTATCAGATGCCTTGGCTATGTTGGGAATTGTTGTTCTCAATGTTGTGCATGTCGTGTACGGATAAATGAAGTTATCTTAACCTTGACCTTATGAACACTAGCAATTATGTTGTGATCATGATTATGCTAATATATATGTGTGTGTGTGTGCACGCGCACCATTGTCTGGCAAGGTCATTAGGGATCATTCTTGCACAACCCTAGTGGTGGTGGTGCCAATATGAAATATTTCGTACTAATGCAAAAAAATTAAAATAAACATTGTAAACAACATAAAAATATTTCTAAATTTTTATTGGTATCATAAGACTATTGCTCTAGTACTATTCCTATATATCATTAGCAGTTGAATTAGATACATTTCTTTATTCTCACCACAATAAAAGTGAACATAAAATAAATTCAAATAATGCATTTAAAACATTTCTTTATGTTACTCTAACAAGGTCTTTATGTTACCGTGATATGCATAAAGAATTATTTATGGTTAGTTGGAAAATTGTTTTGTCTAGTTAGTTGTTTGGTGTTCAAATTTCTACACAAATAAGTATGCCATCTTTCTTATGGAGTTTTCCATTATGGTCATATTTCTTGCAAATCTATAAAATTATGTGATTACAAATTATTTTAAAAAATGGTTTCACGTAAAAGCATTGCCCCTATTACGCATTAATTTCTTGCGTTGTTATTCGAAAAAAATCACGTAAAAGCGTTGCCTCTATCGGCATTAATTTCTTGTGTTGCAATCATTAGATGCAAGGCCATGCATAATTTTGTAGTAAAGTAGCCACAACCTAAGTGGGGTAAAGTAGTCCCAATTTTGTAATAAGAATATTTTGTAAAATTATCTTTAATAGTAGTCCCAACTTTGTAATAAGAATATTTTGTAAAATCATCTTTAATAAATAAGAAAAAATAATGTTATCTCGTTCATGTTTTAACTCTTTAAAGAACCAACTTGTTTAACTTTTGTAAAATTATCTTTAATAGTCCCAACTTTGTAATAATAATATTTTGTAAAATCATCTTTAATAAATAAGAAAAAATAATGTTATCTCGTTCATGTTTTAACTCTTTAAAGAACCAGCCCACGGGGCTTTGGATTGACGGTGAATGGGTGCGCTGTTAAGGCACTCCTTGCGATAGGTCACTGGTTCAAATCCCCGTGGGTGCGTAGGTTAGTCTTAGCAAAGAAAAAAAAAAACTCTTTAAAGAACCAACTTGTTTAACTTTTTTTGAAGTGTAGAATTTGACACCCAACAAAAATGCATCATGTGGCCTACATAATACTATTCTTTCTATATATATATTTTTAGTGTGTATGGAATTTTGTTGTTGTTATTAATATCAAGATTGAAATTCCAATTTATTATTTTTAATTATATCTAAAAGTAAAGCAAGACTTTACAAACTTTTTTGATAAAGAAACAATATAAATTCATTTTAACGACCAATTTAGCACATGTTTAGAGGTATCAAATTTTTTGATGTGCAAACCACTTTTATAGTATAAAATATGAAAAACTATTTGTTAGGGTTGATCACTTCCACCATAGGAAGCTTAGGGAGGTGATTGAGATTGAGATGATGGTTAGAAATTGAGTAAGAGATGGATTCCGACTCTCTCTTTATGATTCCACCTCCCTTTCTTCTCCTTTTTCCTTTTTATTTCTATTTTAATTTTATATTTTATATTTTTACTATTATTTTCTTTTGTTTTCATCATTTATAGGTCCTTATTTTTCTAATTAAGATTCTTTAACTTCGTTTGTTTAAATGAAATGATATTTTAAGGTCCACGAGACTAAAAATAGTCTATGAGACCATTAGTTCCCTGTTTTTTGCTTTTTGCAATTCAATCCTTTTCTGATTCAAATTGATGATGAGCTGGCCCAACCTTCCAACAATCCCCTCGCTAAAAAGACAATGCCAAGAATCTGATGCTAACATGTTCTCATAACTATCTCTGATGTCTTTGAATCCATCACATTCCAAAATGCAATGTTTTTCTGATTTCGTAGCCCTGGACGTGCAAAATGTACACACCCGTTCTTCCCAAGCTTCTTTAGGCCTTTTCCACCGTCTTGTTTCACACCGAAGTTGATGTGAGTTGGTCCTTAATTAAGCAATAAGAACCTTGACGAAATGCTAGCTCCAATGAACTCTTTTTGTTGTAGATCACACGTAGGGTTGAATTAATTTTCTAGCAACCTCTTTTTAAATTATATAATATTTTGTACCCTCTAGATATTAGTTATTATTTTGTTTCCCCTCTAGACCATTCATCTTTCTCAATACATATAAATGTTGAGTCCTTCATTGCTATTTATTTTTTGCAATATTATTATTATTTAGTTAATATAACTAAAAGATGTATACACTTAATAGCTTCTTTATATTTAAATAATAATATGTCACATATTTTTAGTCATTATATATATTATGATAAATTACTAATATATTTCTAGAACCAATTCTTAACCTATAACTATAGTTTTATATAATTCAATGTGACTATATATTTATTTGATTGGAATAAGTTAACCCCTAACAAATAATATTATATAAATTGATCTTATCAATTCTTTCTCACTACATTAAAAATTATTAAAATAAAATATTTTATATTTATTTATTCCTAACAGCTAATTGTTAACTACATATATAATATTTTAATAGATAACTCCTAACTTCAGATTTTTAAATAGTATTTTACTTACCTTATTAACTAATTTACCGACAACTAATTTTCAATGGCTAATTCTGGGCAATGATGCATGCATGCTATTTATCCTAAAGATTGATTGATTTTATTGCTTCATATGATATAAAATATTGGGCACCATATGATATAAAATTATATTGCTTCATATGATATAAAATTACATTGCTTCATATGAGTTTGATATCCATCATTTTGTACAAATGTTGGACACCTATGTATGAAAATATTCCATTGCATCTTCCACTATTATTGGGTATAAAATTACTTTGTTACAACCCATTATTGATCTCATTCATCTTGGAGGATGAGGTACTAAGGTTAGCTGAGGTTCGAAGGTTGTGATCTCTATATTTCACTTCAATGAAAGCAACCACAGATGCCTATTCAACATCATCAACAATATATGTAGGGGTCAATGTGGCCTCATCTCCATTACATACATATGAACTGACAATGGCTATATATGGTCTAGAAATAACAAATGTAGGAGATGAAACAAATTGCACAGCTTAAGTAACATCAACTTCCTCTTGGATGAATTAGTAATCTCATGAAGATGATATGTGTTAAAGCCCATGTCATATCCTCAAAGGCACACAAGCTTTTAATTTTGGAGATTATAGTACTTTCATGGTTACATATTGAAAAGAACAAAGGATGTACATGACTGAGAAATGACATTATATGAGCTACAAACGAGGGTGATATTCTTGATTTTGTTTTGGATATTGTTCCTGGGGATGAAGTCAATGATGAAGAATATTGGCGATATAGGTTTTCAATTCCTAATGTATAATCCGTATCTAATGGAGGGATATAATTTCCACTCATCTCGATTTGATACTTGCTAAAAAAAACATTGTCTCAACAATTAATGTCTCGATAGCCTTTAATACTAGCCCAACCATTACTATACCAACCATCATAGCAATGATCATAAGGTTCAATGGAAGCTAGATTATTAATTGAAATTAATCAATTGAGTGCTCATGAGCCTAGATTGCATCCTTATATCAAATATATTTTCTCATAAACAACAAGTGTCATGAGATAAAGCTTAGGGAATATATATTTATCTTTCTTGGTTGGCCTCATATATATCTATAATATGTTTGATCAATACTCTATTTTTGTTATGGTTATCTATATCTCAACAAAAATAATTTTTATTAAAGATCTTTTCATGGCTAGTAGATGGATTTATGCTTGGTTTGAAAGGATATAGAGAAGGGTTTGGTTATAAAGCAATGAAAAATAAAATATGTAGAACTCTTGTACTATTTTAATAACTTGTTACATGAAATTTTCGCTATCTCTTCGGTTGCACTTTGCAATAGCAAGTTTCATTTTTTCTTCTCAATCATGGTTTTTTCTGGTGAAATGGAACACTGTATTTGTAATGATATGCATTATGAAATAAAAGAAATGGATATAATATAAATTCATTGGGAGTGAAATTGTATGGCTTAATATGAATATATATATATATATATATGTATCAAATGTTTATACATAGCAAGTAAACTTATGAGAAGTTGATTGGAAGAAAAGAGACATATGAAAATGTGAGGACAATGGACAAATAGCTTAGTGAGTGAAGAGAGCAAGGAATAGTAAGTTTATAATTTTAATTTTTCATCATGTAGAAGTATGAGAAATAAGAAGATGTGAAGAAAATGGACAAATAACTTACTGAATGAAAAGAGTAAAGAAAACTAAATTTGTATTATTAACTTTTCATTATTGAGTGGTATGAGAAATAAGAATGTTGCATATTTTGTTGAATATTGTACCAAATCCCATATTATCAATGCTCACTTATATTGTCTTTCCTTAAACTCTAAACAACTAAATAAAATCAAAACAACAAGCAAGTCTGTATGAAAGTCTTTCAATAAAATAACAAAGATATATTATTCTCCTTAAAATGTTAATATGAACACAAATTATACTTCTTACTTATCGAAATATTAATCATGTAACTCTATACAAGCTATTGATTATGGAAATATTAATCATATAATTCTATGAAAAAACAAAACTCATTACAATAAAATTCACCCTAACAACAACTGATCTCTGACTTGTTTATAACAACAACCGATCTCTGAGTTGTTTATAATTTCTTTTACACTTCTACTTTTGTCTCTGCAATCTCAACTCTATGTAGATTCTTTGATATACAATTTAAGTTGTGCTAAAGTACTCACATTGGCTGTAATGAGGAGAATCCTGAGATGTCATAAGGCAAGTATTGCAAATCGTAACAGTTGGAAATGCTCAGATACCTTAGGCATCTCTAACCTATCTATGTTAGCTGGCAATCCTGTGATGCTAGATGCATCCACAGCAAGGACTGAGGCTGGCCAGAGTTGTGAGCTCTGAGGCTCGCGCAAGAATAAGGAACACTTGTGAGATTACTATAAATCGATTTCAAATATCAAAATTTCAGAGATGGGAATGGGTGATGAAAATTATTTTCATATTGCTTGACCAGAAGAATAAAGATATTTGACCCAAATCGAGAGGAAAATCATGCTGTAAATTTATTTCTCCCCATTGACAATGCGCAGACTTCTCCCCATTGACAATGCGCAGATTTCTGGAGCTGCCCCTGATTCTGGAAGAGAACTCAATTCGTTGTCGCTAAACAAAATCCGAGTGGATCCTTAACATTCCTTTAGAGTCAAAACCTTCAAACCCTTACCTGTGCGACTGTAGAAGTTTGAGAGAAATCATACTGTCAATCTATTTCTCCCCATTGACAATGCGCAGATTTCTGGAGCTTCCCCTGATTCTAGAAGAGAACTAAATTCGTTGTCACTCAACAAAATCCGACTGAATCCTTAACAATCCTTTAGAGTCAAAACCTTCAAATCCTTACCTGTGCGACAGTAGAAGTTTTCTTCCACCTCAGCTGTATGCATGGCCACACCTGGTAAAAGAGCACGCGCCTGTCGATGTCTGGGAGGATCTGTTCTATCAAACAACGATCGGCTCGTGTGGGTTTTCGTGCCCACTCTCATTTACTCCCACCTTCTTCTGCAACAAGCCCTTCTCCTATCCACAACCAAATCAAAATCTCCACATAAATAACTTGATCTTCTATGAAAGCAACAGCTAAGTAGAGAAAACCCAATTGCAGATTGACATGGTATTTGTCGAGTAAGTCGTAACTCCACCATAGGCGATCATACAGAGCTTCATGCTCTTGCCTCTGGACTGCCAATTGCCACTCATGTGGATCACTAATTCCTGCCATTGACCTCCCTACTAATTTTATTGCAAGAGGAAGCCCTCCACATTTGGCACACGAAACCCTAGCTCTCATCTTGTCTCTGTTTCCTGGCAGATTTCCATTGTTATATGGAAACGCATGATGAATAAACAAATCCCAACTCTTTTCTTGGACCAAATCTCCCATTGTTATCGTAGAATTATCTGAAACTCCCATCCCCAGCACTGCTCTTCTATCCCTCGAACTCACAATAATTTTGGAGTTGGAGTGATCAGTGAGCAGGGCCACACCCAATTCCTCTAGAAGTTTTCCACCCTCTCCCCACACATAATCTAAGAACAGGGCAAACTTCTTTGCCTGTATTCTCTGATTCAGCCACATTTTTGCATCCTCTTTCTTCATATTCTGAACCAAATCTACTTTTGTTTGCATTACTATTTGGCTACAAAGTTTATCCCTAAGGATTGTAAAAGAGGGAGATGGTGAAACAGTGAGCCAAAAGCAAGAAGCCATCGCTAAACAAAAGCCTAACCTTTTGGCTGCTGAAGAGTGTTTCCAGAAGAGTAGCTTTGCCAGATCCACCGTTGCCGACAGCACCAATGCGGAAGAAAGACTTAACATCAGCATCGATCACCCACATCTGAAGGAAACCAGGATCTGCCTTGATATGATTTTCTCACGGCAGTAGCATACAGTATCCTTCTTATAACACAAAAAAGACGCTCAGAGATGACTGAATGCATATATTTGAAAACCTCTCGAGGATAACAAGAACTTTTCCCTGAATTCAATCGATTCTTCAAGCAATACTAACAGTTCGAAATCCGTAGGACAGTGAGTAAGCAACCATAAATTAGAAAACCAGAAATACTATTGCATTCCTAACTTGTAACTTCGGCATACGCAAGCTTCTTTACCCCACCACCATAAAGATGAGCATACAAGAGATTCAAATAATGAATTGGTCTTTCTTTATGTAAAGAGAAAGCATATTTATATTTATTTCGTTGTTCGAAGAAAAAGATGAGCAAGAAGCAGATTCCAAGTGAGGAATGGGAGAACTTTGTTTAGGCAAAGCGGAGTTTGATAGGACTAATTTGAAAACCCGTACAATGATTTTTGTATTCAATTATCTCATACGAGTCAATAAATCATGAAGTCGTTTTTTGACTTTCATTTACTATCATGTGGTTTAATAATCATTGTTTTTGAAATTAAATTTCATGTAAAACAAAATATTTCATAATAAAATATTGATAATGAATGTTAAGTGGATTATTCATTAAGTTTTAAGGTAAGTGGTTTAGAGTTAGATGTGAAGTTATTTGATATTGTTGTTAATTGTCACTGATTATAGGTTCAAGTGTTTTTGATTCCCTTAGGGCAAGGCCCCATAATTAGGGCTTACGGTTTACCCAATTTATCATCTACAGAATGTGGAAAAGTACTCTCGGGTTTCACGTGCTTTCATTCCAAGTAAAAAAGAAAGAAAGAAAAAAAAAGGTGGACTAATGAGGTTTATTCAAGAGATGAGTTATAAATGGATGTCTTTAAATAATTTGCATCATATGACATTTGACTTTCCCATCCACATTTACAAATTCTTAAATAAATGATTTCTAATAGAAATAATGTGATAGAAACCAACAAACCTATTTATTGAATTATATCTAGTTATATGTATTGATATCAGTTTATAAATGTATTGCACTTTTGAAATTTTTTAAGATCTTAATGTAAGTAAATTTTATTTTTTTTACAAAACAAATTAGAATTAATTGATAATGAGTTCTATGAGTTCTATTTGATTTTCAATCCATAATTTTTTTATAACTATGTATTACTAAATCAATTACTTATATATGCAATCATCTCATATAAGCCAATAAGTTAGGAAGCCATTTATTGACTTTTATATGCCTATCATGTGGTTTGATATAAGTGCATAAATATGACATTGTTGTTTTTGAAATAAAACTCCATGTAAAAGAAAATTATTTTTTCAATAAAACATGGAATAATTAATTGATAATGAGTGTTAACTAGATTATTCAAGCTCATTCAAGATATAAGCCATAAATGAATGTTTTTAAACTTTTTATACCATAATATGACATTTTATTTTCCCATTCATATTAACATTATGTAAATTTCAACTTTTAAATACATTATTTGTAGTTGATATAATCTCATAGAAGCCAACAAGACATGAATCTATTTATTGAATTTTATTTAGTTATATGCTTCCATAATACATGTTTATAAATGTAATGTATTATAGAAATAAATCTCTTAATGTAAGTAAAGATATATTTTTTACAAAATAAATAATTTATAATTCATTGATAATGCATTTTAAATGGCTAGCCCCAAGGGATAGCTTAGTTGGTCGAGTTCCTATTGCTAAGTACCTTGCTTATCAGAAGGTCACGGGGTCAAATATCCTCGACACCCTTGGGGTTAGGCCTTGCTAGTTTGGCCAATGGGTAGATCACTTAGGGTTGATATACCTAGATTTTTCCATGGATGTAGCAGCCACCCAGTGTCCATGAACCACCCATAAAAAAAAAATGCATTTTAAATGGTCTATTTTGATTTTTAATCCATAAATTTTTCTAACTATTTATCCTTAAATCAACAACTTGTATCTGTAATTATCTCATATAGGTCATAAGTAATTTATTGACTTACATTTTCCTATCATGTGGTTTAATATTGGTATATAAATGTGACATTGTTGTTTTTGAAATAAATCTCCATGTAGAACAAAATGGTTTTCCCAATAAATTATGGAAAAAATAAGTGATAATGATTGTTAAGTGGACTTTCAAGGCTCATTCACGAGAAGGGTCAAAAATGTATGTATTTATACTTTTTGCACCATTTTTATGACAATTTGTTTTACAAATTACAATTAATTTTTGAATACTTTAGTCATCTTTGGCCTTATCAAGCCCTCTATTTGTCCTTAGACGTTGAAAAACAAGTCACCTTAATCCCTAGTATTAGAAAATATTATAGGTGATATAATGAAGTATCCCTTTGGGTTGAAATCCCACAAAAGAGCATAAGGAAGGCTATTGAGATGATAATGAAAACATTTCCTCATTGTTTCCATAAGGTCTAAACCCTCACTAGATGAGGCTTCTCACTAGTCCTGCTAGTTCCTCTCGTGACACTCGGAAAAAAATGATACATGCATGCATAATTCATGTTTCTCATAATTCTTGTTATCATTCCATGCTCATTTGACCATCATTTATCGCTAGTACCTTATTGGTACATGCTTGATTCATTTTTGGTCCATTTCCAATGCATTGTCAATTTGTGCTACAAACTTTAGCGTAAGTGAGCCTAGATAACTATTGATCCCTGTGACGTATAAAGTATTGTGAATTCCTTAGAGGAATTATATGGCCAATTCTCCTTGTTCATCTTAGTAAGGATGGAGCTTGTCAGGCGGATTGGTTGGGTAGAATTTCCAACATAAGGCCTAAGGGATACTTAAAAGACTCTTGTGGTAATTAAGAACTCCCAGTGGTATAGTACTTTGATACTTCTTGGATATTCCATGTAAGAATCCCAAGGAGATTTGTGGTACAACTCAATGGTGTAGAGGCAAAGAATGTGGTGCATTACTTTTGATTGTGTAGGCTAGGGGATGTAAGGTTGTAGTTTGGGAGGTTGCTACAATTGGTACCTATCTGATTACTTATTTGGTATTATCTATATGACCATAGTTGGATCCTGGTAATAATTTTCCCATGCGGGTTTATATCCCTAACTCAAGAGAGACCCACTACTAAGAGATTTAAAGCGTGTGGTTTACAGATGGGTGGAACATTTATGGTTTGCATCAAGTCGATGGATTACATCTAATAAAATTTATACTTTATATGTATGAAATGATGTGTTAGTTTGAAGTGTAAATGTTATTTTCTACATTTACAAGTTTATGCATGATTATATTGTTGTTCTAGTCATAATTATTTTCACATATCTTGTAATTGCCTTAGACATGCGTGAGTAGAGTCATGTTTTTGTTGCTACAAAACCCTCCAAAATTTCACTATATTTTAATTTTGGAGCCTACTTCATGGTCATAACAAGTGTTGCCCTAGTCGTCAATTGTCATTTTGTGTTGTTTCATAGGTCCTAAGTATTCTTGAGTGTTCTCAAGTTTTGTCCCATTGATTAGAACATCTCTAAGTGCATTTCATGGTCGCAACATCTTTGTGTTGTAAAACGACACTTTATGGTTGCAGTCGCACACATTTCACTCGATATACTTGGGGAACGTGTATAAAGTGGTGTTTTTATGTGTATTCATTATTGATCAAGTTTTTCCAAGTTTTCTTAATGATTTAGTATGTGTCGCACATGGTTTTATGTCCAAAACCCATCCTACTCAGCCCTTGACAAATCACCTAGATTTAGACAAATTTCGGTGGAAAACGACACCATGAGCAGGCTCTAAAGCCTTGATGGGAGACCCTTCGTTGTTTAGAAGTGAGCCCTGTGCCCTCCTTGAGAGTTTGGCACACTCTAAGACAATGAAGCCCCTTCCTCGTTCTGAATTGCGCCCTCTAAATTGACTATGTCTTCATTGAGGGCACTCCTTCGACTCAAAGGAGTATGCCCTTCTTGAACACACTAGTGCACCTTAAAGGCCCAAATGTTTGTCCTCCAACCTTCCCCTATGCTCCATGCACCATCCTAAGTTGCGTGAGCATAATGGCATACCCTGAAGGCATGGAACCCCAACCTTCAACCTTCAGTAGTGTGCCCTGTGCCCTTCCTAAGGCCTCTTAAGCACATGAGCACACCTCAAAGGCATAAAGACTCAACCCTCAGCCTTTGGGAGTGCACCCTGCACCCTTCCTCTCTCCCTTGAGTTCATAGAAAACTTAGGAATCCCAAATCCTTCCCCTTCATACTTCGGACTTACAACATGCGCCCTGCCTTGATTTATTTCTTCCTTAGGGTGCATGAGTGCATGGCGAAGCCTTGAAGCTTCCCTTCTTCAACCCTTTAGCCTTTCAAAGTGCACCCATGTGCCTTGAAGCACCTTTGACCCTTTTGAGCACACTGAAAAAGGCATAAAAATGAAAATATGCATAAAACATGGGAGAATAGGAGATTTTTAGGGTAAGAGTTACTCAACATGAGTGATTTATGAAACAGGTATTCTAGGGACCTCATGGCAAGCACACATGAGGAAGATAAGGAAAAAATGATAAACAAAGAAAGTTTGAAAAGAACCAAGAACATACTTGAAACTTGATTATAAAAGCACCCCAAAGAATCCAATATTGAAGACCCTTTAGAGGGTGAAGGCGCCATGATAAGAAGATAAACAAGGAGCAAAGACAGAGTGGAAGTTGTGTCGCCACTGGAGAGAGTCCATGTCATTAGTTACTATCAGTCCCAATAATCAAAGATAGTGACATGTCAAGTCTCATCATATGATGATGTGGAAGTCATGATGTAGTATTGTAATCATATAAAAGGACAAAATGTAATGTGTGGAATTCCAAAAGTCATATGAGTAACATGAAGAGTCACATAGTCATATATGGATGAAGATTGTATAGAAGTCCAAAAGTCATTTAGAAGTTCAAAAATTGTTTAGAAGTCTAAAGAACAAGCTAGAAGTGACATATTCATAAGGATAATCTATGAGTCATGAGGATATGAAAGGTTGAAATTGTTTGTGATAATTTCATTGGAATATAATGCTATCAAAATTGCAATAGCACATGTAGAATGTGTGCTAAGGAGAAAAGTGAGAAAAGATAAATTACAGGTAAGAATGGTAATCTTAGTTTCCCTATGAGATGAGTTGATTGTGAAGAGTTTTGGGAGGTTAGATATGTTTGTTACAATTGGGAAGTGCTAATTAAAGGAGAAGTAGCATTATATATAAAACTTAGTGAAAATGATCTTATCTTCTAATGAAAGACACAATAATAGCTCCAAACCAAGAGATTGTTACTGATAGTCTTATAAACCTGAAAAAACACGCCCCTAACGTGTGTTGCCTCTTTGTATGTCAATGTTGGCTTGGAAGAGATGCCTTCAACTTCCTCCTCCACTTACACTATTGCTTCTATTATGACCTTGAGAGTGTCTATCTATGATGAGGATGAGTATCTCTTATCATGATGTATATGATTTTGTCTTTGACAAATACCTCATATATTTCCAAATGTAGATCACTGAAATTGAAAACCTCATCTCTCCACAACTCATGGCACAAGCTAGAAGCTTGCCCCACCACCACCCTCCCCCAAGGCACCAATTTGTGATGATTTAGCTCTTTTATTTACCTCGAATGTCAAGAGAGTTGTGGTCAATTTCCTTCAAATTCCTTCCAAAAATTCTCAAACATGGTCTCGCAGACACACACTGTACAATAATTTTTTTTGTGCATGTGATGTGCAACTTTAGTAAAAAGAAGACTTAAGAAAATATTACTAACAAGCCAACACATTCCTTCCAAGAAAGACTAGATAAGAAAACCTCTAATATAGGAGGGAATGCATTGTTCAATAGCTAAGTAATAGGAAACTCCTCCCCCACCAATATTTCACCATTAGAAATGTAAACCAAACCACCTTAGAAATGCCTCAAAAAATACTACAATATTTCCAAACCACATATTTCTCTTTCCAACCTATAGGGGTGTTTCCAATCCCCCTAATTGTTGATTATGCCTTTGTTTATTAAAAGAAATAAAAATAATAAGAAATAAAACGACTTATATTTTTTAATGATAGGAAAAATACCTTGCAAGTTAGTTAATTTCAAGCAATTTTGGCATCTTATGTTCATTTATGTACAAATACAACCTACATGACTACCACCATTCTCTAAATATGAGGACAGTGAGATACATATCATGGAAAAATTCAGCCCCTAAGTGTGGAAACATTTGTAATAAAGTAGGGGAAGTATTTTTTGGATAATTTAAGTGGAATTTAGCCCTAATAAGTTGGAAACTATTAATGAATATAACACTAAATTTATTGTTTTCAATTTTTGAGTAGCCAAATAATCTATAAGGCTAATTTTGGAGATTGTGAAATGTAAGGCTATATGGGACTCAACATATAAATGATATTTTTATTAATTTGTTGACTATGTTTATCTTTATAATTTTCTTGACAATTTGCTATTATAAAATATATAGTCTACTTTAGATTATATTCTAGTGTTCATTGTCTTTCATATCTTATACTTTGCATTGTATCTTCTTTCATTTTCAGAAGTGGAACTCAATATTGATGGGAAGAAGCAAGAATTGAAGAAAGAGGAGAACAATGTCGTGGCAACACAATATGAATTCATTTTCTAATCTGCTTGTTTTGAAATTCATTAGCCAGTACTTCTAACAAGAAAGTCTAGGAAGTTTAAGCCTGATGGTGCTAAGTTTGAATGACTTGAGATTGGACGTCTTTGCAAAGTATACTTCTGCACCTACATTGTCACTTAAGCATTCAAAGAAGTCTTTTTAGAAGGTCATGTGGCAGGTTTCATCTTAATCAAACAACCATGCATCTTTCCAACAAGCAAATGAAGTAGAAAAAAATGTTCAATTACTCTAATATTATATTTTGCAACAATATAATGATCAGATTTAGGTGCTTTACCATTCTTTGAATCTTCTCCCATTCTAAAAACTTCTCCAAAAGAGTGTCAAAAGTAATATCCATGTTTGGTCAATTTAGTGATGTCTAAATTGCAACTTTTAAATGTCAACCCGGGGCTCGTAAGCTGATGAAGTGATGTTAACTGTATGTACTTAGGCAACTGTTTCTTAAGTTTTTGTCGTTTTTAACTTTTTAAGTTTGTTTCCAAATCTATTTCTCCTACAATGATGTGATGTAAATGAAATGAAGTGAGTGAAGTGTGTGTGATTGTGATGAGTTCTAAATGATTTCTTAAAACTTTAAAAGTAATCTACAAGAAAGCTTTGAACAACAACTGAAATGAAATCAACTCTTAAAGGAAAATGAAGGCATCAAATAAAAGACCAATGGCATCGGCCCAGTACCTCTACTGCTGATGAAAATGAAATTGAAAATGACATCTACATTAACTCAATTAAAAACAAGAACAACTACTTTAACTCTTCAATTAAATCTTAAGCAATGTAAAATCTAAGTGACAAATCACACCACTTAATTTTCCCTTAACCTTTCTGCCTTCAGCTGGATTGATCATATAAGAAAGAGTTATGAGCAAGTTAGAAATGTGAGTCTTAAAACACAATAAACCAAGCTGCACTAAGTGATATCTTGGCTCCATTAAAGTTAGCAGATTATGATAAAAGGAGCCATTAAAAGATGAACAACTTGTTAAGCTATGAGCAAAAAGTAAAGTGCAAACTAAAGCAATGATACTAATGGAAATCGAAAATAAAGATCAATAGTCTAGATAAGACGATCACAAATGCCACTAGTTGTAAAAAGAGAAGAAAAGAAACTGTCCCGGGCACGCCTAAGCAATCTGCAAAACACACTGATCAGTCATGGAAAAGTGCAGAAATATAAATGAGCAGAATTCAACGTTTATATACAGCTATTGTACATGATCGAAACACAACAATCAAAGGCATTCTGTACAACTATTATACATAAAATGATAAAAAGAAATGCAGGAAATTAAAAGCACTGTACAGGCCTTAAGTAAACAGGGGCCCTCTGCCTACTCCAGCCAGCTCAAAAGATTAGTTACACGCTTAGAAACAGAACGGTCTTCTCATATATTATATAGCAAAATAGAAAGTACAGTGGGAGATCAAAATTACATAACAGCGGCTAACTATCCAGCGTTCAAAGACGCTTTATTTATAGCAGAGAAAACAAAACTAACTTAACACAAACTACGCTATTCTATCAGCTGTGTAAAAACATGTAATCTGGCAGCGTCCTCGGATTTAGGCAACGGTCGTGGTGGGCATTAAATCTTCTGTCGGATTTGTGTTTCCCATCATCTTCGTGGCTGAGGAAGAGGCCAGCTGTTCTTCACGTGCTCTAAAACCGAACACGCAGAGCCGTGCCACCGCCAATGGCCTCTGTTGACCGTAGTTGCCACCTCGTTGACCATGGGTTTTTATGACTGGTTTGGCTGAGCTGGAAGGACACACACCATGTCCTTGGTTCCACGAACTTGCCCATGTGGCTCTTCTGCCCGGAGGACACCTGGAACATGCCGTTTAATAAAACAGCTGCGGAATCCGGGGTTGGCTGCAGAAACCGGGATCAGCTGCGGAAACCCTGTGTGAGCCGCGGAAAGCGCAACACTTGAACCAAAATTCTAATCCAACAACACAGTCATTAGCATAACTAACAAACCATGTAAAAAGTCCTAAAATACAATGATTTGAGCAATTTGATGGAGGGAATGAGTGGCAAAAGAAGGAAATGAATAGGAAAAGGAGGCTGAGAGGATGTGTAAAGAAGTGCAGGTTTGAGGCTCAACAATCCTTAAGTTGGGAACTACCTTTTAAGGATTCATGATAGTGAGAATATGTAGGATAGAGGGCCTTGAAAAAGTTTGTGAGAGGGATTTCCATTTTAATTCCATTGTTTTCTACATCATGCAAAATAACTCTAATTTCTAAGGCTAGGGCCACAGGATCAACATAATTCAACTCTGACTCATATAAATATTTCAATTTCTTGAATGCATTAAAAGAATTCGTAATTGGAATTATATGTCAACTCACCTCTTCAATTATAGAAGAAAAAATCAGGCACAAACTTTGGTATTCTTGTTCTCCAAAATGGTAAGCTCTTGTCTGATGTGGGCTTGGTGGGTTGGTTAACAAGGTGGTAAGAATTTAATTTCGTTTATCAGTGAAGAAAGGAAGGAAAGAGCTCATATGATGCACACTACAAGCTGAGATGTTAAGGAGCCAATGGATTAACAAGCCAAAAAGCAAACAATAAACTAAGCCCCACACTTTATTTTCATTTGCATATGATTCAACACACAGTATAGGTTGCTCACTCACATTTCTATATTTGTATGACAATGGTGTGATGTTGGAAACATTCAACATGGAATCACCCCATTCGAAATAGTTTGATCTCTATGGATATGGTTTGCAGGATTGTTTCTCTCATTCCACTCAAATCACATCCAAATATTCAACCATTCAAGGAGCGGGCCACCATGGAGACATTAAAGAAAGGATTTCAAGGATGGTACACTAAGATTTAGTGCATGAAACATATTCCCTAAGTGCATGATAGGTCGAAAACATTGCAATAGACCCTGAGTGCATGGCATGTCGAAATCATTTCAATAGACCGTAAGCACATGATAGATCTTGATTAATTCAACAAACCCTAAGTGTTTCAATGGTATAATTTTTGAAATGGCGCTTATAGGTTTACAATTTGGAAGGGGTATCACAAGTAATATTTGGATGGCATGGAATGGTTCTAAGTACTGCAAAAATGGAAAACTAATGCATAGAGGCACCAGAACTAAAACCTATAGACATGTGGATTTGATACCATGTTGGGCCAATGATTAAAAGTGTTGGATTTCCAATCTATATTCTATTAAAATGAACGTGAATATATACATACATCATAGTTACCTTTGGATTCCTATTCCAACATCTCTTCAGATTACCCTATTTTATTATATACATATTTGTATATTCTACCCAATCTGATAGGATTAGGTGTCTAACAGATAATGGAAAGGGATACCTATGCACCCATTCCTTTATCGTAAATTCCACATGCATACCCCTGAACATATCTAGCAGGAAACTCACGATGTTGTAGAAGAGGTTATGACCGATCGAGATGAATTATTTGACGTTGAAGTCTTCACCTTAGTGACTGATTGGGTACTTGACCATGGTCACATTTTCTAATGGTAGAATTAGTATGTTAGTATGATTGAGCTTTATTGACACATCAAGGATCTCTTAGGAAACATTTCTTTGGAACAAAATGATGCCAAGATACAAATATCTCTACAACTTGATGACATATAGGTTAATCATAGGGACATATCTCTTGAGCATCGACATTTAGCTCTTCAGTTGGTACGAATTGAAGCCATACTATCTCATGGAATGAACCCAACATCATCAAGAACACTGACGACTCCTGTCTATGTTTCCACCTCCATTTGAGCTCCTATATGACTTGCAATTATGTTTCCATTGTCTCCCTATGGGGAAACACTATGGTTTTTTTTCTACTATCTATATGCAACAATATGCTTACTTTTATTATTTTAGTCAAATGTATTACTGAAGGAAAACTGATGTTAGTAGCATGTTTTTAAAATGGCTTAGCCTTTTCCATTTATATGTCATTTTTCAAACCACAAAATTACTCTTTTTCAACTGGTGGAGTTCCCTTAGAGGCAAGCAACGAGGGAAGAAGCAACAACTTTGGATGTACATGATATATCTTTCTATTTATCAATAGAATACTTGAATTAAAAAAAAAAATGTAGCACCTTTTCCCACAAACCTCCATAATTGAAATCTACTCTAACTAAATAATCCATAACAAATAAATAAATAAGCATAAACTATTTTAAGAAAAAAATTTCTTGGAAACCTCCCTAGAAAGGGTTTGATCATAGCTTGACAACAATTCAAAGGACATCATAATACTAATCTCCTACAATTAATTTTTGAATGTTCTTTTTTCATAAATTAAATTCCACTTTTTTTTTCCTTTTATTGGTTAGGCAAGTGGGATTACCCATGTGTTTTGAACAAGTGACTTTCACATTAATAATTTTCTTAATAATACACCCAATTAATATCTATTCAAAATCCCATAAAACTATTAATTACATTCCGTTAATATAAATTAAATTTTAGTATTATATTTCTCCTCTCCAATAAAAGCTAATTAATTCCTAACATACATAAATATTACAATTAATGATTATGCATAACCTAACTTACAATGAATAATCATAAATTTAATATATTTGATGCATGTTGTGAATATGTTTTTTCCTCTGGAAAAATTGTTTATTTTCACTAAAACAATCAACATTTCAGGTGGACACTCCACCCATCATCAATGAAAAAGAGCCTATCTATCTTTGATGATGGGTGGATTTTCCACCCAAAAAATCAGTCATTTCAATCAATATACATTGTTCTCTAGATTAAAAAATAGATTGACAACATGAATTCTAACTATGAAAATCTGCACACTCATATTTGATACATATTATTCACTAGCACTAAACCAAGTGTGATAATATGTAGTTGTGAATAATTAAACCCTTTTCTCTTGTACACAAAAGTAGTATCTTTCATAAATACAACGCATTAACAAGAAACTATCCTAAATAGACAACTTTTTGGACATGTGAACAGTTAAATACCCATAGGAAGTTGAATAAACTCTTATAAAACATTTACATCAAACTCAAACACAACATTGGAGTACATATAATTTTAAGGATGCTAAATGTTACAAGTATCTTAGAGTTTATTTTAATCATGATCAGCTTGATTTTATCTATGGTGTTTAGAAAAGGGTTAATGGAGGATACAAATTTTATGTTTTCCTCGAGAAGAACATTAAAGAAGATCATTTTGGTTTTGGGAAAAAAATCCTCTTAACCTTGTGATTCTAATTAATATAAATGGACATGAAACTTGAATTTGTAGCAAATCTAATCATAAGCATAAGGGAATTTGGATAAAATTGTCATAGCATTCCTATCATTGTTTCAAATTTTAATAGAAACAATTTGAAAATTAAGATAGGGTGTTATCAAGGGGAAGATTCTTGAGTAAATTATTTGGGGATACATAGACATGCTACTTTACAAAATATTCATTGATATGGATTTATAAAGGGAACTAAATGAAATATAGATGTATAATGAAAACATAGAGATATAGTAATACTTCAATTATGTTAATAAATGTAATATGTTGAAATTGTATATTAATGTGAAATGAAACAAATTCACTTCAATGATGGTAGCTTTTCTCTGAGAAGATATGTGACAGTTATGTGCATTCGCTATAGGACATTGCAATGAGGATGAAAGGATATTTTTATCATAAAAAATCAATGAATAAATCCTATATATAAAAAACCTAACGCTAAGAGATGAAATTCCAAAAGGTTTGTGGCCTCGAGGGGGTTAGGTGGTACATGAAATTCCTAGGACGTAACTTTTTTCATACGATATCCATTTTGTGTTCTCAGTAACCCGTTGGAAAGGTCTAGCTTAGAAGTATGCATATAAAACAAGCCCAGTAAATTCCTAAAATTATTGTTTGAGTTGATGCCACATAAAAAAATGTCATTTAAGGCCTCAAAATGTCCCAAAAAAATTAAGATTTGAAAACTATATAAAAACTACTAAGATGGAGGAATTGTGCTTTGAGATAGTGGCATAGGTGGGTGGACACTGATATCCACCTAGAGAAATCCTCCCACCTTAGGAATAAACCGTCTCCATTGTGTTGAGGTCCCCCATTAAATGGATAAATTTCTACTGAACTTGACCTTGGGAACTCACTTGCTAACGGGTCCGAAATTGTCTATTTTATTAGGCCTGTTTGATTATTTATAAACACTTAAAAAATGTATTTGAACCCCTTACTTTCACAACATAGAGTTAATTTGTAGTATTAATGGGTCCTTAGGAATTTTATCTATCCTTGCTTATTATGTGCCTAATATTATTTATTTTTGTAGAATATTGTGAGAATATTAGGCAGATTATGAAGATTTAGAGGATGAGATAATCTAGGGACTTTATCCCTGCTACAGGATGGACTAGGATTAGATAATAAATGAACATGATATGATGAAATTATTAAACAAATTCTGGAGCTCTCTTGTGATTGAGAAAATCTATGAATTTGTTCCCTGTCATTTAACGCAAATTCCTAGTGTTGGGAACTAGATCCATTTTTTGAGAGATTTTGGAGGGGAAAGTTGCCTCCTTTCAAGGAAAATGATTCCTCGTCACTTTGTATAAGTACCAATTCAAATTTTCCTCTAGGTGCATTTATTTCTTAGTCTTCTTGTGGAGAAAACCTGTTATCTAGCATCTTCACTTTCATTTCTAGCAGGGATGTACTTGGATTGATTCAAATAATGAAGTTTGGTGCCATTTTTAACTTATAAAGATTTATTTACTTCATATGACTCTAACTATCCTTTGGATTGGCCATCCCAAGAGCCTCAGATCCCTCTTATACTATTTCTTTGTTTCCTTTGAATGTATTTTTCACTTGCATCTCTTATTTATGCGTTTACTATCCATGCTTCTTTTGTTGTAGGTTACCTTGGTCAAATGCTTGAAGTAATTATTTTGCAGGTTATTTACAGAGTCACAAGTATGATGCATCCTTATAATATCTTTGAAAATTCATCTTCATCATTGAGCTACCTGGATTGGTTTGCTAGTTCACATAATCTAAAATTTCTGGAAGTGCCTTGTAGAAAAATAGTGGTAAGTTTCTTCTATTTTTTAGAATCTGTTAATGAGCTTCATTTGAGTTGATTCCACTTGTATTATGTCATAAAAAAATTTAAGTTAATACAAAAATTTACCGAATGTAATT
This sequence comes from Pinus tabuliformis, assembly GCA_031772625.1. Lineage (NCBI taxonomy): Eukaryota > Viridiplantae > Streptophyta > Pinopsida > Pinales > Pinaceae > Pinus > Pinus tabuliformis. Next base: position 69,041,782 of record CM062818.1, read on the forward strand.
TTCACTTGATTAGGTAAGGCGTTTGGTAGGTTAACTAGTTCACCAATTCTTGAATTTTGGGTTTTTAGAGTAGTAATTTTCTAATATTTTTTAGCACATGTTAACATGGGAATTTTGGAGTGATTCCACTTGGAATAGAGTCCTAGGACAACCTACTTAATAAATAAAATATTCCATCTCATTTTCATTTTATTTACTTGGGAATTCGGCAAGTTATCTCACTCTTGTAGCAAAATATTGCCTCATGTAGCACCTCCTATAGCAGTCATATAGCACTCATGTAGCACGTGTACTCCAAAAGCTTGGATTTTTATATGTTAGGATTGAATCATGACCCCTAGGATATAAAGACATGATTTAGGAAGACCTAATAGCACTTAGGGTTTGCATTTTTACCCCTCTAACAGATATCAACAATTTGGGTTAATGGACAGATTTATGATTTGGATAGCACAATAATGATTTCCTTGATCGCAACATGAAATATCTAATGAACTTTGTAAATGGATATAACCTCTTTATAATGAAATTATTTATTACATACTCTTTCCTTCATGCAATCCATATTATTTTACTTTCTTTATTCTTAATTTATGGTTTCTATTTCAAGCACTATTTTTTCCATTTCATAGACTAGGTTTCCTTTTCAATGCAACTTTCACATTCTAAAATTGGGCTAGTGTTTGATTTCATGATATTCACTTCATTGCATTAGATCAACAAAAGAAGGACAAATTGCATTCTACACATATACTATTGAGATCTCTTAAGTTTTTACTAACCCTAGTTTGATAATTTAAGTTGGTAGCCTTGGGAGTTGCAACATTCTTGTTATAATATTGGGGCTCATCACTTGCCTTGGTGCAGGAGTTGCCTTGCTTTGATAACCTGATAAATTTGAATCCTTTGTTGGAAAGTGTTCTTAACGTATGTTTCCATTATCTAATCAATGGTTTCATGTTCCATGTATTCAAGATTGAGCTCTATCAGTTTGAACTACTATGTTATCTCTTATGTGTCCAATAATGGTGGAAAGTATGGTTGATGGATGTCCACATTTAACACTAGGTGTAAGACAAGAAAAGGGGGAATAATTAGCTAATTGTTTTTTACCAGTAGCCTTATTGATGGTGTAAGGGCCATAGAAAATTGAATGAAGATTCTAATGGGGTCATATAAGGTGTTCTTTTTACAAATGCAACTAAACCTTGTCCTTAACATGGAATTTATGTGGCACCTATTATTAATCACACCACCACTTGTACTTAATATTGGTTTTCTATAAAACACCATGGACCTATTAACGAATGAGTTGAATTCAGTTAATAAATTTTTGGATTTTTTAGCATCAAAGTGAGCATAGGAGGACTCCACTTGTGTGTATTCAATGGCTAGTACTACATCGAGAGGACATAATGGTTGAAATTTCAAGCCCACCTTAAAAGGGTTGTGGTTAGTTATAACAACCCTGGTGAAAATTCCATGTAATAAAAGTTAATAAAGGAAACATAAGACCACGGTTAAGGAACATGTATTCCAAGATGAATGTTGGGCAAAGATATCTTAGTGGGTATCACTAGATGTGTTTATGGCTAAAGGAAATTGTCAAAGGCAAAGGCAAAGGCATTAAAAAGGTAAAAAGACATTTTTGGCACACTTATTTATGAAAATAAAGGAAAATAGTAGAAAGGGATGTGAAAAGCCGCATGTTGCATGTGAGGAGGAAAATGAAGGAAAATAATGGAAATTGAAGAAAATAGAGGCCTCATTGATAAAAAGGCTTCTGAAGATTAGTGGGCAGACTTGGCCAATGTAGATTTTGGTTAGTGTAGGCTTGGTGAGTTCAGTTTCAGAGCTCTCTTGTTATTCTCTCTCTCTCTCAGATCGAAAAATTCCCATATCAACTTGCCACTTTGTTTTCAGCCTACTCTTCATGATATTCCAAACGAGGTATTATGATAGCCAAATAGAGATCATATGCCAAAGTTATGACCCCAATAAGTCAATGTACTAATTTACCCAAATGGGGCCCATAGTTTTGGCGCTTCATCTCCTAGGGTTAGATTTTTGGATGTTTAGGGTTTTCCATTATTTCTCAATAATAAATGGGCCTTTGAGCCTCATTGTAATACAATTCAGAGGCATGTAGCTGCCACATATTTTCTCAGAGATAAGCTACCATCATTTGAGCTAGTTTATTTTTATTTCTATATGTAAGCATATTTCAGTTCTTTGATATTAATGAAATGAAGTTTTATTTCTAGTGCATCTTTGTGTATATGGGTATTTTTGTATTTTGTTGCATTCTTGCTTAAGTCGTAATCATGATGAGCTTCTAGATTAGCTCAAGGGGCTAAATATTTCAGCAAGATTGACTTGAAGTGCGGTTATCACTAGGTACCGATCGAATCCTTCGATCTGTGGAAGACTACCTTGAAATCCAAGGAGGGCCTTTTCGAATGGTTGGTCTTGCCTTTTGGGTTGATGAATGCCCTTGCAACCTTCATGATGCTAATGGACGACATCTTATGACTCTTCACCAACTCATTTTTGGCAATGTATTTGGATGGCATAATGATCTTTAGTTAGAGTAGGGAAGAGAACCTCTGCCATATTCGACATGTCGTCCAAACCTTGCAGCAACACAAGTTGTATGCCAATTTGGAGAAATTCACTTTTGGTATGACCTAGGTTCAATATCTAGGGTACATCATTGATGAGTGCGGTGTGCATGTGGACCCAACCAAGATACAAGTAATCTATTGGCCAGCCTCAACAAATCTAACAGATCTCTATACCTTTCTGTGTCTTTCTAACTTCTACCGCAAGTTCGTGTTGGGGTTCTCTCATATCCCTTGGCCTTTGTGTCAAGTCACCAAGGGAGGAGTGAAAGTAAAGTTCTTTTGGTTTGAATCCAAACAACATTCCTTTTTCGAGTTGAAGTGTTTCCTCTACTCCACACCATTGCTCATATTACCAGACCTACAACAACCATTTGAGATCGAGACAGATGCCTCCGACTATGTTATTGGTGCAATTCTTACTCAACAAGGGCATCCAGTGGCATATCATAGTGAGACACTTTCATACACAGTATAAAATTATCCCACCTATGAAAAAGAGATGTATTCCATTGTCCGCCCAAATAAAATAAACCATGAAACTTGGAAATGAGCCATACTCCTTAATTTCACCTTCATGTTTCAAGTGTTGTATACATTCCTCTAGAGAATATTTCTTCTAGGTTACCATTTAGGTGCATAAAGACAAGAAATGAATAAACGAGAAATTGAATCTATGTTAATTTTACAAAGGGTATATCTATTGGACATAATCATCCTTTCTTAACATCATTGTCCTATTACATTATTTGAATATATAGGTCTTTCTTGTTTGAATGTTTTTACATTTAATGTACCTTTTTCATAACTTATGTTTTATATAATAGACCCACTAAAAAGAATATTTTGTATAATGGATATAAATTTATACTTAAATCTTCGAAATATTGAAATCTCATAAGTTCCGAGTCGTTCACTTTTAAAGTTATTAAATGTATTTGTAAAAGGTCAATATAAAATCAATTAAGGTACAAATTTATTATAATAATTGTGTTAATGTGTAAAAATGTGTCTATTACTTTAAATAACATTTTTGTATAAGAATACTAATAGTAAAATTAAAAATTAATTTATCTTTATTGATTATAATTAAACATATTCTCGATAGGTATAAAAGTGTGTTTGTTTATCCATTATGAAGCACCTACATGTATAAAGAGTTTTGGAAGTTTTTATTTTATATGATATTTTTGGAAAATGATAACACCTAACTCCGTGGTTATATATGAGCTTACAAACAGAATGTATAGGAAATTTTGATTTTAAATAGTATTAAATTAGGAAATTTTGATTTTAAATAGTATTTGAATATATAGTAAAATTTTTGAGGAATTGAATGTGATTTTTATTATAATATTTATAAAATGTAAAAAATGATTTTAAAAAAATAATAAAAATAATTATAATTGTATATTTTGTTTTTTCACACGGGTTATATTTTATAATTGAAAATGTCACTACTAAAACTTGATTTGACTTTTCTATTCTTATAATTTGACTATAAGAATGATAAATTTATAAACGAAGACTTTAACCTAGGTGATAACTTGTTTCCACGACATTTCTTCTCTCTGATCGAGTATACGTAGGGGTTCAACTAGAAATTTGACATCCGATTCGACCTACAGTTACAACCAATGAGTTATCATCAGTTCATACATGCCAAAATAATGACCATACATATATATGCAATCTTATAAATTGTCTTACCTGTATATCTTTCCAATTAATAATGTGTGTGGGATCATAAATATATTTCTTTAATAATGATACATGAAAGACATTATGCACACATATATGGTTGGGTAGGGCTAGCTGATAAGCTACTAGCCCAATTCAAGCTATAATTTGGAATGGGACGGAAAAACTAGGGGCCAATTTGGCACAACCTCCCCAACACAAGGTACTTATTTTAGGTTTCACTCGTACATACACATGATCCCCAACTTGAAATTGTCGATAGCTTCGCTTCTTATCAGCGTAAGTCTTATGCATGTCGTGTACACCCTTTAGATTCATCGTCATCTTTTTCACCATGGTCTCCATTTCTTTTAACATATCTGGCCCTAACATCAATTTATCTTTGGGGTTGTTCCAATTAAGGGGTGTTCTACATTTACGTCCATATAACACCTCAAATGGACTCATATTTAAGGAGGTATGATAGTTTTTTTTGTAGGAAAACTCTACTAAGTGAAGGTAGTTTTCCCACTTACTTGGCTGCTCTGTCACGTACATTCTTAACATATCTTCTAGAACTTGGTTCACCTGTTCGGTTTTCCCATTCATGTGAGGATGATAGGTGGTATTGAACTATAATTGTGTACCCAATCCAATGAACAAGGCCTTCCAAAAGGCGGATGTGAACTTTACATCCCTATCTGATATTACCACCTTAGGTATTCCATGTAGTCTAAATATTTCCCTCATAAAAATATCAACAATCTATACCATTTTGAAGGTAGATTGGACTAGTATAAAATGTGTAACTTTACTTAATTTATCCACCACTACCATTATACAATCATTCTACCTCTTTATTTTAGGTAGTCCTGTAATAAAATCAAGTGTGATGACTTCCCATTTCCATTCAGGAATGGGTAGTGGATGAAGCAAGTTGACCAGGTATTGATGTTCAACGTTTACTTGTTGACATTCCAAACACTTAGTCGAGTACTCCGCAACATTTTTCTTCATGTCTGGCCAAAAATAACATTTCTTCAAAGAAGTAATTAATTTTTGGTATCGAGGTGAGCAACATATGGGCTCTTATGATATTAATATAGAATTAACTGTTTCAATTCCTACTGATTTGGGACATAAAATATGCCTCTATACATCAACGCCTTGTCTTCAGTTATTCCATAACCCAACCTTTTTTCATTTCTATATTGTAACTTTTCTTGTTGCCATAAAAATTGGTACTTTGGGTCCCTCAGGCCAAAATTTTGAATTTCTTTTATGAATTCAGTCTTAACTAAGCTGAATGAAATTTCGTACAAAAATTTAGTTTTCTACTCAAGGCCTAAAGCCTATCTTAAGTGTTGCACTTGTCGTATCTTGTCATGATGTGGTCACATGGAGGGAAATGATTTATTTATGTGTTCTAATGATATACGTTGTTGTGTCATAAAAGTACGCTAAGTGTGTGATCACAGTCAAGGTTCATCATAGTTCATCACCCATCCCACACTTGGCCATTTTCAGAAAATCTTCTTGACCGGGAAACTTAGCTTCACCGAGCCTTGACTAAACTATGCATTTCATAGTATTAGCCCTCTAGGTTGTGATCCTTCTTCTTGGAACTGCACAGTGCATAGTCCCTATCCTCGGGGGCTACTGATCTGCGCAATTCCTAAGTCTAGGTCCTGATCTTGACCTCCAAAATTGTGCAGTTGTGTCTCCCAGTCTACCTTGAACTACTCACTTCAAATTTCAACCCTCACGCCTTTTCCTTGACTTTTGGAACTACGCAATGCACAGAATCCCATCCTCCCTTGGCCTCCAAATCTTCGCAAATGCTTCCTCTAGTGTACTTTCCCTTAGTTGGACCCCACTACCTCCAAAAATTAAAAAGTTTTGTCCTTCAAACCTCCCTGAGTTACCCATTGCATAGTCTCAGAGCCCAAGATCTCCCCCTGTCTATTGGAAATGCACAATGTGAAGTCACTAGGCCCCTCTCCCAAGTTTGTGACTTGTCTCAGGCTCAGTTTATGGATAAGAATGCATCATCTTAGACTAGGGGGTTTTTGGATTAATGTCATCATGTCACGAGTGAATTTCAAGAACAACTACACTATCAAGTCATGGCAAGATGATGAAGAAGGAGAAGAAGGAGGGAATCATGCCAAAGACTCTCTTACATCTTAACTCACACGTGGATCAATCAAGAGGAAGAAAAGGGACACAAGTTTGCAACTACCATCCAAGACTAAAGATCATTGAAGATTCCACATTACCAAGCCATGCGGAGGTGAAGAGAAAGCATATCCAAGAATACATCCCACACTCAGCAGACAATGACTTGACATTGCCGCATCACCAAGTAGTCCATGTTAGCAGTTTCCAATCATGTCATGTCATGAGTGGTCATATGCCACATCACTATTGCAGACCATGTATATTGTATTCAAATATATTGTAAAGTCGATGTCCAAAGGAAATACATGAATATGGAGAGTCATGTAAGATAAAAATTCATAGGATGTTTAAAAATCATGATGATAGTCAAAGAGTCACAAAGGGGAAGCACCACCCCTTGGTTATTATATATACCCCCTCATTGTATGAGCAGAATAATTTTCACCTTGGCTCCTCCCGCAAGGAATTGGAGAGATCAGTTAGTTATTTGAGGAGCAAGGAGTGGCTCCAATGTCCCACTATTGGGGCTAGTGATGTACATTGTAAATACGTGTCTTGGAACTTTTGCTTAATAACGGAAGTCTTTTAAGGCTAGCAAATTCTTCATGCATGGACTATGAATGTTTGTAAGAGTATTTTGTGGACATTTGTATTTCATGTTTTCTTTCACATGTAGTAATATAGTTGAACTATTTCGGTTATTTTAGTGTTTATCTTATTGAGAATCTGTTCTAATGGTTGTTATTTTTGTCCCATCCTTGTGGACTATTTTGTGGGATAATAGATATATATTTCCCTATTTGTTGGTTGTAACTACTGTTGCATCCACTGTGGACTATTCTGCTAGATGTTATATGGATCCTTTTGGTTCATGTGTGTCTCTTCTTGGGTGGTATTATTACCTCTCACTTAGAGGCTCACTTTTCTCCCACCTTTGCAACAGAATACCCTTGACACAGTTTCAACTGCACACTCACCAGGCACAACTCCCTTGTTTTTCAAAGTCACCATTACATGAATCTCTTGTGTTGAACGCTAGAGCCAAGGAAAATCTTTAAGTATTTGGAAACTAGGCCTTTATACCAGATGGGACACCTACACCAAATGGTGTGAGGTCTGATTGGGACTTCATACTAGGGAGGTCCCCTGAATGTTGGTGGGTCCAACATTGTCAGCAAGACCTAACCTGACAAGGCCTAGCCATAACAACCATTTCGTCAAACACATCTTGAACATGTAATCTATAGGTCATAAAAACATATCTGAACATAGGGACCTCATACTTATATGAGATTCATCAAAAAGGTTTGATGCCTTCTCACCATAGCTACAATATCATCTATTAGGTCATTCATTCATTAACATTCCATTTACTAATCAAAACATGATGAGATCCATAACTCAAGTTTGTCATAAACCATGATTATAACCAGAAGAATAAAAATGATAGAACAATCGTTAAAACCACATATTAACAAGTACATTTACACATGAAATACAAGGGGAAAATAACTCTTATAAACATATGAAAAATCCAACCAAGTCAGGCACTTCCATGTACCACCCAACCATAGATTAGGTTGAACCAAATATTTCTTTCATCCAATCACCCCTGTGCCATATTCCAAGCATGAATATGGGACTTACAAAAAAATAACCAACGCTCCCTCAGTCTTTACCACAATCCACCAAGGGATTCCTAGTCCCAAGCCCTCATCTATACAATGAGGATTTACTGCAATCCCGCCAAGGGATTCCTTGGCCCAAGCAAGAAACATATACTACTAGGATTTAATGTACTCAACCACATAACGATGCAGGGATCACTAGGACTATACAAGCATCAATGCTTCCAAATATCTTCACCTAAACTATGAGTAATTTGTCCATATCCACCCTCTAGCCTTTACCGTATATCCCACCATTCATTGGTTGAGGATTCGTAGGCCCAACGAGGGTACACACAACTAGGCTTTACCGCAATCCCACTTTAACCAGTCCAGGGATTCCTAGGCCTTATGTTTCCTCCTGAGACCACCCCAGTCATTTTTGGAACCATCTGACAATCCAACTCAACCAAGTAAGAGAAACACCATCACGCCATGGCTATCTGAAAATGGCAAGGCAAGGCTGAAAACCATTGTTCACACCTACCAAAACCCATGCCAATGACAACAAGAGAACCAAATACACACATGCATGTACCATGCATGCCAAAACTAGCAAAGAAATCATGCATGCAATGTGATACCTGCAATTAATCTTGTTGTATCTGATTTATCCCGCTCTTCCTTGCTTGATATTTGCTTCCCTTTGCTTTCTTGTCCTTCCTTTACCTTCCTTCCTCGAATGCTAGAGTGTCCAAGAATGCTCTAGGTCTGCAAGAGTAGAGAGAATAGAGAACGATCCAAAATTGAACTGAGAAAAGGTTGTGAACTAATCCACAGAAGCCTTTTTATCAATGAGACCTCTATTTCCTTCAATTTCCATTATTTTCCTTCAATTTCCTCCTCACATGCAACCTGTGACCTTTCACCTTCCTTTTCTCCTAATTTCCATTATTTTCATAAATAAAATGCCAATTAATGCTTCTTTCCTTTTCAAAGCATTTTCAAAGCCTTTGCCATTGCCTTTGCCAATTTCCATTAGCCATAATAAACTAAATGAACACCCACACTAGGATGTTTTGCCCAACATTTAGCTTGGAATAAGTGTACCATGACCTTGGTCTTATTTTTGCCTTTATTAACTTTATTACATGAACTTTTAACCCAGGGTTGTTATAACTTATTGCATATTGGGATGAAGAGGCGAAGGAGTGGATTCAATGGCATAAATGGCATTAGATTGTGCTACTATACCATGATGGCCCTTTTTTAAAAGCTTCTTAATTTGATGCGAGTTGGTGATAGTAAGGGCAACTGCCTAGAGTCCCCGTAGTGTATGAGTGTGGTCATTTTGCTTAAATATCATATATAACTCTTCGAAGTCCATTGGGATAGGGCCCAATGTATGGAGCCATTCAACCCCAAGGACAATGTCAAAACCACCCATTTCAATGGAAAACATGTGGGTTTTGAGGTGATAAGCCCCCATTTGAAGCTTAATATTTTCACAATGACCTTCACATTTCATGGTCCCCCAATCAGCAATAAGGACTTGGAAATTAGATATCGCCCTGAAAAAATGATGAATTGCTTTTGATACTCTCTTATGGAAAAATTTATACATGTTGCCACTATCAATTAGTACCACTACTGGCCAATGTTTAAGAAAACCTCCGATTTTTAGAGTCTTGGGAGAATAAATGTTGGACAGGGCATGGAGTGAGATAATTGGCTCATCTGGCATAGCTGAGCTATTAGTGTCTGGGGTTGTTAGGGGTTCACCCTCTTCCTCCTCAGTCACTTCAATGGATGAAGCTTCATTGGTGATGTTGTTTTCAATAGTGTTAATTTGAAATAATTTTGGTTCCTTGCATTTATGTCTCCAAGGAGTATTTTTCATCATAGGAGTGTTGGCTTGACGGGGTTTGGACCGAGGTTCAGACTTAGCTGCACCAACCAACAAAACCCTACAAAGCTGACCCTTTCAGAAACAACCTGCGTAGCGCAAGCTGCGGTCTCACCTGAGTCAGTATTGGGGGATTATAGAACTAGGTTTCTACATCCAAAGGTTTGTGTGATGAGTTTTTGTACTTCTAGGGCTTTATTCTGACCATCACTAACCCTAACCCTTAAAACACGAAAATTATAATAACTTACAGATAACAGATTCCACCTCTCCGTCGATTGTTTTAAACATTCATAACATCAAGTAAACTCACAGATCTACCACTTTCGTGCATCTAGTAAGTGTTTCTTATGATAATTGCAATAAACAGAGTAATTCACAGTAAATGCATAAGTAAACATACATGCACAAATGCACAGATATTTGTCCAAAATAATCTTTATTAGATTTAGATCTTCTATTACAGACTCTTTCTTCCCTGCGCACACTGTTGCAGAGGCTTGCGCACTCAGCTATGAACTTACCAAGGTCTCCATGCACATAATTGCAGGAGCCTTCCCCTTCGCCTAATTACAAATTAGGAAATACAGACCTGAAACTTGTCTATTTGAGTTCTTCTCTATCTTTTATGACCTCCTATGACTGTTTTATATCATCTTATTTTGCAATACCGTGGTCCACAAACCATAGGCGGGTCACAAAACAACTTAACTTATAACAAACTAAGGGGATTTGACCTTCCTAAAGCCCCTTTGACTCCTAATGACCTTCATGCTCTGCCCCTTAAAATGCAGAGACTTCACAAAAATAACAAAATTATTTGCAAAATTTACCCCAGGGGACCCTCCCAACAAGCCCCCAACACAAATTCGTGACTCATCCTCAAGTCACTTTGCTAGTGGCACCTCGATATTTGCCTGCAGCTCACTGAAATCTATCTTCAATACTTACAGGTCTGTTGTCCCTTGTGCAGTAGCCTGACGGACTTCCTCAACCAAATTTTCTATGGTTGGGCCTTCGACTGCGAGACCCATGGTTCTCTACTCTAGTTTCATTGCCTTTCAACAACTTCCTACTCGCAAACACTATTGGATGGTCAATATCACCTTCACCTGGTTGGGTTAGCATAGATCCTAGTGCTATGCAACATACATATACATGTACATGGAACTCCTTTTTCCAGTCGGGGAACAATAGAATAGGCATAGTGACCATATTTTCCTTCAATACATCCAAACTCGTCTGGCAATCATCATTCCAGAAAAATGTCGCATCCTTTTTCAGCAATTTTTCCATGGGCGCAATGATTTGCGCATACGCTTTGATGAATTTCCTGGAACACCTTGTGTGGCCCAACATCATCTGCAGTTGTTTGACATTATTTGGAGGCTTCAGGTTAATAATCATTGCAATTTTGGTAGGGACTACCATCAACCCTTGCTTGTAGACTACATGGCCAAGCAATATCCCATACGACATGTAGAATATGCATTTATTCAGATTAATGGATATCTGATACTTTTGACAATTATCCAAAATGAGGCGAAGACTGGAAACATGTCTCTTTACTAACCCAAACACTATCCAATCATCAAAGTAAACCTCCAAAAACTTGTGAATAAACTCTTTGAAAGCTGTGACTACCACCCTAGAGAAGATTGAAGGGGAATTTTTAAGTCCGAAAGGCATAATTGTATATTGAAAACAGCCCCATCCAGGCGTGAACGTTGTCATACTCTGATCCTCTGGTGTGATCTTGATCTGATGATACCTTGAGAACCCATCAGTAAATGAATAGGATTCCTGAACTCCAACATTTTACAGTACTTCGTCTGTGAATGGCGTAGGAAATGGATCGTGGACACAAGCATCATTCAACTTCCTTAAGTCTACAAATATTTGAATCTCACCCTTCATCTTCTTTTCCTGAACCACCATAGGACTAACCCAATCTGATTCCTTGACAGGCTCAATAATCCTAACCGCAAGCATCTTATCCAATTTGTCACGCACTTTTTCCTTACACTTAGGATTCAATCGATCAGGGAACTGCTTTACTAGCTTCTCATCCGGCTTCAGACTGATCTTCGTGACACCCATATCCCCTACTATCCCTTTTAGATTAGATAACTTGGTGGGAAACAAATCTTTATACTCCCGCAATAACTCCACAACTTTGTCCACTCTGTCTCCTTCCCAATAGTCGCCTATGTTTGTGAACTTTGGTTGTGCTTTTGATCCAATATCCACCTACTTGGTCTTCAACAACTTTGAGATATTAGGGAATTCCACCTTAGACCCTATGACTTCATGTTTTCCTTTTGATTCAAGAATGTTTATGTTCCTAGGATCTTCTTCGCCTTCCTCAATAGTCACCTTGTAGCATTCGAGCGCATGGTGCAGTTGCGTACTCCAATCTGGTTGTGCCCATGCAACACATGCTTCAAGAATTTTGAATATTGTAGCTTTGATCTCCTATAATGCTTCATCAATACACTCAAGAAAACTTTCCTTCATAACATCCCATTCTTCTATTCCATGTAGTAGCTCCATTTCTAGATACCATTTCATCAGGATTGTATCCAGAGTGTGGCCGAATATATGAACCCATTATGGGTGTGGTTCTTCTCCCCATGATTTCATCCATCGAGCCATATGCTTGTGCGTATCATCATTTCCTGTATATTTCTCTGTAATGCAAGTATTGGCATACCCAAATCGCAGCTTCATCATCTGTTGATATTCATTCCAATCTGCAAAGCTTTTCTTATGCGTACTCCACCATTTGGCAGGCCTATCTCTTAGCGCGATGTCTAATGCTTGGAACCAATGTTCCTCTAGTACATTGCTTTCAAATTAGCAATGTGTGTGTAGGGTCGAACCGCGAACCACTTGAACTCATTAGACATCTCTAGGGTGCGGAAACCTGGTTCTAGCACCCTCTCATACTATGTTAGGGTCCAACTCTAATCCCCTTATTTATGTAATAGGGTTGAGTCATAGTTATAGTTAGTTAAAGAATCAATAAAGCCCATATTAATAATTGTAAGTGGTTAACCTGCATTTAAAGAAGGGACCACAGTTAGTTGCAAATGGGCCATGGTATTAGATAGATGGTATTAATAAGAACCATGGCACTGGCCCATGGTATTGCATGTATGAATCCTATATAAAGGATAGAGACTCCCCTTGAGGAGCATCGTGTCTTATTTTGTAATTGAGCCTAGCTCTATTGGAGGTTGCCCCCTCGAAGAGGCAAGTGAACATTTCTTTCCTTTCTAAATAATAAAATACATGCTATTATTTCTTATTGTTCTATGTTCTAGGTATATTTCTTCGCATATTTGGTATTTTGGTATCTTCTTGCAGGTCAAGAGCATAACAAGTGGTATTAGAGTACTTTCCAGGGCCAGTGGGATCTCCATTTTTAGCAAAAAAAATTTGGCTAGAGACTTGTTCCGGCGTATTTAAAACACGGGATCTGTTGGAGAGCACATAAACCTATGGATTTGGGGAGGCATGCATGCAGGAAATATAAGAGTTGGTCACACTTGTTGGTGTCCCTTGTAACCCCTATGGGTACCCCTTCGAGTAGTAGCGCATTAGACAGAACCGCACACGGACTGTCTTCCAAGTACCCTCTAGGTATATCGAAAGCCCCCTAGGCTCTCTTGAAACCTTGCTATAGATAAACCATCGGCCGTCTTGCTGCTACAGTACACCGAGAACAACACTTAGGGAGATTACTCATGCGTATGATAGGGTAGTCGGGTTGTACGAAACAATCAAGAACTAGTAATGAATACTGGAGAAATCGTTGAAGAAGCGAGCATCAATATGGAAACAATGTACAAGCGAAGAGGCACAAATCCTCCATAGAAATATTCACCTTGCACATCTAGTGTTGGTACGACTTCATCTTTCAGTGAAAGAAAGAGAAAGGATATTTCAAGTGCAAAATTGATTCATTGTTAACTATCAAGTGGCGGAGATGAAGAATAAACTCCTCGAACATTCATTCCACATAAAACGCACATGGTTGAATTAGCCAAATCCAAAAGTCCCCCGAAAACAAGAAGCATTGAACAAGTTATGAACATGTAAATTGAGAGCATTATGCTACCTAATTCGCTCAATACTTTTTAACATAAAATAAAAAATTAATGGAGCAAATTTCCAAAGAAGCCACTACTTTTGATGATCACCATGTCACTTTGTAAGATGCAAACTATGACAAGGGCAGTAAAAAATTGAAATTGACAAAGTAAAGGTCAATAGTAAAAAGGCTATTGATAAAGTAGAAATGGATGTTGATGATCTAGATTTATGAAGGAATGAAATGAAACAAAAATAAAAACAGAAACACAAAGCTACAATAAAAACAAAACTTCAATTCATTAATAAATTGTTTACATGCAAAATGGAAATAAACTGGCTCAGGCGATGGTAGCTTATGTCCAAGAAGAGATGTGGCGACTACATGAATTTTGAACTGTCTTACAATAAGGCTAAAAGGCCTATTTATTATTGAAAAACAATGGAAACCCTAAACATCCAAAGACCTATCCCTAGGAGGTGAAGCAGCAAACTTTGTGAGCATTATTGGAGTAAATTGGTACATCAACTTCCTAGGGTCATAACTTTGGCATACAATATCTATTTGACATATATGATACCTCATTAGAATTTTTTGTCTGAGGACTACAAATTTCGACAACAAACTTTTATTGTAAAGCATTCATTTTCTTGTTTTCCAAAAAACATCGTTTAGGGCCTCAAAATGGCTCTGGAAGTTCAAGACCTAAAAAACTGCCAAAAATAGGAAATTGTGTTATAATTAAGTAAAATGAAAAAAACAATGGTGAGGGTCCAATTGGAATAGGCAGGTGGCCACCAATATCCACCTGTATCATTCATCCCCCCTTAGGAAGCAATGGTCCCTGTTGAATTGAGTGTCTCCATGAGATGGGGAAACTTCTGTTGAACTTGGTCCATAGTGAGCCACTTTCCTTGGTGCATGCGTTGGCTATCTTTGACAACCTAATACAGTTGAATATTCTAGTGGTGATTCTTCTTGATCTATGTGTCCATGATTTGAAGAGTTGTGACATGTTCCATGCAGTCTGGGTTTATATTTTTTGGTGTTAATTGTTCTACAATGTCTGATGTCTCTAACAATGGTGGAAAGTATGGCCGAAGGAGTTCCACATTGAAAATTGGGTGAAAGCCAAGGAATGGGGCAATGTTAAGCTCAAAAACATCATCTTTCATAGCATTCGTGATGGCGTAAGAGAGTGGTTTGAGATTCTAATTGGTTTTGGCAAGGTGTTTTTTCTGCAAATGAAACCAAATTTATCGCCCACCTAAAACTTATGCGGAACCCTATGTTGATTATGTTGTTACTTGTACTTGGAATTGTAGTTATCCAAGATTTATTGCACCTGTTGACGGATGTGTTGGATGCATTCAATAAATTGGGCTTCTTTATCAACCTTGGGTTGTACATGTGTGGATAATGTTTGGTAGTCACATTAGGCATGGGAAAAACAATCAGACATAATGGTTGAAATCCTAGACCTACTTGAAAAGAATTGTGGCTAGTTGAGCTATGGAGAGCTCTATTATAATTGTGTTGCACATAATGAAGACTCTCGTCCCAAGTTCATAGATGCTTGGAGTTGTACATGCGTAGAACATGCATTATCATCATGTTGACAACCTTTGTCTAGCCATTTGTTTGGGGATGGAATGCAGTCGACTTAGTATGCTTAGTGTCCACAATGTCTAGAGACTCGAGCATAATTTTGTTAGCAACCTTCTATCTCGATCTAATATAATGGTCTGTGGGATCCCAAAATATATCCAAGCTCATTCAAAGAAGAGATTGGCACTGTCCTCTATGGCGATACTCTTCTTGCAAGCCACAAATATATCCATCTTAGAAACTTTGTCCACGACCACAAATAAACAATCCTTACCATGCTTGGTATAAGGGAGGCCCGATAAATAGTCCATAGAGATGGATTCCCAAGGTTGGTTGGGTGTAGGCAGAGGAGTGTACAGACCTTGCTTCTTGATGGTTGGCTTGACGATGGTGCAGACAGTGCACGATCTGATATATTTTCCAACATCCTACCATAGTTTTGTCCAATAAAAATAATTTTGTAGTACAGACACAATTTTTTGTCACGCAAAAGTGTCCTATAACCTGATTACAGAGCGCCTCCAAAATTAGTTTGGCACGCTCCCTTGAAGGAACATAAATGTGGCCCAGGTAACATAATGATGCATCTTAAAGGTGGAAATTTGGAACTTGTTTGCCATCAACTAGCATCTGGTATGTGGTGGTGAAATCTGGATCATTTTTGTACAGTTGTAGCCATCTAGAGGTCTCATAGGCACAAGAGTTGAGAACAACAATCAATGTTTCAACTGGGGTCCGACTGAGGCAATCTACAACATGATTGGTGTTGCATTTCTTGTATTCATTGTTAAAGTGGAATTGTTACAGATATGTAGACCACTTCTGATGTCTAGCATTCTGCAAATTCCCTTGTGTTTGTATAAAAAAGAGGATAGTTATTTGTATGGATGACTGTCTCCTTTCCCAGAATGTAATGTTTCCATTACCAACACACCTGCATAATAGAATACATCTCTTTATGATATGAGCGGTATTTCTAAATTGTATCGAAAAGTTTCTCACTGTGATAGGCCATCGAATGCCCTTACTAGGTGAGAAATGGACCAATAACATAGTCAAAGGCGTTTGTCTCAATTTCGAATGGTTGTTGCAGGTCTACCAATGTGAGTATAGGTGCAGAGCAAAGACGATGCTTCAACACAATGAACACCTTCTGTTGGGACTCAAATCAAAAAAAAATTTCTCTTTCTCTGCCCTTGGTAACCTAACTCAAAGGCCAAGTGATATGAGAGAATCCCAACATGAACCTTTGATAAAAATTGGCAAGGCCCAAAAAGCTGTGAAGATTTGTTAGAGTGGTCAGGGCTAGCCAATACTGAATGACTTGGATCTTATTCGGATCCACATGCACTCCTTTCTCATCAATGATGTATCCCATATATTGGACTTGGTTCATGCCAAAGGTGCATTTCTCCGAGTTGGCACATAGTTTTTGTTGTCGTAGGGTTTGAAGGACTTGTCGAATGTGTCGCAGGTGCTCTTCCCAAATCTTGTTGAAGATGAGGATATTGTCCAGATATAGAACCATGTACAAGTTGGTGAAGGGCCACAATATGTCGTCCATTAGCCTCATAAAATTTGCAAGGGAATTTTTCAATCTAAAAGGCATGACCAACCACTTGAAAAGGACCTCCCTAGATTTGAAGGCAATCTTCCATACATATGTGGGTTCAATTGGAACCTGGTGATAGCCAAACTTCAAATCAATCTTGTTGAAATACTTGGCACCCTTGAGCTAGTCAACAAGGTTAGCAGTTCATGGGATTGGATACATGTTCCCGACAATGATTTTGTTTAATGCCTGATAATTAATGCAGAGCCTCCAGGTTCCATATTTCTTCTATATAAGTACAATCACGCTCCCAGAAGGTGAGGAACTTGGTATGACATGAAATTTTTGTAGCAACTCCTAGATATATCACTTCATTTCTTTATTTTCTAGAATGAAGCGACAATATATTGTCCCATTAGGTAGAAGTGCTTCGGGAGTCGGATCGATCAAATGTTTGACCTAACAGTGCACAAGTACCTCTGTGGGTGAGGAGAAGATGTCCCTGTATTCTTCCATGACCTTATCCACCTGATTCTGCTATGTGAGGGAACCCTTCCTGGTGGCCATGTATGTGGCCACTATCTTCCCATTTATTTTAGAGCGAATAATAAATAAAACGAATTTCTTAGCCCGAGAGATGATATTACTACATTTCTTAGCAGAGATTAAAGAGATGGCAGTAGGTGGGGATACCTCCGATATCTTGTATAACTTATTACCTAAAGTAATAATAACAATGCAAGGCTTGGATTCATATACAACATGACGCTTCCACAAGTATGGTTGGCCTAATAACACATCAAAAACTTCAAGTAGAGCAACATACCTCATATGTGAAGGGCTTGATGTTGTAGTGAAGGCAACATTGCTGACTGATGCAAAGATATCGTCATTGGAGGAGCTACCTGATGGCCTATGGTTATGGGTGTGGTGTGGTCGGTAGGCCCAATAGATTCACTATCTCTGCTAAAATTAGGTTCTTTTGGCTCCCACTATTGACAATGAACTGCAGCGAGGAAGCCTTCACCCACATCTGTGAGTGGAGGAGACGCTCCCCATCCTCCAGATCTTCGAGCTCAGTCTTTGGACCTTGGTGGTGGAGATGATGGAACTCGGCCTTGCACCAATAATATGCTTCCCCTTGTCGATTTTTGGCTCAGAATGAAAATATGCAACAAACTATGAATATTTCAGCTCATCCACCAATGACTGGTGGGCGCGTCACTCATTTGTGTTGTGAGTGGAGATATTGTGGAACTCGCACCACTTTCCTTTATCTTTCTTCATCTTTGTGGTGCCATTCTTTGTTTGCAGCTTTGTTTGGTTGTCCTGGGCCACTCTACCTTAGCTTTGTCCTTTGTTCCGTGGTTTGGGAGCGTTCTTTCCTTGCTTCTGATTTACAGATCCAAAGTCTTGCTTCTTTTATTTAATTTTTTTTTCAACCGTGGAAGCATATCGATATACTGCACCAAGCGAGGAGATGTCCAAGAACTTAATTTATTCGTAAATGTATTTATGTATATAGTCGCGGTACTTGAGCACCAGAGTAATATGTAAAATATTTTTGAAATCATTCACATCTTGGTCCCATTGTTGCCATAGTGTGGTCCAATGTATATACTTTTCATCATAGCTCCCCATGGTGTAATATTGTTCCTTTCTAAGGTCTCAGAAAGAGTTCCAAGAGGGGGTGGCTGTAAACAGAGAGGGCTCCTCGAGCATTTTGCAACAGTAAGTTTCCCACCAATCCTTGACATGGGGGGGGGGAGGGACTTAAGTAGTCCAAAAGTAATCTTTTCCCTATCAGAGAAACTATGGACCAAAGAATAACATTCTAGCAGATTCAACCATTTATCTACAACATATGCATCTATTTAACCTTCGAATATAGGGACATTGAAGTTCACTTGTACCTTAAATGGGGTGATTCCTCCGAAGTGACTGATGGATGAAGATGTGTCATTGGTGGGAATCCATCGAAGGATCTGAGAAAAGTTGTCCATCATCTTGTTCTTTTTCCGCTTGAGGGCTTCTTCGAGCAACAATTTGATAGGATCTCTTGCTCCCTCATATTTATTTTCTTCTACCATGGGAGGTTGTCAGTGTCAGTGGGGAAAGTCTTGCAAAGGCTCAACCAATTCGAGTCCCAACTCCTTATATCCCGACCTTATTTGGGAAATGCATAGAAAAATAGTGATTGAGTATACCACTTTGATACCACTGATATCGATTTATGAAGGAATGAAATGAATCATGGATATAAATAGAAAAACAAAGCTACAACAAAAATAAAACTTCAATTTATTATTAACAAAGTACTGAAAATTGTTTACATGTGGAATGGGAATAAACTAGCTCAAGCGATGGTAGCTTGTCTCTGAGAAGATATGTGGTTCCTATATGCCTTTTGAACTGATTTACAATGAGGGCTTGGAGGCCTATTTATTATTTCAAAATAATGGAAAACCATAAATATGAAAAAACCTAACCCTAAGAGATGAAGCGCCAAATGTTTGTGGGCCCTGTTGGGGTAAATTGGTACATCAACTTCCTAGGTTCGTAACTATGGCATACGATCTCTATTTGACATGTACAATACCCCGTTAGAGAGATCTATCTGGGGACTACAACTTTTAATTGAAAACTTGTTCCACAAATTATGGGTTCATTTGTGTTATGCTCTTAACCTGCAAAATGATACCCAAATATAGAATATGCGAAGAAAAGATACCCAGAACACAGAATAGCAATGATTTTATTATTCAGAGGGTAATGTTCACTTGTCTCTTCGAGGGGGCAACCTCCAATAGAGCAGAGCTCGACTACAAAATAAGACACAATGCTCCTCGCAGGGAGTCTCTATCCTTTATATATGACTCATACATGCAATACCACGGGCCAATACCGTGGGTTTTATTAATACCATCTATCTAATACTACGACCCATTTGCAACTAACTGTGGTCCCGTCATTAATTGCGGGTTAACCACTTACAAATATTAATATGGGTTTTATTGACTCTTGACTATGACGTGATCCCATGACATAAATAAGGGGGTTAGGGTGGGACCCTAACATGCCCTCCCCCTTAAGACTAGCCTTGTCCTCAAGGCTGAAGCTGCGGAAACTGCTGAAGCATAGTGGCTGGTTCCCAAGTTGCATCTTCCGGAGAGGTGTCTTTCCATTTGACGAGGACTTCCTTAATCATGCGGCCGCGCAGGTGCTTGTCTCGCGTGTCTAGAACCTGTTCGGGTTGAAGCTAGATTGACCCTTCTTCGTCCAATTCAGGTAGACTGGTTTGAACTCGGCAATTGTTCCCAATCACTTTCTTGAGGCACGATACATGGAAAACTGGATGGATTTTTGCCGTAGGTGGCAAAGCCAATTTGTAAGCCACTTCTCCAATGCACTGAAGTACTTGGTATGGTCCGTAGAATTTTGGAGAGAGCTTTTGACAACCCTTGTCTTTGAGTGATGTTTGCTTATATGGTTGCAGCCTCAAAAAGACCTGATCCCCTTCTTGAAATTGGCGCTCTGAGCGATGCTGGTCGACCTGTTGCTTCATGCGGTTCTGAGCTTGATGAAGATTCTCTCTAAGATGGGCGAGCATGGTTGCGCGGTGTTGTAGGAGTTGATCCACTGCTTGTACTTTGGAGCACCCCTTGAGATAAGAAGTAGGGGAAGGCAGAAGTTGACCGTATACTGCTTCATAGGGAGTCATTTTGGTGATGGCATGATAGTTGGTGTTATACCACCATTCAGCCAGAGGTAACCACTGTACCCAAAGGTGTTGCTTTTCTGAAGTGAAACACCTAAGGTAGGTTTCTAGACATTTGTTGACGGCTTTGGTTTGACCATCTGTTTGCGGATGATATGAAGTACTGAGTTTGAGTTGAGTGCCTTGTATTCTGAAGAGTTCCTGCCAAAAATTACTGGTGAAGATCGGGTCGCGGTCAGACACAATAGAAGTGGGCATGCCATGCAATTTGAAGATCTGATCCATGAAAGATTGAGCAACCAAAGTTGGTGTAAATGGGTGGGGTAGGGTGCAGAAATGAGCATACTTCAACAGTCGGTCCACAACCACCATGATGACTGACTTGTTCCCTGACTTTGGAAGACTTGTAATGAAATCCATAGAAACCTCTGTCCAAATTGATGCCGGAATGGGCAATGGTTGTAATGTGCCTGGTGTGTTGACGGTTTCCCCTTTGTGGCGTTGACAGACATCACATTCTGCTACGAAGGTAAGGATGTCCTTTTTCATGCCTATCCAAAAAAATGATCTTCTGGTGTGAGCATACGTCTTCTGAAAGCCCGAATGTCCTGCAATGGGAGATGAGTGCAATTCTGCCAAAATTCGACTTTTGAGGGTGGATGTTGGTGAGATTACGACTCTGTCCTTGTAGCGAAGAATATCATTCTGCCACGAGTAGCCCTTGGTGGAATTAGGAGCTACCTGCAATTGAGAAATGAGTTGGGAGAGCCCGAGGTGTGAAAACCATTCCCTGCGAGCTTCTTCAATCCAGTCTGGAATGGGGAGGGAAATTGCGAGCATAGTACTTTCCTCCTCAAATTGGCGAGATAATGCATCTGCTACACTATTGTCTTTCCCTTTCTTGTAAATGATCTCATAATCATATCCCAGCATTTTGGCTAACCATTTATTTTATTGTGGGGAGGATAGGCGTTGCTCCAAAAAATATTTAAGACTGTGATGATCTGTGCGGATTTGGAAACGTCGCCCCAATAAGTAAGGTCGCCAGGTCTCGACTGCATGTAAGATGGCCATCATTTCCTTTTCGTAGGTAGATTCGCCCAAATTCCTCCCACTGAGTTGTTGGCTTGTGAAGGCCAACGGACACCCTTCCTGCATTAAGACCGCCCCAATACCTGTACCCAAAGCATCACATTCAATGAAAAAGGATTTGGTGAAGTCAGGTAGTGCTAAGACTGGAGTGGAACACATGGAGTTTTTGAGAGCGGTAAATGCCTGTTGTGCTTCCTCGTTCCAGAAGAAGGAATTTTTCTTTAGGAGTTGAGTGAGGGGCTTTGCTATGCGGCCATAGTTGCGGAAAAATTTACGATAATAGCCTGTGAGACCCAAAAATCCTCTCAAGCTCTTCAAGGTCTTAGGTTGAGGTCATTCTTGCATTGCCTAGATCTTTTTGGGGTCCACCTTGACACCTTCACGCCCCACAATGTGGCCCAAATACTCAACTTCTTCCATGCCAAACGAACACTTGGACATCTTGGCAAATAATTTATGCTTGCGGAGCAGTTGCAAGAGTAGATCTACATGCTGAAGATGTACCGCCCAAGTGCCACTATAGATGAGGATGTCATGGAAGAAGACAAGGAAAATTTTTCTGAGATATGGTTTGAGAATGTGATTCATAAGGCTCTGAAATTTATCTTTGACTGTCAACTTATTGAGGGCCCTGATGTCGGGACACATCCGCCACTCCCCATCTTTCTTGAGCACCATGACCATTGGGGATGAATAAGGACTAATGCTGGGACGAATGACACCTGCTTCCAACAGTTCCTTGATGATTTTTTCTATTTCATTCTTTTGGGTGAACGGATATCTATATGGCCGCACATTTGGGGGTTGGGCCCCTGGAACCAAGGTGATGCTATGATCATGTTCCCCTCGCGAGGGTGGAAGCTCATGAGGCTTGTCAAAGACCGTCCGATGGTTATTTAAAATCTGTTGCATCTCATGATGAATTGGCAGAGACATGGTTTCGACTACCTGGATGGCATTAAATTGAGCTACTACTCCATGATGGCCCATTTTTAACAATTTTTCCATCCTATGCGAGCTGATGATAGAGGGGGCTCCCGCCTGGAGTCCACGGAGGGTTTGTGTGGAGTTGTTCTGCTTAAAACTCATATATAACTCCTAGAAATCCATTGTGATTGACCCAAGAGTGCGGAGCCATTCAGTGCCGAGGACAATGTCGCAACCCCCCATGTGTATGGCAAACATGTGGGTTTTCAACTGATAATCCCCCATTTGAAGTTTGACATTTTCACAGTGGCCTTCACATTTCATTGTGCCCCCATACGCAATTTGGACTTGGAAGTTAGAAACTGCTCGTACAAAACAATGCGCTGCTTCTGCGATTTTTTGATGGATGAATTTATGGGTACTTCCACTATCAATCAAGACTACTACTAGGCGATGTTTAAGAAAACCCCGGATTTTGAGAGTTTGAGGGGAAGAAATCCCTGCCAACGCATGCAGCGAAATAACTGGTTCGTCAGAGACATTCTCCTTTGGGTTGTCTTCTTCTAGCGCCTCATGTTCCTCAAGTGGTGGATCTTCCTCTGTTGAGCTGTAGTCAGTGGCATCTATTTGAAAAAATTTGGGCTCCTTGCATTTATGACCTGGGGAGTATTTTTCATCACAGTAGTAACATAGTCCTTGCTTCCTTCTTTCGGCCATTTCCACAGGTGACACCTTTTGGACCTTAAGTGTTTGAGTCGTGTTGTGAGCCTGTGGGGGACAACCTTTAGCGGGGAAATTTGGGTGACTGTGTTGGGCTGCTAATGCACGTTCCACCTTACGAGCTACCTGGCAAGCCTCCGTCCACGTGGGAGGGTGGTGAAGTAGAACTTGAGCTTTGATGGCTTCTTTAAGACCACTGATAAAACATTTCATGTAGAACTCATCTGTGAGACCCCTAGTGCGGAAGGCTAAGGCTTCAAAAGCGGTAATATATTCATCCACTGTACCAGTCTATCGGAGCTTAGTGAGATGACCCAAAAAAGAGTCTTCCTGTTCAAAGCGATCTCGAAGAGCTTTGGTAAATTGGGTCCAAGTCCTAAAAGGTCCATTGCAACGCTGATGCCATTCCCACCATTCCCACCGTTCATTGTCCAAGTACATGCTCCCCAACATAAGCTTAGTTGCATCCTCTGGGATATGATTCAATTTGAAATACTGCTCCATTTGTGCTAGCCATGCAGACGGGTGAGAACCATCAAATTTATGCACATCCAACTTGGGAGGTCGCTGACTGGGTGGTGGATGGGTGTGCCAGACGTGAGGAGAGTGGCTAGACTCACCCTCATTGTATTCATGGCCATTATACACCTCCTCGTGGGCTTGCTCCTTGCCCTTCGGGAGTAATTGCTGTATCTGGAGACTTAGTCCGCGAATCTCAGTTTGGATGGAGTTCATAGTTTCTTCCAGTTTGTCCATCCTTTCATTGGCCATCGCTTGAGCTCTAGTTTCTACCATACACCAACCTGATGAAAAATTGGGACCGCCTAAATATTTTTTTACTAATAAATTGAATGGTACCACCTTGCTCAGCTCGTCGTCCTGATTCTGATGGGCTAGATCACCAATAAGCGCCCCGGAAGATCTCAGACTTTTTTTTTTTTTTTTTTGAAAACTCCTAACGGAGTTTTACTCCTTCTTGATCAATACTGCAGACGCCAAATCCTCAAAATGTAAATGCTGCCAAAAGTCCTGCGAAAAGTATACCCCGGTATAGGAACCCTTCACAACAACTCCGATCTAGTGGGTCTGAGAGATCTGAATGGCGGAACAACTGCGGCGATGGATCTGATGGATCTGCGGGACTGATGTCTGCTGCTGCTGCACCTCTTTGCACACGCGGATCGGGAAAAGATGATGTGTGATCCCCCGATAGAAAAGGAAACTATGGTCGTGAGGAGTGTCAGGTGCTACAGATCGCAATATACATAAGGGTCTGGCAGTAGTACTCGACCCAATTTTTCAGGGCTCTAACTAAGGAGGATCGGCCGTACCCTTAGCCGTACAACCCGACTTCCCTATCGTACGGGCGAGTAATCTCTCCGAGTGCTGTTCTCGGTGTACTGTAGCCACAATACGGCCGATGGTTTATCTATGGCGAGGTTTCAAGGGAGCCTAGGGGGCTTCCGATATACCCAGAGGGTACGTGGATGACAGTCCGTGCGCGGTTCTGTCTAATGCGCTACTACTCGAAGGGGTACCCACAGGGGTTACAAGGGAGCCCAACAGACGTGACCACCTCTTGTATTTCCTGCGTGCATGCCTCCCCAAATCCGCAGGTTTATGCGCTCAATGACAGATCCCGTGGTTTAAAGACGCCGGAACACGTCTCTAGCCGAAATTTTTTTTTGCTAAGAATTGGAGATCCCACCGGCCCTGGAAAGTGCTCTGATACCACTTGTTATGCTCTTAACCTGCAAAATGATACCCAAATACAGAATATGCGAAGAAAAGATACCCAGAACACAGAATAGCAATGATTTTATTATTCAGAGAGTAATGTTCACTTGCCTCTTCGAGGGGGCAACCTCCAATAGAGCAGAGCTCGACTACAAAATAAGACACAATGCTCCTCGCAGGGAGTCTCTATCCTTTATATATGACTCATACATGCAATACCACGGGACAATACCGTGGGTTTTATTAATACCATCTATCTAATACTACGGCCCATTTGCAACTAACTGTGGTCCCGTCATTAATTGCGGGTTAACCACTTACAAATATTAATATGGGCTTTATTGACTCTTGACTATGATGTGATCCCATGACATAAATAAGGGGGTTAGGGTGGGACCCTAACAATTTGTTTTCCAAAAAAAAAACATTTAGGGCCTCAAAATGACTGTGAAAGTTTAGGACCCAAAAAATTGCCAAAAATAATAAACTATGATATAATTAAGGAAATTTTAAGAAACAATGGTGGGGTTCCAAGTGGAATAGGAAGTGGCCACCAATATCCACCTGGATTAGTTGATGTGTCTAAAGTTGCAATCAACAGACTCATGAGATTGCATCAAGTTACTAGTAACACAATTGTAGTGTTTCTAGGCCAATAGGAAGCAGAGAACCTGATACCTAAAGTAAGAATAAAAGAGCTAGAGGATGCTCTAAATTCAAGTCCTTTATTAATGACTCCACTAGCAATATGAACACTACCATCAAAAATTTATACTCCTAACACATCCCATGGACCTAATAAAGCTCTTAAACTCTTTAATGTAGTAAAATATCGTATTATCACTAATATATGCA
The DNA here is from genome assembly GCA_031772625.1 of Pinus tabuliformis. NCBI lineage: Eukaryota > Viridiplantae > Streptophyta > Pinopsida > Pinales > Pinaceae > Pinus > Pinus tabuliformis. The sequence goes on from CM062818.1 coordinate 69,068,082, forward strand.
AAAGATTAGAAATCAGTGAACACGCATGGCAATCAACTTCTGATATACTACATTTAGCACAACGAATTAACTCGTCTTCTAATTTGGTTAAAAGTAATGTTAAGGAAGATAAGCATTTTGTTAATAATGAATTACGTACTTTTAGTCAAAGGCTTGGTTTGTTCTCTGATCTAGACAAAAAAATAAGAGAACTCCCAAATGCTAATCGAATGAAGAAAATCTAAGTTGGATGGTCTAAAAGAATCAACACACAAGAAAACATTATTTATGAATGTGTAAATATAAATAATAAATGAGGTGATGTGTTTTTGAAGGCAGTGCAAACTATTCAATATCTAAAATGGTCCATGCATCATATATAATTATGAATTAATTACAAGAGATACACTATTAGTCGAATTGGAAAGGCTAAAAGAGTCAATGACAAGAGAGTTTGATGATATAACTGATTTTACTATAGAAAAAATTAGCAAATGGCTAATTATTTTTGTTAGTATTAATGAAGAGAAGTTTGTCTTCATTTTTTCAACTACAAAAAGAGGCTATGGAAATCAAGAAGAAAATATTCAATGAACATGTTAAGTTAGAGATTACAATCGGTCCAATGAAAGATTTCATTAAGCTATGTTGGAGAAATCTGTTTAAGACATCATTGCATTTGAAAGACAAGTGATAGTCAAACAATCAATGTATATTCTTTCACATATTGTAAGTGTCCTTAAATTTTGGTACATTCAGTTTCTTGTTTACTAGTATTTAATTATTGAGATTTATTATTTGTGTTAACTTCACCTAAAATAATTGCTCGATGCAGTTCCTTGCTTTCTTTTGCAGTTTCCTTTTTCCATATTATGGCCCATGGGAGCCCAATTCTAGTCCACATTGGGAAAAAAAATTTACTTTTATGATTAGGTAGCAGGATTTTGATGACCTCTTTAGACATCAAACATAAATGTAGGTTCAATTACATAATCCCTTCCATCTACACATGCCCTCCTTTTACCATATATCTTTGTTTAAGAGATAAAGTATAATATATTATGTTTACTCATTTTTCCTGGAATGTGGGAGCTGATAGTTAAAGAGAAGATGCCATAATAGAATAATGAATGAGCTGATGAGATGCGTTGTTGAGAATTTTCATTTCCGATATAGGTGGCTTATGTCATAAATAAGGGTTCTTAATGTTTTTCATAAGATCTTGTATGGATCTGAATTATGTGGTATTTTATTTCAAGGATATATGGATGCAATTTTTTGTTTATTGTTTATCACTAATACTAATTCTAGTGGTGGGTTCCTGTGTGTGGAGAGAACGAGTGTGCATTCAATATTATTGAATTTCATAGCAATAAAAACTGGAAACATTAGGTTTTTGAAAATTAAATTATCGAAAATGCTTGTGGAATTTGTGGAGTAGGGGAATTTGCAACTACAAGGCTTTTTAATGGTTTCCTTTCTTTGTGTCTATGTTGTTTTCGATGCCAACTTTATCGAGAACAAATTTAGATTTCATATGTATGTTCCATGTATAGTATTCACTTTAATCATAACTATGATTATTGGAATTTGAATCTCGATATAGTTCTTGTTACTGTAATTGTTTTTCTTAATGTTCAAGGATTATGCTTTGAGCTCTTACATTACATCATACATATCTCTGGAAAGAATACATAATAGAAATGTAGTTAAGAGTTTTTTAATTTTAGTAGTTCTATTTTCTATGATGTTTGAATAATGTTTAATCTTTTAATCTTTTAAATATGTGTAGAGTGCAGAGGTATGGGAAAGGCTTTCATTGTGCTTCCCCCCTACTCTGCACAATGAAATATTCTTTCACACTTAGAAATGAAATTGATATATTGATTTTGTGCAACTTGGATTTCTGGGTGTATAATTGCTTGATATAAAGTGTTTTAATCTGAAGCACAATGAGAACTTCCTCCACTTTGTTTTTTGTTTTCAATGAATAGAACTTAGTATCTAATATTAAATGAAGTCTCTTTTTAATGTGTAGCTATTAACTATACTCAATGGCTTTGTTATCACTGAAAATGCTGTTGCCAAATTTTTTTAGCCTAGCTTAAAGACAGGGTGTTTTCGCAGCGCCAGAATTCTTTTAGCAGCTTCGCAGCGCTACATGTTTAGGCGGTTTCGTAGCGCGCTACGAAATTGGGGATTGGCTCGAGCTTTCAGCAGAAGGTTCATATACTAAATTTTGATGATAAGGTTCCTGCCCGAATGGTGCTTACTACTATTGACACTGCAGTGTTTAGAGCCACACCAGAGCCTTCTTGGTCCATCACAAACAGTTGTTCAGTTGCAGCTCATTAAGATTAATCTTCAAGAGGAAACATGTTTAATAATTACTTCTTTTGTGGCTGAGGGCATTATGGTAAATCCTGGTGATGTTTTACCCAATACTTCGGTGAATGCTCTTTACTTCGGTCTCAAGGAGATTGACCTTGCAATTCCGGTAGATGTAGCAAAGCTAGATCAAGACATTTGCAAAATTGTTGATAACTGCTTCACAGGAGCAAGACTTCATGTTGAAAGATTGATTTTTATACAGTCATCATATTTGTCATTTGAACTTCTCAATCTTGAAAACGATCCAGCTTGCTTTTCTTTATGGAAGGGCCAGCCTATTGATTCCAGTCAAAGAAAATGGTTTTTGCGGGCAACACACTTGGGTTTATTTCTAGAGATGGGAAGCCTTGATGATTTAGCCCAGAGTAAAGCCCAGGCTTGTGGAATTGTGTTGAATTGCATGAACCTGGCATAGAAGGAGCAATGGTGATGGGGATGGTAATCCATTGATTACAAGACCACCTTCAGGTGGTTTGGTTCAAAATGGGAGATCTCCATACTGGTACACTGGCTACAACTGCTGTAGGTGATGTTTGTTACAGGTATACTTCTCTGTTTTAAGCAGTTAGCTTCCAGGAGGTATTTAGCACGGCTGAAAGAATATTTTCGAAAACGGAAAGAGGTTTTTATTCTTAACATACTGAACTAGAAAAACCTCTTTCATTTTATTTAGATTGATTATGAGCTGGGAGAATCGAGTGACTAAAGTTGCGCTACGAAACTGCTGTACGTGCAGTTTTTTAATTTCCTGTGTTACACCTCTTTTTCAAAGACAGATTCTGGGCAGCTGGAGAAGTGTTTTAAAAAACCAAAAGAGGTTTTTGTTAAAAACGGATTGGTTTACAAAAACCTCCTTTAGTTTTGCCAAATACGTTTTCTGTGAGAAGCTATGAGCTCTGTCCCGAGACCCATTTTTCAGGCAGAACAACAGTTTCGTAGCAGCTGGAGCTAAATAATTCAATCTCAAACTAGAATTGAAAACAAAAGATTCAGTGTCTGATGCATATTTGTGGACAGTACCAGCCCTTAAGCAAGCAAAGATCATGAGAAAGCTGAACACAAGCCTAAGAGCAGAAAACAAGGCTTTGAAGAAAGAGGTTAGCAGTTTGAAGAAGAAGCTAGGTAAACTAGCTCATTGATCCAAGGAGAAAGTTGCTTTTCAAGTTTTGGTAAATTTTGGTTTCCATCATTTTGAAACTTTTTAGATCCCTAACACCTGTACAAAGTAGCTGAAGAAGTCATGAGTTTAAGTTGACAGTGCTTTAGGATACATATGTTCTGTTTTGATAAAAAACAGCAGTTTCGTAGCGCGCTACGAAACTGCTGTAGATGACTGTTTATGTGAAAAAATGAAATTGATGTTGAGGTCAGCAAATCTTAAAAGGGATGACTCGAGGCCAGCATGGAGATTATACAAAGCTATTCAGATATTCAAAAGGTGACAGGTGTGAGTATTTAAGGAAAAAGTGAAATTTTTGTCTTTTGTTAAAGTCTTCCTAAAGTTACTTTATAGCCGAATTATTAGGGTTCTGGTAGGGTTACCGAAATTTTGAGTGGTACACCTGTTCAGTTCACAAAGTGTCCAGATCATAAGGCATATTGAATTATGGGTGGTTATTAGAAGAATTAAATGGCTTGGAGCATAGTCTTTTAATGCATGAAGACTAATGGGAGGCAGAGACCGTGAAAATAGGGCACAGATCCTTATCAGTTGATGAGTCATCCACATATCAAGTATCCGAAGCTGCTCATTCAATGAATGTTCCTCCAGCATGTCTTGGCTATTACTGAAGTGATACAGGTGTCAAATTTCAAGAAAGCATCAATGCACACGAGGAGATAGACTTAGAGTTTCAATGGGAATGGGACTCTATGTTTTCACAGCGCAATACCTTTGTAATTAATTAGTTTGTTTAGATATGGATAAGGCAATTAATGATAGGATTTCGAGCTCCCTTCATGCTTGTTGAGGAGTCTCAAGTAGTTGTATTTTTGGTTTTCCTATATATAGAAATGACTCTGATGTAAAAAAGGTTGGAGATTTTATACAAAAACAGAGTTTATTTGGGCCAATGTAAAGACTTATTACAGTAATAGTAAAACAGTGATTGTTTCTTCTCAAGATTCTCAATGGATTATATTGTTCGAATGTGATAGTGTTTTATTTTCTTAATGTTCTTTTACAGCCTTGTTATAGCACAATCACTCAGAATTCATATCTTATGCTCTGACTTCCTGTGTGTTTGGCAAGCTGTGGTTTTTGTGAAGTATGTTTGAACATCTAATGCAAAGAGCCTTGACTTCCATGAAATGACTGTGCTTTTGTTTACTAAGTGTGTGAGACTCCATAGCCCAATGAAGACTAATTTGATATGTGTCCAACCAGCTTTGTTTTTATAAATTTGTAAAGAGTTAGCCATCTGTTGTTGTGATTGATTTTTATCAAAAGTCTGTGAGAGAGCCCTCTCTGATCAAGGAGGCTAATCCTTGGTCTAAAGTCTGGTTGAAAGAGTTACATGAAATCTTGCTTGGCTGCAGCCCTTAGTACTGATTTTGTGATAACAGGCTCTAAGTACGAAGATGAAGAAGAAGGAGAATGAAATATTCTTTGGCATGTACACACTCTGCATAAATTTAAACGATTAAAAAATATAACATTTTTTCAAACTTTACATTAAAAAGAATTACAAAAGTTTGAGACATGAAAAGGTTGGATAATACTATGTCTATGTGGAGTCATTTTATTTAAGCTTCCTAAATACTAAGTGTCATTTCATAATTTTGAACTAAGTACTTATTATCCAATATTAAATGAAGCGTAATCAATGCCTTATGACAACGTAGTTAGTTTCATTGTGCGAAATAGGAAAGTGCGAAGAAATCTTTCATCATGCACACTATCGAAACGAAGCATTGTTATTCAAAAAATAATAACGCTTAGTATTTGTCTCACTTATATTATTTAAATTGATTTAAGATAACGAAATAATCTATTTATGCATTTGTTCATGCATTTCAAAAAAAGTTGGAACTTTTAATGTTTTTAATTTCCGCGAAGTGTAGAAGTGTGGGAAAGGCTTTCATTGTGCTTCTCTCGTATATTTGTATTCTACATAATGAAAGATTATTCCACACCTATACAAATGGATTATCACAAAATATATGAATCCACACCTCCACACACATTTCACTCTAGAAAAATTAATTGATATATAATATTGGTTGGTATTTTCTTAATATGAGTTTCCTGTCTCTGCACAATGTGTGAATTGTTATAGACATTTTTGTGCCTTACAGCATGAAGCATGAAATGTCCATAATCTGAGGGATCCAAAGTCCCTAAACATGTTGTTCCTACCCCTAGAGGAACAAGGTCAGCAAACCACAACACTCAATAAAAGTTCTCCACCTGAAAACACTCAAAAACAAGGCAATTCTGGATCCTGTCAACTGCTCCACTGAGCATCTGCGCTGAATGTCAACTGCTCCACTGTCTACCTACGTTGAATGTCAACTGCAAAGAAGGCTACCTGCGCTGGGCGAGTTTGGACATGTGGCACAGTCATTCCTCAAGGTGTCAATGCCCAGGAAGCTTCCAAAATGACACTTGGATCAGGGAATTCGACTGGTGATGAGTAAGAGGTTCTAGATCTCCAAGTGGAAGCAAGAACCTCCAAGTGGACTCAAGAACTAAAGAATAACTGAAGTGAGAGAGGACACTAGTCAGCTTCATGCTAGCGTCAAGCTGACTCATCCTTTCTCCAAAACTCCTATATATAGATCTCTCTCATGAGGTCTAGGGAGGCTGGAATCTTGTGAATGTAAAGAATTGCTGTTGGTTTGAGTTTAGAACTATTGGGTGATTTGCTTTGAAGGAGGTGAAGAGGAGATTTCTTTCTGCTGGGAAGGTGATGCTGGATTGGGCCTCTTATGGTTGTATCACTTCCTGAACCTTACTTCTTCCATTAATAAAGCATTTGAGGTTTTTCTATATGCATGTGTCTCAATGGTGTATTGTTATACTTGTGTATTTGATTTATTCTAATCCTTGAATCAATTATGAATGTATGCTTCTTATAGTTTCCCTCTCTTGCCTTTTTGCGGGATCTTGGTGTAGCTGGGCCAGTGAAAGAGCAAGGAGCTGGGGGCAAGCAGCAAGGAGAGAAGATTGGATCAACCATTAGCGAAAGACATCGGTTAGTGGATCTCTTTCTCCCTTCTTTTACATCTCATAAAGAAGTAATCTCAGATAGCTTTGCTTTGATTGTTGCTAAGGAACTATCACCCTTAGAGTGGGATAGGGTCATTCCGTATTGGATACTTTTCCCAACAACAAATTGGCGACTCCGCTGGGGATCGTATCTTGTTGGTTGTTTGTGTTTTTTTCTATTCATTTCCTAAACACAGGGAGTACCGAATCGAACTGCATTTGGATCTTTCAAATGCAAAGTAGAGGGCAGCTACTCTAGCTCAGTTTCTGGGCATGTTTATGATTTGAAGAGCTGATCCACAACGACTCTGAACAGCTCTTAGTGATAGCTTTTCATCCTCCTTTTCATCCTTTAGTGTGTACTTGATTGATAGCTTTTGGTTTGGCCAAAAACTGTTGATTTTTGAGCAATCTGTAACCCGGAAACCAAGAGAAACGAGAGTTTCTCTCTTCATTGCAGGCACTGTGAAGGCAGTCTGCATTTCATCACAGGTCCCGAAGGGGCTACCTGCGCTGAATGCCAAACTGACAGTGTTCTACCTGCGCTGAACCAGTGTGGCCTTGTGCAACTGGGTTTCTCTGCTTTCTGTTGCCCTGTTTTCATCCCTGTTTTTGCAGCCTGTTATCAGTCAATGTACCTATCTGAAACCACTTTTCTTTGCCACTATTCCACCTCGGTTGTATAAAGAAACTGTATTTGTTCTTTGTGTATTTCTTACATCATTTGCAGTTTCCCATAACGAAAGTAAACTAGTCTTGCTGTGGCCTCTTAGATCTAGACCTGTGATAAGTGTCGTTCTGATCTTAAGAGTTAGTTTGTTTGCTGTTCATAGCTGATTGAGCTTTTGCTTTCGTCATATGGTTTGAATTTATGTATTTCTAGTGTTGAAACAAGTAAATCTTAAGGTGTCTTTTGATTTTGGACAAAAGTTTGTTTGCTTTCACTTGAAATTGAATTCAAAGTTATACAACAGCTTTCTTTTTGTAGTACACCAACATTAAGAAAGAGAAAAGAAATACTTGCATTGTGCATTTTGCATTTGATAAGTTTGCATGTTGGATGTAGGAAAAAGTGCATTAGTGTGTGTTCTATGATCTGTGTGAAAAGATGATGTCTTTCTTTTCCCTCAGTAGTTAAGATTTTCATAAGTCGAAAAGATTGAAAAAGCTTGCTTCTCATCTTAGACTGCATTTAGGAATTTGTATCATACATCTCGTGGTGAACCTTGAAAGGCAAACTTTAAAAAGATCAACTTAAAATATATTGAATGAACCTAACAACGCTTTGCAACATAACGCTCATCGTAGAGGTCTAGGTAGAGACGTGTTCCGGCGTCGTTAAACATAGTGACTGTCGATCTCGAAGAAGGTGGGTGATTCCTCCTGAGAGTCGGTGGCACTAATACGGATTGTGCTCCCACGTACCGTCGCGTATATATTGGGAGACCCCTATAGGAACAAAGCCTTTATCCATAGGAAGCCGTGTCGGCCGCCCTACTGATCGCAATGCAGTGAACACAGCATTCACGAAGATCGACCACCCGTACCGTAAAACGTATTCTGTGGTTTTGCGAAAGGTTTGGCACACCCTCTGCCTAGATCTCCAGAGCAGTTTCTTTTGGCCTTTTTCAAACTCTATAACTGAAAAAGTCCATCCGAGCATTTGTCACTTCGGGCTCGTTAAAACATCGAAGGAGACTAGAGTCATCTTTAGCTTTTTCTCGACTCTTTAAAACTGAAAAAGCAAGTTGTGTCTAAAAGCGTCTAATAAAATTCATTCAATTCGGAAACACAAATTTCCCCTTTTAATATTTTGGTTGATCGAGTAATCCGCAATCGTGGAAGAAAGTCAATTGAAACCCCGTCGTTCGCGGAGGCTTACGAGTCAACCGTCTTTGTCTCCGGAATCGAAAATAGTACGGACAAAGTGAACTCGTTTAACCGGTTCAAAATCTCCTATAAAAGTTAGAACAAGTGTTCCAACTACATCTGAGGTTCCGGTTACTCCAAACATTTCTAGAAACCCTGCCTCTATAGAAGAAGTTCAACAGCCACAGAAGGACAGTAATACTGATCCTAGTCTGGGGGCAAATACTTGTATAACTGAACCAGTTCCATCTGTAACCGGTCCAGAGAGTTTTGTTCCTCAAACAACTGTCGCTGTCGAAACAACCACTTCTTTGGCACCAGAAATATTTTACGGACCTGACGGTCTCCCTCTTCCACCGGGTTTGATTGCGATAGAGGAAATTGCAGAGGATCCGCAAGCAAGTACTCCAACCCATTTTGGAGTCGGGGTCACTCTATTTCCTTCATCAGAAGTTAATTCACCACAAGTGGAGGTTCCTGTAGAATTGCTAGGCAATCTATTGGATAGAATTAAAATGTCTGAACAACCGTCATCATCTAGGACTGTGTCAAACGACACCAGCGATAGAAGAAGCCCCTGCCGTCACTCCAACAATGTTTGCCGGCATACCATCTGTCCCAACTAGCTCACAACCGCTAGAAGGAGTCCACCAAGGGACTATTTCGACAGTATGGTCTGTTCCAGTTTGTTCATCCGAAGTAATATCCGGCAACTCTTATGTTGAGACTCGCCAAATTGATCCATTTGGAGGTCAATTTGGGCAATCCAGTCCCCAAGGACAATCAATCCCCTTGAGTTCCGGATTGCTACCGTATGGGGGGCAGTATGCCCTTTCATTACCCCCTCCGGGAGGGTACCCATACGTGAGTTCACAATAGTATTCAGGTTATACTGGAATTGCATCAGGTAGTTGGGTACCTATGCTACCTCAACAACCAAGGATTGTATATTCTATGCAACAATGTGTACCTATGACGAAAATCCCAACCACACCGACTATTGTAACAGTGTCACAAGTTCAAGCGATGCCTCTTGCTTGTCAACCTCAGATTTCTCAGGTTGTAATGCAACAGCCCCTTGACCATGGGTCACAACCACAATCGCCAACTGGTGGGGTGACACAGGTCCAAACGGGTACAATTACCCCACACCTTGGTCCAACGGTTAGCATAGCACAACAGAACATGGCTTCACAACCGTGGCTAGTGCAATACCAACAACCACAATTACAGCAGGTGTACCAAGGTTCTGAGCAGCAGATCTTTGCGAACAGTGGACAACCGTATATCCAAAATGGTCAAAACCAACCACTTTACGGTGGTCAAGTCCACCAACCGTATCAGTCATACCAACATCAATTACATTATGCTGGTATGCAAAGGCCCACTGCTCAAGCGATTCCATCGTACCCTGGTTATGCTTCGCCTAACCTGAATCAACAGTTACCATTCGTGGCGACTTTAGAGTTACCCGATTTACACCGGTTAACCAACGATCCGATTGCTTATGCCCCTTGGTGGCCAGTGATTCCTCATAAACTTCCATCTGACATTCCTAAATTCAATGGAAATCCAGGTGAAGACCCATCGAATCACGTGATGACTTTTCATCTGTGGTGTTCGTCGAACACCCTAAACGACGATTCGATAAGGCTTCGCCTTTTTCAGAGGACATTGATAGGTCCAGCGGCTAAATGGTATATTGAATTACCTAGAGCCTCTTTCGACAATTTTAGTTCCCTAGCCACGACTTTCTTAACCCATTTTCAATTACCGATAAGGTATGAAACGGGAACAGAAATATTAACCAACTTCAAGCAGACAACTGCCACCCATATATCTGATCATATACATGAGTGGCGTCGTCGTCGTAGGATGGTGAAAACATATGTTCCCGATCAGCTGTTAGCTGAATGGTTTATAGAGTCGTTACTTCCTGCTATAACGGAAGATGTGGCCAAGGGGGGAGTCGTAACAGAGGAGCAAGTTATCGCTCGTGCACAGTATTTGGACTTGGTTTATACTTAGTGCGGCACGCTCTACGACAAAATACTTGACGCTCCTAGACCGGAATTTTCAATTCCTCCCCCTCCTAAATCCAATAGTGACTCTCATGCCGGTGATGGTGTGATTGGCACAGCAAATGCGAAATCGATAAAGGCTTCGTCAAAGAAAGCCCGTAAGAATTCGGATCAAAATGCAAAAGAAGAAATTCTTGCTTCGGAAGTAAATGCCGTATCAGCAGATAAAGGCAAAGAAACCAATCAACCAGGAAGCAAGAAGAAGCAAAACAAAGGGAAGAAGAAGAAACAGGGCGAGTTATCTCCTGGAAAAACTTCTTCAAACCCTCCTGGGAAAGGGAAACAAAATTATCCATGTCAAATATGTGATGATGAGGATCATTACACAAAGAATTGCCCATTCAAAGCTGAGTTAAAGAGGTTCTTTAAAAGTTCCCAAACCTCAGCTGTGTTAACTGATCCATTTCCCAACCCAGGTTAAAATCTGGTTGATAGTGGAAATGCTTCCCCGTCGCAAGTACTTATGTTGTCGGTTTCAAAACAGTAGAATGATGCTTTGATTTCGACAAGGAACAAAGATTACGGGAATCCTCAGCTGTCGAACGAAAAAGGTAAAGATCAACCAAGTAGTTCGACAACAACTTTGACAGAAGTTGTACCACCCATCATTCCTGAATTAACAATAAAACCGCGAAAGGGTGTAGTACACAAGTCGACATTTAACCCTCGCGCCAGAGCGGCGCAGCATTATAACATAGTGGAAGATTTGGCACAATCGCCATCCGCTATGTCGACTCTTGAGGTACTACAAAATTGTCCATCCCAAAGGCAGGCTTTGTTATCGGCTATTGGTGGGGTTGATCCTAAGGATTCCAATCTTGTATCCTTTGATCACAAAGGATACAATCCTCAGTTACCAGCTCAACTAGCTTTCCTTATTCAAGTGAAAGCCCTCAACAAAACTGTTCACAGAACAATAATTGATGAGGGAGCATCAACATGTATTATGTCGATGAGTTGCTGGAAAAATTTAGGATCTCCAACCTTGTCGCGATCTTCGACGACATTAAAAGCTTTCGACGGAAGGACTTATACCCCATACGGTATCCTTAATAACTTGAAAGTTGAACTAGGAGGAAAAACAGTAGAAATTGATGTTGAGGTCATCGATGGAAATCTTGACTACAACATCCTACTGGGTAGACCATGGATTTATGCCATGGCAGCTGTTGTGTCGACTTATTTTAGGAAGATCGCATTCCCGTTTGAAGGAGGGATTACGGTCGTCGACCAACAGAACTTCCTCCCCAATGGTTCACAAGTTACAGGAAGCATTCCCATGATCCATGAGAGCAACCATTCGCTTCAAGATATCGGAGTAGGATTATTGAAAGACCCCACGTTGATGGGAACTTTTGCGCTACCACCTCCTATTTACATAGGAAATATACCGTTTGTAGCAACCTACAACATGATATCTTCCACGAAGGTCGCAAAAGACAATGTCAACATGGATCATGCAATTGTTTTGCCCCCAAGCCCTTTAGAAATATTGTAGCAATCAATGTTTCAAGCATGGGAGGCAAACCCAAATCAACGCTCGTCAAGCGTTTGGGTAGATAGGTCTAGAGAATATGGTACCTCATTAGATCCTTGGTCGAAAGTACATGGGACTGACGAAGGAATCTTACAATCAATGTTGATTGAGGGGGCACCATGGAATGATCACCACCATCGTTCCCTTCTTCCGGAATATGAAGAAGATACTCAAAGTGACCTTTATCACCCTTCAGTTTTTGAATTCCTAACAAATACTGTAAATACGGTGGATTCCGAGCGAAACTTATCCAATATTGAAGAGACTATAGCCATAAATATCTCGACTAAAACAAATGTTGTAGAGAATATTTATGTCGGCAAAGGTTGTTCCCCTTCAGAACTGGAAATATATAACGCTCTTTTTCGCGAATTCAGAGATGTCTTTGCTTGGTCATATGATGAAATGCCAGGCATTGACTCGAGTATCGTTGAACATGAAATTAAAATGTATCCTGATGTCAAACCAGTAAGACAACGGCTTCGGTAGGTGCACCCCAAGAAAGCCGCTGCCATTAAGGCAGAAGTTGAAAAACTTCTCCATGCTGGATTCATCTACCCGGTTCCTCTAACCGATTGGGTATCGAATATTGTCCCTGTTATGAAGAAACAAGGGACGATTAGAGTGTGTGTCGATTATAGGGATGTAAACCAAGCTTGTCCAAAGGACAACTACCCTACACCCTTCATCGACCAGATAATTGATGAATGCGCCGGATGTGAAATCTTTTCATTTATGGATGGATTTTCCGGGTATAATCAAATAAATATCCGCCCACAGGACCAGTGAAAGACTGCATTTATTTGTCCGTGGGGCACATTCACTTATCGAAAATTACCCTTTGGTTTAAAGAACGCAGGGGCGACGTTTCAGAGGGAAATGAATTATGCCTTCCATGACATCAAGAACATTGTTCAACCTTATCTCGACGACCTTCCGGCTCATTCGCGAAAGCGGACTGATCATCCGCAGCATTTAAGAGCGATATTTCTACGTTGCCGACACTACAAAATAAGACTCAATCCGCACAAATGTGTGTTTTGCGTCGGTTCTGGTCGTTTACTTGGCTTTGTAGTCTCCAAGGATGGTATTCGTCTCGACCCCTGCAAGGTTCAGGCAATCATTAATTTGCCTCCACCTTCAAATTTGCTTCAGATTCAGAAACTCCAAGGGAAAGCGAACTTTCTGAGGAGGTTCATTCCAAATTACGCAGAACTTGCTAAGGGTTATACTCGTCTTTTGAAAAAGGATGTACCTTTCGTCTGGGACCAGGTGGCGCAAGCTTCCTTTGATGCTCTGAAAGATTGTCTAGTAAAAGCATCATTAATGTACGCCCCGGACTATCAAATAGATTTTAACCTGTATCTGGCTGCAGCGGATACGACCATTGCGATGGTTTTAGTTCAAGAAGTCGATGGAATAGAACATCCTATATATTATTTAAGTAAAAACTTAAATGATACAGAAAGTAAATATTCTTATGTTGAAAAACTAGCGCTTGCAGCTGTTCAAGCGATTCAAAGGTTTCGACATTATGTCCTCTTTCGGAAAACTACCATCTTGTCAGATTGCAACCCCATGACTTATATACTGTCGCGACAGTTGCTGGGGGGCAAATATTCAAAATGGATAGCGATCCTTCAAGAGTTTGATCTGGAATTTGTAAAATCCAAATCAAAGAAAGCTCTAGTTTTCGCAGAAATATTGTGCGATCTCCCATCGTCGTCCAACGATGAAACATCAGAAGAGTCAATCGTGGACGAAAGTTTGTTTCTGATATCTACAAGCGATGAGTGGTATGGAGATATCATAGTTTATCTCCAAACCCAAAAATTCAGGCCAAACACCTCTCACTCCGAACAAAAACGTATACGATACCAAGCAAAAGACTACATGATCGTCGGTGATACACTTTACCGTCGTGGTATCGATACAGTTCTGAGGAGGTGCCTTACCCATGAGGAGGCCGAAAAAGCCCTGAATGAATGTCATTCATGCGCGTGTGGGGGGCATCAATCTGGATATGCAACAGCACAAAAAATCTTACGAGCAGGATACTTCTGGCCAACCATGTTCAAAGATTGCATAACCGCAGTCAGAAGTTGCCATGCTTGTCAAATTTTTGATAGCAAAACCAGACGACCACCCGCACCTTTACAGCCGATTGTTGCTGTTGGGCCCTTCGCCAAGTGGGGCATCGATTTCATGCAATGTAACCCCACCTCGACCGGGGGGCATGGGTATATTATAGTCGTTGTTGACTATTTTACCAAATGGGCCGAGGCGATGCCTACATTGGATAACACTGGTGAAACAGCTGCCCTTTTCTTTTTCAATCATGTAGTCGCCAGGTTCGGCGTACCGCAGGCTATAGTTACAGATCATGGGTCGCATTTTCGCAATCACATGATGGTCGAATTAGCTGCCAAGCTAGGGCTATCTCATGACAGCTCTACCCCGTATTATCCGCAAGCCAATGGACAAGTTGAAGCAATCAACAAGGTCCTGAAGCGTATGTTGCAAAGGATGATCGGGGTTCATAAAAGAAGGTGGCACCTAATCCTGTACTCAGCCTTGTGGGCTTATCGAACGTCGGTAAAGAACGCAACCGGGTTCACACCTTTTCAACTGGTGTATGGCCTCGAAGCAGTCTTGCCAATCCAGTGCGAAATTTCGTCGCTTAAACTCGCAATTGATCTCCTCCCTGGAACTTCAGAAGAAGAGGCTCGTTTCTTGGAATTAATCCAATTGGATGAAACCCGTCGTGATGCCGCTTTGGCTAACGAAGCCCATAAGAAACGAGTCAAGGCTCAGTTCGACAAGAATGTCAAACCCCGTGTCTTCTCAGAAGGTGATTTGGTCTTGCTCTATGACCAAGAATCCGATAAATTGGGAGCAGGAAAATTCAAGTCCTTATGGATGGGCCCCTATATTGTTAAAAGGGTGTTAGCAAAAGGAGCCTACGAGTTAATGGATTATGACGGAATTCCACTGGCGCAGCCCCGTAACGGGCTGTACCTCAAGCGTTACTATGCTTAAATAGTAACCTGCATGCTTTTGTTGTATTTTGTTTTCGCTAAAGTATTTGTTCTGGTCGAGTGATCCACCTTTTTCATTTGTTGCAGATGTCGAACATTCTGGAGACATGTGTTGGATATGCCGACGGAGCGAGTCGTAGTTCGCGGAACCTATCCTCCGCAGCCTGGGCCATTTTTGATCGAAGCGGTGAGTTAGTAAGTTTCAGAGGTGTGTGTATTGGGCAATCAACGAATAACATCGCTGAGTATAGCGCGTTGATAGAACTACTCTCTGATGCCATCACACGTGGCATATGCCGACTAATTTTCAGGCTAGACTCACAGCTCGTAATACTACAACTCAATGGTATATATTCCGTTCGCAATCCAGCTATTTATCGCATGTTCCTAAGGGTTAAGATTTTGGAAAGACAATTTGATTCAATTCAATACCAGCATATTTCCAGAAACTTAAACACATTAACCGACTCATTAGCAAACTATGTGTTAGATAGACATTTGCAACATTTATAAAAGGACACATCATCAAAGATTGTACATATGGATCATATAACTCAACCAGAATAAAACTCGAAAATAAAAATATATATAAGCTGTTTATAGTTCATACATAATGTTCTGTAACCAAGACAAAATTGGTCATATGACCTAAAACTCAAAAAGTACTAGGGGGCACCCTAGCCTAGTGGTGCTCATGATAGCACGTCACGGCCTGTGCAATCATGCGCAAGAGACGAGTCCATCGTCTAGGCACGCCAGTAGTATGCCGCTGCAACTGTAAAGGTAACTCATCAATCCTCACATCGGGAATGCCGAGAGTAAGGCTCTCAACCTGCTCCTGCACAGCTGTAAGGGTCTCAGTATCGTCAAGGTCATGAAGAATAACTCTCCTAGCAGGCTCCACTGCCGGGGCAGCAACTGGCGGTCTCGGACGAACTGCTGGACGAACAGGACCAACATCTGCATGCACCCAAGAGTATGATTAAAAGTCTTGATAGAATAAAGCACAGCAACATTATGAATAAAACAGTAAACAGTGATATGGTCAAAGAGTTTACCAATAGCGCCCCACTGTTCGCCATCCGGTAGCACCAAATCCGGATCACCTCGGAAATCCATACCCACATATGGATACTCGGAAAAGACCATCTCCTGGTGCTCGAACCACCTGAAGAAGGCATCAGTGAATGTGATCTGAGGTTGACCAGCATGCCTAGACATGTGATCGACCCACCTCTGCATGCGTGGCTCGGTCGAAGAAGGCAAGTCGAGTATAATATACTGAGGCTGCATCAGTGGGATTTTCTCCAAGGCGAAGGCAGTCAGAATAGAACCAAATCCAAAGTTCTTCAGCTTCCCGTCCTTTACCTTGGTCAACTGACTTTTCATCTGAACAAGTACTGCATCACACAGTTGAATACTTTCGGTTGGAGACACTCCAAGGCGTGTTGCACATAAGATCTGTTGGCAACATGTAGAGCTGCGCTACCGGCCATCCTACCAATGGTATACAGAATGGACCTGAGAGACCTGTCAGTAATCTCACGGATAACAACCTTGCCGTCTCTGCTCGGCTGGGAACCTTCCCTGCAATACTGGCGGACATAATCTCTCACGGAGTCAGTCCCCCGGGCCGTACCTGACAAAGAAATAGAGGCACCTCCAGAGCTCCAACAAACCAAATGCAAATGAAATGGTAAAATGAGAGGTAAAAAACACTTTTTAATAGCTTTTTACGTAGTTCAAAGCAAAATATTAGGGTTTTCATCTCATGATTATGTATTTCTAACAAAGTTTGTTGCAGCAATTGAGAATGCAGTACTATCCTTGAAAAGAGAAAAGCTAGTAATGGTAAAAAATCAAAATTTGACCATATATTCGAGCAGTTTTAGCATAAAGTTCATGCTCGTTAAAAAATAAACACAAGATCCGAGCAGTTTTAACGCGGTCTTCATGCTCGTTAAAAAATAAATAAAAGCAGTGAGCAATGTTTCCTCCAGAGTTTAAGCTCATTTTTAAATAAAAAATGAACCTACCCCGGTAAATAACCGCTGTGATCGTAAATTTATCAGCCATAAAAGCCTTGGTCGTGTTTGCACCTGCCACCTCCACTGTCATTTGGCCGATCGTTCACCTCCATATGATTGTTTACCTATTTTGAGGAGCAGCTGCGAAGAGTGATTTCACCTAGCCATCCTTGTGACACTACCGTGATTGGAAAATTCCAACCTGTACCTGGAATCAGTTGCTATCCCTGTTTATCACTCGTTCCTCAAAAGACGAGTCTTCTTTAAGCTCTTTTCAACTGACTCGTAAAATATGAAAAGTTTGCCGAGTTTTGGCCTTCCAGCTCGTTAAAAAGACCGGAAGAGCTATCCCTCCTCTAGATTTTAATCTTTTTGGACCTGAGGGATTATTGCACAAAAAGGTCGAGCGCTTGTTTTATTCGGCTCGTTAAAGTTATCGAAAACTCATCCCTTCTGTATTGTTTTATACTTTTTCGGACTTAAGGGATTAGATGACGAAAAAGGAATTTTGGAGTTAACTTTCTGTACCTTTTCAGACTCTCTAAAAATGAAAAGGACCGAGTTTTCCTTGTCGTTAGACTCGTTAAAATGATTAAATGGCGACAAACTTGTCTTTAGACGAGAACGAGTTTCCCTATCGCTAGGCTCGTTAAAACATAGCGATGGGCTTGCCCGAAGGGCAGGTTATAGAACAAGCATATGTTATCCTCCTCAAGCTTGACAAAAATAAAGAGGTACTGGTCAGAAATGACTGGGGAAAAATTGGGAGAACCTCAAAGCTTTAATGGTAGCAAGTCGCTCTTGAACATGACACTTTTCCTCCGTACCACATCGGGTTGGGTTGTTTCATTCACCGGTCTCATCACCATGGTCTCGCCAAACCATCCACATTTGGGGTAATGCTACCGATCCATCGCATCAGTGTCATTATATGTTCAAGAGATGTTGTTCAGAAAGAGTCAACCGTGTCCCATCCACTGCCATACATTATCCTTCATCCATTCATGACCGCCACCCTGAATCATATGTCACAGATTGTTTTCACCTCCATTAAAATCATTAGCTCCGTTCCGTGTCACTGATGTGGGATTCATTAAGGCCCTCCTTTGACGGATCGCTTCTTGTCGACTTCAACTCATTATCCAAGAAGTTGATCTAGGAACAACCCCCTCAGTACTTTGAAGCTTGCATGCCTCAATGGCAAGTTTCTCACTTCCGGCGACAGGTATACATCAATAACCTTCGACCAAAAGATTTTGCGTGGTGTTCGACGCCAAGTCCTTTATTCATACCACGTGAATTGTACTGCAGTACCTTGAGGGTCATTATCATTATCGGTGATTCCTCTCGCGCTTGTTAACGGTTTACATCATTGACCGGTAATCAAGCGATGTCTTTCCATGTTCGACTTCAACGCAATTCTCACATGGATCGACTTGTACTTAGAGTGAAGATCGAACGAGTTTGAAGACCCCGGATCTAGTTTCATCCATCCGGGCTGCGATATATATTCAGGAAATATAAAGACATTTGACATGTACATCATTGCAGCAGATGATCATCCTACTCAAAGGATGATAATTTTCACCAAAATTATCAGTCTACCATCAGACGATCGTCTGTTCTATGTACCAAAATGAATTTATAAAGCTGAGCATGGGAATGCCCGCCTCAGCTAGATCATGAAAGCAGTATGAAAAATAATGTATTGTATTGTATCTTATTACAGGTCACCTCTCAGCGATTGAATGAACTTCGGATCCTCCTGATAAAGCATTTCACCCGATAAACGACCTCATACTTTAGGGGGCAACTGTTATAGACATTTTTGTGCCTTACAGCATGAAGCATGAAATGTCCATAATCTAAGGGATCCAAAGTCCCTAAACATGTTGTTCCTACCCCTAGAGGAACAAGGTCAGCAAACCACAGCACTGAATAAAAGTTCTCCACCTGAAAACACTAAAAAACAAGGCAATTCTGGATCCTGTCAACTGCTCCACTGAGCATCTGCCCTGAATGTCAACTGCTCCACTGTCTACCTGCGTTGAATGTCAACTGCAAAGAAGGCTACCTGCGCTGGGCGAGTTTGGACATGTGGCACAGTCATTCCTCAAGGTGTCAATGCCCAGGAAGCTTCCAAAATGACACTTGGATCAGGGAATTTGACTGGTGATGAGTAAGAGGTTCTAGATCTCCAAGTGGAAGCAAGAACCTCCAAGTGGACTCAAGAACTAAAGAATAACTAAAGTGAGAGAGGACACTAGTCAGCTTCATGCTAGCGTCAAGCTGACTCATCCTTTCTCCAAAACTCCTATATATAGATCTCTCTCATGAGGTCTAGGGAGGCTGGAATCTTGTGAATGTAAAGAATTGCTGTTGGTTTGAGTTTAGAACTATTGGGTGATTTGCTTTGAAGGAGGTGAAGAGGAGATTTCTTTCTGCTGGGAAGGTGATGCTGGATTGGGCCTCTTATGGTTGTATCACTTCCTGAACCTTACTTCTTCCATTAATAAAGCATTTGAGGTTTTTCTATATGCATGTGTCTCAATGGTGTATTGTTATACTTGTGTATTTGATTTATTCTAATCCTTGAATCAATTATGAATGTATGCTTCTTGTAGTTTCCCTCTCTTGCCTTTTTGCAGGATCTTGGTGTAGCTGGGCCAGTGAAAGAGCAAGGAGCTGGGGGCAAGCAGCAAGGAGAGAAGATTGGATCAACCATTAGCGAAAGACATCGGTTAGTGGATCTCTTTCTCCCTTCTTTTACATCTCATAAAGAAGTAATCTCAGATAGCTTTGCTTTGATTGTTGCTAAGGAACTATCACCCTTAGAGTGGGATAGGGTCATTCCGTATTGGATACTTTTCCCAACAACATGAATGTTCACCTATGCATTCCATACGACGTATCAAAAAATATTAATATTTCGTTATAATTATAAGACATATTATTGGGTGGCCACAAGTTCAGAGTGTAAAGGTGTAGGGAAGGGGTGTGTGCGAAGATAAAGGAGTGCAAAGAAGAACTTCATACAATAAAAGTTTTGACTCCACCTCCACACTTCACACAATGAAAATGTTCATAGCCCCTCAACATTGTGTAAAATGAAAACTTTCATTTCCACTGTGCACTCTGCACAATGAAAACATTCACTGCCCCTCCACATTCTACACTTCCTTCACTTTCCACACACCCTTTCTCCTTCCTCCACATAGAGCTACGAAAATTTATTCCATAGACACAAAATTATTTTAACTTTAAACATAAACTTAATATCTAATCTTAATGAAGTCTCTTTTTCATGCTTAACTATTAACTATGTTCAGTGGCTCTAAGTACGAAGATGCAGAAGAAGTAGAATTAAAGATTCTTTGGCATGTTTTCACTCCATATAACTTTAAATGATTAAAACATATAACAATTTTAATACTTTACATGAAAAAGAATTACAAAAGTTTGAGACATGAAAACTTTGGATAGTCGCTTAACTGTCCCCAATACTATGCCTACGTGGAGTCATTTTATTTGAGCTTCCAGAATACTAAGTGTCATTTCATAATTGTTAACTAAATGCTTATTATCCAATGTTAAATGAAGTGTAATATACCTCTTATCATGATGTATTTAGTTTCATTGTGTGAAATAGCAAAGTGAGAAGAAACCTTTCATTGTACGCACTGTGGAAACTCAGCATCATTATTCAAAAAATAATATTGCACAATGTTTGGCTTGCTTCTATTATTTAAATTAATTTGAGATAACAAAATAACTATTTATGCATTCGTTCATGCACTTAAAAAAATGTTGGAAGTTTTAATATTTTTAATTTGTACAGGAAACGATTTATTGCGCTTCTCCCATATCATTATATCTTGCATAATAAAAGCTTCTTCCACACCTATACAAAGGGATAATTGCACAATATATGAACCTTCACCTCTGCACACATTCCACTTCGGACAAATTAACTAATATATAATATTGGTAAGTATTTTCTCAATATGAGTTTCCCAACTCCGAACAATGTATTAATCCACACCTTTTCATTTCATACAATGTATCAAAAGGTCTTAATATTCTATTATAATTCTCAGACACCTTATTTGGCAACCACATGTGCAAAGTGAGGAGGCGTGAAGAAGAGGTATGGGCAGAGATAAGGGAGTGTGGAGAATCGTTTCGTACAATAAAAGATTCAACTCCACCTACACACTCTTCACAATGAAAACATTCATTACCCCTCCACGCTCTTCATAATGAAGACGTTCATCCTAGCATTCACTTAGACTTGGGGAGAAGCAAGTGAAGGACAAGAAAAGGAATTGTGAGCAGTGAAAAAGAAGGTTGGATCAATAGCTACAGTTGGAGTTCATTGCAGGTAACAAGTTGCATGTGTGATTTCCTTGTTGAGATTTGGATGCATGATATATGCATGTGGTTCTTTGGTTATTTCTTTTCTATTGGCATGATATTTTCTTGGCCCTTGCCCCTCCGCTCTCTGCACTTTCCGCACACTCTTTCTCCTTCCTCCACATATTTTTTCAACCCCCTCTCCTTGGCCCAAGTTTGTACCTATGCTTATCATTTGACACAGGTTTCTTGAGTATTTCTATCTATCTCATTTAAATAATCCATCATCTGTGCACTAGAGTTCTCTCAAGCAACAAGTTTTTTAACATAAAAACAATTTAATTATTATAGACTCAACTATTGAATCAAATTTATTTTCTTGAACATAATTCAATTGCGAATTTGAGAATAAATGATAACCACAATAAGATATACATGTATATGCCCTATAAACATGATCTAAGCTCATTCCTGTATCTAAATCTGGTTCTTTTAACTCAAAATATATGAAATTTCCACAACAAAGTCAGAGCTACCAATGTTACATTGTTATTTCATTTTTAGTTCTCCAATATTTAAAAACAAAGACAAGTAAATAAAATATACAATATGTTGCATTTAATTTGTCCCATTCTTACTATTTCATTATAATTATAAGAAACATTGTTGGGCGGCGACATGTGTGGAGATAAGGGAGTGCAAAGAAGAACTTCACACAATAAAAACTTTGGCTCCACCTCCGCACTCTCCACAATGAAAACGCTTATTTACCCTCCACACTTTTCACTTCTCGTACTTTCCACACACCCTTTCTCCTTCCCCTGCATATTTGTCCAACCCCCCCTCCCCCTTACCTTAGTTGTTTAACTTCCAATACCAAGATTCACAATTACCATCGCAATAGATAATTCGTCAAATTCGACATAATGCACAGTGAAAACTAATTGGATAAATGGATGAATTTATGTGAAGATGGATTTGATTATGAAGAATACGAAGGTGCGAATGAAATCAATGTGAAGGTGGCTTTCATTATGCGGAATACAAAGATGCGAACGTGTAAATAATGACAGATTGCAAAAATGTGAGCATTCTCGAATAACGAGAAAATGTGGGCCCTGTAGGAAGAAGAATGGCCTTAATTTTGCTTAGATATATAATATCTCCTTCACAACTTACTACACAAATCATTTTGAGAGGCCAAAAATGTTGGTAAACATTGCAAAACGTAGCCACGTTTCCCAAACAGTTGGAGACTAGGCCATGTGTAATATATAAACTTACTATGGATTGTGAGTATGGTGTATTTTTTATATCTTGGGGATGGTTTTGGGAGAACCATATCCAGCATTGATATGCATTATCAAATTATTAATGGTAATAATTCAATGTTGTCACCATGGTTTCATCTCTGCCTAGAAAATGCGGGTAAATCAATACATAGCCAATGGAATATATATATATATATATATATATATATATATATATATATATATATATATATATATATATATATATATATATATATATATATATATATATATATATATATATATATATATATATATATTTATATATATATATATATATATATATATATATATATATATATATATATCATTGTGTTATGATTAACAAAAAAATATTTGAAGAATTGACCTTATCATCAAAACGCATTTGCAATTGTGTTTCCAATGAATATAAGGCAAATAGTTTCAAACAATGCCAAATACTAAAGGAGTCTCTAGTGACCTATCTAGGATCTGAGTCCAAAAAAACTACTCATCAATATAAATAGTCATGGAAAATGTTAGCCAACTGAGATCAAACCTGAGCCTAATGAGATATTGGAAAGGAATATTCCCATAAAATATTCCTCTATTTCTAATCTCTAGTAGAGTGATATTGTCTATTAATAAAACAACTTTACTTTTTGCCAACTAGGGTTTTGAGGGGAGACCTTGGGAAATTAGCAACAAAGTAAAGACTTGAATTTTATAGGAAACTCTAATCAACTAGTCACCATGCAATTGATAAATCTAATAACTTTCTTCATTGGTAAAAACTCACTTAACATTGAGAATAGATCCTAAGTCATGATATAGATATAAAATACAATAAAGCTTATAAAAAACATATTTAATAAAAAACCACCTAATGCTCCACTCCTATTTTCTTCCAAAAACATTTATCATTTAAATATTTTTCTTGAAAATATATTAAAGAAAATTAAAAACGAATCAACTACATTTAAGAAAAAAGCGCATTTAAGAATCATAAAAAAACACCTAATAACTAAAAATGGTTGGCAAGCCCAAATTTTAGGAGAAATATCAACTTTGTAAATTCCAATGGAAAAAAGGATGATAATGTTGAAGAATCAAGGGAAATGATTTATATTAGGATTCTTCTCAGATTGATAACAATTTGTGAAGCACTTTTACAATTATCTTAGCTTGATATTATTCTTATTATTAGTGTGTGTGTTTCAATCAAACTACTACCAAAACCATAAAGACAAGAACATAGATGTTGGCTCTCTGCTAGGGCCAAAACCTCTCTCTCTTAGAGAGGAAAACCCTACGGTAAGGTTCTCTTATTGAAGCTTCTTATTGATCAATGCCAAATCCTAGACCCTTGACTAGGATTTCCTCCAAGCACAAGTCAAGTCCTTCCTCTATTCTGCACTTTAATCCTCTGCACATAGACTTCCTCCTTCTGGCACTTTTCTCCCCAACACTTCGTCCTCCTTCTTTGTTGCTTGTCTATAGATATACCTTGCTTATGTGATCTTCTTGATGAAATATGTTTCTTCTTCTCTTAGAGATTTCTCTGCTTAAGGAGAAACCCTTCCCTTGATCCAACAAGATTCTTCTTGATATAGGTCTGGAAACTGATCTAACTGAAAAACAGCCCTAGTTTTCCACGTGTAGTAGGAACCCTAGAGAATTAGGGTCTTTTTTCCTTCGCTAGAGAGATAGGCTTCTTCGCTTGACTTGGGAGGCCTTGTAGGCATAGTTTCTAGCCCAAACAACACTAGTTCATGGATTGTTTTTTCACTGCTGTCACACTTGCAGACTTGACCTCTTTTATCTCATACGTGTGACTGTATTCTTCCCTAGAAAAAATCCTCTTCACTTCGATCTCCTGCCTCCTTTATTTTCTTGTCTTGGAGACCCTTAAATTTTCCTTTTCCTTCACTTTCCTCGGCTTCTACCTTCCCAGATTTCAAAGCTTGCTTGTTGGATGTTGAGAGGGAGGGATAGCCTCTACATATAGAGGAGTGTCCCTCCTTTAGGCTGATAGTAGGCAGACATGATGTCTTTAGGCCGACTTGATTGTTTCTTCAGTATTTTCATCGTTTAGCTTCTTTTGGAGGACGTTGATGCTTGGAGAGGACTTGCACTTGGCTTGGAGGTATTCCTTTGACCTTATACAATTTTTATACATAGTGTAACATGCCCTCTAAGGGTCTTACATAAATACATTGACCTTTTGACTTCCTAGAAGCACTTAAACATGTGCTTGACCTACTTCAATGAGAAAGAAACTTAAATAATATAAATATAATGTTTCCTTTCTTGAATAAGTAAAAATATCAAAAGTACATTTATGAAGACCGAACCTAGTTACATTTTCTTCAACACACCCTCTTAACTAGGAATGTATTCATACAACATTACAAGGTGTTTGGCTATGTTTCAGTATTGAAGAATTCACATAAGAGAAACTAGATTTGCAATACATCTCTTATAGCATCATAACAACCAACATTATTTTCCACAACAATGCCTTGACTAACAACTCTATCTCTCAATAGATTAGAGCACAACGTTGCCGAGACCAATGACATATAGACACCTTACTCATTGTCTCTCAAGGTACATACCTATTCGTGTGTTCATTGAGTATGACCTTCTAGGACTATTCTTATCTTGGGTTCCCAACCCTCAAGGAATATCGTTCCTCTTGCCTACTCTTGTCTTGGATGCCCTACACATCCTAAAAGAGTATCAAATGCCAGATGATTACACAATCCTCCCATTCTTTCTTCCCAAGTGAAGACAAGAATGTTGTGTCTACCTCTTCCCCTTAATTGAGGAAGACATTCCCAAGTATCCTCTAACAAGGTACTTGTCCAAATTCCTTTATAATTGGGAACTTGTTATAACTCCCTCTTAGCTAGGGACTTGTCCATTCATCAACAACTTCTTCTTCGTGGGTTCTCCATTTGCTTGATCTCCTTCCTTCGTTTGATGTCATGAAGTATTTAGTCGAACTTCTTCTTAGTAGGGCACCATCCATTTATCACTTTCCTTCCTGCTTTGTCATGTCATTGCTTCCTTCGTGGAAAGTGGCATTCTTGTCATATGTCAGGTTCCCTTGTCATCTAGTCATTCTTTGTCAGATTGTCTATGCTTCGGACTACTCTTCACATGGATGTTTCTTTGTACTTGCTTGTTCCCATGCTTTGATCTAGTAGCCCTTCATGACTTCATCCTGATATTGCTTCAACATTAAATGGTGCTTTTATTGGATGGCTTCTTCACCATGACATCTTCGTATAATAGAATCAGCTATCGACACCTTTCATATCTCCAAGGCCTTTGTAGGTGTCAAGGGTCCTTTGATCTTTTTATTTCTTAGTCAAAGTTGTCTTGCCTACTTTCAAGAGATATCTTTCTATGGATCTTGTTAGATAGTGATTCTTTGTGATCATGGTGTTCTTCATATACTTGATCTCTTTATTCATTTGCTTCTTCATGGATAGATTTATCAACCACCTTTTGCTCCTTGTGAGAGCACTTCTTCATTGCTTTCTTCTAGAACTAGTCAACATTTCTTCTTTCTTCTTAGTCAACAATCTTATACAAGTTCTTATATGAGTATTTCCTTTTGTTTACCTTCATTACATTGTAGTACATGCCTTTGAGCATGTCATTGGTGAAAGATATTCTTTCCTACTTGATCATGTCATATAATTATTGCCATGACTCAATAATATACAAATGATAACATGACTAAACTTTGATGCATACATACCGCATCTTGATTCTCCTTTGATCATCTTAGCTTCATTTGGGTTTCCTTGGTGTGGCCCTTCTTGCTTCATCTTAGCTTGCCTGCATATCATCATTTTATTGAATCCCATGACTGGGACTCCCAATGAGACATCTACTTTTATGAATCTTCTTTTGAAGATTCCATCATAGGATCTTGAAGATTCTTACCCTGCAAATGTTTCTTTCCTCTTGATGATGGAGGTCGTCTAAGATTCTTAATCATGATCAATTTTCTTTCATTGTGGATGAGGTCCTATTCTAGGTATGCCCCTTCTACATGAATATCTTGAGCTATATCTACCATGCTCCTATATTCTAGAAGATATTTATAACCATGCATTTAGTTCTATTTATATTTCGAACTCTATGTACATCATGCTTGTAGAATATAGAAGATGTTTCTAGCCATGCAATTTTATTCTATTCCTACATGCTCCTATACTACTTAGAACTTTGAAAGAAGACTTTAAGTAAAGAAGTAGACTTAGTCATAGTAGAGATCCAGAGGATCTTCCTTATTTTTGTTCTTGTCTTCTTCTTTCATTTCTTGAGTCACATGAGCTTCTTCCCTTTTTCTTTTGTTGTTGTTGTCCTTCTTTAGTTTAGGAAAATTCCTCTTGTAGTGTCCATATTCTTGGAATCCATATCATTGGATTTTGGACATATATTTGTTGTTTGTTCTTTGTGGACCAAATTTGCCAAATTTTCCCTTTCTCTTTCCCATGGTAGCAAACGCTTGCTCCTTTGATCCTACATCTCCCTTTGCTTTAAGTATTTTTTCCTATATCTTGCATAGAGACCACATTTCACTTAGTGGGGTGGCTTCCTTATTGGCATATATGCTTGATGTGAAGTTTCCCAAATCCTCAGGTAGAGCATTGAGTACTACAGTTGTCATTTCTTTGTCAGACTTGACTTCCCCTAGCTCTTAAAGTTGATCCCTCATCTCAGAGATCTTCATGAAGTAGGGAGTTATTCCTTCCTTTGATATCTTCATCTTATATAACTCATTTCAAAGAGATATCTCTTCTCCAATTGTGCTTATTGAGAATATCTTTACTAGTTTATCATAGATTTATTTTGATGTTTCAAGTTTGGAGACATAAGGAATGAGAGAGTCTTTGATGGATTCTATTAGAATGCTTTGAGCTCTTGTCTCATCCTTATTGTACTTGGCTAAGGATTTAGTTTTTTTCCTTAGCATGAATAGTAACATTCCCTTTGATGTGTTCTAGGAGTTCATTCTCCTTAAGAAGTAAATCACTCCTCTTCTTCCATGTAAGAAAGTTATTGGTACCTACCAATTTATTGCTTTCCTTGCAAAAAGACATTGATGTATATTCAGAAGGGGACATATACTTACTTGATAGATTTTGAGATGTAGTAGACTTTCTTTCTCCTTGAAGACTTGATGGCTTGCCTTCCTTAGATCTTGATGTTCTTCAAGTTGCTTTCTCCAAGTGGGATTTGCTTGATGATGAGCTTTTCTTGATGACTTGTAGCTAGATGTAGGTCCTTCTTTGATCTGCTCTTCTTGTAGGTGCCTTTGTGTAAGGCTCTTCTTCTTGCTTTATAGTCTTTCTTGATGAAAGATAGATGGTAGACCTTCTTGGTTAGACGCTTCAACTTTTGTAGATGTTCTTCCTTGATGAGTGTTCTTGAGATGCCCTTTCCTTGATGTGTCACCTTAACTCTAATAACATGTTGAAGAATCAAGGGCAATGATGTATATTATGATTCTTCTATGATTTATAACAATTTATGAAGCACTTTTACAATTATCTTAGCTTGATATTCTTCTTCTTATTAGTGTGTGTGTTTCATCAAACTGCTACCAAAACCATAAAGACAAGAACATAGATGTTGGTTCTCTCCCAGGGCCAAAACCTCTCTCTCTTAGAGAGGAAATCCCTTCAATAAGTCTCTTATTGAAGCTTCGTATTGATCAATTCCAAACCTTAGACCCTTGACTATGATGTCCTCCAAGCACAAGTCATGTCCTTCCTCTATTTTGCACTTTAATCCCCAACACATAGACTTGCTCCTTTCGGCACTTTACTCCCCAACACTTCATCCTCCTTCTCTACTGCTTGTCTGGAGATAGACCTTTATTATGTGAGCTTCTTGATGAGATATGCTTATTTTTCTCTTAGAGATGTTCTCTGCTTAAGGAGACACCTTTCCCTTGATCCAACAAGATTCTTCTTGAGATAGGTCTGCCAACTGATGTAACTGAACAACAGCTCTACTTTGCCACGTGTAGTACGAACCCCAGAGAATTAGGGTCCTTTTTCCTTCGTTATAGAGATAGGCTTCTTCGCTTGACTTGGCAAACTGATGTAACTGAACAACAACCCTAGTTTTGCCACATGTATTAGGAAACCTAGAGAATTAGGGTCATGTTTCCTTTGCTAGAGTGATAGGCTTCTTTGCTTGACTTGGGAGGCCTTGTAGGCCTAGTTTCTAGCCCAAACAACACTAGTTTGTCGACTGTTTTGTCACTGTTGTCATACCCGTAGACTTGACCTCTTTCATCTCGCACGTGTGACTGTATTCTTCCCTAGAAACAATTCTCTTCACTTTGGTCTTCTTCCTCCTTTCTTCCCCTGTCTTGGGGACCCTTAGGCTTGCCTTTTCCTTCACTTTCCTCGGCTTCTACCTTCGCTGATTTCAAAGCTTGCTTGTTGGACATTGAGAGGGAGTGGACAACCTCTATATATAGAGGATTGTCCCTCCTTTAGGCCGATATTAAGCCGACATGATGTCTTTAGGCCGACTTGACAATTTCTTCATTATTTTCATCGTTTGGCTTCTTTTGGAGGATGTTGTTGCATGGAGAGGACTTGCACTTGGTTGGAGGTATTCCTTTGACCTTATACAATTTTTATACATAGTGTAACATGCCCTATAAGGGTATTACATAAATACATTGACATTTTGACTTCCTATTAGCACTTAAACATGTGCTTACCTACTTCAATGAGCAAGAAACTCAAATAATATAAAAATAATATTTCATTTCTTCAATAAGTACAAATATCAAAAGTAGATTTATGAAGACCAAACCTAGTTACATTTCGCTCACCATATATTGGTTTGAAGAGGGAAAACAATCCAATATATAATTAGCTATTAGCATAGATCCATCTTAAATACAGATCTAACATGAGATGAGAAGGATCTAATTTCTTCAATTGCAATTTTTTTTTATGAGCACACATTATTTAAATGTTTTATATAGTTATTTAATTTTTTGTTTTTTGCTTTTTTAGCTTTTTTATTTATTATTTTATTTTGACCGACATGAGCAAAATTTCAACTTTGATGAAGGAAGGACACCATTACACATCATACTGGGTTGTAGAATGAACCTCTCGACTTAATAAAAAAAATATTTGTATTAATTGTGCTTAACTTTAATCATTTCGGAATATATTTTTGTCTTTCAGTGAATTGTTATTATACTAATTTCTTTAACATAGGATATTCAAATCATTTTATTTTCAATGAATTTTGTGTTTTTTAAAATTTAACACTTCAAATAACAAACCAATTTTTATAACCAAAATTGACGAGAAAATTCAAAATTTAAAACATAAATCCAACTAAATTTAAAATCGAATTGATTTTTGAAAACAAAATACTTTAAATATTTTGGTTGAACCACGGATCTTATACGCGAGGTGACTTCAGCAGGTGAAATGCCCGGGTCGAGGCAGTGCACTTGATTCCCGAGGGGATTACAAAGCCCAACCGATCCCTTGTAAATGCTGTTTATCCCATCCTATCAAATAAAAGAAATAGCTATTATATAGTCCCATTACTTTAATTGTTTGGCATGGTATTTTCCAAAGCATAAGCATTTCTTTAGAAGAAATTGAATTTCATTGAAAAATTATTATCATCTTCACTTTACTAAACTAATTATTTAAGTATGTAATTCTTATTTACCAAACAATTAATCAGTTAAGTAATGTAATTCTTATTTACCAACTAATTAATTGGTATATTATTTATTAATAAATTGAATTACTTACAGTAGTGTATTTTTGGTCGATTAAGCTGTGTTGGTTAAATTAAAATGGAGTTGTCTATAATGTCACTTTTTGGAGATTTGGTGACGGAATCTGGCGGAAAAAATTGAGGTTAAACGCTGATTTGTATTATTTAAAATGGTTTTTTAACTGTATATTTGGATTCAGCACCCTGAAAAACCCCTGGGACGCTTTGATTGTGCAGAAACTAGCTATCAAACTTGTGATTCCAATAAATTGCTGCCAGATTTTGACCAGAAAAACCCACCGGAAAAGCTTCCAAAAAGTCTCATTATAGACAACCGCAATTAAAATTCTAAGTATCATTTTATTAATATTTACTTTGTACTTGTTTATTAATATTCATTTTGTTTGTATACCATTTAATCAATTATTATACACTTTTTTAATTATTATAATACAAATGTAAATATTTAAAGAATAATAATTTAATATTTATTGTGGTTGTTGTTCAGGGATTTCAAGAATAGTTAGTGTTCAAGGATTTGGAAATGTAGGGTTTACAATGATATGTAACTCAAATCTAGAGAGTTTTTTTCATCCGGGTGAAACCAGTTTCAAGGGAATCTTTTTATTTGTAGGTTTCTAACTTAGGTCTTGTTTTCTCGCTTGTGAAAAAGGTATAGGAGAAGATGCACATTCCTCATGAATGCTTTTGACTCATTCATGAAGAATGACAACTTCAGGATAAAAAACTCCTCAATGAATACGATATTTCCAAGGATGTTATGATTCACATGGTAGAAAGAATTTGAGGTGGAGCCAAAGGGGAGGTGCATCCACCTTAGCCTCATTAAGATCGCTTAAAGTCGTTCTAAAATCAGTGCCTCCTTTGCCAAATCCTAAAGATCTCTCTAGATCTACATTTTTGGTGGAGTAGTTAGCTAAAACCCCCTCTCTTGAGTTGAAAAATATTGCATCTATTTGCATAGCCCCAAATTATGAACAAAAAGTGCTTATCCATCATTTCAATGGGTTTTGGGCTTCTTCATCAGCTCTTAATGAGTGAGTTCACCAGAATTGATATCAGATACTACAGTACATTTCTGCTTAAAAAGATATTTCATTGTTATTTTTCAGAAGTTAGAGGACTGACATAAGGTTTTTTTTATTATGGACCCTAGTTTTGGGGTAGATACAGTCTCTCCCTTCAACCCTAGTTTCTATATTATAATTCTCTATCTATGTCAATTTTGGCAACTCTAGTATGAGTGAGGTTTTACAATTTTCCCATCCATTTGACACATCCACTTATCATAGAAGAAATGAGAAATTTGTTACGTTGCTTAATTAAGATTGATTCGTAAAATATTATGAAAGGAATTCACACATTTATTTTCATTTGTGTTGAAGTGGACCTCAGTAAAGGATTCTCGGATAAAATCCTCCTTAAATTGGGAGATTGGGTTTATTTCCAACTGATGGATTATGAAAATACAACTTTTCATTATAGATCTTGCCAATAGCCCAGACACCTATAGAATGTTTTCCCATATTCACAAGACACCTCTTCGCACCCTGAAGAAAAATCGTGGATGACAAGATCGAAACGAACCTAATGGCTCTGTGTCCACTATGGCTCACGGGTCAAGTAATTCTCATAATCAAAAGGCTCCCGATGCAAGAATGCTCGTGTAAACCCAACTGAAATTCGTGATACCTCAACCATCAGGGGAGGAAGCTCAATTGTCAATTAGTATGGCACAAAATTCAACCATAATTTTGACATCTGCAAAGTGTGGGAAAAAACATACCCATAAATACAATCATTCACAAAATAACAAGTAGCCAACAACTATGCTAGAGCTCTCAACCATAGAAACATCTCAAAGAAAGATGTTTGGAAGAAGAAAAGCAAGAAAAACAAGACAAAGTATAATCCTGAAGCCTAGGTCTAGGAAAGAAAAATATAATGTGTGTAGAGTGAATAGAGTAAAATGAATATACTATGATGTGATGTAATTCATTTTTGATACATCAATAAAATTGATAAACTTAAAGGATTAATAGTATTTTAATACTTCAATAACATAAATATTTTATATATAGAATTACATTGTATTTTGAATCTGTATTTTCATGTTAGAGATACATATTGGAATTTGAATAAGATAGTTTGAATAAACATAATTTCTTCGTTAAAGCTTTTCAATGAGTATACAACACAAATTTTTTTATATTCTATATAAATATAAGCTAAAATTACCTCATATATATAATATTTTTTATAATTAACTCACATGTGGGCGGACCAACAGATCACATGGAGATCCTTATTTATTCTCACATGCTGGACCCTGTGGAAATGGCGAAATGCATGCATATTCCAGGATTCTAAGGCTCCTATTTCCTCCGCTCTGTCCCATATTTATGCTATGATCGACCCATCTTGATCTCAATCTTTTTTTCGCCATATGCTCTTCGTCTGATCTGTTTCTTTTTACGGACAGCTCCTCTATGTTTAACATGTTATGGTCTCATATAGATCTATTATTCTCTCTTCGACGTAGCGATTCTGACCTATATAGCTCTTATCCTTTTTGGCCTGTCTGTCGGCCGTTTCTATAAGGTTTGTTTTTATTGTATATGATCGCTACAGCACTGTCCTTTTTGGTCTGTTTGCTGACCAGCTTCATAAGGCATTATATGTATTCGCTGTTTATATTTACTCAATATAATATCATCAAGATTTTTCCTCTGAAAAAAAATATATATATATAATATTTTTTATAATTAATTTCAAACTTGTGATTGGAAATTGATTAATTTCCCATATTAAAATTCCTAAATTTTAACGATTTAGTATTCTGAATTTCATTTTTTTAAATCACAAACTAATCTCATAAATCGGGAACTTGTTAAAAATAAAATTCCTCAAAAATATATTAACCATTCAAAAAACCTCCCTATATTTATTTATTTTCCAGAAAGCCAAAATCGAAAATATGAACACTTAGATACTATTAACCCTAGCCAGAGCCAAAATCCGAACACTTACCTATCAAACACTTGATTGTGAAAAAAAATCTGTTAACAAACCACGTATCAACGGAGAGTTTTTTTTCAGGAAGTTGCATCAACGGACATTGCCATGCACATCCCCAACCATTCTATAAACACTAATTAATATTCCTAGAGACTTATAACTTGGATGTTAATTAGGGACATCGAACTTTAATGGAAAGATAGGGATACCAGCTTTTGGACGGCAGAGAGATTTACGCTTGTAATTTGGTCACAATATTTTTGTTTAAATTCTAGATTTTGGAGTGTTCAACTGGAATTTGGTCACAATATTTTTGTTTAAATTATATTTTCCTTGTGGTTAAAAATTGTTCCTTAATTGACTTTGGAAAAACAGATTATTCGTTAAATTATATTTGTTTGGTTGTTAAAAATTGTTTTTTAATTGACTTCGGACAAACAGATTAGGTGAATTTCTCAAATCAAATTTATAATTCTATAAAATCTAATCCAATTTAAAACAAATTATATATTATATATATATATATATATTCTAAAATATAGAACAATTAAACTAAAACCAAAGAGCAAGAATAGTGGCAATGGAGGAATGCCATGACTTAAGAAAGGGGAAAGATAAAAATAAAGGAGAAAAATAAATAAATAATTCAAAAAAGTATTAGTATAGGATAAGGAAAAATAAAAAGAAAAAAGAAGTAGAAGAGAGCAATTTTAGTAAGTTTCTGGCTGAATGGCAGACATAATAAGAGGAAGAAGAAATTAGAATAAACCAGCATAGATCCATCTTAAATACTGATTTAACATGAGAGATATGGATCTAACATGAGGGATCCAATTTTTCCAGGGGCAAATTTTTTATGAGTGGAAATTATTTAAATGTTTTTTATAGTTATTTAATTTTTTTATGAGTGGAAATTATTTAAATGTTTTGTACAGTTATTTAATTTTGTGATTTTTAGATTTTTCATAATTTTTATTTTAGGGATATGAGCAAAATTTCAATTCAATTTTGATGACGGATGAACAATGGTACACATCATACTGAAATATAGAATAAACTTCTAGGCTCAATGAGTAAAGATGAAAAAAGAAAAAAGAAGCTGAATAGAACTTTCAATAATAAGAAAAGGTAGAATAGTGAGTAGAACTTTCAATAATAAGAAGAGGTAGAATAGTGCGATTGTTTAAACAGAGAGAAAAGAATAAAAAGACAGAGAATGGTAAAAAAAGAAGGAAATACAGAGGAAAGTGAGAAAAACTTTGTGTTAGAAATTAATGGAGAATAGGTTACGTAGTTATGATTTGCTCTTTATTTGACATTCAGTTCCTATTAATTAGGAATCTATTTTTGCCTATGTATCTATTTAATTCCTGATGACTAATGAATAAGGTGAGCGAATGCATTTGCTGGTGGAGCTCCTTGTGATCTGCACCTGTGAGCTCCCGTGTGTTTATCTACACTTCTGTCTTCTGCATTTTTTATCATGGTACCAGAGCTAGATCTGAACCTGTGTTGTGAGGAAATAAAAGATTAGTTCTTAGTTTTTTCCATTGTCAAGAGACTCAAGGTCTGGATTGGGGCGGATCTCTGGTTTCTATCCAGTCTGATCAAGTTCACGGGTTTTGCAACCGTTTGTGCATTCTAACAAATCCAGCTTGGTTGTGCATACTCCCTTTGTTTCATATCTTCTCGCTCGGGGCCGAGTCTGCTATTCTCGGCATGCACAAGCTCAAAATCGGGAGCCTGTTGGATCTGGTGCAGAGATTCAAGGTTACGGTGGCGCTTGTCGTGCCTCCCATAGTTCCTGCCTTTGCCACGCGCTGAATGGCCATTCCCTTGCAACGATTTTGATCATCGCGCCCGAAAATCGCTGATCTGAGAGGGAAAATCACGTTGGTGCTGGTGAGGTCGCCGTGGCTGTAGTTGCTTGTGAAATGAGGGACAGGAAAAAGCAAAGGTCAAATTAGTGGAACAACCACTGCGTGGAGGAGCTGCGTGGAGGTTGCCAAAGCGCTGCAAAGCCCTGTGTGCTTTCCGTGGGAGCGTTTTTTGAAATTGTGTTCTCCGTGGGAGGTCTGATATGATCTGAGTGGTTTTTTCTTTTTTTAAATCGTGGAAGTTTGCCGTGGTTGGAGGAACCGGCAAGCAGAGCCAATTGCTGGAGGAGATCCGTCTGACTACATGTGGTAGAAATTGTTGGGAGCGTTGCGGTGGTGCATTGGCGGAGGCCGAAGTGCATTGTTGCGTGCTCCTCAAAATTGAAGTGCTAATCCTGGTGGCAGCTCGAATTGGGTGGTGAACCTCTGAGCCCGGATCGTGGTGGCAGCTCTCTCGGTGGCGCAATGTGGCCTGCATAGCTGAGGCTGAGGTCGCAGTTTTGATAGCTCGAAGGTTGAGTGTGGAGGCTGTTGGGAGGTCGAGCAGAGAAGCTCGTGTGTTGTAGTGGTGGATTGTTGTGATAATCGAGAGTTGTTCATTTTTTTTAAGTTGCCGGGGTAACCTGTTTTTTTCAAGATGAATTCTCAGATGGTAGATTATTTAAATGAAAGCAGCAAATTGGATGGTTCCAATTACATAAATTGGAAATTTAAGCTTCAGACTTTGCTTGAAGGTCAGAATACCTATAGCATTGTCATCGGTGATGAAGGTAAGCCAACTGTTGCAAATGGTGGAACGAATGCAACAACTCAAGAATGGGAGAAAAGGGAGCTGAAAGCAAAGGTCTTACTAATTGTCAGTTAAAGATTGCATCATCCCTCATATTCGGGATTGCAAGACAGCGAATGAGATTTGGACAACTCTCAAAGACATGTATGAAATCAAGAACACCAGCCGAACCCTGTTCCTCAGGAAGAAGATCCTCTCAATCAAGATGGAGGAGAATGAGTCTGTTTCGTCATTCTTATCTCAGATAAAGGAAGTTAAAGATAAACTATCTGATATCAGTCAAACCGTGGCAAATGATGATCTGGTGACAATCACCATGAACGGTATGACAGATGACTATCAGATGTTTATAACTGGATTGAATGCAAGGGAAAAGCCCCCAAGTTTTGAAGAGCTTACTGGAATTCTGCTACATGAAGAGGAAAGGAGGTCGTCTCTCAAGCCTCAAGATCCAGATCTTGCATTGATAACAAAGTTCAAGCCAAAAGGGAGAGCGATGGCTTATCAGGGGAGGGGCAACACATCAGAAATGACACCACAAGGTATGACCTCGTATAGAAATGACTTTGCTCCTGAATGTTTTTATTGTGGTAAGATAGGCCATATTGCTAAATTTTATCGCAAGAAGAAGGAAAATCAAGAGAGGTACAATCAGAAAAGGCATGCAGGTCATTTGGCAGATGCAAATGCAGATACAGACCCAGATCAGAATCTGGATGTTAGACTATTTATGGCTGAGGGTGACACTGCTACTGAGGAGGATGAAACAGATATTTGGATCGTGGATTCTGGAGCCTCCTCACATATGTCAGGTAAAAAGCAATGGTTCAGAAATTTTAAAGAATCCAACTCTGGAGTAAAAGTCTATCTTGGAGATAATAGTGGGTACGAGATCAAGGGACATGGAGATGTCCTTGTTACTCTGCCTGATGGTAAGATCAGAAATATATCTGATGTGTGGTATGTTTCTGGCATTAAGAAGAACCTGATTTCTGTGTCCAAGATTACAGATCAGGACCTCAAGGTAGAATTTTTTAAATCTTATTGCATTATTAAAGATTTGTTGGATCAGATGAAGCCCATTGCTACAGGTATCTGCATAGGAGGACTCTACAAGTTGGATGTGAAAAGTACGCCTCAGCAAGCCTTGATGACGTCAAATAACTCTGCAAATGAAGACGGACTCTACAAGTTGGCTCAAGAAATAAATACCCTAGAATTTTCTTCTATATGTGAAGACGGAAATGAGTCTGCCTTTGTGGACATTAAGCCGGTCGATGATGTTGTTAAGGCCAAACCTATGGACACCCCTATTGAGGTCGATGGTGGGACAGACGATTGTTACAAAACAGAGGATGGCACCAGACAGTTTGACAAACAGTTGTCTGCTCTGGAATCATATCTTGGGTTGTCTTAGTATTCTATTGCTAAAGCAAATCTGTGTATAGAAGATGCAGGCTCTTTTCCAGGTGAGCAGTGTTTCCTGGAACAATGGATCTTGGGAGATCTGCCAAATTCAGGCAAGAATGCCCCGGCAAGAGGGCTCCAATACAATGAAAGTCAGTGGCATCCTGGTCCTGGGAGAACTCCGCTTGACTGGACAACGAGAATGAAGGTGCCTGTACTGCTAGTTACCAATTCTACAGATTTCAACTTCACTGGGCGTGGATCAGAGTTGCGCAACAAAAGCATGGGTTGTTGCCCTTCAAGGCATTATCTCTCACCCCCTCCCAAGGAACAGGTTGTAGAAATCACGAGGCCTGAAGAAAATGGAGATGATCCTGAACCTGATTCTATTCCACCATTCACAGAGTATTCTCTTGAGGAGCTCAGAGCTGCTACAAATTACTTCAATTCTGATAATATTGTGTCCGAAAGTGGAGAGAAGGCTCCCAGTGTTTTCTATAAGGGAAGGATGGATAGCAATCGGTGGATTGCAGTGAAAAAGTTTCCCAAAGTAGCTTGGCCTGATGCCAAACAACTTGTGGATGAAGCCTGGGGAGTTGGGCGGCTGCGTCATGAGAGACTGGTCAATTTAATAGGGTATTGCTGTAAAGGACATGAACGGCTTTTAGTTGCAGAGTACATGCCTAATGACACACTTGTAAAACATCTTTTTCACTGGGAGAAGCAGACAATGGAATGGGCTATGCGTTTGAGAGTTGCCCTTTACATTGCTCAAGCCTTAGAGCATTGTAGTAATGAAGGCCGACCCCTGTACCCTGACTTAAATGCCTACAGGGTGCTTTTTGATCAGGAGGGGGACCCTCGTCTTTCATGCTTCGGGCTTATGAAAAACAACAGAGATGGAAAGAGCTACAGCACAAATCTTACCTACACACCTCCTGAATATCTAAGAACTGGAAGGGTCACACCTGAAAGCGTTATCTACAGTTATGGCACTGTTCTTTTGGATCTCTTAAGTGGAAAGCACATTCCTCCCAGCCATGCTCTTGATTTGATATGGGGAAAAATATGCTACTACTAATGGATTCCCACTTAGAAGGGAAATTTCCAACAGAAGAAGGAACTGAGCTTGTGCGCATTGCTTCACGTTGTTTACAATATGAGCCACCATTCTTATTTAAGCTAGATCCATCGTTCATTCTCTCCATATTCTCTGTCCATTTAGGTTTTCTTGCATTCATTAGTTGGGATCTCAAACAACCATTCATTCCTCTTGAAGGTGCAAATCTAGCGTGGGTTCTTGCATCTGAATCTTGTTTATGTCCCTTTCTCCATTAAGGGGGGATGTTAGAAATTAATGGAGAATAGGTTAAGTAGTTATGATTTGCTCTTTATTTGACATTCAGTTCCTATTAATTAGGAATCTGTTTTTGCCTATGTATCTATTTAATTCCTGATGATTAATGAATAAGGTGAGAGAATGCATTTGCTGGTAGAGCTCCTGGTGATCTGCACCTGTGAGCTCCCGTGTGTTTATCTACACTTCTGTCTTCTGCATTTTTTATCACTTTGGCACAGCAAAAATACAAGAAAAACTTTTTTTTTTTATTACAAAGAAACCAGGTATAGTAAACTTTTGTTTTTTATTATTCTTGTTGTAAATTGTGGCCATATTTATATCAGTAAGCTCTTCGAATTTAGATTAGGAGAAAAAAAGAGTATTTGGTTCGGTGATGTTATAGATCTGAGTGTAATTTTGAGTATAGATTTTGAGTTAAATCAAACATATCTATCATATTCTGAAAATATTTTAAAATCTACAATCCCATAAAAAAATCTAATAAAACTTTTTTTATTCTGCAATCCAATGCTATACATGTTACAGGAGTACAAGCCCATTGAATACTATGAAGTTTATAACTGTGCCTATTTAAGTTTTACCTGTGTAATTTTGGGATTTAAAATGATATGTGCTCTTTCATTTAGCTGCTGTGTGTTCTGTCAAAAGGAGATTGACAGCCCTGGTAATTGTCGTTGTTTCCATGCCTACCTGGGCTGCATATTAAATAACTTGATGCTGGAACTTTCTTTATTACAGACATCTCATAGCGCAAGATTAAAGTTCTCAATAGGTAGTATGTAATGAAACCTAAATGACAGATGAAAACCCCAAGTACAAATGCATATTACTAACTGAATCCAGAGGAAATTAAATGATATGCAATTATTATTATAACAAAGGCCAAACCAAAATCTCTTAACATAATCAATATCTCTTTTGACCCAACTATAAGAAGAAGCAGAAATATATATAGATCTGTTTGGCTGTGGCTGGAAATGAGTGCTGTTATGCTAACAATCCATATTTAAATCAAAGCAGGTGCAGAAATGTAAAACTTGAAGATAGGTGTTTGACCTTGTTTGGTCTCAGTGAAGCTTAGAAGGTAGGTAATTGCAGGAAAGAGGTAATACCAAAGTCTCTGTCTTTCCATGTTTTGTTCATCAGGCTGTGTTATCTGCAGACCAGGCAGAAACAAACATACAGATAAATGAAATAATTCAGTGCAGAATTTCCTAAGCTACATGGTGAAGTTGCAGGTGAAGAGATGAGAATGGAAGAAGGAAACTTACTCCCGCATTTCTGTTGGGCGAGGAGATCGGTCAGATTGCAGCGTCTCGGAATGGTTATGGCGAGAGAGATGTTGAGTCCCAGGCGCTGGACTAATTCATCCTGGTGCTGTCCAGGGGGAGAATACTTGTAGACTGCGCACAAACACGTTGAAAAGGAAAGGAGTTTTTTCACCTGGATGCAGCAGAGAGCCGGGACGCTTGCGTTGCCATCGCTGGCTGCCCCGACGCACGGAACCATACTGACTGCTGCCGTTCTAACGGAAGTCTTCCCACATTCACCATCCCCATAAGCACTCTGGAATGCAAGGGCGCTCCACAACGCGATCAGTATCACCGCCATTGTCTTCACATCCGCCATAGCCAAGGAATCCCGAGTTCCCCTTTTCACGCAGGATAAAGGAAAGCACAACGAAGCTCTATTGAAGCGTTCAGTCAACGAAAATAGTGGTCAATAGTCCTATAGACTTAGGAAAAATAGGGGCGGCTAGTCAATGATTTAAAGAACTTGTTGGTCAATAGACCTATAGACTTGGGAAAGAAAATAGAGGCGGGGTTAAAGTCAACGAATTTATTTTATTGGTTGATTTTTGGCTAAACCATAAACATTCAAGAAAGTCATTCTATCTATTCATGAAAGTCATTCTATATATTAGTTAGGCTATGTTTAGTGGTATGACTATGTATGATTATAGCTATGTTTGTTTGGTCATGTTCGACTATAATTGAGTTTCGTAAAATATGATCCACTGGTGATTAACATGTCACTATGTGTTTGTTTGACATGTCACTATGTGTTTGTTTTACCATAATGTGTTTGTTTAGCCATGTTTGACGATAATTGAGGTTGGTCAAACATGGTTCGTTGTGATCAACATGTCACTCAGGTGTGTTTGTTTGACCATAACTGTGTTTGTTTGGCCATGTTTGACGATAATTGAGCATGGTCAAACATGGTTGACTATGATCAACGTGTCACTGAGTATGGGTGTACATGGTCGATCAAGGTTTTTAGTGTTTAACTATAGATGATTATGGTTGACCTTGGTTGACTATGATGCCCATGTTGACTATGGTTAACTATGTTCAACCATGTTTCCCATGTTCTCTATGATCAACCATGTTTCCCATGGAAATCCACCATTCATTTCTTGTCCTCTAAACCCCATCCCTCTAATATTAGTTCTAACCCCTCTTAACCCCTTGCACACCCCTTCCCCATCCTCTTCTTCCTCTATTTCTGTTTTTCCTATCCTTTATTTCTTCTATTCTTGTTTTCCTATCCTTTAGATTGTTCCCTTCTATCCTCTTAAGATATATTTTATTTTATATTAGTTTCTTTTCCCTCCTCTTATTACATTAATTCAATAATGTCTTATGATATTAATTTGGTCCTCATGATGAACCACAGTTGTTGGTTCCAAACGCGTTAGCGAAAAATCTCTCTTATGTCATTTCTACCGAAAGACTTTGTTTAATTAATTTAATTTTCTTTAAGTTCTTTTTCTTTTACTTATTTAATCTTATTTATTTTAAAAAATATTTTCATTTAACATTCATGTTTAATAGTTTGACTTCTTGCCTTAAATAAA
This sequence comes from Pinus tabuliformis, assembly GCA_031772625.1. Taxonomy (NCBI): domain Eukaryota; kingdom Viridiplantae; phylum Streptophyta; class Pinopsida; order Pinales; family Pinaceae; genus Pinus; species Pinus tabuliformis. The sequence continues at coordinate 69,109,965 of CM062818.1, forward strand.
TTCTTCTAAACTCTTCATTAATATAACTTGACCTCAAAAATGAGTGATGTGATTAATCTAGAAGAGACCATTTAAGCATTATGAATCATAAAAGCCTTCGTTCATAAATATTATAATATTCTTTAATCCAAAATTCTTTTTAATTAAATTAAAATAATAATATTTTATCTTCTAAATAGGTTTTGGCATTATAATTATTTTGATATTATAATTGATTTACTTTCGTGATTTGACCTTTTAATTTTTTTCTGAATATGTCTACTCCTATATTGATACAAAAATATTTACATAGAGGCAGCGGCCTCGAAAAGTCTAGCCCAAAGAGGCGGCATACTCACATTACATAGCTGAAAATTTGACCAGAAAGACTTGCTGTAGATTGACTAGAATACAACAGATTACATAGCTGAAAATTTGACCAAAAAAGACTTATTGTAGAGCTTGGACACAGAATGCAACATTGTCCAAACTGTATATTGACCGGAGATAATGCAGGGACCAAAACGGATTGTCTGGGCTTATGCTAATAAGCAGAGGAGCGCTGCCCAGGTCAAAACTGTAACCTGAACCAAAATGCAACTGAACCTGTAACTTTGAGAAACAGGGAAACAAAAACCAAAGAGCGCAGACCTGATTATGCTTCATTAATGGTGGAAGGCAACTCTTTAATGATACGACACCCATAATTGAAGGGGTCATCATCATCAGAGGGATGGCCCTCTTTTCCTGAAGAACCGCCAACAGTTGGGACACTCAGACCAACATGAGTTTGCATTAGGACACTCGGACCTAGAGCCTTATTCTGCGTGCTGTACATCTATGAAGAGCCAGGTGAGTCTTCCGCCTTCGTCTCCATAGTTACTCCTGGAGTTGCGACGACCAGACCCCCAGTACCCTCGTGTAGCTCAATTGTGACTGAAGCAATGAAAGAGTGATTGCTAAGAGTGCAGGGGAATTGAAAACTAGCAAAGTGAGAGCTAGAGTTATGAGAGCTCGACGCTAAGCCATGATTCTCACGACCTCATCCACGATCACTTCTGGTAGCGGGATAGCGATTAGAGCCAAAGCCCGAGGAGTAAGAAGAAGAATCCGTGGAAGAGGAGGAGGGATGGTAGAGGACTCGCTCACGAGAGCTTCCCTCCTGCAGCCCATTCGTTGGCACAATTTAGGCATGATGCAAGGAGTAGTAGGAGCTAAACTAACAGCAAGACTGTGCAGGCTGCGGGAGACTGAAAGGGGCAGAGCTTCAGCCCGCAGAGGAGCACTGAGAGTGACAGAGGCCGAGCGACTCTTAAAATTGCACGAAGGACTTTGGAAAGCATTAAAACCCGACTGAGAATCAACATTACAATCCTGAACACAGCAATTAACTAGTTTGGACCGAGAGCAGGGCTCCGCGACAGCAAGGGAGCAATACATACGCAGGGGAGGAGCATTGAGAAAATGGAGGAGTGCCATATCAAAAGGACAAGCAGGCAGGTATGGAGGAGTGAGCTGCAATAACGTAGCATTGAAGGAGCTAGCTGGGAGTATTAAGGCCGGCAGCACGCAAGGCCAGATGGCGGTGGGAGTGAGCCACGCGCCAACCCACCTAGCCGCCTTCGTACCATATGCTATGCTAAACACTCGCATCTGAGAGATTTGACCTTTTAATTAACCTTTAAAATAATTTAAAATAAAATTATTCAATTCTCTCTTTCAATATTTTATTCAGGTCAATTATATTCAATTCTTTGTTTAATAATTTATGCCCCCTTTTCCGATAGTCTTTCATTAAAGTAAATATTAATCATTAGTTTCATCATTGTTACTTTCCTAATAGTTATATTTTTACCTCCTCTAACAGTTATATTTTAGCGGCATCCTTTATTTATCTGGGTCTAACACTCTTCACATCATTAGTTAAGCTTTAAGTCCCTAAAGATGAGTGAAGGGTTCACCAAAAACATTGGGAAAATCCATGAACACAACACACAGTTCTCTAGAAGTCTTCATCAACAACATTAATGAGCACGTTACCCATGGTTGACCATTATGTAGCTGGTTTGAGCATGGTTGACTATGGTTGAACTTCTTATCCATGTTTGACCATAATCAACTTATTTGACCATGGATGTAATTATAATAACATGTTTGACTATGGTTGACTTAGTTTGACCAAGTTAACCATAGTTAACTTTGTTGACCATGGTAAAACATAGTTAACATGGTAAGATATATTCATTCATAATTAACGATAGTCAACCATAAATAACATGGTCAACCATGGTGAATATGGTCACCCATGCTTATCCATGGTCATCATAGCAACATAATCAACCAAGGTCAAACATTGCTAAACCATGGCCAACAATGGTCTACATGGTTGATCATGGGCAACATGGTTTAACATGGGTAACATGGTTTAACATGGGTAACATGGTCAATCATAGCCAACATAGTCATCCTTTTTTGAACATGGTTGAATTTAGTCAAACTTCTTGTCCGTATTTGACCTTGGTCAAATTGTTTCATCATGGATGTGATTATAAGAGCATAGTTGGCCATGGTCAAGTATGGTTGACTATGGGTGAATGTGGTTGACCATAGTTTCCAATGCTTACAAACAAAAATGGAAATAAACTAGCTCGGGCGATGGTAACTTATCTCTAAGGAGAGATGTGGTGGCTACATTCCTCTGAACTGTCTTACAATGAGGCTCGAAGGCCTATTTATTGTTGAGAAACAATGGAAAACCCTAAACATCCAAAAACCTAACCCTAGGAGATGAAGCGCTAAACTATGGGCCCCATTTTGGGTAAATTGGTACATCAACTTCCTGAGGTCGTAACTTTGGCATAAAATCTCCGTTTGATGTGCACAATACCTCATTAGAAAGATCTATCTGTGGTACCTGATGTTGATCATGTCGCTGCTTGTGCTTGGCATTTTCCAGAATGGAGCAGCAATATATCGACCCGTTGGGTAGAGGTGCTCTATGATTCATATCAAATGAATGCTTGACCTGACAATGCAATGGTACCCCTGTGGGTGAGGAGAAGATGTTCCTGTATTCTTTCATGACTGTATCCATCTGCTATTGCTGCTACGTGGAGGAACCCTTCGCGGGGGTCATGGATGTGGCGACGATCTTCCCCTTACTTTGAGAGTGAACCAAATAGAAAATAAATTTCCTAGTCTAGGAGATGATCTTACTGCCTTTCTTAGCAGAGATCAAAGAAGTGGCGGTAGGTGGGGCTACCTCTGGTATCCTGTATAATGTATTACACAAAGAAATAATAACAACACAAGGCCTTGACTCATACACAACATGTCGCTTCCACAAGTATGGTTGGCCTAATAATACATCACAAACATCAAGCAGTGCAACGTCACACAATACCTCATCTATGAAGGGCTTGATGTTGTAGGGAAGGCGACACTGCTAGTGGACTCGGAGATCTCATCCTTGGTGAAGCCATGCGATATTGTACGGTTGCAGGTGTGGTATGGTTGGTAGTCCCAGTCGCTTCACAACCTTTGTTGAAATGAGGTTCTTTTGGCTGCCACTATCGACAATGAATTGCCGTGGTGAACCCTTCACCCACATTTGTGAGTGGAAAAGACGCTCCCCCTCCTCTAGCTCTTCGGACTCATTATTCTGGACCTTTGTGGTGGAAAAAGTGGCGTTGGGCTTCGCATCAATGATTTTCTTCCCTTTTTCATTCCCCTTGTCAGGTTATGACTCAGGGTCAGAACATGCATATGATTCTGAAGCCTTCAAATTGGCCACCAGCAACTGCATGGTCTGACACTCACTTGTGTTCTGAGTGGGGCTCTTATGGAAATCACACCACTTTCCTATGTCATTTTTTGACTTTGTGGTGTTTTCCTTTTCTTGCGGCTTCGACAAGTTGTCTTGGGTCACCCCGCCTTGGCTTTGTACTTTTTTCTTCAGATTCGCAAATCCAAAGTCTCGCTTCTTTTGTTTAAACTTCTACTCGATCTTGACGGCGTATCGGTATGTTGTGCCGAGCGAGGAGATGTTCAGGAACTTCATATCATCTTGGATGTACTTGTGTAGGCAGTCACGGTATTTGAGTACCAAATGTAGCTCAGAATCCTTGATACCCAACTTTGTGCGAAGGGTATGAAAAATATTTGTGAACTCTAACACATCTTGGTCCCTTCCCTATCGCAGCGTGGCCCGCTTTATGTATTTGTCCTCATAGCTCTTGACAGGGTAGTACTTGATGAGCTCCAGTATTGTAGCAATAATGCTACAACTCCTGGGGCTTCCTGTCTCTCATTTTATCAACCCGGTAGTTCGTACAAACTTGGAAGCGACGGTGCTATATGCACAAGTACTAGCTCTTGTCGCAGCTGTCACTTGGTCAGCTGGCACAAGTCCGCTAGGGCTCAAGCCAACTTCTATAGGCTCTCAGAAGAAGCTTGCTAATTGATGGACGAAAGCTATTCTCAAAGGAAAACTACTCTACTTGACAAAATGGACTGAAAGCAAATCAAAGCATGTAAACCTAGGAAACCCTAATTTAACTAGTCTAACCTCTATAATGCAAAGAATGTGAATGAAACCTCTACCAATGCTTCTGTTACCTCCAATAAGTGGAAATGCATGGATCTAAGCTACTTGCATCATAAAAGACATGTTTTTGTATTTTTCCTTTAAGTGGATGGAATGATTGTGATTTTGTGCTAACTAGGGTTTGGTTGTGCAGATGGGATGGAGAAGGAAGGAAAGCGTGGGACAGGTTGGGGAGGCTAGGAGAGGTCCCTAGGGATCCTTAGCATCCATCCACAGAGGTTCCTCGCATTCAGATGCTCAGCAACCTAGTGAGTGGCCTCCTACAGGATGTCTGCAGGGGATCCTACAGGATACGCAGAGATTTCTACAGGATGTCTACAAATTGCTACAGGATGACCTACCGTGAGTGTTTGAAGTGATGGAGGAGTGATGGAATGGTAGGGGGAGATGTGTAAGGTAGGAATAAGGCTGGTGATGGCTTAGAAGTGGAAGAATAGGATAGGGAGTGAGTGTAGGGAGTAGGTTGGAAGATAGAGGACTAGGTCAACGAAAGGGCTAGAGAATGAAGCTATGTGAGGAGTGAAAGACTTTGGGAGATAACAGAGCGGAGCAGGGGTCAACGATGTGTTTGCATGCGTGATCAAGATGGAGAATGAGGTAATGGAACGAGAGAGAGCAGTGTAAGTGAAACAAATGCTTATGACTGTCACCAAACCGAAAATGCATCAACCTAAACTACCTGTGCGTATAAATTCAATGAACAACAATCCAAAACGCGAAGGAGAATGTGCATGAAGCTGTGATGAAGGCGTGTGTGCAGGTGTGAATCATGTGGAAAGATCTATCATAACGAGACTATGTTGCAGCATGTATGGTGAAGAACTGTGTGTTTTTGTGGCTGGTATAGGTTGCACTCCAATCTCCAAACGGAGATGGCAGTGGAGACTTCCTCAACCTTTCTTGCTGGAGCTCCAATGTATTATCAACCTGCTAATCTAACTAAACAACCGAAAGCAATTCAACCATAAACTAGTCCTATCTATGCTCATGAAAAAGACTAATTCAACAACCTGTAATTCAAATTGCATGTGAAAATGAAAACTCAGAGTGCTGAAACGAAATGCAAACAACACTACAGCAGAGGGGATCTATGGCTCTCAGGTTGGGCCCTAACCTGAGAGCTATAGTCTCCTTAAGAAAACTCAGAGCTAGATCAAAATCTGCCTTCTTTATTCATAATCTGATGTTATGCCAAAACTGGCTTACAACAAGAACTAACACCAAGCTGTGCTCAAAAATTACAATAGTAATGCGAAAGTTTCAACAACCTATCAAAGGCTACGACCTCTATACTTATGCAAAAACGATCATCCAACAGGTCTCCTTGATTTTAGGAACTCGGCTGTCCAACTGAAGTTTAACTTGGTGATCCTGTAGAACAGTTATGACTGCTGTTCCTGTAGAACAGTGGCTGCCTCTATGCTCGGTGCTCTATGCTCGGTGGGGAGATTGGTTGGAGCTCGGAGCTACGGTGGGAATCACGAGGAAGGTCCCCAAGACTGTGGACATCCTCTCCTAAAAACCAGCAGTGCCACCTCATTGTCCCCTTGTCTCCTTTTTCGTGTCTTTTCTCCCTTTAAATGCAAAAAAACCTGAAAGCATCATGCATTAGTCACGTAGATAATATGTCTACCCTTCTTCCTACAAACAACACGAACAAACTAAGAAATGCATGCATAAGCAATAAAATATGAATGGTTTGAGCAAGTAGAATAGGCCAAAATGAGCCCAAATTGTACCAAAATTGGGGCTCATCATCACCCCCAGCTGAACCATTTGCTCATCCTTGAGAAACTCAGTCAAGATCCTCATCCTTCATGGCTTGCACTGCTCCCCTTACATCCCAAGCTTCTGTGGTGATGTCCTCTTTGTTGATATGAAACCCGGCTGTTTGGTCCACCTTTTCCCATTGTGCATTGTCATCTTTCTCTGTACTTCCTTCAGCCAATCCTAGCAGCAATGGGGGGCTGAGTTTAAGGCCAATCCAGCTGGCCTGAAGTCTTTGCATGGATTTCTTGTAAAGGTCCACTCTTGCCAATGCTTCCCTCATCCGGGTCGAGGTATGGTATTCCCGGATCTTCAAACTATGTGCCAAGGTATGCCACCTGCGTGCACATGCGTGGGCAGTAGTTTCTCCCAATAATCTGTCCATGTCTTCAAAGTGGGCTATTGCTTGGGCCTGCTGGTCCATAAATCTCAAGGAAGCTGTGGGATCATTAGACAACTGTTGGCGGGCTGAGATGAGGGAAACCGGATTCTCTGGTTTTGCTCGAATGTACAGTGGCTCTCTCACTTCTCGGCTCATAACCGATTTTTCTTCGGTTGCTCTCTGATCCTCATGATTTAACCATGAAGCGAAGGCCATCAACTGCATATCACCCAAGGCGATATTGGGATCCCAAGAGACTTCATTAGGCAAAACCAGATTGTGGATGTAGAATTCTGCTAGCTTGGCTTTGTCTTCTGCTGAGCTAGTATTGCATAATTCGGCAAATTGCTGTGGGTTATGGATTTGTGCAATACCTCTTTGTGCTAATGTGTTTATCTGGAACTGTAGCCACTAATCCTTTAAGTACAACCCATAAGACTTTGCAGGATGTCTGCACTGCAGGGCTTCCATGGCCCAACTGGCCATGCAGGCCAATTGTGTTTCCTTTTGTTTCAGCTGCTCTTTCAGAGCTTGTGTTTCAATTTGGCCCTGCTGTCTTGTTTTCTGTAGAAGTGTAATTGGCTCCTCCAGATGGGTGGTCAGCTTTTGTTTTCCTTGCTGCTCATTTGTGGTGTCTTTGGAGGATGTTCCTACCCCTGCCCTTAGCTCCTGTAGCTGCAATTTCAACTTCTGGTTTTCTTCCTATAGAAGTACACGTTGACAATTAGCCACATGCTTAGCCAATGCAAAATCACTCCTGACTTCTTTAAGTTGTTCTTGCAGGGGACCTATGTCTGCCACACCTTTGGATTTGGCGATTTGCATCCATGTGTGGGAACGGACCCTCTCCTCTTCTAATGCGAAAAATAGAGGTACAGTAAATTTTTGCGGTATGACCTTTCCCGCCTCCAAGAAGGTGTAGTAGGAGTTCAGATTAGGTGAAGGGCTAGGCTCGGGGATATGTTCTCTTTCTTCCTCTCCAGGAGGTGCTAGCTCACCCTCCTTTGGTGACGAGGGTCCTTCCTCTTCTCTTTGTTCGGTTTCCTGTAGCCGAGCCAAGGTGTCCTGTAGGACATTTTCGGCTTCCTGTAGCCTGGTTTTTTCATCCAACAGGTCTAACCTTTCTCACCATGTGCTCTTCTTTGGACTTCCCTTTTCATAGGTAACTGTAATCTTTGAGGGGGATTTTTCTTTGGGAGAAGCAGGAGTGTCTTCGATGACAATTGGGCTGCTGGACTGCGTCTGCGGTTTCCCTGTTTTTATCCGAACACTTCTCCGGGCTTTGTAGTAGAGAGGAGGGTCCCTCTTCCTTTTTCCTTTTGGCTTAGGCGGCGTACTGAGGCCAGCTAATACAGCCGCTGCCTCCCTGGCCAAAACATCCACCTTCTGCTCCTTTGATTTTGATTTCGCATGGCTTCCTGTAGAAGCCTGTTTCTGCGCTTTCGTGCTTCCTGTAGAAGCTGTTTTCGGGCTTCCTGTAGAAGCCCGCTTCTCCTTTCCTGTAGTGACAGGTGTCTTCACTTTCGCTTGCTTTGATGCAGGGGTTTTACCTTTTTGTTTGCTTGTGAGTGCTGGAGAGGTAATTGGGCTGACATGGCCCGCCCCAACTTTGTCCCTTCTGCTCTTTGACCTCATTTCCCTTGCTGACAGGATGGGGGAGTCAGCTTTTTCTTCAGCATCTTTTTCTTCGTGCTACTTCTCCTGCATGGTAGTCGGGGTACTTGGGCTAGTTTCCTTCTTTTCTTCGGCCTATGCTTCTTGTTCTTCACTGCTAGATGACCCCGTTTCTTCCATCAACATTTTTATGTCTCCTTCTCGAGTTAAATTCCGGAAGGATTCCCATGAGAGGGGAACCTTTTGTGAGTGGAGCGCGTCTCCTACAAGAAGCTTGATCAGCCCATGGTGTGCGACTTGATCTGGTATGCCCTCTCTGAGCTTTGTAGCGCACTCAATCAAGGATTGTAACAGGAAATAAGGAATGCTTAATTTCTGTTCTACAGGAAGATCAATCCGGTGTCTTAGTTCACTGAGCAGCCGGAAGTGATATGCATACACAATGCTGTAACGACCCTCACAGGTAATATATTTCATGATTTGCAAACTGACTTCGTTCCATGGTGGCAACAGGCTTGCCCTTCTCACCCCATTTTTGTCCTCTGTGAATGATTCTTCACGTGGGAAGAACTCTTTCTTGGCTTGCTGGCTTAGCTTTCGTTCTTCTTTATCCCACGGGAGACCCATAGGAAGCTTAGTGATTCTGCTGATAGACTCCGGGGTGATCTTGAAGCTTAGGCCTCTGAAATTGACTGTGGCCAGCACCTTGGATTTTTGCCTTAGGGCCTGCAAGAATTCCTCGGCCACTTCCTCATCGTACCCTTGCAACTTATCACAAAAAGACATCCACTGTGCTCGTGTAAAAAGCTCTACCATGGCCTGATTTCTCCTCAATTTTTCTAAATCTGTGGGTTCTCGCCTGATAAATCCACCCGGCATGATGCACAATTTTCTTAACCGGAGGTGGTGATGGTGGAGGAGTGTGAAGTTTCGGTGACAGAGTGCGGAACAATGCGTATAATCCACAAAATTTTACAACACAGTCTAACTACTTCAACAATCCTGTAGAATGACAGCATAAGTCTACAGACAGCAATTTCACCACTTTCTCTATACCCAGACAGTAACTGACAATTCTACCACCTTACATGACCATTTGCATGAGAAGTCCAGGGTTACCTCGTTACTCGGCCACCTTTTTTTACGTGAACACCCGCGTTCCTGTAGAAGACTGCGTTCTTGTAGACTGCGTTCCTGTAGAACTGTGTTCCTGTAGGAGCAGTGCGCAAATTTCCGGGAGGACTGCAATTGGACCGCGGTTGAGGTGCGCTTCACCGGTGTTCTGGTAGCCAACAGCTCGGCGTATCAAGGTGCAGAGACGATCGGAATAGCCACTCGAGTTCGAAGTGGTGGTTGATTGAATGCATGTCAAAATCTAGCCGATTAGATTTTGAATCGGCGCGATCCGTGGTGCGGGGGACAACTCATCCCCCGCCGGACCATTGAGCGACGTCATCAACCACTCACCGGCGTATTCACTTGCTGCTGCATTCATTCCCATAGATCTGCCGCCGCCTTTTTCTGCTGAACTCATTCCCACGGATTCTCACGTGCGTGCTGCTGATTTTTTTGTGGCCGCCACCTGAACATTCAACTATACCATAACTCGCCGACGTGGCCAGTCTACTTGGCCATACGGCTGCTCAACCATTCACCTTTACGCCATGCAAACAAATCAAAGTAATATTCATGCGATTTGATGGAAGGAAGGGGTTAGACGCTTACCTGCGTGGCTGCACACGATTTTTCCAGTTTTTCGATGATGGTGAGCGGATCTACCTGCTGCATGCGCACTCACACAGACCCGGAGGCTCATGGTTATAGGTTGCTGACGATGGAGGGAATGCTGTGGTTGCATGTGCTCGCATTACCTTGGAGATGGCGGTGTTTTGTGAACGGTATCCACTCCAGAGGTTGAACTGTTACAGGATTCGCGGGTGTCTCGTACCAGTTCTTCTTCCTTGGGTGTATGCTGCACGACGGAGGA